>OX155909.1:2742604-3407604 GCA_944588485.1 Phosphuga atrata
TCTTGTCTGTCTAGTCTTGTCTGTCTAGTCTTGTCTGTCTAGTCTTGTCTGTCTAGTCTTGTCTGTCTAGTCTTGTCTGTCTAGTCTTGTCTGTCTAGTCTTGTCTGTCTAGTCTTGTCTGTCTAGTCTTGTCTGTCTAGTCTTGTCTGTCTAGTCTTGTCTGTCTAGTCTTGTCTGTCTAGTCTTGTCTGTCTAGTCTTGTCTGTCTAGTCTTGTCTGTCTAGTCTTGTCTGTCTAGTCTTGTCTGTCTAGTCTTGTCTGTCTAGTCTTGTCTGTCTAGTCTTGTCTGTCTAGTCTTGTCTGTCTAGTCTTGTCTGTCTAGTCTTGTCTGTCTAGTCTTGTCTGTCTAGTCTTGTCTGTCTAGTCTTGTCTGTCTAGTCTTGTCTGTCTAGTCTTGTCTGTCTAGTCTTGTCTGTCTAGTCTTGTCTGTCTAGTCTTGTCTGTCTAGTCTTGTCTGTCTAGTCTTGTCTGTCTAGTCTTGTCTGTCTAGTCTTGTCTGTCTAGTCTTGTCTGTCTAGTCTTGTCTGTCTAGTCTTGTCTGTCTAGTCTTGTCTGTCTAGTCTTGTCTGTCTAGTCTTGTCTGTCTAGTCTTGTCTGTCTAGTCTTGTCTGTCTAGTCTTGTCTGTCTAGTCTTGTCTGTCTAGTCTTGTCTGTCTAGTCTTGTCTGTCTAGTCTTGTCTGTCTAGTCTTGTCTGTCTAGTCTTGTCTGTCTAGTCTTGTCTGTCTAGTCTTGTCTGTCTAGTCTTGTCTGTCTAGTCTTGTCTGTCTAGTCTTGTCTGTCTAGTCTTGTCTGTCTAGTCTTGTCTGTCTAGTCTTGTCTGTCTAGTCTTGTCTGTCTAGTCTTGTCTGTCTAGTCTTGTCTGTCTAGTCTTGTCTGTCTAGTCTTGTCTGTCTAGTCTTGTCTGTCTAGTCTTGTCTGTCTAGTCTTGTCTGTCTAGTCTTGTCTGTCTAGTCTTGTCTGTCTAGTCTTGTCTGTCTAGTCTTGTCTGTCTAGTCTTGTCTGTCTAGTCTTGTCTGTCTAGTCTTGTCTGTCTAGTCTTGTCTGTCTAGTCTTGTCTGTCTAGTCTTGTCTGTCTAGTCTTGTCTGTCTAGTCTTGTCTGTCTAGTCTTGTCTGTCTAGTCTTGTCTGTCTAGTCTTGTCTGTCTAGTCTTGTCTGTCTAGTCTTGTCTGTCTAGTCTTGTCTGTCTAGTCTTGTCTGTCTAGTCTTGTCTGTCTAGTCTTGTCTGTCTAGTCTTGTCTGTCTAGTCTTGTCTGTCTAGTCTTGTCTGTCTAGTCTTGTCTGTCTAGTCTTGTCTGTCTAGTCTTGTCTGTCTAGTCTTGTCTGTCTAGTCTTGTCTGTCTAGTCTTGTCTGTCTAGTCTTGTCTGTCTAGTCTTGTCTGTCTAGTCTTGTCTGTCTAGTCTTGTCTGTCTAGTCTTGTCTGTCTAGTCTTGTCTGTCTAGTCTTGTCTGTCTAGTCTTGTCTGTCTAGTCTTGTCTGTCTAGTCTTGTCTGTCTAGTCTTGTCTGTCTAGTCTTGTCTGTCTAGTCTTGTCTGTCTAGTCTTGTCTGTCTAGTCTTGTCTGTCTAGTCTTGTCTGTCTAGTCTTGTCTGTCTAGTCTTGTCTGTCTAGTCTTGTCTGTCTAGTCTTGTCTGTCTAGTCTTGTCTGTCTAGTCTTGTCTGTCTAGTCTTGTCTGTCTAGTCTTGTCTGTCTAGTCTTGTCTGTCTAGTCTTGTCTGTCTAGTCTTGTCTGTCTAGTCTTGTCTGTCTAGTCTTGTCTGTCTAGTCTTGTCTGTCTAGTCTTGTCTGTCTAGTCTTGTCTGTCTAGTCTTGTCTGTCTAGTCTTGTCTGTCTAGTCTTGTCTGTCTAGTCTTGTCTGTCTAGTCTTGTCTGTCTAGTCTTGTCTGTCTAGTCTTGTCTGTCTAGTCTTGTCTGTCTAGTCTTGTCTGTCTAGTCTTGTCTGTCTAGTCTTGTCTGTCTAGTCTTGTCTGTCTAGTCTTGTCTGTCTAGTCTTGTCTGTCTAGTCTTGTCTGTCTAGTCTTGTCTGTCTAGTCTTGTCTGTCTAGTCTTGTCTGTCTAGTCTTGTCTGTCTAGTCTTGTCTGTCTAGTCTTGTCTGTCTAGTCTTGTCTGTCTAGTCTTGTCTGTCTAGTCTTGTCTGTCTAGTCTTGTCTGTCTAGTCTTGTCTGTCTAGTCTTGTCTGTCTAGTCTTGTCTGTCTAGTCTTGTCTGTCTAGTCTTGTCTGTCTAGTCTTGTCTGTCTAGTCTTGTCTGTCTAGTCTTGTCTGTCTAGTCTTGTCTGTCTAGTCTTGTCTGTCTAGTCTTGTCTGTCTAGTCTTGTCTGTCTAGTCTTGTCTGTCTAGTCTTGTCTGTCTAGTCTTGTCTGTCTAGTCTTGTCTGTCTAGTCTTGTCTGTCTAGTCTTGTCTGTCTAGTCTTGTCTGTCTAGTCTTGTCTGTCTAGTCTTGTCTGTCTAGTCTTGTCTGTCTAGTCTTGTCTGTCTAGTCTTGTCTGTCTAGTCTTGTCTGTCTAGTCTTGTCTGTCTAGTCTTGTCTGTCTAGTCTTGTCTGTCTAGTCTTGTCTGTCTAGTCTTGTCTGTCTAGTCTTGTCTGTCTAGTCTTGTCTGTCTAGTCTTGTCTGTCTTCTTCTTGTCTGTCTAGTCTTGTCTGTCTAGTCTTGTCTGTCTAGTCTTGTCTGTCTAGTCTTGTCTGTCTAGTCTTGTCTGTCTAGTCTTGTCTGTCTAGTCTTGTCTGTCTAGTCTTGTCTGTCTAGTCTTGTCTGTCTAGTCTTGTCTGTCTAGTCTTGTCTGTCTAGTCTTGTCTGTCTAGTCTTGTCTGTCTAGTCTTGTCTGTCTAGTCTTGTCTGTCTAGTCTTGTCTGTCTAGTCTTGTCTGTCTAGTCTTGTCTGTCTAGTCTTGTCTGTCTAGTCTTGTCTGTCTAGTCTTGTCTGTCTAGTCTTGTCTGTCTAGTCTTGTCTGTCTAGTCTTGTCTGTCTAGTCTTGTCTGTCTAGTCTTGTCTGTCTAGTCTTGTCTGTCTAGTCTTGTCTGTCTAGTCTTGTCTGTCTAGTCTTGTCTGTCTAGTCTTGTCTGTCTAGTCTTGTCTGTCTAGTCTTGTCTGTCTAGTCTTGTCTGTCTAGTCTTGTCTGTCTAGTCTTGTCTGTCTAGTCTTGTCTGTCTAGTCTTGTCTGTCTAGTCTTGTCTGTCTAGTCTTGTCTGTCTAGTCTTGTCTGTCTAGTCTTGTCTGTCTAGTCTTGTCTGTCTAGTCTTGTCTGTCTAGTCTTGTCTGTCTAGTCTTGTCTGTCTAGTCTTGTCTGTCTAGTCTTGTCTGTCTAGTCTTGTCTGTCTAGTCTTGTCTGTCTAGTCTTGTCTGTCTAGTCTTGTCTGTCTAGTCTTGTCTGTCTAGTCTTGTCTGTCTAGTCTTGTCTGTCTAGTCTTGTCTGTCTAGTCTTGTCTGTCTAGTCTTGTCTGTCTAGTCTTGTCTGTCTAGTCTTGTCTGTCTAGTCTTGTCTGTCTAGTCTTGTCTGTCTAGTCTTGTCTGTCTAGTCTTGTCTGTCTAGTCTTGTCTGTCTAGTCTTGTCTGTCTAGTCTTGTCTGTCTAGTCTTGTCTGTCTAGTCTTGTCTGTCTAGTCTTGTCTGTCTAGTCTTGTCTGTCTAGTCTTGTCTGTCTAGTCTTGTCTGTCTAGTCTTGTCTGTCTAGTCTTGTCTGTCTAGTCTTGTCTGTCTAGTCTTGTCTGTCTAGTCTTGTCTGTCTAGTCTTGTCTGTCTAGTCTTGTCTGTCTAGTCTTGTCTGTCTAGTCTTGTCTGTCTAGTCTTGTCTGTCTAGTCTTGTCTGTCTAGTCTTGTCTGTCTAGTCTTGTCTGTCTAGTCTTGTCTGTCTAGTCTTGTCTGTCTAGTCTTGTCTGTCTAGTCTTGTCTGTCTAGTCTTGTCTGTCTAGTCTTGTCTGTCTAGTCTTGTCTGTCTAGTCTTGTCTGTCTAGTCTTGTCTGTCTAGTCTTGTCTGTCTAGTCTTGTCTGTCTAGTCTTGTCTGTCTAGTCTTGTCTGTCTAGTCTTGTCTGTCTAGTCTTGTCTGTCTAGTCTTGTCTGTCTAGTCTTGTCTGTCTAGTCTTGTCTGTCTAGTCTTGTCTGTCTAGTCTTGTCTGTCTAGTCTTGTCTGTCTAGTCTTGTCTGTCTAGTCTTGTCTGTCTAGTCTTGTCTGTCTAGTCTTGTCTGTCTAGTCTTGTCTGTCTAGTCTTGTCTGTCTAGTCTTGTCTGTCTAGTCTTGTCTGTCTAGTCTTGTCTGTCTAGTCTTGTCTGTCTAGTCTTGTCTGTCTAGTCTTGTCTGTCTAGTCTTGTCTGTCTAGTCTTGTCTGTCTAGTCTTGTCTGTCTAGTCTTGTCTGTCTAGTCTTGTCTGTCTAGTCTTGTCTGTCTAGTCTTGTCTGTCTAGTCTTGTCTGTCTAGTCTTGTCTGTCTAGTCTTGTCTGTCTAGTCTTGTCTGTCTAGTCTTGTCTGTCTAGTCTTGTCTGTCTAGTCTTGTCTGTCTAGTCTTGTCTGTCTAGTCTTGTCTGTCTAGTCTTGTCTGTCTAGTCTTGTCTGTCTAGTCTTGTCTGTCTAGTCTTGTCTGTCTAGTCTTGTCTGTCTAGTCTTGTCTGTCTAGTCTTGTCTGTCTAGTCTTGTCTGTCTAGTCTTGTCTGTCTAGTCTTGTCTGTCTAGTCTTGTCTGTCTAGTCTTGTCTGTCTAGTCTTGTCTGTCTAGTCTTGTCTGTCTAGTCTTGTCTGTCTAGTCTTGTCTGTCTAGTCTTGTCTGTCTAGTCTTGTCTGTCTAGTCTTGTCTGTCTAGTCTTGTCTGTCTAGTCTTGTCTGTCTAGTCTTGTCTGTCTAGTCTTGTCTGTCTAGTCTTGTCTGTCTAGTCTTGTCTGTCTAGTCTTGTCTGTCTAGTCTTGTCTGTCTAGTCTTGTCTGTCTAGTCTTGTCTGTCTAGTCTTGTCTGTCTAGTCTTGTCTGTCTAGTCTTGTCTGTCTAGTCTTGTCTGTCTAGTCTTGTCTGTCTAGTCTTGTCTGTCTAGTCTTGTCTGTCTAGTCTTGTCTGTCTAGTCTTGTCTGTCTAGTCTTGTCTGTCTAGTCTTGTCTGTCTAGTCTTGTCTGTCTAGTCTTGTCTGTCTAGTCTTGTCTGTCTAGTCTTGTCTGTCTAGTCTTGTCTGTCTAGTCTTGTCTGTCTAGTCTTGTCTGTCTAGTCTTGTCTGTCTAGTCTTGTCTGTCTAGTCTTGTCTGTCTAGTCTTGTCTGTCTAGTCTTGTCTGTCTAGTCTTGTCTGTCTAGTCTTGTCTGTCTAGTCTTGTCTGTCTAGTCTTGTCTGTCTAGTCTTGTCTGTCTAGTCTTGTCTGTCTAGTCTTGTCTGTCTAGTCTTGTCTGTCTAGTCTTGTCTGTCTAGTCTTGTCTGTCTAGTCTTGTCTGTCTAGTCTTGTCTGTCTAGTCTTGTCTGTCTAGTCTTGTCTGTCTAGTCTTGTCTGTCTAGTCTTGTCTGTCTAGTCTTGTCTGTCTAGTCTTGTCTGTCTAGTCTTGTCTGTCTAGTCTTGTCTGTCTAGTCTTGTCTGTCTAGTCTTGTCTGTCTAGTCTTGTCTGTCTAGTCTTGTCTGTCTAGTCTTGTCTGTCTAGTCTTGTCTGTCTAGTCTTGTCTGTCTAGTCTTGTCTGTCTAGTCTTGTCTGTCTAGTCTTGTCTGTCTAGTCTTGTCTGTCTAGTCTTGTCTGTCTAGTCTTGTCTGTCTAGTCTTGTCTGTCTAGTCTTGTCTGTCTAGTCTTGTCTGTCTAGTCTTGTCTGTCTAGTCTTGTCTGTCTAGTCTTGTCTGTCTAGTCTTGTCTGTCTAGTCTTGTCTGTCTAGTCTTGTCTGTCTAGTCTTGTCTGTCTAGTCTTGTCTGTCTAGTCTTGTCTGTCTAGTCTTGTCTGTCTAGTCTTGTCTGTCTAGTCTTGTCTGTCTAGTCTTGTCTGTCTAGTCTTGTCTGTCTAGTCTTGTCTGTCTAGTCTTGTCTGTCTAGTCTTGTCTGTCTAGTCTTGTCTGTCTAGTCTTGTCTGTCTAGTCTTGTCTGTCTAGTCTTGTCTGTCTAGTCTTGTCTGTCTAGTCTTGTCTGTCTAGTCTTGTCTGTCTAGTCTTGTCTGTCTAGTCTTGTCTGTCTAGTCTTGTCTGTCTAGTCTTGTCTGTCTAGTCTTGTCTGTCTAGTCTTGTCTGTCTAGTCTTGTCTGTCTAGTCTTGTCTGTCTAGTCTTGTCTGTCTAGTCTTGTCTGTCTAGTCTTGTCTGTCTAGTCTTGTCTGTCTAGTCTTGTCTGTCTAGTCTTGTCTGTCTAGTCTTGTCTGTCTAGTCTTGTCTGTCTAGTCTTGTCTGTCTAGTCTTGTCTGTCTAGTCTTGTCTGTCTAGTCTTGTCTGTCTAGTCTTGTCTGTCTAGTCTTGTCTGTCTAGTCTTGTCTGTCTAGTCTTGTCTGTCTAGTCTTGTCTGTCTAGTCTTGTCTGTCTAGTCTTGTCTGTCTAGTCTTGTCTGTCTAGTCTTGTCTGTCTAGTCTTGTCTGTCTAGTCTTGTCTGTCTAGTCTTGTCTGTCTAGTCTTGTCTGTCTAGTCTTGTCTGTCTAGTCTTGTCTGTCTAGTCTTGTCTGTCTAGTCTTGTCTGTCTAGTCTTGTCTGTCTAGTCTTGTCTGTCTAGTCTTGTCTGTCTAGTCTTGTCTGTCTAGTCTTGTCTGTCTAGTCTTGTCTGTCTAGTCTTGTCTGTCTAGTCTTGTCTGTCTAGTCTTGTCTGTCTAGTCTTGTCTGTCTAGTCTTGTCTGTCTAGTCTTGTCTGTCTAGTCTTGTCTGTCTAGTCTTGTCTGTCTAGTCTTGTCTGTCTAGTCTTGTCTGTCTAGTCTTGTCTGTCTAGTCTTGTCTGTCTAGTCTTGTCTGTCTAGTCTTGTCTGTCTAGTCTTGTCTGTCTAGTCTTGTCTGTCTAGTCTTGTCTGTCTAGTCTTGTCTGTCTAGTCTTGTCTGTCTAGTCTTGTCTGTCTAGTCTTGTCTGTCTAGTCTTGTCTGTCTAGTCTTGTCTGTCTAGTCTTGTCTGTCTAGTCTTGTCTGTCTAGTCTTGTCTGTCTAGTCTTGTCTGTCTAGTCTTGTCTGTCTAGTCTTGTCTGTCTAGTCTTGTCTGTCTAGTCTTGTCTGTCTAGTCTTGTCTGTCTAGTCTTGTCTGTCTAGTCTTGTCTGTCTAGTCTTGTCTGTCTAGTCTTGTCTGTCTAGTCTTGTCTGTCTAGTCTTGTCTGTCTAGTCTTGTCTGTCTAGTCTTGTCTGTCTAGTCTTGTCTGTCTAGTCTTGTCTGTCTAGTCTTGTCTGTCTAGTCTTGTCTGTCTAGTCTTGTCTGTCTAGTCTTGTCTGTCTAGTCTTGTCTGTCTAGTCTTGTCTGTCTAGTCTTGTCTGTCTAGTCTTGTCTGTCTAGTCTTGTCTGTCTAGTCTTGTCTGTCTAGTCTTGTCTGTCTAGTCTTGTCTGTCTAGTCTTGTCTGTCTAGTCTTGTCTGTCTAGTCTTGTCTGTCTAGTCTTGTCTGTCTAGTCTTGTCTGTCTAGTCTTGTCTGTCTAGTCTTGTCTGTCTAGTCTTGTCTGTCTAGTCTTGTCTGTCTAGTCTTGTCTGTCTAGTCTTGTCTGTCTAGTCTTGTCTGTCTAGTCTTGTCTGTCTAGTCTTGTCTGTCTAGTCTTGTCTGTCTAGTCTTGTCTGTCTAGTCTTGTCTGTCTAGTCTTGTCTGTCTAGTCTTGTCTGTCTAGTCTTGTCTGTCTAGTCTTGTCTGTCTAGTCTTGTCTGTCTAGTCTTGTCTGTCTAGTCTTGTCTGTCTAGTCTTGTCTGTCTAGTCTTGTCTGTCTAGTCTTGTCTGTCTAGTCTTGTCTGTCTAGTCTTGTCTGTCTAGTCTTGTCTGTCTAGTCTTGTCTGTCTAGTCTTGTCTGTCTAGTCTTGTCTGTCTAGTCTTGTCTGTCTAGTCTTGTCTGTCTAGTCTTGTCTGTCTAGTCTTGTCTGTCTAGTCTTGTCTGTCTAGTCTTGTCTGTCTAGTCTTGTCTGTCTAGTCTTGTCTGTCTAGTCTTGTCTGTCTAGTCTTGTCTGTCTAGTCTTGTCTGTCTAGTCTTGTCTGTCTAGTCTTGTCTGTCTAGTCTTGTCTGTCTAGTCTTGTCTGTCTAGTCTTGTCTGTCTAGTCTTGTCTGTCTAGTCTTGTCTGTCTAGTCTTGTCTGTCTAGTCTTGTCTGTCTAGTCTTGTCTGTCTAGTCTTGTCTGTCTAGTCTTGTCTGTCTAGTCTTGTCTGTCTAGTCTTGTCTGTCTAGTCTTGTCTGTCTAGTCTTGTCTGTCTAGTCTTGTCTGTCTAGTCTTGTCTGTCTAGTCTTGTCTGTCTAGTCTTGTCTGTCTAGTCTTGTCTGTCTAGTCTTGTCTGTCTAGTCTTGTCTGTCTAGTCTTGTCTGTCTAGTCTTGTCTGTCTAGTCTTGTCTGTCTAGTCTTGTCTGTCTAGTCTTGTCTGTCTAGTCTTGTCTGTCTAGTCTTGTCTGTCTAGTCTTGTCTGTCTAGTCTTGTCTGTCTAGTCTTGTCTGTCTAGTCTTGTCTGTCTAGTCTTGTCTGTCTAGTCTTGTCTGTCTAGTCTTGTCTGTCTAGTCTTGTCTGTCTAGTCTTGTCTGTCTAGTCTTGTCTGTCTAGTCTTGTCTGTCTAGTCTTGTCTGTCTAGTCTTGTCTGTCTAGTCTTGTCTGTCTAGTCTTGTCTGTCTAGTCTTGTCTGTCTAGTCTTGTCTGTCTAGTCTTGTCTGTCTAGTCTTGTCTGTCTAGTCTTGTCTGTCTAGTCTTGTCTGTCTAGTCTTGTCTGTCTAGTCTTGTCTGTCTAGTCTTGTCTGTCTAGTCTTGTCTGTCTAGTCTTGTCTGTCTAGTCTTGTCTGTCTAGTCTTGTCTGTCTAGTCTTGTCTGTCTAGTCTTGTCTGTCTAGTCTTGTCTGTCTAGTCTTGTCTGTCTAGTCTTGTCTGTCTAGTCTTGTCTGTCTAGTCTTGTCTGTCTAGTCTTGTCTGTCTAGTCTTGTCTGTCTAGTCTTGTCTGTCTAGTCTTGTCTGTCTAGTCTTGTCTGTCTAGTCTTGTCTGTCTAGTCTTGTCTGTCTAGTCTTGTCTGTCTAGTCTTGTCTGTCTAGTCTTGTCTGTCTAGTCTTGTCTGTCTAGTCTTGTCTGTCTAGTCTTGTCTGTCTAGTCTTGTCTGTCTAGTCTTGTCTGTCTAGTCTTGTCTGTCTAGTCTTGTCTGTCTAGTCTTGTCTGTCTAGTCTTGTCTGTCTAGTCTTGTCTGTCTAGTCTTGTCTGTCTAGTCTTGTCTGTCTAGTCTTGTCTGTCTAGTCTTGTCTGTCTAGTCTTGTCTGTCTAGTCTTGTCTGTCTAGTCTTGTCTGTCTAGTCTTGTCTGTCTAGTCTTGTCTGTCTAGTCTTGTCTGTCTAGTCTTGTCTGTCTAGTCTTGTCTGTCTAGTCTTGTCTGTCTAGTCTTGTCTGTCTAGTCTTGTCTGTCTAGTCTTGTCTGTCTAGTCTTGTCTGTCTAGTCTTGTCTGTCTAGTCTTGTCTGTCTAGTCTTGTCTGTCTAGTCTTGTCTGTCTAGTCTTGTCTGTCTAGTCTTGTCTGTCTAGTCTTGTCTGTCTAGTCTTGTCTGTCTAGTCTTGTCTGTCTAGTCTTGTCTGTCTAGTCTTGTCTGTCTAGTCTTGTCTGTCTAGTCTTGTCTGTCTAGTCTTGTCTGTCTAGTCTTGTCTGTCTAGTCTTGTCTGTCTAGTCTTGTCTGTCTAGTCTTGTCTGTCTAGTCTTGTCTGTCTAGTCTTGTCTGTCTAGTCTTGTCTGTCTAGTCTTGTCTGTCTAGTCTTGTCTGTCTAGTCTTGTCTGTCTAGTCTTGTCTGTCTAGTCTTGTCTGTCTAGTCTTGTCTGTCTAGTCTTGTCTGTCTAGTCTTGTCTGTCTAGTCTTGTCTGTCTAGTCTTGTCTGTCTAGTCTTGTCTGTCTAGTCTTGTCTGTCTAGTCTTGTCTGTCTAGTCTTGTCTGTCTAGTCTTGTCTGTCTAGTCTTGTCTGTCTAGTCTTGTCTGTCTAGTCTTGTCTGTCTAGTCTTGTCTGTCTAGTCTTGTCTGTCTAGTCTTGTCTGTCTAGTCTTGTCTGTCTAGTCTTGTCTGTCTAGTCTTGTCTGTCTAGTCTTGTCTGTCTAGTCTTGTCTGTCTAGTCTTGTCTGTCTAGTCTTGTCTGTCTAGTCTTGTCTGTCTAGTCTTGTCTGTCTAGTCTTGTCTGTCTAGTCTTGTCTGTCTAGTCTTGTCTGTCTAGTCTTGTCTGTCTAGTCTTGTCTGTCTAGTCTTGTCTGTCTAGTCTTGTCTGTCTAGTCTTGTCTGTCTAGTCTTGTCTGTCTAGTCTTGTCTGTCTAGTCTTGTCTGTCTAGTCTTGTCTGTCTAGTCTTGTCTGTCTAGTCTTGTCTGTCTAGTCTTGTCTGTCTAGTCTTGTCTGTCTAGTCTTGTCTGTCTAGTCTTGTCTGTCTAGTCTTGTCTGTCTAGTCTTGTCTGTCTAGTCTTGTCTGTCTAGTCTTGTCTGTCTAGTCTTGTCTGTCTAGTCTTGTCTGTCTAGTCTTGTCTGTCTAGTCTTGTCTGTCTAGTCTTGTCTGTCTAGTCTTGTCTGTCTAGTCTTGTCTGTCTAGTCTTGTCTGTCTAGTCTTGTCTGTCTAGTCTTGTCTGTCTAGTCTTGTCTGTCTAGTCTTGTCTGTCTAGTCTTGTCTGTCTAGTCTTGTCTGTCTAGTCTTGTCTGTCTAGTCTTGTCTGTCTAGTCTTGTCTGTCTAGTCTTGTCTGTCTAGTCTTGTCTGTCTAGTCTTGTCTGTCTAGTCTTGTCTGTCTAGTCTTGTCTGTCTAGTCTTGTCTGTCTAGTCTTGTCTGTCTAGTCTTGTCTGTCTAGTCTTGTCTGTCTAGTCTTGTCTGTCTAGTCTTGTCTGTCTAGTCTTGTCTGTCTAGTCTTGTCTGTCTAGTCTTGTCTGTCTAGTCTTGTCTGTCTAGTCTTGTCTGTCTAGTCTTGTCTGTCTAGTCTTGTCTGTCTAGTCTTGTCTGTCTAGTCTTGTCTGTCTAGTCTTGTCTGTCTAGTCTTGTCTGTCTAGTCTTGTCTGTCTAGTCTTGTCTGTCTAGTCTTGTCTGTCTAGTCTTGTCTGTCTAGTCTTGTCTGTCTAGTCTTGTCTGTCTAGTCTTGTCTGTCTAGTCTTGTCTGTCTAGTCTTGTCTGTCTAGTCTTGTCTGTCTAGTCTTGTCTGTCTAGTCTTGTCTGTCTAGTCTTGTCTGTCTAGTCTTGTCTGTCTAGTCTTGTCTGTCTAGTCTTGTCTGTCTAGTCTTGTCTGTCTAGTCTTGTCTGTCTAGTCTTGTCTGTCTAGTCTTGTCTGTCTAGTCTTGTCTGTCTAGTCTTGTCTGTCTTGTATTTCACAAGGAGCTTCTTTGGTTATCTCTTGATGGTCCATTTCTTGACATATAAATTCTTCGGGGTTTATTTCATTACATTTTTCATTGAATTGCATGTAGTAGTGTTCATTTAATGCTAGGTGTTTGGTTTGTGGAAAAATGGTTTTGTATTTTCCATTTGTTGGAGTAGGCAATGGATATAGACAATAAAGGTTATAAGTTATAACTTATAACTATTTGGTTCAACAATTGGAATTTGGATTATGAATACTATTTGACTTTCTCTAATGAAACTTTTACTTTTTCGAAAAATAATATATTTTCTAATTTGGGTTGAAATGGCAATTTGTTTTCTTTCAATTGATCGTTAACAAGTTTCAGTTCTTGTAATAATCCTAAGGGTTCAATTAATGGGTTGTGAAACACATTAGATTTTGAAAAAGAATTGAATGTTTCCAATTTCTCAAATATTCCCTGAATTAGTTGTAGTGATGTTGTAATTTGGAAGGGAACTGTCTGTAATAATATAAATTCGTACATTTCTGTATCAATCAAAATCAAAATAAATGTATTTCTTTTAAATATACAAACACACAATAACAAATATTTACAGAAAATACTGGCCACAAAGGCAGTGCCCGTGCGTAGCCATGAGTCGTTTAAAACAAATAAAATTTTTCTTTTATCTTACAATGAAAATAAAAATAAAACTCTAATACAAAATCAAAAATAAAATAATTGAAATAAAATAATTTTTTTCACTATAATTAATTTTTGGAAAATGTATAAAATAAAAAAAATAAAAAATTAAGAAATTCTGCTAAATGTATTTGGAATCAGTCGTTCTATTGCAGCGCCGTAACGGTTATACCCCATAGACAAGGAGACCTCCTCAGGTAGGCGATTGTAAAGTCTGGGACCCCAGCGTGCCACGTGCCTCTCAGCCAAGGAGGTTCGGCTGCGAGGCTCGTAAAGGGGCATGCGTTGTTGTCTGCGAGTCGCGTGATTGTGGGCCGGGGTCTCAGGGAAGTCAGACAGAAGAAGGTGCTTATGAATGAATTTTAGAGAATTTAATATAAACAAATTTTGAAAATTTAAAGTCCGAAATTTAGTAAAAAGAAAAGCTGAGGGATAATCAAGTGGCTTTTTTAGACAAATTTTTATTATCCTTTTATTCACCAAATCTAGCGGTTCTAGCACAGTCTGCCCACAATTTCCTCAACCCACAATCCTATACTCAACAATGCACTTGACCAACGCCAGGAAAACCATTCCCACCTGCTCCGCAGACAGTACAGATCTCAGTTGGACAAACTTATAAATTGTCTTCCTGAGTCTGCAGCACAGGTACCAGGTATGACTGACCGCAGGTGTCGGTCCACCATAATGCCTAAATATTTCACGCTCTCGACCAAGCGGATTGAATCACAAGAGCAAACCTGTTCATAACAACACGCTCTGTGAATCACCAGGCGAAAAGTTTCTGCTGGTTGACCAGCAGCTATTAAGGAAAACGGAAGTGCCACAGTCTTACTCACATTAAGACTAAGTAAGTTTGAATCAAGCCAATTTTTTATACTTTTCATTCCCGCTGATGCATTACCAAAAGCTTCATTCCAAGAGGAACCTGAAAAAATAGCTACTGTGTCATCAGCAAAGGAATATAACTTACAATTTGTAATAAACAAATTTAATAAGTTATTAATATATATTACAAAAAAAACAGGCCCAGGAACTGATCCTTGTGGCACACTCGTTTTCATTGTCAATGCATCACTGTTGGTTTCCCCAATTTTAAATACCTGAGTCCGTCCATTCAAGTAGGATTCGAAAAAATTTTTTTGTAATACCTCTTATCCCAATTCTCTCCATTTTCCGTAGTAGCAAGTCGTGGTCAACTGTGTCAAAGGCTTTTTCCAAAAAAAACATTTAGTTCCATCATCTAGACCAGGGGTCTCCAAACTACGGCCCGAGGGCCACATCCGGCCCGCGGACAGATTTTGTCAGACCCGCGGAGAGGTAGCATACTTGAAAACTCCTTTTAGAGAACAAATTTTTTATAGCAAAATAAATTTAGTTTACTGAAGTATTCTAATTTTATGTTGAATAATTATTAATATGACATCTACATTGATATGGTCATGGGCTAACTACTCATAACATTGTTGTAGGCTTATTGTTATTGTTTTTGTGATAAGTTGGATAAAGAAACACAGAATTGTAATAAGTAAAGACATGTATAATATGCAGAAAATTTAACTTCAGTATATAATAACTAACAAATTATTGAAATGAATCCAACTAACATTTTATACATTTTAAATAAAAACATAACTTATAACAAGCATAATGACATATGAAATACTAATGAGATTTATGTAATTGAGATTTTCCACTGACAATAGTTTGTAGTTGTGGACTAATTTTACTTGTACCAATTATTAAAAGAGATTTAAGATGCTCATCAGTTAATTTAGATCTGTAAACATTTTTAGTGTACTTCATTTTGGAGAAGGTCTTCTCACACAAATAAGTAGTACCAAAAACAGAAAACAGCCCACGAGCAAATTTATGCAAATTATCAAATTGTGTCAGTGGAAGACTTATAAAATTCCAACAAAGATGAGTTTTGATATTTGTTCTTAATTATGTCACTGCACTGTAGATCAATCATTTCCACTTGAAGTTCCGGGGGTAGGGTTTCAATGTCAGTATCAAAAGGATTCTGAAAAATCTTAATTTGATTTGCAATGGCAACAAAGTCCGAGAAACGAGTATCAAAATTTATTTTCAAAGCACTCAAAGTTTCGATTGCAAAATCGATAGGAAACTCGGTCTCAGTGGTGTGGCTGAATATTTCACATGTTTTAAAATGTGAAAAACATTTACTTCGTAGTTGTGATTGAAACAGTATCAATTTCTTCCGGAATGATTTGATATTAGTGTATAAATCAGGAAGATGCTGATTTTCTCCTTGCAATCTCAAATTCAGTTCGTTCACATGTTTTGTCAAATCAACATAGAATGCTAACTTCCGTAGCCATGCGTTGTTTTGTAATTCAGTAAGAGGGCGATGCTTTTCATTCAAAAAAATTTCGATCACTGCTCGAAGTTCAAAAAAGCGCTGAAGGACTTTCCCACATCTAAGCCAACGTACGGCAGTATGATATGGTAAGTCATTTTCTCCAATATCTTCAATAAATTGTCGGAATTGTCGGTGATTCAGCCCAAAAGATCTGATAAAATTAACAGTTGATATGACTGGTTTCAGAACTTCAGACATATCCAAACATTTTTCGCACAAAGACTGTTAATGAATGATACAATGTAAGACTAATGGTTTTGAACGACCGTCATTTTCTACAGCCTTTGACACAAAAGCGACCATTCCTTTATCAATATCACTCATGTTTTTGCCTCCATCAGTTGTAATACATTTCAAGTTTTTCCATCGAAGGATCTTTTAATTAATGGCCATTTCAACTCCTTTAAAAATATCTGTACCAGTAGTTGTGCCATGAATACTATACATATCAAGAAGTTCTTCATGCACTTCATAGATTTTATCTACTCCGCGAATATAAATCAACACCTGAGCAGTATCTGACACATCCGTTGACTCATCCAAGGCCAAAGAAAACCACTCAACATGTCCATTTTTGTCGAACAGTTGAGAGGATATCTTTTCAGCGATGTTTTATACCCTTCGAGCCACAGTGTTTGCTGACATACTGACAGTTTTTAATAAATTTACCTTTTCAGGGCACATTTCTTCGGCTATTGCAATTATGCATTCTTTGATCATTTCTCCATCGGTGAATGGTTTTCCACGTTTTGCAATTTCAAGAGCCACACGAAAGCTGGCACGAGTTGCAACCTCTTGTTCAGTTTTGAGTTTTGTAAATGAAGATTGCTGCGATTTCAATCCGCGCTTCATAGCTTCGAATTTTTCTGTCCTCAAACTTGCCAAACCTGTATATTTTGAGTAATTTTGAAAATGCTTTGTTTCATAATGACGTTTAATGTTATATTCCTTGAGAACGGCTATGCTTTCATTGCAAATCAAACATAGCGCCTTGTTACTGGACTCAATTACGAAATACTGAATGATCCACTGATCTTTGAATTTTCTGCATTCACTATCAATTTTTCGCTTCTTTTCCATACTACTAAATCACACACAAAAGCAACAATTCAAATCAAAATACTGTTACAAAGATGTCTTAAACTTAAACACGCACAAACACGTTTTAAGGAGGTACGCACTATTTTATTTCACAACAGTGTTATAGGAACTGACTTGTGATTGCGCCACTAGCCTTCTTATATATTCCAATTACTGCCATCTAGAAGTGAGTGGAAGACACCAGAACTTTCTCGAACCAACGAGATTATTCTGTACGTGCTATTAGCGCCATCTATTAGCGATAGAAGGTACTACCTATTTCCGCTTTTGTCCACCAGATGTCGTGTCACGTTACTCCTCATGGCTCGTACTCTACGACTAATCTAGAAATTACAGATAATGACAGGAAAATTAATAATATGCAATGTTGCCGTTTTGCGGACTTTAGTCCGATTTGCAGCCTTTTTTAAACGTTGCGTACTTTTTCGGACTTTTTTTTTCATCAGTGGACTATTTCACTTTTTACCACCGGCAACAATGATAATATGGTTTTGGCCCTCGGAACTTAAGTAGGAGTAATCAGTATGGCCCTAAGGCTGGAAAGTTTGGAGACCCCTGATCTAGACAATCGATAATTGATCGAGTTACATTAAAAATTGCATCTGTTGTATTTTTAACATTTCGTAATCCAAACTGATTCTCAGAAATAACTTTAAATCTATTTAAAAAATCAACCAATCTAGCTTTGACACACTTCTCCACAATCTTAGCCACACTTGAAAGGAGAGAACTGGGACGATAATTACCTAGAATTGACTTGTCATTTGCTTTATAAAGTGGAATTACTGTTGCTTTTTTTAACTCTTGAGGAAAATATCCCTGTTGAAAACAGAGATTTATTATATGCGATATGGGGACCGACAAAGCACCCGAATTAGAAATCAACAATTTAGAGGACAATCCATCCATTCCAGTAGCTACATTTTTCTTCAATTCATTATTTTTATAATTTCATTTTCACATACTGGCCTAAAGAAAAAAGAAATTGAGTAAGTGTTCTGGTTACTATAATATTCAACAGTATTGAGACTATTGCTGTTATTATTTGTTTGTGATAAATTAATTTTATCTGCTATACGATTCCCCACACTAACAAAATGTTTATTAAACTCAAGGGCCATTTCAAATGGCTGATTTGCATTAAAAGAGCGATTATCAGCAGTTATAATCTTTGAAGTAGTGGCCCTAGCAGTTGTGGCACAATCATTCACCTCATTGATTGTCTGCCACAATTGGCGTAGATTATTACTACATTAATTAATTTTATTACGATAAAAAATACGGATTGACGTTTTAAGTATCTATGCGCTATAGGAGTCAAGTTCTATTCCAGAATATCAATATTAATATCCTCAAATACTATATGATTCTCGTACCTAACCCCCCTGAGAAAAGCTTCCATGTTATCAAGGAACCCAACGACATTCGTGTCATTCGGGGACCTATACACCGCAGTGCAATAGAACTCCGACTCACGATTACTTACTAGGGTTTTCGCGTACCCGACTTACCCGGGTATCGGGTATTATTTTTTCATATACCCGGGTATTTGCAATTTTTGCAGAAAAAGAGAAAATTTCTTATAATAATGTTTTATTACGAAAGAGTGAATGAAGTCAATAGGTCTCCTTAACTTATATATCAGTCTCACAGTTAAACAGACTTGTTCTCATTAACTAATTAGGAACTAGTTCCATTGTCCTGCCTTCGCTTTTCGGTAGAGTTAGCTATTTATGATGAAAAGCTTCTCGGATGAATTTACTACGAGTCACGGCCCAAATGGAATACAGTCTTGTGCAACCAAGCGTTCAACAATTTCGGAAATTTTAGTACAAAATCGAAAAAAAATTGTTATTCGCGATCTTTTTGGAACCAGGCTTGAACTTTGTTCAGATTCAAATTGAGAAGACGATATGGATGGAACTTCTTTTTCGCACGTAAAGCTCTGTTTTTCGATCTATATTTTATGTAGTTTATCTAAATGTTTTAATAAAACACTTGTTGAAGAGCTATTATAGAATAATATTTTTGGGTATATTGAACATTGTATTGATTCCTTATTCTGTATTTTCTTTTAAATATTTCCGTACTCCAGAAACAGGTCTATCCATTTTGCCTAAAAATTTTATGGTTATCCAATCCACCAGACACAATTTTTTATTTTGTATTAATTATATTTAATTCAATTACTCACCGTTCACAGAACAATATTTTAATCAAACTCCAACGAAATAAAAACAAAACATGGCGACAACCAAACCTAACCGCAAGTTAACAAATGCAAATTTTCTAATATTATTTTATTTTAATCAAAGTGGATACCCGTAGGGTTTTCAATACCGGAGCAAAAATGAAAACCGGTATTTTGGTATTATTCGTTTTCAAAACCGGAATACCGGTATTGATACCGGTATTACCAGAAAAAATATTTTCGACTGATTTTTATAAATATTAATGATAATGGTGATTTATTAAAAAGAAAACAAAGGAAAAACTTAAAAATATATTTATTTAGTTATAAACTATTCAAAAAAATATTTAAACGAAATAAGTATAAAAACTAAACATTTGTTTACTCCTTCTGTATATAAAAAAACAAATTATTTATAGCAAACATTCGGAACAAAGTTATCATAAACATTACTACATTTCGCAATTTGAGTTTGTTTTTATTAAAATATGCCCGAAAAAACATAAATCAATTGTGTTGTCGTTCAGACTGGAGCGAATCTTTGTATATAAGTGACTTGCTGCAGAAAACGCCCTTTCCGATTCTTGTACGATTCTTTGTTGCAATTGTACTTAATTGGTCGTACGTCAGTGGCAAATATTTTCCTTTTACTCCTGTTTTTCCAGAAATAGCAATTTCGTCTTTTATAATTGGTTCTACCCCTTGCACTTTTGTAATTTTAGGTTGAACTGAAAGTTTTTGTTGGATTGCTGATTGAAGTTGCAGTTTTAATTTGTCATGGTTATGAAAAGCAAGGTTGGAGCCAGTCCTTAATGTATTGGTCAGATTTCTTTCCAAGGATTCTTCGGAATTTTCGTCTTTATCTGAATCTGATCCAACATGTTCTTCTGCGGTTTCGGGCGAAAGTCGTTTAATCAAACGAATTATTTAACAAATTAAGTGACTGTGGAAATGTAGTTTGAACTAAATGGCTATTATGTTGTTCTCCACTATGTAAGTACTGAAGTACCTGCGATACATTATTTCGTCTTTGTAATATGCGAATTTTTAAAGCGTCATAAACTTCTTTAGCAATTTCAAAATTTTGATTCGGAAGAGGTTCCATCATAAATATTATTGTTTCATCTGCTGTAAGAAGATTAGAATCTTGGTGACATAAGGCATCAACTGCTAATTTTATAGGAGTAAGAGAAGTGACAATTTCAGATAATAAATTAAAGTATGGCTTTCAAACCATTAAAGCACTAAACATCGGCTATAGCATGGGCGGCAGAATTACAAACATCATCTGTTACGCTGATGACGCAGTGCTCTTAGCGGACAACGAGGACGATCTCCAGCGTCTACTATATAAGTTCTCCCAATCAACAGCAAAGTATAACTTGCAGATTTCAGCCGAAAAAAACAAAATGCATGGTCATCAGCAAAATACCAATAAGATGCAAGCTGCAGTCTGCGAACAACATTATAGAACAAGTAAACACATTTAAGTATCTTGGGGTAGACATAACGGACAGCAAAAGACTTAAAGAGGAGGTCAGAAGATCAACAACCAAAGCAGCACAAATATCCGGAGGACTACATAACATCATTTGGAAGAACAAATATATGTCCTCACATAGCAAAGTCAGAATTTACAAAACATGTGTTCGTCCCATTCTAACATACGCGGCCGAAACGAGGGCAGAAACTAACCCAACTAAACAACAAATGCGCACCACCGAAATGAAGACACTACGTGCCATATCAGGCGTGACTCTTATTCATCGACAAAGAAGTAAAGAAATCAGGGAAAATCTGAACGTACAGGACGTGGTGCGATGGACCAGAGCCAGACGAAGAGAGTGGGACAGACACGTCGACCGGATGGGCCCAGAACGACTGGCAAAATGGGCCAAAGTAGCAAAACCCAACACAAAACGTCCCATGGGAAGACCACTAAAGCGATAGAACGAGTCATGGAGCTCAAGGTCGCAAGAGACAAGAGATGCGTAAAGAAACAGGACAATGTCCTAAAAAGAAGTAGGAGGAGGAGGAAATAAAAATTAATTCCGGAATTTATGTCAATAAGGGCTTTTTGAACACAATATCTCAATTGGTAAAATGTTTCTAAGATAAGTAACATGCTATTCTATCTTGTTTTACAGTCTAATTTTAAAGCAATTTCTCTACCAAAATCTTCTTTTACATATTTCTGTAAAAAATTATCATTTTTAGTATG
This sequence comes from Phosphuga atrata, assembly GCA_944588485.1. Taxonomy (NCBI): domain Eukaryota; kingdom Metazoa; phylum Arthropoda; class Insecta; order Coleoptera; family Silphidae; genus Phosphuga; species Phosphuga atrata. The sequence goes on from OX155909.1 coordinate 2,762,555, forward strand.
TGAATTTATAAATATTTTGACTACCTTTCTTATGTTTTGTTAGAAGAGGAGAAATATTAGCATGACTAATACTGACCGTAGTATCTACTAAATTAGATTCTGTAACGACGCCGTCAACATATTCTCCATTCTCATCATCTTTTACTTCAACATTCATGCCGTTATCAACAATTTCATCGTTTGGTTCTGAGTCAGAACCAAACGATGAAATTATCAGAACTTCTGACCTTGACTTATAAAGTATATCGGTTATAGCTACACCAAGCAGATCTGATGCTCAGCATCAATAAGTTTGCCTAATTTAACCACAACCGATGCCCCATCAGTGGTTATGCTGACTATATCTTTAGAAATACAGAAGCCAAATTCTTCTAACTTTTCTCTAACCAGCATTAAACACCTTTCTGTCGGCAGACTTCCAAATACTCGTACTAGGCCAATATTAAAAAAAAAATCTCCAGCAGTATGTATATTTATATTTAGATATCTTCGATTGCGAATCGATGTCCATTCATCAAATGTTACACTCAAAGTTACCTCAATGCTTTTTCTTAGATTTATTCCATGAATTGTCTTTAATGAGTATGTAGTCCACTAGTAGAGCCTCCACCACATTTTATTTCCTTTGAACACTCTTTACACTTGGCAAGATGAACATTTGTTTCATATAAAAAATAGTGCCAAACCGAAGATGCATCGTTGCCCTTTTGTGTTTTAAGAACTCCTTTTGTGTGGACGTAGACATGGCGTACGATACGCCGCGTATCGTATATGTATATTTAAAATTTAATAAAATCATTATAAAAATTTGATAATAAAAAACTTACGGTTTCAAACAACGAACATTACACCAATTTACAGCAAATAATAAATTCAGAAATATAGCTTATATCGTTGAATGTATGTGTCGTTAATCGTGTGCGTGTGAGATGAGAGATGACGCGTAAACAGGAAAGCAAGTTTCTTTTTAACGAAATTCAGTGACTAACTTCACTATGCATTGAAGAGGTATAAATACGAATTTATTATTCTTGTTCTTATCCTGTTCTGCTAATTGAAATAACTAATATAAATAAAAAGAAAGATATTTTACACAAATACCGAAATACCGGTATTTTTCTTGTAATACCGATTTTCTAATACCGGAAAAAATAGACTTAAATCCCGGTTTTCGGGATCACGGGATTCCGGTATTGAAAGCCCTAAATACCCGGGTACCCGGATCTGACAATGAAATAGTACCCGGGTAGTAAAAATTCCATATACCCGGGTATACCCGGATCCGGGTACCCGGGTAGAAAACCCTATTACTTACAACAAAATTTAGCGAATTCATATTTTCCAAATCCAAATCACAAATTTTATAATTAATACCAGATTTTATGTACAGTATAATTCCATCACATTTATTATATTTGCCAGGTTTAATTATTTTCTCAAAATTTGGAAGTTCAAATCCATCGTCATTATAGCATAACCAACACTCTGTAAGAACAATAATGTCAAAATCAACCTCTAGCTTACATAAAAATACACATAACTCATTAAAAAAATTTCTAATATTTTTAATGTTTAAATTTAGGATTTTTAAAGAATTAAAAATAAAAAAATTATGAACTTTCTCAAAATTTTGAAATACTAAAGATTTGTTTGAAATTCGATTTAAATGTTCTAGTAATTCACCTATTTCCATTTAACTTAAAAATATACCGTTGTTTATAATATAAATTTTATTAATTCAAAGAAGAGTTTACAGTTTATCAAGATCACTAACACACTTAATTTGCATTAAATGGTAACCGTCAGTCTTTTTTACAAATATTTTGCTATTTCGGGGCCATATGTAGCCCTTATCCAGAGCGAGTCTTCTAGATGTTTTTAATAGTAGTTGAACATCGGCAGTTAGGTGATCATTTGCAAAAACACGGGTTTCAGGTAGATTATCATTAATTAAGTGTGCTAAAATTCCAGGATTATTTTAATTAAGGCCAGAGACCTTTTTAAAGTCTGACAACCAAACCTTATCTTATCTTGACGTCTACAGAATTTAGCAACAATTGGTTTGATTCCACCTTGTACTTTAGATGGTAGCCTATGAGCTGCACTTAGACTACTTGAAGTTAACTTATTGTTTATGGCTGCCGAGATGCAGTTAAAGATTTCAAACTGACTGATTTCACCTGACTCATTTGGGGTCTCAGGGATCCCTGTTATGATTACATTGTCAATACGAGTGTAGCTCTGGAGGTTAGATAATTCGCATTTTAGGCTGGTGTTTTCTTTTTGAAGACTTAGGTTCTCTTTCTTCAAGCTTTGAATTTCCTGTTCATTATTGTCTAATTTCTTCTTAAAAAGATCAAATTCAGCTGTTATGAACTCTACAGATTTTTTAAGTTCATCAAAATCTTTTTTTGAAATCTGGAGAGATTTCATCACAAATCATGTCCCTGAGGACGGCCCCAATGGCCTTCAGATCACTTTTTGTTAAATTTTACTTATTATTCTGTCCACCTTCAGCCTCTTCCTCGTCCTCATCAGAAAATAGCCTCTTAGGAATGTTAGCATCAAAAGTAATTAAGCTTTTTCTCCGGTTTGAGATACACTTAGGACACTTCCATTCATTTAACTTATTTGTTTTTTTAAGATACTTTATATCCTCCTGCTTTGTATTTGAGCACTTAGATGCCGCATGTAAAATGTTTTCAAGTGCTGAACATCGAACTGACTCACTCCTAGAAAATTTTCCATCACATTTAGCACACTTGGCAACCATACTTTATGATAGTATATAAATTTTATTTAAAATAGATCTATTTTTTTATTGTTTTACATCTACTACGAAATTCCACCTACATTTTTTTTCTTTAACTCAAGTTTTGAATATTTCGTTCTTCGTAAGTTTAAACTCACTGCACGTAAAGATTCAGTGTAAATCGAAGGTTTTAAATTAAAATTCACAATTAAAGAATACAGTGATACGCCAGGTCGACTGTAGATAAAGACACCACGCGGCTTCACATCGACCGGTACAAAAATACAAAAACTAATTTAAGATAAGTTATCAAAGTTTTTAATAAAACTACTCACAAAATTTATAATATATAAGTATATAATCCAATAAATTTAGGTATTATTTATATTATTTTCACTTGGAAAGCAAAACATTAAACGGCACAAAGGCGGTTTGTCTAGGTTGAACTCTCGAACGAGACTATAACTTGAATCTTTTGTTTTTAGTTCTTGTTCTACTTGCGTAATACGGGATTCCAATATTATTTGATTGTGTGCAAATTTTGGAGTCTAATTATTAAATTTATTAGTCGCTAATTGCAGGAGTGTGATTTGTTCTTTAATAATGGTTTTAAATTTTCCTTGGTTATTTAAAATAATAGAGATAGCTTTATCGTATTATTCAGCATCAGTTTGGTCAAGGTTGCCGTTAATATTTTAATTATTGAGACAAATCCATTAATTATACCTCTTTTAGTTCTTTTATTTATTGAAGGATTTACTTGTCTAATTTTATTGGTTATTGTATTTTCTATATTAGAAATAACATTGTATGAGTTATGGTATTCTTCTTTATACATTGTTAGATTTTTGACTGTAGTTCTATATTTTCGAATTTGTCTTTGCAAAACGTAAAATTCATTGGTTATACTTGTCAAGTCAAGGATCTGTATAAATGACCAATAGTCGATGATGATTTTTGTAGTTTCTAATTTTAATGGTAATAGTCCAGGGTTGTCATTTAAGTCGTATAGTTTGGGTAGTATTATTTCTGTTGCGAAGCATGAACAGGATCTGTAATAGAGGGAGTTTTTAATCCTTTCGTATGGATAATTTCTATCTTATTATTTGATTTATTTTTTATTTTAGCTTTATTGTTTTCTAGTATTTCAGTCAGTATGTATGGGTCTAAAAATTTATTTTCTTTTTAATTACGTCTATTATTCATTTTATAAATAGTTTGTCCGATTTTAAATTGGTATTGTTCTGGTCCTTTAAGATTACGTTTGTTTAGTACTTTTTCCTTATTAGTTTCGAGTCGTTCGTTAGCTTTTTTGTAAACATGATTGATTTTTTCTTTGTGATTCATTATATAGTCAGAATAGAATGAAGAGTCAACTAAACAAGAAGGGTCACTTGTATTTGTATGTCCAAGAGTTAATTCTAATGGCGTAAAATTTGTAGAAGAATGTATAGAGTTGTTGTATGCAATTATAGCATATTTCATTAGTATTACAACATTATTTGTGGTATTAGTCTTAATATTCTTAGATGTTCAATTTAGGGTGAATTAAATCTTTCTACAGGTGCATTGGATTCATGATGGAGTGGGGTGGTAAAGTGGATTTCAATTTTATGTAGTTTTAAAAGTTCTTTGACTATTTCGTTTTTAAATTCAATACCATTGTCCATTGTAATTTTTTCGGGAAGGCCGTAATAAGAAAAGTAATTAATCAATGTGTTACAAATTTCTATAGCCGTCTTACTTTGAATTGGTATAGCTTGTCCTAATTTAGAGCGTCTTTAAGCGTCTAGTATCGTTAAGAAATTTTGGTTGTCAAACTTAAAAACATCGATGTGTAAAAATTGGAAGGGTTTACCTACAGTTTCGGTTAATACTATAGGGACATAAGGTGGTTTTCTTAAGTACTTAGATTTTTGGCATACGTTACAATTATTTATATAATTTGTTAAGTAAGTTTTCATAGAGTGCCAGTAATATTTTCTTTTCAATTTCTCAAGTGTTTCATTTATTCCGCGATGATTACATTTACCTTCATATATATATATATATATATATATATATATATATATATATATATATATATATGGGTTCTGGAATCCTAGGTGCAGCATAGAGCCTCCATAAGCACCCTCCAGCGGACCCTATTCTGGGCCATTGCTTTGGCTTCACTCCAAGAGGTTTTCTGGGCTTTTAGTTCATCTAACACTGTTCTCCTCCATGTTTGAGCCGGTCTTCCTCGTCGTCTCGTTCCTTGGGGATTCCAGTCTAGTGCTGCCCTTGCAATGTCGTCTGGTTTTCTTTTTAGAATGTGGCCGATCCATCCCCATTTTCTTTTCTTAATGTCGTGCTCTATTGTTTCTTCTCCGCATCGTTTAAAAAGTTGCTCATTAGTAATTTTCTGTGGCCAAAAGATTCTGAGGATGATTCGTAGACATTTGTTGGCGAAAACCTGAAGTTTATGTTTTGTGGCATTAGTGTTTTTCCAGGTCTCACATCCATATAAGAGGATTGCTTTGACGTTTGTTCTATATAAACGCAGCTTGCTCTTTGTTTTTATGATGTTGGACCTCCATATTGTGTTTAGTTGCCTGAATGCCATCTGTGCTTTTTGAATTCTGTTTAGAATGTCTAGGTCTGTTCCGCCCGTCTCGTTGAGAATGCTTCCTAGATACTGAAACTTTTCTACATTCTCAATTGGTTGGTCGTTTATTTGAAACGGTGCGTCGTTATTTGTGTGCATTCGCATCGCTTTTGTTTTTGAGACATTTATTTTCAACCCTATCTTCTGTGCCATGTCTGATAGTAGGGTGAGTTGCCTTTGCATACTTTCATAGGTATGCGAAAAAAGGCAAATGTCGTCTGCGTATTCGAGATCTTTGAGATTAGAGTAAAGAGACCATCGAATACCATCGTTTGGTCTGCAAGACTTTTCCAGGATATAGTCAAGAGCAATGTTAAAAAGCAAGGGAGAGAGCACACATCCTTGCTTCACTCCTGATCTCACCGGAAAAAGGTTGTGAAAATGTGCTCCGCTATGCAGGATACTAATTGATACGTCATGGTACAGTTCTCTAATCGTGTCGATGATTTTTGTTGGCACGCCTATTGTCCGTAGTATCTTCCATATAGCAGAGTGGGATAGGCTGTCAAAAGCACGTTCAAAGTCGATGAAAACAAGATATAGTGGCGATCGCCATTCAACGGATTGTTCTATAATTATTCTTGTTGAATTTATGTGGTCTATGCATGAGCGGTTTGGGCGGAAGCCTGCTTGGTTTGGACGCAGTATGGGTTCGAATGCTTCTGCCAGCCTATGTTGGATTACACTTGCAATAATTTTGTTTATGGTATTTAACAGCGTTATTCCTCTCCAATTTTTGCATTGCGTTAGGTGTCCTTTCTTTGGCAGTTTGATAATGAGACCATGTTTCATTTCTGCTGGAATTTCTTGGTTTGTCCAGATCCCTTTTATTATTTTTGCAAGTAGAGGTGCAATCCATTTAGGGTCTACCTTGATTAGTTCGGCAGGTATGTTGTCTACCCCTGCCGCTTTGTTGTTTTTCAGCTGCTTGATGGTATTTAGTATTTCTGTTTTTGAAGGCGCGTCTATTTTTATATTCAGCTGTTCATTTGCATTGGCTTCTGGAGCTATCTCAAGTTCGTCTTCAGTGGGTGAGCTGAGCATATCAGCAAAGTATTCTTTCCACCTATCGAGCTGAGTTTCTGGGGTGGTCAGTGGGCGGTTGTCTTTGCTTCTAACTATATTTGTGGTCTTTGTGTGCTTTTTGGAGAGCTTGTTTGTCAGTGTGTAAAGAAAACTCGAGTTGTTATTTTTGGCTGCTTCTTCTGCTTGCTCACATATCAGGTCAATCCATATTCGCTTGTCTTTTTTGGCAGATGCTTTAATTTGTTTGCATAGTTGTGTATATCTCCAGATTGCATCTATATTTGTCATCGAAGTTTTGCACTGGAGTACCAGTTTCTTCGCATCCTTTCTGTCTTGTATAAGTTGCCATGTTTGGTCTGAGATCCAGTCTTTTCGATCTCTTTCCTTTGAGTCAAGGGTTGTTTTGGACGATTCGAGTAGTGTCTTGGCTAAGCAATCCCAAGATGTTATGGGATTTTGTTCTGCATTTTCATGCAGGTTTGTTAGGAAAACTTTTTTGCAGTTTGGTTGGCGCAGTTTGTGTAGGTTGAACTTTACTCTCTTTGATTGTTCAGGTTTCTTTGGTACGGCCAGTTTGATTCTGAACGTGCCGAGCAGAAGGTGGTGGTCGCTGGCAATGTCTGCACCCCTTTTGTTTCTGACATCAAGTAGGGATCTCCGCCATGTTTTCGATATGGCAATATGGTCAATTTGGTTTTGGGTTTTCTTGTCGGGGGATATCCATGTGACTTTGTGGATTTGCTTGTGTGGGAACACTGTTCCACCTATAACTAGGTCTGATGTTGAACAGAGTTTCGTGAATAGTTCACCGTTTTCGTTTCTTTCCCCACATCCTTCTTTACCCATGATGTCTTCTAGGTTACTGTTATTTGTCCCGACCTTAGCGTTGAGATCACCCATGAGTATGGTGATATCACCTCTGTTTATCTTCCTTAACGTACTTTCAAGGATATCGTAGAAATTTACTTTTTCTTAGCACTCGCACTGTTTGTGGGTGCATAGCATTGTACAAAGGTGATATTTCTATATTTAGTGTGGAACCTTGCTGTAATTATTCTGTCATCAATGGGGTTCCATGAATTTAGGCTATTTCTGGCTTTTTTACTAATTATGAAACCAGCGCCTCTTTTATGACACCCAGTTTCTTTGCCACTGTACAGGAAAAGCTCCCCAGATTGTAAGTTGAGCTCCCCCTTGCCAAGCCAGCGAACTTCTGATAAGCCTAAAATTGAGATGTTGTAGTTATTTAATTCTCTCACCGCTTGATGCAGTTTTGATGCTTCGTATAGAGTTTTTACGTTCCAGCATCCAAAACGTAACTTTTCCTTAAGTGTAGCCAGTGTTGTCTTCGTTTTGTCCGTCCGGATTTGTGTTGTAGAGGTTTCATTAATGGTATAGTTTAGGCCAAGCAGGTTATTAGCCCACTGTGGCCGTAGTTTGGTGCTGGGGCTGCCAGCTATAGCTTCCAAACCAGCCTCTGTTGAGCCTCTGGTCAGACGCTGTTGCAGCCGCCCAATCTGGAACAGACATTTGTAGGTTTTGGTCCGCCCCGGGTATTTGATTTCCCCGGTACCACCTATATCTAGGAGGCATCCCCCTATCCGCCACCTGGGGAGGCGCCCGATGGGGGACCTACAACCCCACACGAGACATTTACCTTCATATTGATGTTTTATTAACATAATTCTTTCTCCTTCGTCTAAAATTGAATTTACCATCTTTGTACATTTTACTAATTTAAGTCCTTTTTCATAGAAGTGATCTAAATATACTTCATAAAAATGTCTTTTTTTTCGGAGGTGTAGTTTTTTTAAGAGTTCAAGGATTAAATTTTTATTTTAAATGGGGATTTTAACGAGAAGGATTTTATGATAGCCAAAGTCTTCATTTCTAATTTATTATAAGGGTTTTTTGAAATAATGATTTGATTTGATTTATTATTGATTATATCATCTAGAATAGGTATTCCGTTATTTATATTATTACTATTACTATTGGAATGTGCAGTTGAATGAAACGATTCGTCATTTTTTATTTGTGGTGGTCTAATTTGGATATCTTGTAAAATTTTGAATTTAGGGGAAGTTGTTATGTTTCCTTGTGTACCGCTAGTGGAAGGTTGTGTATTTTCGATAGGGTTTTCAGATAGATGTCGTAAATAATCTAAAATGTCTTGGTTAATTCCACCTGGAATGAATTCGGTTTCTATTGCATTTAAATTTATTCGTGATAGTGCGTCAGTGTTTGTATTTTGTTTTCCCTTTTTAAATATTATGTCATAATCGAATTCTTCAAGTCTAAGTCTCTATCGAATCAATTTACTATTTGGTTCTTTTAAGTTAAAAAGCCAAGTCAGTGGTCTGTGATCTGTATAAATTTTGAATTTTCTACCGAAAACGTAGGGACGAAAATACTTACATGCCCACACGATTGCTAACAGTTCTTTTTCAATTGTGGAATATAGACAGTGGTGTATTGGGGGGGAACGTGGCGGAACGACGTTCCTGCACCTTTTTTTACAAACGGAACGCGTTCCGATACTTTTTTTAGTAGTATTAATTTTTTATAATTTCAAATGAAAAATATATTTTACATTGGCGAATTTGCAACAACATTTAAAAAAATATGTTAATTAATGGAGGATTTATCTTGCCTTTTGTGTCTTGTTTATTTTTCCCTTTTAAATAAAATAAACATCATGTGTTCTGTGTTGCCTATTCTACATACCATACTACTAAACTATAAACTTCAACAATAGTGCGAATGTGCAAGTCTGCGGAAGTTCGAATCCCGCCCATGAATATTTCATTGCGAATTGCGCCAGTAACCAGTTAATCTGTGCCAGTAACGTTGTTGATTAGATTGTGTTATTGTGTATAACGCCAACGTTGTTTTGGTAGTTTGTTGTTTCTATTTCCATTATAAATTATAAGGTATTTTAATTATTTTTTAATGGATTTAATATAATGCATATTAATTTTTATTATTGCAGTAAAATTTCGAAAAATCTACAACCAAAATAATTTTTTTATTAAAAATTTAAAATGAGCAAAAAACGTAAACATCCCGCTTTGGACAGTTTAAGGAAAAACAAATGGATATTCCATTAACATCAATAGAAAATGTTCAAAAAGAAGCAGAATCCCCATTAATAAAATGGCCGAGTATTTGGACTGCAGATATGTGGTTCGAAAAGAAAGAAAAATATGCTTGGCTAAAATGCGATTACGGAAAATTAGGATGTCTGAGTTGTTGGCTATTCAAAATTTAGGACCTTTAAATATGCAGGGAGTAAGCATCTCAAAAGAATGGAGAGGCACTCAGGTATCAGCTTATGGGAAGGATAAAACCGCACAACTAACTTCTTTGCGAAAAAAAATTTACATACATTGTAAAAGTTTTTCACATACAACAGCTGAGCGAATCTTAAAAGAATCAGACAAGCAAAAGCTTGAAATTATAATAGATAAGTTGAAAGATTCTGAAATTTGTAGCACTAGTAAGGTTTTTAGAACTGCTTATTATATTGCTAAACATGTTCGTCCATATTCTGATCATTTTCATTTATTAAAACTTTAAGAAATGAATACTATAGCCCTGCTTAAACATTCCTATTGGGAAAAGTTAAATCCTATAGGCTTTTTCAGAATTTGAATAGGAAACATCATATTTGAATAGGAAAAGTTAAGAAATTTCTGGCAACCGGAAAATGCCTAATAGGATTATACAAATCTGAATATGAAATAAAATGATGATCGTTAACCTATAGGATTTAGAGCTTTCCTATTGACACAACTGAATAGGATTATGATGATTCTAAAAGGAAGTTAGCGATTCTATAGGAAATGAAGAGTTTTTATAGGAAATGAAAGTATAGAGATCTAAATAGGAAACCAAGTGAATCAATAGGATAATGCGACTTAAAAAATTTATCTTTATTTCTAAATTTCGCAATGGGATTCTGCATTATTCAATAGGTTTGGCTTCAACAATGTCCAATAGGAGATGAATAGTTGTCAATAGGGAAATACGACTTAGAAATTATTTTTATTTTATAATGATCCTCAATTGGATTTAGCATTATTCAATAGGATTGACTCCTCCAACATCTAATAGGAGATGAACAGATGTCAATAGTCAATAGGGAAATACGACATAGAAATTATTTTTATTTTTAAATAAACCTCAATAGTATTCTTTGATATTATTTGATCAATAGATTTGGTTTTACCAACATCCAATAGGAGATGAAAAGATGTCAATAGGGACGACTTAGAAATTATATTAATTGTCAAATAGACTGCAATAGGATTCTACATTATTCAATAGGTTTGACTCCTCCAATGTCCAATAGTAGATGAATAGATGTCAATAGGGAAGAAATACGACTTAGAAATTATATTCTGAGACTGCAATATTTCCATTGAATAGTATCAAATTTTATTGGAGCATCTAAAAGGAATTGCCTCTTTTCAATAGAGGAATTATAATCTGAGAAGTCCTATTCAATTTATTAAAATCCTATTAAAGAATCGAATAGGATTCTGGCTTATTCTATAGGAAATTCTGAGACTGCAATATTCTCATTGAATAGTATCAAATCCTATTGGAGCATCTAAAAGGAATTGCCTCTTTTCAATAGGGGAATTATAATGTGAGAAGTTCAATTTACTAAAATCCTATTGAAGAATCGAATAGGATTCTGGATTATGCTATAGGAAATTCTCAGACCACAATATTCCTATTGAATTGTATTAAATCCTATTAGGAAATCGAATAGGATTTAGCATATCTCAATAAATAAACCTTCAATAGGATTCAATAGGAAATTTCCGATGCAATTTTCCCATTGAACTTACCTCTCCCAATAGGATTGTTTAAGCAGGGAGCTCACGGATTACGATCTAGATTCATTGCTACAGAAATAATTGATCATATTGGAATTCAAATGAAATCCACAATTTGTCAACAAATAATAAAAGTTCAGGGAAACTTATCTATTATCATAGATGATCTACCACTTTAAGTAAAAAGTCTGGTCTTATCATTTATTTAAAATGCGAAACCGATAAAATGAAAGATCCTCATTTCTTGTTTCTTGATTTAATTGAATTGCATGATTAAACAGCTAACACCATAACAGAGGTTCTCTTAAAATGTTTGGAAAAAACGGTTTTGATGATAATTATTTAAAACACCATTTAATTTCATTTACAAGCGATGGGGCCAGTGTTATGTTAGGATGAAAATCTGGAGTTGGAACAAGACTTACACAGAAATATCCGAATCTAATTACATGACATTGTCTAAACCAGGGGTCTCCAAACTTTCCAGCCTTAGGGCCATACTGATTACTCCAGTAAGTTCCGAGGGCCAAAACCATATTATCATTGTTGCCGGTGGTAAAAAGTGAAATAGTCCACTGATGAAAAAAAAAGTCCGAAAAAGCACGCAACGTTTAAAAAAGGCTGAAAATCGGACTAAAGTCCGCAAAACGGCAACATTGCATGTTATTAATTTTCCTGTCATTATCTGTAATTTCTAGATTAGTAGTAGAGTACGAGCCATGAGGAGTAACGTGACACGACATCTGGTGAACACAAGCGGAAATAAGTAGTACCTTCTATCGCTAACAGATGGCGCTAATAGCACGTACAGAATAATCTCGTTGGTTCGAGAAAGTTCTGGTGTCTTCCACTCACTTCTAGATGGCAGTAATTGGAATATATAAGAAGGCTAGTGACGCAACCACAAGTCAGTTCCTATGACACTGTTGTAAAATAAAATAGTGCGTACCTCATTAAAACGTGTTTGTGCGTATTTAAGTTTAAGATATCTTTGTAACAGTATTTTGATTTGAATTGTTGCTTTTGTGTGTGATTTAGTAGTATGGAAAAGAAGCGAAAAATTGATAGTAAATGCAGAAAATTCAAAGATCAGTGGCACATTCAGTATTTCGTAATTGAGTCCAGTAACAAGGCGCTATGTTTGATTTGCAATGAAAGCATAGCCGTTCTCAAGGAATATAACATTAAACGTCATTATGAAACAAAACATTTTCAAAATTACTCAAAATATACAGGAAGTTTGCGGACAGAAAAATTCGAAGCTATGAAGCGCGGATTGAAATCGCAGCAATCTTCATTCACAAAACTCAAAACTGAACAAGAGGCTGCAACTCGTGCCAGCTTTCGTGTGGCTCTTGAAATTGCAAAACGTGGAAAACCATTCACCGATGGAGAAATAATCAAAGAATGCATAATTGCAGTAGCCGAAGAAATGTGCCCTGAAAAGATAAATTTATTAAAAACTGTCAGTATGTCAGCAAACACTGTGGCTCGAAGGGTAGACAACATCGCTGAAAATATATCCTCTCAACTGTTCGACAAAAATGGACATGTTTAGTGGTTTTCTTTGGCCTTGGATGAGTCAACGGATGTGTCAGATACTGCTCAGGTGTTGATTTATATTCGAGGAGTAGATAAAAGCTATGAAGTGCATAAAGAATTTCTTGATATGTATAGTATTCATGGCACAACTACTGGTACAGATATTTTTAAAAGAGTTGAAATGGCCATTAATCAAAAGAACCTTCTATGGAAAAACTTGAAATGTATTACAACTGATGGAGGCAAAAACATGAGTGGGAAAGATAAAGGAGTGGTCGCTCTTGTGTCAAAGGCTGTAGACCTTTGTCTTACATTGTATCATTCATCAACAGTTTTTGTGCGGAAAATGTTTGGATATGTCTGAACTTCTGAAACCAGTCATATCAACTGTTAATTTTATTTGATCTTTTGGGCTGAAACCGACAATTCCGACAATTTATTGAAGAGATTGGAGAAAATGACTTACCTTATCATACTGCCGTACGTTGGCTTAGTTGTGGGAAAGTCCTTCAGCGCTTTTTTGAACTTCGAGCAGTGATCGAAATTTTTTTGAATGAAAATCATCGCCCTCTTACTGAATTACAAAACAACGCATGGCTGTGGAAGTTAGCATTCTATGTTGATTTAACAAAACATGTGAACGAACTGAATTTGAGATTGCAAGGAGAAAACCAGCATCTTCCTGATTTATACTCTAATATCAAATCATTCCGGAAGAAATTGATACTGTTTCAATCACAACTACGAAGTAAATGTTTTTCACATTTCAAAACATGTGAAATATTCAGCCACACCACTGAGACTGAGTTTCCTATCGATTTTGCAATCGAAACTTTGAGTGCTTTGAAAATAAATTTCGATATTCGTTTCTCGGACTTTGATGCCATTGCGAATCAAATTAAGATTTTTCAGAATCCTTTTGATACTGACATTGAAACCCTAGCCCCGGAACTTCAAATGGAAATGATTGATCTACAGTGCAGTGATATAATTAAGAACAAATATCAAAACTCATCTTTGTTGGAAGAGTCTTCCACTGACACAATTTGATAATTTGCATAAATTTTCTCGTGGGCTGTTTTCTGTTTTTGGTACTACTTATTTGTGTGAGAAGACCTTCTCCAAAATGTAGTACACAAAAAATGTTTACAGATCTAAATTAACTGATGAGCATCTTAAATCTCTTTTAATAATTGGTACAAGTAAAATTAGTCCACAACTATAAACTATTGTCAGTGGAAAATCTCAATTACATAAATCTCATTAGTATTTCATATGTCATTATGCTTGTTATAAGTTATGTTTTTATTTAAAATGTATAAAATGTTAGTTGGATTCATTTCAATAATTTGTTAGTTATTATATACTGAAGTTAAATTTTCTGCATATTATACATGTCTTTGCTCATTACAATTATGTGTTTCTTTATCCAACTTATCACAAAAACAATAACAATAAGCCTACAACAATGTTATGAGTAGTCATGACCATATCAATGTAGATGTCATATTAATAATTATTCAACATAAAATTAGAATACTTCAGTAAACTAAATTTAATTTGCTATAAAAAATATGTTCTCTAAAAGGAGTTTTCAAGTATGCTAGCTCTCCGCGGGCCGGACAAAATCTGTCCTCGGGCCGGATGTGCCCCTCGGGCCGTAGTTTGGAGACCCCTGGTCTAAACCATAGGCTCGAATTGTCGGTAGGAGATTCTATTTCTGATATTAATGGGGTTAATCATTTTCAAATATTTATAGACAAGTTATACTCCGTATATAGTCAATCTCCGAAAAATCAAAGAGAAATTGAAACATGCGCAACTGCTCTCGGTGTAGAAATTAAACGTATTGGACGTATATTTAACGCCAGATGGATGGGCAGCTCCTTTAGGACTGTATCAGCAGTTTGGCAGAATTGGTCATCTTTATGTCATCATTTCGAAAATGCGAGTAAAGACAACAACCGCACTAAAACGGAACAATCCATGTTCAATGGATTATATAAAAGAATATCATCGAAACAATTTATTCAAGATTTGGCCTTAATGTATGATGTTCTATTCGAGCTATCTATTCTTTCAGAAGCATTGCAAAAAAGAGAAACTTCAGTAGTATATGCAGACAAATTGATTCGCCGCACAATCACTTATTTAGAATGTTTAAAAGATCCTCAGAAAGGAAAAAGTCGTTGGAAGCAGTTTCTGCTTGAGAAATAATGCAATTATCTTCAATTTCGTTAACGGATAATAAAATTGATTCATAGAAATCAATTCTTAATTAGTATTATTAATAGTATGAGGAATAGGCTAAACACTACATCTGCAAATTGTTCAGGTTCAGACGGAATTTTGACTTCCGAAAGGCCATCTGAAACCGAAAAACCGAATGGCCATCTGAAATTAATATGGAATTTGGAGTGAAAGAAGTAGAATCTCTCTGCCAACGTTTTAATTTACCTTTAGGGAAAATTTTAAATGCCTTTAGAGATTACTTGGCTTGTGGTGGTCGTAACATTCCCGACGATTTGGAAACGTTAAAAAAATATTCTAAAATTATAGCTTGCAGTTCTTCAGAATGCGAGCGTGGTTTCAGCAACATGAATTTAATTGTAACGGAAAAAAGATCACGCATTTTAATTGATCATGTTGCAAATTTATTGTTTATAAAACTTCATGGACCACCCTTGGAAATTTGGAATCCAATTTTATACGTAAAACCTGGTTGCGATCTCATCGATCCGCTACGGACCAGCAAACTAAAACAGCAGGGGAAAATGAAATTGTGTGTGATCCTATTTGGGAGTTTTTGTAGTAGAGAATTTTGTTTTTTGTAGAGTTTTTGTGCACTATAAGTGTACTACATAAAAATAATATATTTAAGATTCTTATTTTTATCTTTTTTGAATTTTTTTATTTTTGTTTGTTTTGTACTGTTTGTATGTATGAATAAAAAAAAAAAAAAAACTGACAAGGAAAACAATAGTTTGCTTAAAATAAGATAATCTCCGAGAAACTTTCAGGAAGCTGCATGTGGAAAGTCTCGGACTATTTTTGTGCTCTCACCATGCGTTCCCTCACTTCTTATTTTACCAATACACCACTGAATATAGAGATTCGCTTTCGTTCAAAGTTCGTGAGGCGGATGCAATTGGTTTGTCATTTGGAATATTGCCTTGTGACAATACGGCACCTATAGCATAATTCTAGCAATTACGCTAGCCGTCTGTGGTTAATACGAAGATTTTAAAAGTCGGGATATTGTAAAATAGGTGGATTAATTAATAGTTGTTTGCGATGTTCGAATGACTGATTAAATTCTGGTGTATGTTTAACTTTAGAATCCTTTTTTAAACATATTGTCATTGGTTTAGTAACTTTAGCAAAATTTTGTATAAAACGTCTATAGTTACCTACGAGTCCTAGAAATGATTTAATTTCTGTGGTGTTGTTGGTAAGGGGAAGTTTTTGATAGCTAAAATTTTATCGGGGTTTGGTATAACTCCTTGAGGGGTAACCACTTGTCCTAAATATTGTACTTCTTTACGTAAAAATTCAGATTTGTCCATTTGTATTTTGAAATTTGATTGAAGTCTAATGAAAATGTCTCTTAATCGTGAAATATGTTCTTGAGTAGGGAAAGACGTTCTGGCGTCACCTCCACCTCTGATGTGCGCATGCGCGATGAGAGTTCTAACCTAAGTTGCTAGATAGCGATTTAGTTCAGTTTTTCTCCACCAGATGGCTGGTGAAATTACAGATTCCTGTAAAATTAACAAAATTACAGATTCCTGTAAATTAGCGTTTTAGTTCAGTTTTTCACCAACAGGTGGCGCGTGTAATTACAGATTTACTTTTTTTAAAAACTATTTTTAAAAATTACATTCCTTTTAATTAGCGCGCTTTAGTTCAGCATTTTACTGACAGATGGTGCCTTAGTTCAGGTTTCCACCAACCCGAACAGATTTCCTATCATTAGTTCAGAACTAAACTGGTAGATGGCGTTTTGTAGAAAATATCTTGTGCATTTGGTTGCCTAAGACTATTTAGTGGATTAGAGACTAGTAGGCCGGACTAAACAGACTAGATTTGACCAGATTAGTATCTTGTGCATTTGGTTGCCTAAGACTATTTAGCGGATTAGAGGATTAAATACTGGCTAAGACCAAACTAGGAGTGGATTAGATTAGATAAGACCAGACTAGGAAGCTTGTGCATTTGAGAATTAAATACTGGACTACTAGGCCGGACTAGTATATCATACTAGAGTGGACTAGATTAGTTAATTACAGACTAGAACAGATATTAGCAGACTAGCCCCTAGACCAGACTAGGAAGCTTGTGCATTTGAGAATTAAATACTGGACTACTAGGCCGGACTAGTATATCATGCTAGAGTGGACTAGATTAGTTAATTCCAGACTAAAACTGCAAATTACATATCAAATTAATTATTCACATTAGAATCCGCATTCTGGGAACTGGTTTATTGTCGCAATAAAACTAATTATTCTCATTATAAGTGTATGCACAAAACCTTGACATTTTCATACTATCTTAGTTAATGTCCAACAGGATTAGATAGGTAAATACCGGACTTAGATTCTAGACCAGATTTGATAAGATTATTAAATACTAGACTTAGATTTGCTAGATTATTTCCAGACTAGACTATAGACTAGGTTGGATTAGATCAGATAAAACCAGACTAGGAGTGGATTAGATCAGATAAGACCAGACTAGGAGTGGATTAGATCAGATAAGACCTTACTAGGAGTGGATTAGATCAGATAAGACCATACTAGGAGTGGATTAGATCAGATAAGATCAAACTAGGACTGGATTAGATCAGATTAGATCAGCCTAGGAGTGGATTAGATCAGATAAGATCAGACTAGGACTGGATTAGATCAGATAAGATTAGACTAGGACCGGATTAGATCAGATAAGATCAGACTAGACCCGGATTAGATCAGATAAGATCAGACTAGAAGTGGATTAGATCAGCCTCCCTTAACCAGATTTTCTAGTGATTGTATGTTGTTCAAGCATGGCTTACTGCCGAGCTGCAGCAGGCTGATCCATCCTCATCTTTATCTCCGTTAGGGTCCTCTATTTTTTGAGAAATGAAAGGGGAAAGTAATAATTGAAAAAATTGAATCTAAGAACAGTTTATTCTGAACAACTAAGAACAGTTTATAAATATCCTTTCACAATATGTATATTAATAAACATTTAACATTTCCTTTTTTAGTAATAAAAAATGAAATTAAAATCTATTCTGAGGTTTTTTTTTATTAAATAATTATACAGACATTCAACATTTTTTTCACGCATATGCAAAATTCATTAATATGATTGAAACATGTATGTTTGGTTTTAATTAAATAAGGGCAATCGTAAAATTCACCATCATCATCATCATCATCTTCTAAATTTTTTACAATAAATTCATTACAATGTAAGTAAGAATTGAAAATTGTTTCTAAGAACTGTTTCTTCAAATATCCTTTCACAAAAATTATATTGACACTATCTGATTGTTGAATGTGAAACATAAAAATATTTTGTAGCAGTTTCAACGATAAATTTCCAGAGCTATATTTAATTCCATGATAATAATTCTCCAACCAACGAGCTTGTTTCTTATCTGCGGCATGAAGAGATTGGAAGGGTGTTGATGGTTTAAATAAGTAAGTGTCTACATTTCCTCTATTAAGTGATTTGATGGAAAGCTCCTTTGGTATGAACTCCCCATTTACATTGAATCCTTGAACATCGATTAAAAATCGCTTATTAATATCGATGTTTCGTTTCTCTATCAATATTGGTTTCAGTAACTCTTCAAAATGATCGATTCTTTTACGAAAACGTGCACGATCTGCAGCACACCGAGGTTGAATGTTGAAAATTTCAACAATATCAGCCCCTCCAGAGACTGTTAAAAATGTTGTACTTTTCTTCTCCATGAGTTTTAAATTAATTTATCTCACAAATAGGATAAGTCCAAACTCCAACTAATATCAGATAATTTTTTATAACCGTTTATAGAAAATGTATCGCATTTAACTATTCCCCAGACTCCACCGCACAACTAGGTAAAATAAGTTTAAAACAGGAACTAATGCTAGATCATTTGTATGATCGTATTTATATCCTGAGACCATTTTAAAGGATATAATTTTCAAGGTTGAAATAAATTAGCTTAATATATAATCTAATCCACTCCTAGTCTGGTCTTATCCAGTATTTAATCCTCTAATCCGCTAGATAGTCTTAGGCAATCAAATGCACAAGTTACTAATCTAGTCAACTCTAGTCTATTTAGTCCGGCCTAGTAGTCTCTAATCCACAAAATAGTCTTAGGCCACCAAATGCACAAGATACTAATCTAGTCCACTCTAGTCTGTTTAGTCCGGCCTAGTAGTCTCTAATCCACTAAATAGTCTTAGGCAACCAAATGCACAAGATATTTTCTACAAAACGCCATCTACCAGTCTAGTTCTGAACTAATGATAGGAAATCTGTTCGGGTTGGTGGAAACCTGAACTAAGGCACCATCTGTCAGTAAAATGCTACATACAAAACTAAAGCGCGCTAATTAAAAGGAATCTGTAATTTTAAAAAAAGTTTTTTAAAAAAGCAATTCTGTAATTACACGCGCCACCTGTTGGTGAAAAACTGAACTAAAACGCTAATTTATAGGAATCTGTAATTTTGTTAATTTTACAGGAATCTGTAATTTCACCCACCATCTGGTGGAGAAGAACTGAACTAAATCGCCATCTAGCGACTTGGGTTAGAACTCTCATCGCGCATGCGCACTTAGGAGGTGGAGGTGGCGCCAGAACATACTATCTTTCCCTACTTTCTTGTAATGATTTACTAAAAATTACTATATCGTCAAGGTATACTAAGCAAGTTTCGTTTTGAAGTTCACGTAATATGTTGTCCATTACGCGTTGGAAAGTACTAGGTGAATTTTTTAAACCGAATGGCATCCTACGAATTTCATAATGTCCGTTTTCTGTAGAAAAACCAGTTTTGGGTATATCGTCTGGGTGCATTTCAATTTGAAGAAATCCGTTTCCCAAATCTAGTGTGGAGAAATATTGACTTTTGCCTAATTTATCAAGTATGTCAGTAATGTTTGGAAGGGGGTATTTGTCGTCTATTGTTTGTTCGTTTAGTTTACGGTAGTCGATTACTAAGCGCCATTTACGTTTATTAGAAGCGTAATTTTTTTGGTACGGTGCAAATTGGACTGGGCCACGGGGAGGTGGAATTTTGAATAATCCCTAGGTTTAGCATTTTAGAAATCTATTTATTTTAACTTCGGATCTATGTATTTCAGGATATCTGTAACTCTTGATATAAATGGGAGATTCATTTTTTAAATTGATCTTATGTTGAGTTTTGTTTGTGAATGTCAATGGAATTTGATCGCAATAAAATGTATCACGAAATTGTAAACATAATTTTCTAATTGATTTGGGTTCTTCTGAATTTCATTGTTCTAGTCTTAAATTTTTTAAATTTGATTTTTGGGTATTCTCATATGAAGTAAGAGAAAGGAATTCGTCTGTTTCCATTTTATAACAAAATTTACGGTGCAAGGGTCAATTTCATTAATTTCAAAGGGTGAAGTTATATCAATTTTTGCTATTTTTTCGCTTGAATTTATTATGGTGGTAATTGCAAAATTGTTTTCTACGTTTACTAGGGCTTGATGCATTTCTGTATTATTCGTGAAATCTGTGTAATTTAATATTCCAGTTCCTTGCTTTAATTTTACGGGCAATTTTAAATTTAGCTTTTAAAAATTTAGCTTTTAATTCGGGAATATTAATATGGGGAAGATTTGTAGGAATGCTATCTAGTTTTATTATGTCTGGTCGGGATTCGGGTAATACATTTGAAAATTTGGCTCTTTCTTCTGGTTAATAGTTTAGATTATGATTATTATCACATTCTGCGTTAGCATTATATGAGTTTGGATAGTCTTGTTGGTCATAAGAGTTTTGATAGTCTTGATAGTTTTGTTGGTCGTATTCCTCATTCTGATCAAAATTATATGGTTCGTCTAGGTTAACCGGTTCTTTATTTATTTCTTGAGTAAATAATTTTTCCATGACAAAGGTTTGTCTAAGTCTAGAAGTGTTTCCAGAGCTAGTGTCCATTGGTTCAGGTCTATAGTTAGTCGAAAAATTCTTAGTCATGTGACTGGATTTTCGGTTAAATGGATGTTAAATGATTGATGTTGTGGAAAGTTCGGTTTTGAAATAGGGAAGTTAGTGGATCTTGGTTGATAATTTGGTTGGAATCTTTGTTGGTAATTGGGTTGATAATTTGGTTGGTATCTTTATTGATAATTGGGTTGAAAAGTTGGTTGGTATCTTGGTGGGTAACTTTGTTGAAAGTTGGGTTGAAATTTTTGTTGGAAATTTGGTTGAGATTTTGGAGGATAATTTTGTCTGACATTTTTCATTGGCACATTTTGTATTTGGTAATTGGATTTCGAATAATTGGAATTAAATAGTGGTTGCGGTCTGTAAGTAGATTGTAAGTAGATTGCGATTGAAATTCGGGATATATCCAGTATTAACATATTTAAAATTTTCTTCTTCTGTAACAAAGGGTAAACCTTGTTCAATCGAATTGGGGTTTCTTAATCTGATTACTAACTGAGTTTGATATGGTAAGCCGTGAATGAAAGTTTTTAAAGCAAAGTTGTCATGGTTAATCTCAATTTGCCTTTCGTCTTCGTTTTCAATTGTAGAATTTAATTTGGCAAATAATAAACTTCGTTAGTCTTGTATCCTCATGCCAAATTGGATAGGGGTTTCGTTTTCTAGAGGTTTAATGGATATTAGGTCTTGTATTAGACAGTCTGTACCTCTCTGATCAGAAAAGGTCTGATTTAATGCAATTTGGACCGTATCAAGCAAGCAAATGTTTAATGGGTCGTTTGCGTCTTGAGCATTTTGGAAAGTTTGTAAAAAAAATGTTCGCATGAATTTATAAATCTGTGCAACTGTCTTGGGTTGCCGTCAAAGTGAGGGATGTTATCGCCTTGGTAACGTAATAGTGGTACATTTAGTGCCATTTTGATTGATATTTATGGATTATCAACTAAACTAATATTATTCTGATTCTTATCAGCGATCAATTGATTTTGATTAATTCTTTTGATTATTTTGAATAAAATTAAGTCTAGAGAAATTCAAAAAGTGTTTGGGGAATTATTTAAAAAAAAAGGAATGAACACTTACATTAAAATTACTGCGATGAGTTTCATATTAACCTTTCTTGGTTGTCCTTATCTAGTGCCTATAGGATCTGGAGAAGTTATCCTTTTCTCAAGTCTTCCCAGTCTAACGAGATCCAGAATAGAGTCGAAGTTGGACTTTCTTCAGGATGTTCCTTTGTGTTGGGTGTTGTTGTGGAATCCGGAATTTCCTTTGGATCTTGCAACTTTTCCTCGATGGAAGTTTCCGTATTTTCAGGATTTTCTTGTTTGGTTTAGGCTTAAGGGTTGATACCCAAAAACAATTGTTTCATACAGTCTTTCGCATAAATCCTACCGACTGAGCCAGTTTTGGGTTCTCAATACTCGAATAAGTTTTTGAAAAAAGCTTCAAAAATGTATTCAGGAACACTCACTTAAAACTAACAAAATGAATGAAAATAATTATATAATGGTTATTTAATAATTATAATGATTGTCTTTTCGCTCCGTATATCTTCATATACGAAAGATAAGTTAAAATGTTGGTTTCAGCACTTTTGCCGATGCAGACTTAGTGTTGTCCTTGTAGATTGTAGATATGGTGGTGACGACTTGTACTGCGACCTTTATAGATCTATTGTACCCCACCCTCCTCCTCCAAGTGTTGGTGTACTTACCCATTTAGAGCGCCTCATCTAATCCTGACTCCTTTAGGAATCTCAGGATCTGGGTGGGATTCAAGGCCTGCAGCTCCTCTGTGTTCAAGCAGTGAGCCCCAAGGTACATCTGTCTCTTGCGGAGTAATGCTCCGCAGTCTTTGAACAGATGTATGGGGGTTTCCTCTGCTGAGCCACAGAATCTGCATCCATCATCCTCCTCTAGGCCTAGGGCCTTGAGATGTTTCCTAAGTCTGCAGTGTCCCGTCAGGGCTCCTGTCAGAATTCTGAGCTTGTTCCTGCTTAGTTTCAGGCAAGCTTTAGTTCTCTTCTGGTTGAGAGATCCCAGCATCACTTTGGATTGCCTTAGCCCTGGAAGTTCTTCCCAGGTTTTCATCCATTTTCCTCTTATTTCTTCATCTAAACTTTTGCGGATGGTGTTCAAGCTCATACCGCAAAAGGGTTCCGGACCTATAAAGGGGCTACTGGATCCCTTGTTTGCTAGGTGATCGGCTTCTTCGTTTCCGTCTATACCAGTGTGTCCTGGTACCCAGTATAGCGTTACTTTATTATCCCTGCCAAGCTTGTTCAGCTTCCCCCACACAGTCCCATACCAGTTTGGATCTGATGGTGTATGAGCTAATGGCCTTGATAGCTGCTTGGCAATCTGACAGGATAGCAATTCTCGAAGTGGTATTTGCATACCATTTCGTCTTTTGGTACTTCCAGCCAGGGGATCTTGGCAGCGAGGCTGTTTGGGTCTCTGCTCCCGATTATTTTGCCTCTGCCCATTCCTTCCTTGCTGAACCTTACGATCGCCGATCTGGCGGCGCTCTCCACCACAAGGTGCAGCGGAGTCAGATCCAGCAGCAGCTCCAATGCTGCTGTCGGACACGACCCCATCGCCCCCGTGATGCAGACACACGCCAGTCTTTGAATCTTCTCAAGCTGTTTCCTCATAGAGGC
The DNA here is from genome assembly GCA_944588485.1 of Phosphuga atrata. NCBI lineage: Eukaryota > Metazoa > Arthropoda > Insecta > Coleoptera > Silphidae > Phosphuga > Phosphuga atrata. The sequence continues at coordinate 2,786,214 of OX155909.1, forward strand.
CAGCTTGATTCTACTTCCCCACGCAACTGCCCCATAAGTGATTGCAGGTCTCACTATCATGGTGTACATCCATCGCAGGATAGTGGGGTTACAACCCCACGTTTTTCCTGCCAGATTTCTGCACACCATTAGGGCGCGTTTGGCTTTACCTACCACTGCCTCAGCGTGGCTATTCCATAGGAGTTTGCTATCTAGTGTGATACTCAGATACCTTATCTCCTGTTGGTATTCTACTGCCTTCCCATCTATGAGTATGGGATGTAGGCAGTTTAGTTTTCTCCTTCTAGTAAATGGTATCACCGTGGTTTTGCTCGAGTTGAGTCTCAATCCCACTGTTTGACACCATCTACTAGTTACTTTGGCGTAACCTTGACATTTTATGTCTAGGTCGTTTAGCCTAACCAGTAGTTCATCAACTACCAGGCTCCACATTAGCGGTGATAGTACACCTCCCTGTGGGCACCCTCGAGTTGTGGAGATCTTAATGGTGTCTTTTCCCACTTGTGTCTCCGCCGTTCTAGTTCTCAGCATTTCTCCCATCCACTTTGAGATAGTGCTGTCGATATTCCTTCTTTCGAGGGCCGCCCTGACAGCCTCGTGTGAGGTGTTGTCAAAAGCTCCCTCTATATCCAAGAAGGCACATATCGCTACTTCCTTTATCTCTAGTGCTGCTTGTATTTCGTTTGTCATACAGGGCGGTTTCTGTGGATTTCCCTGCTCTGTAAGCATGCTGACTCCTGTGTAGTGGTGTACCTACCAGCACTATAGTCCTAAGGTAATTATCAATGACCTTCTCCATTGTCTTTAACATAAAAGATGTTAGACTAATGGGTCTAAATGACTTCGGTTGAGTGGTGTCTTTCTTCCCCACCTTCGGTATAAATACCACCTTAGCCCTTCTCCATAGCTCCGGTATATATCCGAGCGCTAAGCTACTTCTAAAGATATTTAGAAGATACGGCATTAGTTCTCTCTCTCCCTTTTGTAGGAAGGCAGGAACTAGTCCGTCCACACCTGGGGCCTTAAAAGGCTGGAAAGTGCCGATAGCCCATCTGATTCGGTTTTCCGTACAGATGGACGCTGCCCTCTTCCAGTCGGCCCGACCTGGTTTCCGTGGTTGCATCAAGCCCTCGGTCTCTCTGTATCCTCTACATCCCGGAAAATGGGTTTCTAGTAGGAGGAGAGCTCTTTGCTCTTCATCCTCCGTGAAGGTCCCATCCGGTTTCTTGAGAGTGGTTGTCATTTCCACTCTATCCTTCGCTGCCACCGGCGTGGATTCTATGTTTTCACAGAAGGTCCTAAAGTTTTCCCTTTTTGCCCTTCTGATCTCTTTGTTGTAGGTGGTAAGCACCTCAGAGTATTCTAGCCAATTTCCATATTGCTTGGCTTTGTTAAAAAGCCTACGTACTTTTGCTCTTAATGTAGACAAATTTTTGTTCCACCATTTTTCGTCCTTATGCTCCATCACGGTTTTTACCGGGCAGCTGGATTCAAATGCCGTGGTGATTGCTACATTTATTTCTCCTACAGCCTGCTCCAGCACGGTGTAGTGTTTGATACTACCCCGCACTGTCACCTGCTCTAGGTTTTCTTTTAGTTGGGAACTAAACATAGGCCACACAGTTTGTCTGGGGTTTCGAATGGGGGTGTTTTCCTCACTCGCTCCTTCCAGCTCAAACTCTATGATCCTATGATCTGACATTGAGGGCTCACTTGAAACCCTCCACTTTTTAATTAGTTTACTTACGTTAGCGCTACCTACCGTAATATCCAGTACCTCATTTCTGACTTTAGTGACAAATGTTGGTGTGTTCCCAACGTTGTACACAATTAAGTTCTCTTTAATGAGGTATTCTAAAAGGTACTCACCCCTCTTATTAGTGTCCGTGCTGCCCCACATCTCATTGTGTGCGTTCGCGTCACATCCCAGGATGAATGAGTGGCAGCCTTCTCCTAATACAGTGTTCCACCAGCTTTTGTACTTCAATGGGTGGTATGCTGTTACCATCGCCAGGGAAGTATGCTGATGCGATCACTACTTCGCGGTGGAGACCCTCGATCTTGATGAGGGCCTGAATCGGTACTAAATCCCGCGTTAAAAATTCTGAAAGACATAAGTAATTTATGCCATTTCTTACCATAATGCAAGTTCTAGGGGAGACCTCACGGCTGTCCCATACCAACTTACATTCCCTGTTGCTAAGGCCTCTGATCTTACCTCCGTAGGTCCAGGGTTCTTAAAGCAGCGCTAGCCCTTGGTGCTGCTTGGTGAACATCCTAGCCATCACAGCTGAAGCTGCTTTGGCATGATGGATGTTCACTTGGGCTATTTTGGTGCGCCTGCTGGTCATTCTTGTTTTGTAAGCCCACGAAACTAAGCCCTCACACCGCGACAAGGTGACTTCCACGTGAGGGGTGTAGTGTTGTCCTTGGGTAGCTTCCATAACTAGCGCGTCCACAGTATCGATCCGATTTGTCGACGCAACTACTAGCAAATACCATATTCCGTATGACGTCATCGGCACGCATCGTAGCATCGGCATTGCCGACGGGTAGATTCGTGCAATCGGTACGATGCGGAACAGTGGACGCACTTGTATTACTTTATATAGAAAGAATACTGCGATCCGTTTGATCCGATGCGTCCGATACGTACGATGCAGAACTGTGGACGCCTACCTTTAAGTTCTCAAAAAGAAAACTATTCCTGTTTGATTGTAGGACATTTTTGTACTTGAAAAACTTCGTTCCACATCAATCGAAGTTATAGGCGCAAATTTAAATGCCATTGCTTTAATAATACTATATTTATATTATATTATTTATATATAAATATATATATATATATATATATATATATATATATATATATATATATATGTATATTTATATTTTTGGCGCTATTTTTGATAAAGATAATTCCTACCTTGGCCGACGTGACACGTCTTGAGATTTCCATCAAAAAGCAGATCAATGAATATAAATATTTTAACCAAATTGAGCATAATATGCACTAAAATATGCAGTTATTTCGAAATATGTCTATTGCCAATATGCAATTTATGCTCTTATTGGTGAAATATGCAAAAATATGCCCTTACGAATAGGGCTCTAAATTCATAGTTCAGTCAGAAACACATTTCTGCCTAGTCCATTCTTTTATAAGTAGAATGAGAAAATATATGCATTTGCATATTTTTTGTTGCCCTACTAATTAGACTCTCCTCTTGGGGAAAAATGAGGACTGGTTTATTATTTTTAGTCCACTGATAAGTTACTCTGTCCGGTGAGAGAATGCATCCCGTATCGACGAGTTTAGCATTGTTCTGCGCATACCCCCACTTTATTTCGAGTGCACGGTGTTCAGTTGTCCGTATTTGAAAAACTGACGCATATTTCTTTACTCAAACTAATCTGCGCTTACCTCGGCGCGTGCCTTGCCCCTCATACCTCGGCCCAGTACAGCTCCATTCTCTCGCCGGACCGAGTATAGGTGTCCACATGCGCAATTTAATTGTCGATATTTTCGATTTTTTTTTAACCCAGTTGAACATTGTTGAACGCTTTCAAGAGCAACCAATAGAAAATGGTTCAATGTAAGGCGTTCCCGGAGGGTATGAATGTCTTTTATAACTTTATTAAACCCTTCTAAGCCGTTATTAGTACTTAGTACATGTTTCATTACACCTTCGTACCAATTACTATTATCGGACAGCCACTTGCTTTCAAAATAATTCAAAAAAGGTTGCTCCACATTCCAAGTTTAACAGCTTTTTCTAATATCTCTTAGATGAAGAAAGTTGAAGAGTGTTAATATGACTCAGAATTGGGGAACGTTTTTTTCTTCTTCATATCAAGCTCTACGCGTTTCTGAATATTCTTCCTCATATGCGCCCAGCAGATGAATACCAACTTATCAGTTCCGAAAATCTCTATGGAGGCGTTCCGAATACTTTTTCGCATATCGACACGTTAGGTTCAAATTTGTTATCAAATAATTTCTGTGATGTGGCAACAACGCACTAAAGAGAAACTCAAAATCTTCCTTCTTCTCATTAGTACAGAGAGACCAAAAATGTGAAAAAGTTTTCCAAATCTCTAGTACCCACTATTAGAACCGGAAAACCTTGCCAGAAAAGTTTGTAGGCTGCAACAGCATGAATTTTGGAACCGTTGGCCAAATATTCATCATATATCCAGTTATAATGGTTTCCTCTTCCCCAAACTGTAATTCGTATTGTGCGACGAAAGGGATATGCAAGTCTTGTGCAACATAATTTTTGAGTAGCTATGTTTCTAATTCTCCAACACAAATTTGTGGTGAGCCAAATTTGTATTCTTGCAAGTGATGCAAGTAGTTATCTAATTGTCTTTTTGGTGGAAGTTTCCTGATATTACTATTATTTGACAATTCTATTAAAATGGCTTTTGGCTTGAACTTTAAGTCAAAAAGTTTTTGTATTTCCAACTTGGGTCAATCCCAAGAACGCCTCTTGTTTCAATAGAGTCGTGATCATTTTCTGATTTGTTCTTGAGTAAATGTACTTCATGCGTTGTTGAGTCATACTGAAGATACATTTTTGCAGAACATTTTTGCCCACGAAGTTTAGCCCGATTACAAATTAATGTATTTTGCACGTGCTGGAGGTGAAAATCTGCAAACAGACACCACCCGACTCGTGCCGAGTGGTAGTGTGGGGCTACCCCCAAAAAGGGGCGACCCTCTAAAAAACCCGCACCATTCAGACCCCCAGCCAAAAACCGGAGAGAACGTGATGGAATCCAAAATTTGGCATAACTTCACCACGTTCCTCCCCCTTTCATATCCAAAGCATTCATCCATTCCTTCGTTGTGCCAGGCGCGCCGTTAATCGCCCAAGGGCTTTCACACATGCTGTAGCCTTGCTCACCACACGGGTGACCTGATCGGACACCCTGAGATTTCTCTGAAGCTCTACCCCAAGGTATCTTACAGATTCCCGAGCCGGTACGTCGTATGTCAACTGTCCCCATTCGCACGGTCAGTTCACGCTGCTTTCTTCTCCCAATTAGCAGGACCGTCTCGGTTTTGTGGGGAGCCAGAGCAAGCCCTTTTTCTCCCATCCACCGATCAATCCTACTAATTGCCTCATTCATTATCGCTTACAGACTTTCTTCCGTTCTTGCGACAGCGACCACCGCTAAGTCATCAGCGTACCCTACGAGTGTAACCCCGTCTGGCAGCCTCAATCTCAAAACCTCATCATAAAATATGTTCCACAGTATTGGCCCAAGAACCGAACCCTGTGGAACAACCGACTCATTTTGAAGTTTTACCTTCCACAGACACTATCCCCTTATTATTCAAGTAGCTCCCCACAATCTTTCGAAGGTAGGGAGCTACCCCCTTTAGTTCCAAAGCCTCCATGATTCCGCCCCATGGGACCGAATTGAAAGCATTTTTCACGTCCAGGGTTACAAGCACACACTAGCTACGGGTACGCCATGGACCCGTATTTGCTATCTCTAACCATGCTCTCTCTATCACACGCATCATATGCGTTTGCATACTGTTCCTCTGAAAGACCCCCTGCCCTCTCGAGATCCTCATTTATCCTAGCTTCGATCATACTCTCAAACATCTTCGCTATCTCATTCAGTAGGCAGATTAGCCTGTAATTGGCTTCCTCTCCTTCCTTTCGCTCGTTTTCAATCATCACCAGTCTCGCTCTCTTCCACTCTTTGGGGAAACTGCCATTCATCAACGATTCATTCATCATGCTCAAGCACATGTCCTCACACACATGCCCAAACACCTTGCACGCTTCGGGTGGAACACCATCAGGACCCGGCGCTTTTCCCTCCTTCATCCGGCCAACTGCACTCTGCAGCTCGGCCGGAGTGAAAAGGGGCGCTGATTTCCATCCCACGGGTTCCAGCCAGTTTATTCGCTCATGTACTGGGAACAGCTTCTTGACTTCAGGCATTAGGCTATCCCCCCGGAGAGTATTAACCCTTTGCGCAATTTTCCTGGTGACGATCTTATAGCCGTCACCCCAGATGTTATTATTCACCTCTTCGCAGAGCACTCTCCAAGCTTCTTGCTTGGAGTTCGCGATGGCTCTGCGAAGTTCCCTGCGCGCCAAGTTATACCTCCTTCTGCACTCCTCACGCACTTCCTCATTTGCTCGCCTATTACTCTTCACAGAGCATCTCCTTTCACGCAAACAGGTTTTACGCTTTTCAGCTACCTGCTCATTCCACCAGTAAACTGGCTTCCTGCCTCTGACGCTCCTAAGTTTTCTCCGAAACACCGCATCACAGACCCCGTGAAGAACTGCTTCGCAGGAACTCCGCAATCCATTTTCGGGGCAGTCAATAGCGAAACATGGTATGTTCTAGATCCTCCACCTCCACTTCCGGTTTCCGGTTTCGACTTCCGGTTTTCGATTTTGATTTCCGGTTTTACCTTCCGGTATCGACTTCCGGTTTCCGGTTTCGATTTCCGGTTTCGACTACCGGTCTCCATTTCCGGAACTTCCGGATGCGCGGGAAAATTAAAAAAATAGACGCGAGGCGGGGAAATTCAAAATTAGGTGTTGGAGGGGGTATATGAGGTGTGTAGTTGGTTGCGAGACTAGACAGTTGAAGCTAAATACATGAGACTAGACAGACGGGGCTAGATACATGAGACTAGATAGACGGAGCTAGATACATGAGACTAGATAGATTGGGCTAGCTACATGAGACTAGATAGACGGGGCTAGATACATGGGACTAGACAGACGGAGCTAGATAAATGAGACTAGATAGACGAGTAACATGGGATGGGGTGTTCGAATTATGGAATAATAGATAAGAAATATTACTTCTCAAGAAGATTGATAAGGTTGTAAAATAATGAAAACTCCACATAAAATGTATGGTTTTATTAAATTCTAATAATAATACATTTAAATACTTATATAAACATTCAACATTTCTTGCAATACATATAGAATAGTCGCTAATATGATTCATACATACAGTTTTCATTTTAATTAAATTTTTAAATTAATTTTCGAACTATTCCCGACAATGGGGTGTATTTAACGGCAACTTCACACAAAATAAGGCAATAGGCTTGCGTAGCTTCAAATTCAATTTTTAAATCAACACCAGATGATTTAATACTCTCATTTTGTTTAGATACATCAAACACCAAAAGAACATGATCCTTGAATTGAATCATATCTAATATCGGCTCATTTGTGCGATCATAGTAACTGCTTTGGAAAGTGGCATACATGTAATAGATAGTCGTAGAGTTGTGGATAATCACCACTATCTATATTAAGATTGAAGTTTCCATATGGATATGAATCTGAGTTTAGGTCAATTTTCATATTTCGCAGCGATGCATTATCAAATTCGGACGCGTTTTTTACATGAGCATCCCTTCGCCCCTCTTACAGTGCAATTATAACGTATCGAGGTTTCTCCAGAGTTGTAGATGTTTTTACAGACCAGATATCTCTGTGGGTATTTTTTAAAGCAGGTAGTTCATGCAACTCCCACCTACGAAACGGTATTAATATCGGCTTATCTTCTTCGAGTGTGTCCAATACATTCAATCGAGCTTCGTCGTTGAGTTGGATATGGGGAATTCGCCAGTAAATTTGATCAATATTGAATCTTATATTTGCATCTCCTTTGTAGCAGTTCACGTCAGTTCTAGCTCGTAGTAGAATTAATTCCTGCTTTACATTAATTAACATTTTTGTATAATCCTCAGCAAAACCCAATAAATATTTCAATGGAATTAGAGCATAGAACTTTCTGTTATTATCAAAGTATGTAACATTTGTTGCATTTTCAGCCCAGCCGCAAAGGTCGAGTATATGCTGATCTCGCTTGGTATTGGAGAGTAATCCTTTCATCCTGCTTGTAATTCCTACATCTCGGTTCTTATATATACTTCAACTCCATTCAATTCATAGCGAATTTCATCAAACAAAAACGCATATGCTTTTTTCACAAGTTCAAAGTTGTGTGTAGTTGCAGGTGGAATGAGTTTCGGAAAATTAACGGTTCCGCTTACATAAATATAACTTTCGCTAGGATAAGTGTAAATATCTTGCTGTTGGATCCTAAAACAAATCTCATCATTGTTTCTATAATTTTGAGCTATAGGATAATACGTGTGAAATTCACTCTTTGTGATAGTATCCTCATAGTCAACTTTGGAGAATATATCTATTTTATCCATACTGTCGCTTTAACTTATATCCTACAGATAATAATTTATTTTTTAAAATAAGGGTTAACTCTCTGCGATGTAAATGTCGAGTGATATAATTGTATTAGATTTTGTTTTTGGCGGTCGTGGGCGTGAGCCCGTTGTTCCGCAGTCATTTGTTTTGATTTTCGGTTGTTGTTCTGTTTTTTAGTCCGTTGTTGTCGTCTGTTGTTGTTTGTCATTCATTTTGTTTTTTTTTCCCTCCTTGGTTTTCTTCGGTAGCTTTACTTGACTACAGCTGGGTCCTGTTGTCTTGGTGGGGTTGTCAGCTTCCTTGGTTGATTCTTCTGTGTTTGATCTTTATGCAATTTATTATATCCTTCTATCACTTGTAATGCGAATTGTCGTTGTTATGTATCTTTGGTAAAACTATTTTTGTAATCCTGCACTTGACTTTTAATTTTTAAAACTTTCAGCAGTGCCATTAACAACTTTGATATTTTTGACGATATTTCTTGCTTCAATGCAATTTTAATTTTTCGTCCGCTGCTTAGGATTATATTTCAAAAATGTTATATCATTTGAAAATCTTTCAAATAATTCCTTTGATTTCGAATTTATAAAGTGATCTATTTCAATGCCTTTATAATTCACGATATCTCTAGATTGGATAACGATTCTCTTATCATATACAAAACTATCAACCACATCTAATTCCACATTTTGTAATAATTGTGCCGCTCCATTAATATGCCCCAAATTTTTTGGCGTAGTATCACAACAAAAAGCTCTTATTGTATCACCCAAACCTCAATCTATTAAAACATCAAAAATTGCTTCTGCTTGTTCTTCGGCAGTAGAACTTTCCAATTAAGGTACTAAGTTTTTCAAAAGCGTCATTAGTAATAATAACTGCAAGTCTGTCAGTTTTAATCAAATCAGTCGTCATCTTCCCGTCCCTGTGTAAAACAACTGATTTCAGTGATGTATGGTCGAAAACGTCTTTAATATACTCAGATTTCTCTTGGCGTAACTGTTCTCGGATGCGTTTGATGAATGATCTATTGAGAACAAGGTCTCCTATATTATGGCCAAGAGCTTCGGCCACTGCAGCTAGTAAATGAACGTCTTTGTGATCACTGACATTACATATATGCAAAGCTGCAACAACTCTTGCATTGATAAATCGGATTTTAGCAAAATGTTCTACTTCAGGTGTAGATTTGAAAGATTCTGCTGTTGATAAAGTTGTTGATAATTCATCTAGCGAGATACCCGAATAATTTACAATCGATTGCTGGAAAGTTGCGTTGAAAAGTGAATCACAATCAATATTTCATATGCGAAAAATTTCTTATTTCGAATACTTTATTTAATAATGTTCAAAATTTTGTTCGAGGTGCATAGGGAAGGCTGGAATTTCCTGAAACGATTCTGTGGCTTAGTTTCTCAGCACACCTGATAATGAAGAGCATTTAGTGTCAATATTTATGTGCTCCTGATGGTAAAACTAATGATTTTTACCGTTCCTCATTAAGTTTTGACCGATTCTTCATTTTTAAGCTGAAAAACTGTTTTTGGGCTCTAGAAGTGGATGTATATATATATATATATATATATATATATATATATATATATGTGTGTATATATATATATATATATATATATATATATATATATATATATATATGTATATATATATATATATATATATATTAGGTTCTTAACAATTTTCGCGTCTCAGAAATGCCCTCCCATGGTCAGAAAGTGTTCTAATTGATGAAAAAATATGACGGATAACGTGACTCGATGGTTCTCTTATCCAAAACCCACTTCTAGAGCCCAAAAACAGTTTTTCAGCTTAAAAATGAAGAATCGGTCAAAACTTAATGAGGAACGGTAAAAATCATTAGTTTTACCATCAGGAGCACATAAATATTGACACTAAATGCTCTTCATTATCAGGTGTGCTGAGAAACTAAGCCACAGAATCGTGTCAGGCAATTCCAGCCTTCCCTATGCACCTCGAACAAAATTTTGAACATTACTAATTAAAGTATTCGAAATAAAAAATTTTTCGCATATGAAATATTGATTGTGATTCACTTTTCAACGCAAGCCAGCAATCGATTGTAAATTATTCGGGTATCTCGCTAGATGAATTATCAACAACTTTATCAACAGCAGAATCTTTCAAATCTACACCTGAAGTAGAACATCTTGCTAAAATCCGATTGATCAATGCAAGAGTTGTTGCAGCTTTGCATATATGTAATGTCAGTGATCACAAGGACGTTCATTTACTAGCTGCAGTGGCCGAGGCTCTTGGCCATAATATAGGAGACCTTGTTCTCAATAGATCATTCATCAAACGCATCCGAGAACAGTTACGCCAAGAGAAATCTGAGTATATTAAAGACGTTTTCGACCATACATCACTGAAATCAGTTGTTTTACACAGCGACGGGAAGATGACGACTGATTTGATGAATAAAAAAACTGACAGACTTGCAGTTATTATTACTAATGACGGTTTTGAAAAACTTAGTACCTTAATACGAGTACCTTAATTGGAAAGTTCTACTGCCGAAGAACAAGCAGAAGCAATTTTTGATGTTTTAATAGATTGAGGTTTGGGTGATACAATAAGAGCTTTTTGTTGTGATACTACGCCAAAAAATTTGGGGCATATTAATGGAGCGGCTCAATTATTACAAAATGTGGAATTGGATGTGGTTGATAGTTTTGTATATGATAAGAGAATCGTTATCCAATCTAGAGATATCGTGAATTATAAAGGCATTGAAATAGATCACTTTATAAATTCGAAATCATTTTTCAAATGAAAGATTTTCAAATGATATAACATTTTTGAAATATAATCCTAAGCACCGGACGAAAAATTAAAATTGCATTGAAGCAAGAAATATCGTCAAAAATATCAAAGTTGTTAATGGCACTGCTGAAAGTTTTAAAAATTAAAAGTCAAGTGCAGGATTACAAAAATAGTTTTACCAAAGATACATAACAACGACAATTCGCATTACAGGTGATAGAAGGATATAATAAATTGCATAAAGATCAAACACAGAAGAATCAACCAAGGAAATCGACAACCCCACCAAGACAACAGGACCCAGCTGTAGTCAAGTAAAGCTACCGAAGAAAACCAAGGAGGGAAAAAAAAACAAAATGAATGACAAACAACAACAGACGACAACAACAGACTAAAAAACAGAACAACAACCGAAAATCAAAACAAATGAATGCGGAACAAAGGGCTCACGCCCACGACCGCCAAAAACAAACTATCCCATACAATTCTATCACTCGACATTTACATCGCAGAGAGTTAACCCTTATTTTAAAAAATACATTATTATCTGTAGGATATAAGTTGAAGCGACAGTATGGATAAAATAGATATATTCTCCAAAGTTGACTATGAGGATACTATCACAAAGAGTGAATTTCACACGTATTATCCTATAGCTCAAAATTATAGAAACAATGATGAGATTCGTTTTAGGATCCAACACCAAGATATTTACACTTATCCTAGCGAAAGTTATATTTATGTAAGCGGAACCGTTAATTTTCCGAAACTCATTCCACCTGCAACTACACACAACTTTGAACTTGTGAAAAAAGCATATGCGTTTTTGTTTGATGAAATTCGCTATGAATTGAATGGAGTTGAAGTATATATAAGAACCGAGATGTAGGAATTACAAGCAGGATGAAAGGATTACTCTCCAATACCAAGCGAGATCAGCATATACTCGACCTTTGCGGTTGGGCTGAAAATGCTACAAATGTTACATACTTTGATAACAACAGAAAGTTCTATGCTCTAATTCCATTGAAATATTTTTTGGGTTTTGCTGAGGATTATACAAAAATGTTAATTAATGTAAAGCAGGAATTAATTCTACTACGAGCTAGAACTGACGTAAACTGCTACAAAGGAGATGCAAATATAAGATTCAATATTGATCAAATTTACTGGCGAATTCCCCATATCCAACTCAACGACGAAGCTCGATTGAATGTATTGGACACACTCGAAGAAGATAAGCCGATATTAATACCGTTTCGTAGGTGGGAGTTGCATGAACTACCTGCTTTAAAAAATACCCACAGAGATATCTGGTCTGTAAAAACATCTACAACTCTGGAGAAACCTCGATACGTTATAATTGCACTGTAAGAGGGGCGAAGGGATGCTCATGTAAAAAACGCGTCCGAATTTGATAATGCATCGCTGCGAAATATGAAAATTGACCTAAACTCAGATTCATATCCATATGAAAATTTCAATCTTAATATGGATAGTGGTGATTATCCACAACTCTACGACTATCTATTACATGTATGCCACTTTCCAAAGCAGCTACTATGATCGCACAAATGAGCCGATATTAGATATGATTCAATTCAAGGATCATGTTCTTTTGGTGTTTGATGTATCTAAACAAAATGAGAGTATTAAATCATCTGGTGTTGATTTAAAAATTGAATTTGAAGCTACGCAAGCCTATTGCCTTATTTTGTGTGAAGCTGCCGTTGAATACATTGTACCCCATTGTCGGGAATAGTTCGAAAATTAATTTAAAAATTTAATTAAAATGAAAACTATATGTATAAATCATATTAGCGACTATCCTATATGTATTGCAAGAAATGTTGAATGTTTATATAAGTATTTAAATGTATTGATGTAAACTTAAATGTATTATTATTAGAATTTAATAAAACCATAAATTTTATGTGGAGTTTTTATTATTTTACAACCTTATCAATCTTCTTGAGAAGTAATATTTCTTATCTATTATTCCATAATTCGAACACCCCATCCCATGTGTCTCGTCTATCTAGTCTCATTTATCTAGCTCCGTCTGTCTAGTCCCATGTATCTAGCCCCGTCTATCTAGTCTCATGTAGCTAGCCCAATCTATCTAGTCTCATGTATCTAGCTCCGTCTATCTAGTCTCATGTATCTAGCCCCGTCTGTCTAGTCTCATGTATTTAGTTTCAACTGTCTAGTCTCGCAACCAACTACACACCTCATATGCCCCCCTTAAACATCTAATTTTGAATTTCCCCGCCTCGCGTCTATTTTTTTAAGTCGATACCGGAAGGTAAAACCGGAAGTCGAAATCGAAAACCGGAAGTCGAAACCGGAAGTCGAAACCGGAAACCGGAAGTGGTGGTGGAGGATCTAGAACATACCATGTTTCCCTACTGACTGCCCCGAAAATGGATTGCGGAGCTCCTGCGAAGCAGTTCTTCACGGGGTCTGTGATGCGGTGTTTCGGAGAAAACTTAGGGGCGTCAGAGGCAGGAAGCCAGTTTACTGGTAGAATAAGCAGGTAGCTGAAAAGCGTAAAACCTGTTTGCGTGAAAGGAGATGCTCGGTTAAGAGTAATAGGCGAGCAAATGAGGAAGTGCCTGAGGAGTGCAGAAGGAGGTATAACTTGGCGCGCAGGGAACTTCGCAGAGCCATCGCGAACACCAAGCAAGAAGCTTGGAGAGTGCTCTGCGAAGAGGTGAATAATAACATCTGGGGTGACGGCTATAAGATCGTCACCAGGAAAATTGCGCAAAGGGTTAATACTGGCTGGAACCCGTGGGATGGAAATCGGCGCCCCTTTTCACTCCGGCCGAGCTGCAGAGTGCAGTTGGCCGGAGTGAAAAGAAATATATATATATATATATATATATATATATATATATATATATATATATATATATATATATATATATATATATATATATATATATATATATATATGATAATATTTTTTACTAAAAATATAAAAAAAATAATAATAATGATATAAAAAATATGAATCTAATAACATTTATACAAAAATGATTTTTTTAAGAGATAAACCAAAACTCTAAAACAATAATTTATTTAAAAAAAAATATATTTTATTCCTTGACCAGTGTTTTGAGACGATCGCCGGCATGCTGTAACCAATTTTTTATAAAGGCTTCAATTTTTGCGTTATCAGCAGCACTCCACTTGTGAGTAATAACATCTGAAAAATAAAATTATACATATTGTATTACTAATGTATTTCATGAAATTTTCATTACACTGATTCACTTTGATTGACACTAATTGTAATCAATCAGTTCCAATCCAAAATTACACCAAAATAAATGAAAAGTAGAGTTATAATATAAATTCACCTTTAATAAGGGTTATAAATCTATCACTATCTATCATATCTTTCACTATGATGGTATTTTTTGCACCTGTCCAGGTCATTTGATATTCCCTAAAATCCGATAATGTTAGGACTAAAGCATTTCTTATATGCTTTTTATATGTTCCGCCTCCTATTTGCTTTATAATGTTTTGCTTTAAAAGAAAGGAAGGAAAATAAACATAGAACCAGACTATTTAAGAAAATGAAAATACAAGAAGACATAAATAAATAGGAAGCAAAAATAAATTACTGTAATTTGAAGGAAGTTCATTGTATAATGATTTATCAAGCTGTAATATTTCCTTATAAAAAGTTGTATCTAAAGTTGAATCTGTAATAAATAAACTTACATATTGAATAGCTGCAGATGTATTTTGTAGCTGACTCTCCAGTAGAGTTAACTGCTTTCTAGTTTGAATGGGCAAATCAAAGTTTGTCTGTTTTTCTGCCATTTATGTCAAGTCATTTTTATCTAACAATGTTAGGTAAATAGAGGAAACCATAGTTTTCAACTTCAGCTGGTTGGGGCTTATTGACTCGTGAAGAAAATCTCCTGGTGAATCACTAACAGTACTCATATGAGGAAGTGATTCATTTTTTTAATATCATTTTTGACCCAGTCTTTTGGTTTAACATAGCTAGTCCGAGGTGGCAGCAAATCATTAAAATTGCTAGTTTCTATGTAGTAAATAACAAAATTTATATTAAAATTACTGAAAAAAAGTTATTTATATTAAATACAATTTATTTTTCCATGTAATATCCACACAAAATAAAATTTAACAAAATAAAGAATAATAATTTTACGGAAAATTTACATTACATTAAGTACTTATATATAAATATATAAATTTTGATACTCATTAATGCTCTTAATTTATCCTAACACTAATTGATTAATAATAATTAATTATCATTTACAATATGAGAATATGGAACGATTTATGAGTATTAAAAAAATTATATTAATACTCCCAAATATTCATGAACTGTAAAATAGGATATCAATTTCTGCTCGAGTCTATTTGTGAGTATTAAAAACGATTTTATTCATCTTAATCGTTTTTGATCAAATTTTCTAATCAGTGTACTCACACAGCATGATGAATTAGGTTCACTAGTTCCACACGTTTTTTCAATATTCATCTAGTGTTTTTATCTAGTTGTAATTATCATCACATTTAATCAAAAAACGACGTAAACGTCTATTTTTTGGCTTTTTTGATGATGAATGAAATTTTTTTCTTCTCGGCATTTTTAATATATACTTTGGTAAAGTGTAGCAATAGCCCACGTAGGGTGGCAGTTCAAAAATTAAACCAGCGCATGCGCAATACACCTTTACAGCGGTAGTAACAAAAGTCAAATTTGTTGTCTCTTACTAATAGTTACGCAACGCTCCTTGCCGGATTATTCTATATTGGATCGATTCTATATCTGCCCGCTTCGCGGCGGGCAACCTAATCTAATCGGGCTTAAACCAACGGCCCTCGTGACATTGTCCTATATTGGATCGAGAGTTCGCGCTGTCGCGCGTATGTTGTCTTGATTTATTGGTCCGCTTCGCGGCGGGCAACCTAATTTAACCGGGGTTAAACCAACGGCCCTTGCCACATTATTTGTCTGTGTTGTAGGCTTCCATCTTCGTATTAAAATCTCAACGGTCGTTTTGAAGTTTCCGGTCGTCTTGAAAATCATGCGCATTGTCCGGTTATAATTGTCCTTCTTATATTTTTTCAGCCACTGGTTTGTTTACATTTTTACTGTCAAAAATGTTTGGCGCTCTAGTCTAACGCGGTCACTGAAATATATACTAACTGGAACGAGCGCTGGCTTTAGATACTTGTCTCTGCTTCCAAGCTTGTGCGAGAAGAGAGAAAGGTCCCAAGGGGAGCCCTCTCACTGTTGGCTTGACAAGGAGGGAGCTTGTCTAGCCAACGGTGAATTCGAAAGTGGGAGGATGTGGTACAGTCAGAGCGAAAAGCTAGTTGTATCAAACCAAATCAAGTAGTCATCCACACTATGTAAATACAAAATATTAAAACTAATAATATTTTGTCAAGTGAAATGACTCCATCTGTCTTCTAGAGAAACCATGTTATGTCTTATTAACAATTGTTTGAGACTAGTTCCTATCTCAGGATAAACTCCATCAAGTCTGTAGGACAGGTATTTCAAAAAACGTCTATGAATTCTGTCAAGTTTGAACGCGTGTGATGTATATAAAGGATACCACACTAGAATAGCGTACTCCAGTTTGCAGAGGACGTATGTACAAAAAAGTTGCTTCATTAGATTAGTATCGATGAAGTTGCGACTAACGCACATTACAAATCCTAAGGACTTCGATGCAGATGAGCACACGCTATCAAGGCGGTCTAGAAATGTTATGCGAGAATCAAATATGAGACCGAGATCTTTCATTATTTCCTTCTTGGTAATAGGGCTACCATCAATTGTATAGGTACCCGTTCGGCAAAATGATAACATAATGTTAACATAAAGGTAACATTTTTAGTTTCAGATATCCGAAATAGTTGTCAGAATGTTAACATAAAGCTAACATAAAGTTATCATAAACGTCTCTTATTAAAAACCTAGGGACATCTTTTTGATATCTTAAAAATGATGTCGGAATGTTATTTGATAATTGATATTTTTCTGATAACTTTATGACATCATTTTAAAGAGAACATTATGTTATCGTTTATATGTTAGGTTAGGTTAGGTTTTTTAAAACGTCTAGGAATTCATAGACGTTTTTTTAAATTGATGTTAGAAATTCGAGGTTAATTAAAAAAATATATATATATATATATATAAATATATATATATATATATATATATATATATATATAAATAATATACTAATGTATAATAATATATAATAATACTAATGATATAAATAATATGAATATAATAACATTTATATAAAAAAAAATTTTTTTAGAAATAAACACAAAAAAATTACACATATCAACATTGTTACTAATTTGACTGTCATTACTGTCAATGTCACTTGTATTATCACTGTCACTTGTATTATCACTATTATTGTCATTAATTTCATCACAGTTGTCTTTTAGAATGCTGCTATCATTATGAACCAATTGACTATTAGATTTACCCTGAAAAAACAAATGGATTAAAAATGATATAAATGTTTATACTAATTAATGCTCTTAAATTATCCACTACATGGTATCCATACAACACTAATTGATTAATAATAATTAATTATCATTTTTTTTTTAATTTTACTTCACTTTACGTCACTTTATTTGGAGTTAGAATATATAAACACATAAATATTGGTCCTCAACGGTATTAAAAGTATCAGCTGACGATAAGTTTAGGTTATGCAAACACGATAAAATAGATATCTTTATGTTGTCGTATAAATGTTAACATTTTGCTAACATTTTCGTATCAGAAAAAGGAGAAAAATGTTGTCAAAAAAAAAACATTTTACTGATATCTAAAAGACATCATTTTTTAGATAACATTATGATATCATTCTGACATGACTGCCGGACGGGTAGTTTGTATTGGAGAAAGAGTTTTTGAGTCCGAAACATAACAATACTTGGTGGTATTAAGTAATAATTTGTGTTTAACACACCATCTCACAAATGAGTCCATGTTATTTTGTAAGTGTAACATATCCCCATGGCACTCAATCGATTTATATAATTTTATGTCATCAGCAAATGCTAATGCGGGACACAATATCGTGGACAGTAGGTCATTAATGAAGAGAATGAATAATAAGGGACCCAAGTTAGAGCCTTGGGGGACACCCAATGTTGCTAGAAATTCAGTTGATACGAACCCATTATAGTATACGTAACAAACTCTATTTTCTAAATAGGACTTAAGTAGTGCTAAAGCTTCACGGTTTAAGCCTAGGTTGTAAAGTTTTTTTAAAATAAGGTTGTGTTGAATCTTGTCGAATTCTTTAGATAAATCAGTATATATCACATGTCCGCGGTTATCAATTTCTTCCGATACGTATTGTGCAAATGTTGCTAAATTAGTACATGTGGAACGACCATTCACAAAGCCATGTTGTTTAGGAGAAATAAAACTTTTTACTTGATTATAAATAACACGGTAGAGGAAAATTTCAAAAACTTTGGCAAAGTTGGATAATATGGATATTGGCCTATAGTTGGAGATACAAGACTTGTCGCCATTCTTGAAGACTGGTGAGATGCGAGCGCGTTTCCACCTATTCGGGAATGTGCAAGTTTTAATGGATAGATTAAAAAGAATCATTAAGGGTTGAGCGAAAACAAACCTACAGTCACGTACTAAAAATGAAGGTATAGAATCATCACCAGCTGTAAATTTATTAGATAATTGGGACATAATTAGTAGAAGGTCATCTTCATTAACTTCAGGAAAGTCAGGAACAATGTTATTTAAATATTCAGTAGGAGCAGTAGCATCAATTGAAGAGAACGAACTTGAGAAAAAGTCAGCAAAAGCGTTAACTATGGTGTAAGGCTCAGAAAACTCGGAATCTTCATCGGAATCTTTATAGGTCATAATGAGAGTGCAACATCTTCGAGAAAAGGCAATTATTTGACTAGTTTAGAGTATTTGAGCGAATATGACAATTTTTAAAGATGCACTTACAAAATTATGGAAATCAAGGTAGCGGACATGTAAATTACTTATTGCATCAGACGTGTGATGAACTTTTGAAAATAATTGCCGATTCTCTTATGTCACACATTGTGGAGGAAATAAAATGCCCAAAATATTATATATAGTATTATTTTAGATTCTACACCCGATGTTGTGCATGTGGATCAACTTACCTATAGTGCGATATTAAGCAGATAAGGGGGATATTAAGGATATTTTTTTAATTCTTCCCTATAGAAAGACATGATGCGGAGGATCTAGGAGAGACAGTTTTATCTACTTTGCAAAATTTGCCAGTAGGTATTAAATATTGTCGTGGACAATCGTAACTGATCGATAATGCAGCAAATTTTGGGCTGATGCAGTTTTAGCGTTAAAATGTGGCTACAAAAATAGAGGACTTAGATGAAATATGCAACTCCACAAAATTCATTGCTTAAAAAATGAATGATTTTGCAAAAGAAAAAAATTTGCAAGGAATCTATGCAACAAGTAAATCTTTACAATCTATAAACTGCACACTGCACAATTGTTAAAAGTGCATCGTTATTAAAAAGTCTAGAAATATTTAATAATGAAAAAATCAGACATAATTTTATCGAAATAGAATCGGAAGTTAAGGAACTTAGAGATAAATCATTTGAAGATTTTCGCAAGAAAAGATGTAAGTACAGAAAATCGAAAGGATTTCTTTTACATAATGTTATATGAGATCATTTAACAGCAGAACTGAACAGACGTGGACAAATATATGAAATATGTTATAAGTAATTTTAGTTTTTTTCGTGTTTAATTTGTGTGTAAAAGAAAAGAAAAAATGCGTTAATAATTTAATAGAAATGTACAAAGATGACATTGATTCAAGTAATTTTAAAGATGAGTTATAATCATTCATTTTGTTAACCAGGCCAATATAAAACGCATAGTTATCAACTCTTTTTAAATAGAGTTAAAAATTATCTAAGAAATTCAATGTCAGAGGAAAGACTTAATAATATGGCTATTTTATATATAGAGAGCGATTTACTGAAAATTCTTGATTGTGATGAGATTTAGTGAGTGAGATTTAGTGAGTTAATAAGTTTGTAAAACGAAAAGCAAGAAAAAAAGATTTGAATATTTTCACATTTAGAATTTAAAAGTAGGTACAATTTTATTATTTTTTCGTTCATATTTCTGATTGTTCCTCTGATTATTAATTATAATTATTAGACTTGCAACGATTATTCGGATATTATTCGGTATTCGGCCTATTCGGCTACTTTTATCCTATTCGGCCGAATACCGAATATCTAGGTACTATTCGGCCGAATACCGAATACTTTAGTAAGATATTTTGTTGTGGTCAAATAATTGATAAAATGAAAATATTGATTTATTTTATAATAATAATTTATTTTTCTTATAATCATTAAAGTAGTGTTAGTTACATAATCAACTTCCGTATTAGTAGTAGTTAATCCTTTATTGGCATAAATCTTACTTTACAAATTTGTGATTACAACTTATATAGTATATTGACTAAATTTACATTCAAAACAAAACCGAGATCCCTATATCTCAAAAAAAAAAGGAAAAAAAAATACAAAGACAAAAATAAAGAAAGAAAGAGCAAAAACCAACAAAAACAATATTAAGGTCTCTAAAAAAAGGAAATATATATATATACGTATATACACATACAAAAAGAAAAGAGAACACAAACTACTCTGAGTTCATTGAACCCGCGTATTTGCATTTTAATATTTTCTTCATGTATTTGAGGCCCGACCCACTTTCGTCCATTACTTTTTCCCAACTTCTTACTGCTACCTTTTCCGCTTCAGTCCATACACATTTTCTGCAACTCGCCACCCAATGTTGCCACAGCTCCTTACCATCTCCACATGCTCGGCAAGTTCTATCACTTGCAGCCATCCAATATCTCCTACCCCTTTCTTCACTTCCGCATCTAAAGCGCGCAATAGTCGTCTGTGAAACTTCGGGGTTGAGGAGATATTCTGGGCATCTGCCTGTAACTTGGATCTTCCCGTAGTCTTTGTTATAAGTACCTTCGTCTATGTGTTTCTGTCTCTCCTGCAGCTCTACCTCTATTAGTCTCTCTTCCAAATTTTTTTCAACTAGCATTCCTTCATTTATCATTCTCTCAATCTCTACGTGACTCCATCCACCTCTTTCATACATCAGCTTTCGTTGGCATCCCCACTTGGTACCACACATTCTATCCTTTCTTTCCTTAACACTTTCAGCACTTCTTTCACTATTCTTTCCTCATTCATTCCGTCCAGTTTTCTTTCAAACTTGGCCACTCTCGTTGCTGCATAACTGGCGACTTTGTTGGTGTTTGTCTCCTGGAGAACAATATACCAAGGGGTAGACCTCTCTAACTGGAGGATCCTCTTAATATATTGTAGTTGTACCCTTTCTATGTCCGCCTCCTCCTTTACTCCCCATATTTCCGCCCCGTACATCAGGATACTTCGCACGCATGCCTTCCAAATCACCATCTTCGCCCTATAATTCTCTCTAAAGTAAACTCTCCACACATCCCAGAACCTATTAGCCGCTATCCATGCTTTTTTAACTATAAATCGAATATGCTCTCTGCACGAACCATTCTGCTGGAACACAAAACCTAGATATTTGAAGCTCCTAACCTGTTCTATCTCCGTTTTTTCCCATTTAAAACTCTCTCTCTTTGCTCCCTTTCTCTTCCGGAATAACATCCACTTAGTTTTTTCTACATTCACCCTTAACACGCGCTTCTTAAAAAACCTTTCCAGTCGTATTAATACCTCACTCATTTCCGCATAGGTACCGGCTAGCACAACGACGTCGTCCGCGTAGGCTAGGCTCCAGACTTTCCTGGTCCCTATTACTACCTCCCCAGCCGGACCCATACTTAACGTCCTTTCTAGGTCCGCCGTATATAGGTTGAATAGTAATGGACTTAGAGGACACCCTTGTTTTAAACCTTTCACAACCTCGAACCTTTCAGATGTAGCCTCACCAACTTTCACTCTGCACCATGTTCCCTCATACAGACGTTCGATACTTTCTCTCAACTGACGCGATATACCTTTTGAACTCATAAACTCCCACACTTTCTCCCGCACTACAGAGTCATAGGCTGCTTTTAAGTCGATAAATACTGCGTACAATTTTCCCTTTGGTTTCCTCAATTCTTTTTGAACAATATAGTTTAGTGTGTAAAGATGTTCTGTAGTACCACGACCTTTTCTAAATCCGGCTTGAACTTCTGGAATCAGCTTCATCTCCTCCACTTCTTCTAGCAATTTTCCCTCCAGTAGTTTAGCGTAGATTTTGTATGCGGTATCCATAAAAGTTATCCCTCTGTAATTACTCAATTCCTCCTTATTTCCATGTTTAAGGACTGGCACAATAATTCCTTCTCGCCAACTATCCGGAATTTGTTTGCTGCCTTTGAAGAAACTGTTAAGTTCGGCGAGCAGTTTCTCCTTCACTGTTTGTGTAGCCAAGCACCACGCTTCGTTTGGTACCGCATCTGGCCCTGGGGCTTTCCTTTTTTTAAGCGCCGCCAGAACACTTTCCAATTCTTCCTTTGTAATTTCTTCTAGGAAATCCTCTCTGTTGGTTTCTACCGTCCCAAAATTTCTATCCCTTCGCTCGCCGTACTCTGTTATTTCGTCTGCCAATAAATCTCTGAAGTGGTTCCTCCAGCTTTCTATCGCGATGGACCTTGGGATTTCTCTCTTTTCTTTACCTGCAGCAATGTATTTCCAGATGTCCGACTCTCTGCTCGTTTGGTTGATTTTCCGCATCTGGAGCTTCTCCCATTCCTGTCTCTTTCTCTTCTCCAAATCCCTCATATTTTTAAGCTGATTTTGAAATCTTTCCAGTGTTGTTCTTTCTTCCTTCCAAGCCCTAAATTCTGCTCTGGTTCTTTTCCTCATCACTCTAGTTTCTTTGTCCACCCATGCATTTTCATGACAGTTCTGGTTGTGCGAAACTTTACCAATTAAAGCCTTTCGTACCATTTCTGACAGTTGACCAAACTCCGCCACTTCCACCATTCCTTCTATAATCGTCAGGTTTTCTTGATATCTTCTGACAGCCTCTTCATTCCATAACCCTGCTTGTTTGATGATTTTCTGGTTACTTTCACTGTGCCTTTTTACCTCTTCTATCAGCCTAATTTCTAATGGTAGATGGTCCGAGTCGAGTCTCTCTCCTATCTTAAACGAGTCAATACTCCGTACTGCCGCTTCATTGGCGATCCCGTAGTCAATAACCGAACCACCCGCACCCCCCATATACGTTAACTCCCCATTCCAATCACCATTTGTACACCCGTTTAGCATGTACCAGTTATGCCTTTCACACCAGTCAATCCATCTTTTACCCTCTTTATTATGCGTCTTATCCCTTGAGCGTCTACGTATTTGCACCCCTTCCGCATCTAGGTAGCCCGCTTGTTGTTCTCCGATCCGCGCATTCCAGTCTCCAATAATCAGTATTTTGCTCCCCTAGATCTCTTGACATCCGTTTCTCAATATGCTTTAGAATCTCCTCCATGTTATTATTGTTATATATTATCACTACTCTCCAGTTATTACCACCCACCTGTATTATTCTTTCTTGGATACCTTCAACATTATCTGGCTCTGTTTTATATTCAATCTCTTTTACAGACTTCACACCGGTAACGATCCCACCTTTTGCTCTTCCTCTGTTTGAATCTCTCTTGGCAAATTGGCATTTCCATACATATTCCATTGGTAGTAGGTTTCTTATTTCTTCCCAGTCTTTTTCCTCTATCCACGTTTCCGTCAGTCCTATGATATGGAACTTCAGAATATATTGCGTAAACGCTTTTATATCCTCTACCTTTACTTTCTTCTTCAACCCTGCCAGGTTCCACGCTAATATATTAAGTCCCTTAATTCTACTATTTCTCATTTCCGTGTCCCTTGCAAGTGTCGTCATCCTGTTGTCCCTTCCGGTTCCTGTTACTAGTTTTTTTTTTTAATATCTTCCCATTCAAGTACCTTACCATTTACTATAATCTTCTTATACCCTACTGTTGCGGTATTTCCTTTTTCTCTTTCTTCTCTTGCAATGTCCCTTAATTTCTTCTGGGTTTCTCTCTCCGCTATTGTTAAATCGTTTTCGATGAAGATATTTTCTCCCTTTAGATTCTTTTTGTTCGCCATAATCTTCAGTTTTTGCTCCCAATTTTTTATTGTAGCGTGTATTATTTTTCTTTCCGGTTTACGACCTAATACAAAGGCTTCCGTTATCGTAGCTTCTACGCCTACTTTATCTCTAATAAATTCTTCCACGTCAGTTTTTGTTTGGCCTTCCTTTGTTTGTAAGCCTATTATTATTATATTGAGCTTTCTTCTCTGTTTTTCCTGGGTTTCCACAGTGTACTCCAATTTTTCAATTTTTTAGTTTAGCTCTTTCTTTTCAATCTTCCATTCCTCCTCTTTCTTATGCATTTCGTCTTTTAGTTTCTTTACTTCGTCTTTATTTTCCTCGAAACCTTTATTCATATCGATTCTTAGAGCTCTGAGCTCCTCAAGAATCTTTTCCATATTATTGTGTTCTATTTTTACTTTGTTTTCTTCTTTTGAATTAATTGTTGCGCTAGTTGGTGTCGTTGTTCTTACCGTTTTTTTACTTTCTCTGATAGCTTCGGCTATGTCTGTATCGATTTCTCCTTCTTGATTATCTTTCCTTTCACGTTTCCTTTTGAAATGGTTTGTGATTTGTCCTAAGCTATCCGACCTTGGTCTATTGCTTTTCTTTATGTTACTTTTCTTCGGCATTTATTTCCATCTGCTAGGCCTCCCGCCGCAGTAATTTGCTCGTGAGTAACTTTGGTTGCCTACCTTGAGCGCGCTGCGTAAAGAAAAATCACCCGAATCAGCTTCTCGGAGGTTATGTTCCTTATCAGCTTGCTTTGCAATTTATTAATTACTCGGTTCTCCTTACTCACGCGACTTTGTCTGTAACTTGCTGTCCAATAATCCTCTTTCCTTCAAAACTACTTTCCACCTTGATTTCCACTGAAAATACTCGTAATTGGCGACACTTACTGAGAGTACGTCCTACTCGCACCCATTATCCGCACCCAAAACCGCACCCAACTTCCGTATTATAAAAATTAACAAAAAGCTAGGTATTAAATAAATGTCTATGTCTATGTACTTGAATTCTCGTAATTAAAATTTACAAGTGGAAGATTATGGAAGATTACAGAAAGACTAATTTTTCTGCATTTTCAGGCAGTAGTTTGCTTCTTTTCTTCTCGTAGACATTCACAGCTTCGGAGAAAAGACGCTCTGAATAAACACTACTTCCTGGTGCAGACAAATACTTTGCTGCAAGATTTACCAAACATGGAAATTTATATTTTCTTGCTTGCCACTATCTGTATGGATTGTCGTGACGTGATATGTTCTTAATACTTAAATAAAGGTCTATTTTAGTTGCAACTGCATTCTTTCCTTTCGGTGTCCAGGTATGAGCTGTGTTTTTTTCTGCAACCACCTCTTCGAAGCAATCCATAAAAGATGAGTGAATAGCCTGGCTTAGACTCTGCTCTTCGGTTCTCATCTTCTTGACCGGAATAGGGGACGAATTTGCGCCATCGTCACTGCTTGTTTCACAGTTCATCTTTAGGCTATAGATCAAAATATACTGCTTTACTTTTTCTATTTGCAGTTCACTGGTGAAAACATTCATTTTAAAGCGTGGGTCTAAAGCTGTAGCCACCAAATAATTTTTGCTTGTTGTGATGTCCTCAAAAATCCTTGTGATATCCGTTCTTGTAACCCTTGTTGTATAACAAGCCTCGATTGGTTTAATTTGGGTGTTAGCTCTGATGTGCTCGTTTTATCGCAGTATCGCATTTATGTAAAAACATACGGAATAATTTGAGAAATGCAAGCGTATCCGGAACTTGTAATTTTTGTTATTTCCTCAAATGGCTGTAATAATTTCAAAAGTTGCTCTAAAAGCTTCCATTGTACAGCAGTCAGATTGGCAATATCACAGTCCGTGAGATAGAGTGAAACGGCCCGTTTTTATTCCATTAACCTTGCAAGCATATAATAGGTGGAATTCCATAGCGTAAAGACATTTTGCACCAATTCATGCTGCGGGAGATCCAAATCTTTTTGGATAGAATGTAGTTTAATCTGTACAGTGCCAGAATGATTGAAATGAGTTACGATCCTTCTACCTGTTGCTATCATTTGAGTCACATTTGATTGAACCTTCAGACAATTGTTAACAATTAATTGAAGAGTATGAATGAAACAACGCACTGAGGCCAACTCTGCATTACTAACAGCTTTTACTATGTTTCGTCCATTATCATGAACAACGCCATGAATTTTTACCAGCTGAATGTCCCACATACTTGCAATTTTCTGTAAACTAATCGCTATGTTTTGTGCTGTGTGTTGTCCCTCAAAATGCTGGATGCTCAATACTACATGTTTAACATTGAATTCACGATCAATAAAGTGCGCAGTAAAACTTAGAAAACTGTTTTGATTATGCAAGCACGTCCACATGTCGCATGTCACGGAAATATAATCAGTTTCTGAAAGTAATTTTTTAATTGTTTCAACCACCTTATGATATATTTCTGGAATTAATTTGTCTGAAAAGTAAGGGCGGCATGGTATTTTATACCGCGACAAAGCGTTATTAATTAATCTTCTAAAACCAGTCCTTTCTACGATATTTACTGGTTCATTGTCAAGTGCTATCATTTCGGCAATTAAGAGATGGTATTTTTTAGCCTTGGGATCATTAATATCCCATGATTTACGTATTTCATAACATTCTTCAAGATTCAATTGCTTTTTTGATGTCGAAGGTTGATTTACATCTGTATCTTGAACCGTTATTTCTTGCCCCTTAGGAAGCGTAGTCTGCAACTTACGGTGTTCGTCGCAGTGTTTATTTTTCAAATGATTTATCATTCCTGATGTAGTAGCCTTCTTTCCAACGCCACCACGAGAAATTTATATTTCGCACAATTTACACACAACACTTTTCGCTTTATTTTCATCTTCCTCGAAGTATGTCCAAATATTCGATTTTTTTTAGAAGCCATAATCGATTATTATTAGTAAGATTTTGCACAATTTTATTTAAAAAAAAACATTCGTAGAGAATACGACAAACTGTGCCTACGTAACAAACTTGTCAAAACACACAGAGCGGTAACAATTGAGAGCGCAAGACAAGAAACAAACGTAAGGGAAACAAAACAAGTTTTCCCGCCACACGCCAGCCGAATACTTTTGCCTAATATTCGGCTAGAAAGCCCGCAGAATATTCGGTATTCGGCGTGTGGCCGAATATACTATTCGTTGCAAGTCTAATAATTATACTTTTATACAACTACATACAACATATATAAGCACAAAGTTTTGAACTGATAGTTGAACAAACTATCAGTTCAAATGTTTGTGATTATTATTATGCTATTAATTATATTACACATATATTATATTCAAATATTATTGAATATAAAACATTAATATTACTTCATATTTTTTATTTGTTTAATAATATGGTTAACACGCAATTTATTTTCTTTTGCAAAATCAGTCATTTTTTAAAGTAATGAATTTTTTTTTTAATTATTCGTTAAATTATACTAAAGAAAAAATAATATCACTTTGACATATAATATAATATAATACAATTAATGTAAAATAATTGCCAGAACACATCTTTAGGCAACCTCTAGGGCTCACAACCTTACAATTATTTTTTATTTTTATTATTATAACCTTTTATTGGCATATATACAAAATACAAAATATTTTACCTAACTACATAGCCGTTCGGCAAAATGATAACATAATGTTAACATAAAGGTAACATTTTTAGTTTCTGATATCCGAAATAGTTGTCAGAATATTAACATAAAGCTAACATAAAGTTATCATAAACGTCTCTTATGCGCCACCTAGGGACATCTTTTTGATATCTTAAAAATGATGTCGGAATGTTGACATTTTTCTGACAACTTTATGACATCATTTTAAAGAGAAAATTATGTTATCGCTTATATGTTAGAAATTCGAGGTTAATTAAAAATAATTTAAATTCATAATAAAAATATTGTTTATTAGAAAAAAATGTTGTCAAAAAGATAACATTTTACTGATCTCTAAAAGACATCATTTTTTAGATAACATTATGATATCATTCTAACATTACTGCCGGCCGGGTACAATAGCATACTATACATATATTACAAGTTACATACTAAAGGAATAAGCTCTTCCTTTTTGCCTATTTGCTCTTTCCACTTTTTCACCCTCCTTAACAATTCCAAACCATATCCCCTTTCATCCGTATACTCCTTCCATTCTTGTCCTAGCCTTTTCTCCTGTTCCTTCCATTCATTCCTTGTACATTCTTCCATCCAATGTTTCCATCTATCCTCTCCAGTCCCAAAAACTGTGCACTTCACTCATCCAGTATTTCCTACCACGCTCTTTACTTCCACACCTAAACCTTGCCAGTATGACCTGCGTGTCTGACCCTTTAGTTGAGTATAAATAAGTAGGTAAACGACCAAGCACCTGAATCTTTGCATATTCTTTGAAAAATCTACTGTTGGCAATTTGGCGTTGGCGTTCCTGTAAATCTACCTCTACTAATCGCTCACCTATCATTTCCACCCAGTTTGCCCCTTCCCTCTTAAGTTTTTCTAGTCCCTCGCCAGATATCCCTCCTCTTTCATATAATTTCCTTTTATTCATTTCCCACGCATTCCCATTATTCCCTCTTTCACCCTCCCGATTTGCCATTCTAAATACCTCTTTTATTATTCTTTCATCCCCCATTTCAATTACCTTGCATTCATACCTTATCACCCTATTTGCCGCTAAAACGGCCACCTTGTAGGCATTCACCTCTTGCAGAACTATGTAGCCTGGTGTCGATTTGTCCAACTTTAGATTTCCTGTAGAAGTTTTGTTGAACCCTCTCTATCTTCTCTTCTTCTTCTCCTCCTCTCTAGTCCCCCATACTTCCGAACCATACGTCAAAACACTTCTCACACACACTTTCCATATTACCTCCGCCGCCCTAAAGTTCCCTTCAAAACAAGATCTTCATCCCTTCCACATGCGTTCTGCCGCCACCCACGCTTTTTTTGACACATAATCCACATGCTCCCTAGTACTGTACCCAGTTCCAAACACATATCCTAAATACCTAAACTTTTGCACCTCCTCAATTTCCTTTCCTAACCATTAAAAACGTTCTTTCCTATATTTACCCCCCCTCCCTTTTTAAAACGCATCCATTTAGTTTCTCCCACGTTTACATTTGGATCTCTCTTTTCAAAATAACCTCTCAGCCTTTCAATCAACTCCTTCATTTCTCCTGCGGTTTTAGCGAACACTACCATATCGTCCGCGTAGGCTAAGCTCCACACTTTCCTTCTCCTTATAACCACGCCTCCAGCTTAACCATCTGTCAACACTTTCTCCATGTCAGCCACGTAGAGATTAAAAAGTGTGGGACTCAACGGACATCCCTGCCTCAGACCCTTTCTTACTTCGAAATACTCAGATTCACACCCATTCACTCTAATCTTACATACAGTTTCCTTATATAACTCTCTTGCATTCCTTATCACACTCTCTGAGATACCCTTTTTCCCAAGCACTCTACCAACTTCCCTCGATCTACCGAATCGTACGCCGCCTTCAGATCAATGAAAAGCGCAAACAGGCTCCCTCTGCTTATTTCTTGATCAATTATGTACCGCAGGGTTATTAAATGCTTTACTGTACTCATTCCCTCTCTGAAACCAGCTTGCACCACTGACACTAAATGCTTCTCCTCTATCTCTCTCCTCAACTGCTCGTTCAAGATTTTGGTGAAAATTTTATATGCAGAATTCACTAACGTAATCCCCCTGTAGTTTCCGACATTTTCCCTGTCTCCGCTCTTATGTATTGGGTGAATTATTCCCTTCTTCCAGCTCTTTGGGGCACTATTTGCTCCCCTCCATACCAAATTAAATTCTTCGATGACTATAGCAATACACTCTTTCGGAGCAGCTTTTCAGGCTTGGTTTCATGTGCCGTCAGGCCAGGCCGCTTTTTTTTGTTTTAATGCTGCTATAACCCTGTCCACTTCACCAATTGTTATTTCTTCTTAACATAAATCTACCATAGATTGTTCCTCCCTTACACTTTTATTCCCTACAATGTAGGGCCTACATGTTCTATTCCCGCCTCCCACCTCCCGACCTTGACCTCGACCTTGACAACCCCACCACTACCTCCACCCCTAGTAATATTATAATAAATAATTAATATATAGTAAATAGTAATCGTGAGAATAGTCGATATCAGAGAAGTTTATGGCGGACTATATAAATATCGAATGTTTTGGATTCCTAAATATTTATTCTAATATAATCTTCTTACATAACGTTCATTATAAACTTCTCTAATATCGATTATTCTCACGATTGCAGCAATTTTACCTTACCACTCTTAGAAAAAAATATGCGAGATGGGCTAAACCTAAAATAATATAAGCGGTATGGATGATGTTAATCTCACATTAATCTTCAAGTAGTGTGTCCACGTGAATTAAAAATGGAGCAGCAGAATTCGGTTGAATTAAATTTATTAAACAATATCTGTCCATTCTGCGATTTTAGGCAGGATATTTTAAGATTTCATTCGAAATGTGGATTATTATATGTGTACTGGGGATAGATTTATTCTAGCCCCTAATAGGTATGTGCATATTCACCCATGATGTTATTAATACATATAATAATGGAGCATTATCGAAAATGCAGATTGTTCAACATGTAAGTCCCCAGGAGGATACTATAGTCTATCTGATAGTATCTATAAGTATCTGATCTATAAGTAAGTTATAATTTTCTATTTCCCATTCTCTTATTATAGCTGAAAAGTTGTTTTTTTTTTTAGTTCAGGTCACCCCAAACCATCACACCTCTGACTAATGATTTTTTTAAATATATATTTAAAATTTATGTTTGCATTAGTGTTTTTTTATTCTTAAACATACCCATCCAAAGAGTAATTTAAATTATTATTAGATTCATAAATGTAGATATTACAGATTGATGTTGTTATCCCTATCCTGATAGTATATCAAATCCTAAAACTTAGATCAAATCTTGATATTAATAAATTTTTACCAACTTTCAGAGTTAGTACGGTTAGTGGTAGTAGTAGTTAGTAGTATACGTTTTAATCTCGTTTAGCGTGGGGTTACATAGACCTCACACCCTGTTTAGCGTGGGGTTACATAGACCTCACGCCCTGTTTAGCGTGGGGTTGCATAGACCTCACACCCTGTTTAGCGTGGGGTTACATATACCTCACACCCTGTTTAGCGTGGGGTTACATAGACCTCACACCCTCATCGATGCACAGAACTCTGCACGATATAAATAGGGGTGGATAGCATTTATAATTTAGTGTTAACGCTGGTGTTTTACTATCAAGATGGGAATTGTTTTGGTGAGAAGCATGCCCGTAATAAAACCATCTATTTGACTCAAAATAATAATTTGACTTAAAATATCTACTAGTTTATCATCATCATATGAGACACTTCCTAGACGTCAAAAGAATAAAATTTAGCGTTTGAATGGTGACCATGATAATAGTAGAGAAAAATATGCACATGTTCCAGATTCAATAAAACAATCAGCTGTTTGTTCATCTAACGCTAAAGATAGTGAATATTCCCTCGACAACACGGATGTTAAATGTCAAAAGAATAAAGTTGAGAGTTTGAATGGTGATTGTGATAATAGTAGAGTAAAATATGCACATGTTCCTGATTCAATAAACCAATCAGCTGTTTGTCCATCTAACGCTAAAGCTAGTGAACATTCCCTCGAGAAAACGGATGTTAAAAGACGGTGTGTTGGTTGTTATAAAGAAAACCGAATGATATTTGGAAGACAAAAGGCCTCAAGTAAAACTAGTTGTGTAAAGTTTCGCTGTAATATGTGTGCAAATCTTTATTGCTTAATATGATTTAAACATGCATGGTTCATTTGAATTAAATTAGGGCAATCGTAAAATTCATCATCATCATCTTCTAAATTTATAACAATAGATTCATTACAATGTAAGTAAGAATTGAAAATAGAATCTAATAACAGTTTTTTCAAATGTCCGTTTACAAAAATAATATTAAAACTATCTGAATGCTGAATATGAAACCTTAAAATATTTTGAAACAGATTTGGCGATAAATTTCCAGCGCTGTATTTAAGACCGTGGTAGTAATTCTCCAACCACTGAGTTTGTTTCTTATCTGCTGCGTTAAGAGATTGGAAAGGTGTTGATGGTTTGAATAGGTAGGTATCTACATTATCCACATCGAATGATTTGATTGAAAGTTCTTTTGGTGTAAATTTTCCATTCACACTAAATCCTTGAACATCTATAATAAATCGCCTAGCCATATGGATTTCTTTCTCAGTATTGGCCCCAGCAACTTTTCCAAATGATTGATTCTTCTACGAAAGCGAACACGATCTGCAGCTTCTCTCAACCACTCGATACCGTTTCTAGATTCACACTGAGACTCGATAATAAACATTTCAACAATATCCTCTCCGTCAGAGTTTATTAAAAGTGATACACTATTCGTCATCATGAGTTTTAAATTGATTTTCGAACTATTCCTGACAATGGAGTGTATTCAACGACGTCATCACACAAAATAAGGCAATAGGCTTGAGTGTTTGGTTTGAATGCTTGCGTAGCTTCAAATTCATTTTTTAAATCAACAGTTGAAGATTTAATACTCTCATTTTGTTATACATCAAATACAAAAAGGACATGATCTCTGAATTGAGCCATATCCAATATTGGCTCGCTTACATCATCACCATAGTAACTGTTTTGGAAAGTGGCATACATGTAATAGAGTTGAGCATAATCACCATTATTCATATCAAGATTTAAATTATCATACGGATATGAATTCGAGTTTAGATGAATTTTCATATTTCGCAGTGATGCATTATCAAATTTGGATGCGTTTTTTTACTTGGGTAACCCTTCGCCCCTCTTGCAGAGCAATTATAACATATAGAGGCTTCTTCAGAGCTGTAGATGTTTTTACAGACCAGATATCTCTATCGGTGTTTTTTAAAGCAGGTAGTTCATGCAACTCCCACTTACGAAACGGTATTAATATCGGTTTATCTTCTTTGAGTTTGTCCAATACATTCAATCGAGCTTCGTCGTTGAGTTGGAGATGGGGAATTTTCCAGTAAATTCTATCAATATTGAGAGTTATATTTGCATCTCCTTTGTAGCAGTTCACGTCAGTTCTAGCTCGTAGTGGAATTAATTCCTGCTTCACATTCATTAATATTTTTGCATAATCCTCAGCAAAACCTAATAAATATTTCAATGGAATTAGAGCATAGAACCTTTTGTTCGTAACAAAGTATGTAACATTTGTAGCATTTTCAGCCCAGCCGCAAAGATCAAGTATATGCTGATCTCGCTTGGTGTTGGAGAGAAATCCTTTCATCGTGCTTGTAATTCCTACATCTCGATTCTTATCTACTTCAACTCCATTCAATTCATAGCGAATTTCATCAAACAAAAACGCATATGCATTTCTCACAAACTCAAAGTTGTGCGTAGTTGCTGGTGGAGTGAGTTTCCGAAAATTAACGGTTCCGCTCACATAAATATAACTTTCACTCTGGCAAGTGTAAATATCTTGGTGTTGTATCATTATACGAATCTCATCATTGTTTCGATAGTTTTGAGCCAGAGGGTGATATGTGTGAAATTCACTCTTTTCAATAGTCTCCTCATAGTCAACTTTGGAGAATATATTTATTTTATCAATATTATCGCCTTATATCTAGTTTATTATTAATATAGGTGTTAACCCTTTGAGATCTAAATGTCAAGTGGTAGAATTGGTCGAAACAGCTGCTTTTATATGATTTTCTTGAAATTTTTCACCTCTAAAATTCACAGCGCTGCCGTCTTGATCGAGAATTGTTAATGTGATGTTATCTATCGCTCGAGCGTTTATTGGTAAGTAAATAATATTTCGTGGTTCAAGATTTATTTCAAAGCCAGGATCAATATTGGGTGAAAATTCAAATATAGTATGTGATAGCGTGTTATTGTTGTAAACACCATGCACAATGTTACACTCAACTCGAATACTATTAACTTTTATAATTTCAACTGGTAACTCGTCTGACTCGTCTGACTCGTGTAATTGATTAGCTGCTAACTTTTTTGCAGAAAAGGCCAACTATCTCCCTATTGAGCTACTAGCAGTGAAATCAATATCGTATTTACTCTTTATTTCATACTTTAGCGTATTATTGTTGGGTTTAATTGACCACACCTTATCTCGTCCGATCTTCGTAGGTTCCGCTAATCATCTGATTTTGCCTAAAGTTCAATATCTGTTATCTCGTACGAGCCAGCTGGTATTTTAATTTGCTTCCTGTCTGAGTACTCAAATAGTGTTAATAAACTGAAGCGACACGTTGTAATTATCTGCACAGACTGACTGTATTTTATTTAAAATATACAAAATACAAAATATAATATAGATGGCGCAAAACGCCGTACACGAAACAAAGTATGAACACAGGTGGCATTGCAGACAATAGTGTTAAGTTTTGATACAATCAACACCCCCACTTATCAAATATTTTACATATTCTCTGCTATGCCTAAATCCTTTAAAAACATGTGATGTTTGACAGAACCTAAACCTTTAGTCAAAACATCAGTTAACATTTCTGAGGTCTGTAAATATACAATTTTTACAATAGCATTATTAACCACTTCTCTTACATAATGGTGACGAACATCAATATGTTTCGTTCTCTTATGAAACATAGGATTTGATGATAATTTTTGAGCACTCTGATTATCATTGTACAAAACAATACAATCAGAATATTCTGTTAACTCATATAATAAGTTCCTTAAATAAGTTGCTTCCCTACAAGCTTCTGACATGGCCTGACATGGCCATACTCAGATTCTGTACTAGACAGAGCTACTGTTTTCTATTTTCTACTTTCCCATGACACTGCAGAACCTGAAAGTTTAAAAACAAAACCAGTATATGATTTCCTGTCATTGACATTGCCTGCCCAATCAGCATCAACAAAACCCTTCAATGATAAATCATTTTCCTTTTTGAATTTTAAAGCATGGTTTTTGGTACCTTTTAAATACCTTAGAACTCTTTTGGCACTTTTCCAATGACTTTCATTAAAGTTGGTATTAAATTGACTTAGTAGATAACTAACACTAAATGCTATATCGGGTCTAGTCAATACGGCCAAATACATGAGACTACCAGTTAGCTGTTGGTATGGAATATCTCTGTTACTACTGTTACTACTATTATCTAAATTTGTACAAACATTTGTATCAATAGGAAAATTTATAGGTTTACAGTCAACCATATTAAATTTATGTAACAATTCCTCAATATTCTTCTCTTGACTTAAAGTTATAATACCTTTTTCTTTATCTCTAATAATTTGCATGCCTATACATTGTTTTGCCTCTCCTAGATCCTTTATATTAAATTTTGAACTAAATTCCTTTTTTAAAAATCTGTTTCTTTTTCATCATTTGAAAAAATAAAGAAGTCATCAACATACAGTGCAACAACTGTTATTTGATTATTTCTACTTTTTATATATATACAAGGTTCCAATTCTGATTTTTTATAGTCTAGGCAAGTCAAAACTTCATCAACCCTTTTGTTCCAGGCTCTGGAGGACTGTTTGAGACCATATATTGCCTATTTTAATCTACAAACTTTGTTTTCATTACCTGATGTAACAAAACCTTCTGGTTGTCTCATAAAAATATTTTCCTCCAGTAACCCATTCAAAAAAGCTGTTTTTACATCTAAATGTAAAATATTCAAATCAGATTGTACAGATAATGCAATTAATAACAGTAAAGTAGAGTGTCTAACCACTGGTGAAAAAGTTTCATCGTAGTTCACACCAGGTTTTTGAGCAAAACCCTTAGCAACTAGTCTGGCTCTATACCGCACATTATTATCACTATCACTGTTTCTTTTAAACACCCACTTACAGTCCACTATTGTGTTTTCTTCTGGAACATCAACAAGCTCCCAAGCTTCGTTTTCATCAAAAGATTGGATCTCCTCCTGCATTGCCAGTCTCCACCTCTCCTTATCCATTCTTGACATTGCCTCAGTAACTGTCACTGGATTACTTTCTAGGTTTGTACTATCCAGACAAAGATTTCTTTGGTTTTGTGTCCTGTCAGACCTTCTTAACATTGCAGTGTCTCCTTCCATCCTTTCTTGCATAATATCACTATCATCTGTTGAATGTTCTGTTAAATAAATGGATAAATTTTCTTCGCTTATTTCTGAAACTTCCCCCACGAATATGTGTCCTTATTATTAGTGACTGTTTCTTCTTTATCCTCCACTGTAATACTTACTTCTTCTTCAATATTCTCAATTATGACAACATCTCTGCTTGTTATTACAGAATTTGTGTTCTCGTCTTATAATCTATAGCCTTTTACACATTCACAATAACCCACCAAAATGTGCTTCGTAGCCTTTGTCCCATTTCAATCTTTTCTCTTTCGGTACATGCACCATCACTGTGCTTCCAAAAATCCTTAGATTGCTGACATTAGGTTTGCTACCTGTCCATAACTCATATGGGGTTTTCTCAGTACCTGCAGCTATAGATCTGTTACGCAAATATACAGCAGTATTAACTGCCTCTGCCCAAAATTTCTTTTCCAATTTTGCATCAAATAGTAAACATTTTGCCTTTTCTACAATTGTTCTGTTTAATCTCTCAGACATTCCGTTTTGCTGTGGTGTATATGGGTTAGATTTTTGGTGAATAATCCCATTGTTTATTAAAAATTGATTAAACTCCTTGCTGCAAAATTCACCACCATTATCTGTCCTGAATGTCTTTATCTTTCCATTTTGTTGATTTTCTACAAGTCTCTTGAATTGCTTAAAACAGGCTAGCACTTCGTCTTTCTGTTTTAAAAAATAAACAAAAGCCATTCGACTGTAGTCATCCTCTAGAATTAAAAAATATCTCGAGCCACCAATAGATTTGTTCTCCATGGGACCACATACATCTGCATGTACAGCTGTAACAAATCCTTGGCTCTGTTTCCCTTATGGTTAAATGGTGATCTAGATAATTTTCCTTCAAAGCAAACTGTACGGTTTTGTTAAGTTATATTCACTGCATCTGGGTAGTCAAGCTCGTCTACTAAACCATTCGTCATTTTGTTTAAATAAACACTGTTTATGTGTCCAAATCGTCTATGCCAAACATCTCCAGAAACAACTGTTGGTGCTAATAAACAATTTTCAATATTATTAACATGATCCAGTTTATAAACAACATCACTTAGATTTGCTATGGCAACTAGCTTATTCTGCTTGTTATATATTTTACAACAATTTTTCTTAAACTCTACAGTGTTTCCATTTTTTTATTAATTGGCTAACTGATAATAAATTTGTTGTTAACTCTGGCACATATAAAACATTTTTTATTTGAATTTGAAATTCTTGATTGTAAACCACAGTTGTCACGTTAACCTCACCTGAGCATACTACTGGCACTTTGGATTTATTTGCAACCATTATTTCCTGTAAATTTGTGCCACTGTTGCCAAAATTCCGATGTTTGCTTCTATGCCAGTTTGCTTTACTTACAAAGGCACTTCCGTTTGCGCTGTTGCCAAACTCCATGTCGAGGAACTTCGTTTTAATGGCGTCGGTTGTAATGGCGATTCCAGAATGCTCAATCGCGATTATCATAGGCGAAAATTTTTCCGGCAAGCCTGCCAAAAGTAACGAACCAATCCATTCATCGTCAATTTTAAATCCGGTTCCTCGTAATTTCTGCCCCGTTTCCACAATTTGCGTCACGTAGCTGGCCATAGAATCACATGAATCTAATCGCGTAGAAATTAAGCTTCTGAGTAAATTAATTCTTCTCGCGAAGCCGGAATCATCAAACATCGACTTTAATTTGTCCCATAATTCCTTTGTCGTCTTTGCTTCTCTTATATGGACATATAATGAAGCATCTATCGTCAAGATTAACTTTGCTTTTACCTTGGCGCATCTGCTTCCACTAACTGTGACACGCACGTGGAGAGCCCTTCTAAAACCAAGAAGTTTTCGACGACAAAAACCCAAATACTATAATTTTCACGACCCTTCAACTTCGGAACGTTCACTATATAATTTGCAGCCATTCTTGCGCTATTACAAAACAATTTTAACAATATTTTCAAAAGAAAATAACTATACTGGTTCCATAACCTGTTAATAAACTGAAGCGACACGTTGTAATTATCTGCACAGACTGACTGTATTTTATTTAAAATATACAAAATACAATATAGATGGCGCAAAACGACGTACACGAAACAAAGTATGAACACAGGTGGCATTGCAGACAATAGTGTTAAGTTTTGATACAATCAACAAATAGAACATTACAATGTTCTTCAATATTCGGAATAGTATTGTATGTGTGAAATCCAATAAGTCCTAAGCAATATAATGTGTCGGGGTCTAATTCTATCGATGGGTGATAATTCACAGAGAGCACATTAGTAGTATTTTGCAGTGTGAAGGTCTGAGACATGACTGATGGATTTATATAGTTGCTATCAGTTTTATTCTGTTAGAAATTGCAGACATAAATGTCCACAGTTGTAGCTATTAAATTTCTGAAATCTATCATGATTATGCACTATCTCGCTACCTCGAAAATATTTTAACAGCTCTGCAGGCGGTTGCAAGTCACCAAAGCTATCAAAGTAACTAAATTCCCACGTTTTTTATACGCAACACAATGCGTGTCCGATCCTTTAGCAAAATCTAAATTTATCACCGCACATTCGTTGCATAAAGGTTTTCACGATGTAAGAGAGTCACGCATAAACACACCACAAAGAAAATGCTTAATGTGTTCTCGTGCAGCGTAGTTTTGAATATCGAAGTCGGTGAGCGGACGTCGAGGTAGCTTACTTAGTTTTTTTGGGGACTGCTTTAAATACAACCCCAAACCTTTTCGATATGGTTTGAGATATAGTCCACGTCCACTTAATGCAATTGCTTCCATTGTCTTGTTATGTCGCTCTGATTCGGCTAATTTATTTCTAGCATCTTTGGAAGCGTTCACTGCCCAGCCAGCGTTGAATGTTGCAGCAATCTTCCGAAGGCTGCACAACATTCCGAATGTTGCAGCAACATTCCTGAACATTCCAGTGGCAACGTTGCAATGTGAATGTTGCAGCAACATTCCTGCAACATTCGAGTTGCAACATTACAATGTGAATGTTGCAGCAACATTCCTGAACATTTCAGTGGCAACATTGCAATGTGAATGTTGCAGCAACATTCCTGCAACATTCCAGTTGCAATATTACAATGTGAATGTTGTAGCAACATTCCTACAACATTCCAGTAAGGCTGCGCCAATTATTTTTTTCATTATTAATATTATCATTTATTTTTACTGTGATTATTTTTACGCGTCTCACTTTGTTTTATTCTTATACTCAAAAATGTATTATATTTATAGTTATTTTTCCGATCGGTGCGTGTATTTTCCGCCGATCGGAATTTGCATACATATTGAGTGTATATACTCAATGAAACGTTGCTGTATTTATCTACGCTGTCTCTTCTTTCTGTACTCCTCTCTTCCACTTTTATGTAGTGTATTAGTGTATGAACGCTGAGTCCCTCCTAAACGCGTTTACATAACCTACTTGTACAACAAACGCGTTGCCTTAAAATTTAGTTGGCAAGGTCGTTCGAATAAGAAACGATGTTTCAGCCAATTGATGATGGAGAAATTACTCTGCAGTAAGTTTATTTCTTTAAAAGTGAACATTTTTATATTTTTGCCAGATATTTTTACTTATACTTTATATTGTCCTACCATTTTACAGAGACTTGGCAGAGAGAAATGGTCGAAAAAAGATATAGAAGAAGAGACTCTGGCGAAATGGCTTATTCAAACTCCAACAAGAGTGAGTCGAGCCAAAAAAAGCAAATGCGGTTTCCTCTGATGAGGAAAGTTTCCTCTGATGAGAATAACAATAAAAGTACATGAATTTACAAAAAAAAATTAAAAGTGAAAGTGAAATATGTAAATAAAAGAGAAGAATAAAAGAGAATAAAACTAAAAATATAATTTTCTATTTTTCAATATTCAATATATTCCTATAACATTCCTGCAATATTCGCAATATTCCTGCAACATTCATGCAATGTTCGCAATCTTCCTGCAACATTCATGCAATGTTCGTAATGTTCCCGCAACGTTCGTAATGTTCTTGCAACGTTCCTGAAATGTTCGCAACATTCCCGCAACGTTCCTGCAATGTTCTGTGCAACGTTCCCACAATATTTCTGAACGTTGCAGAGAGGCGGACATAGGAATTTTGTAGGAATGTTGCCGGTATGTTGCAGCAATGTTTAACGTTGCGAAAGTAACATTTCTACAACATTCCTGCAACATTCAACGATGGCTGGGTGCTTTTGCAATTCCTGCAGCGCCACCTGCTAGCGAACCAAGTGCAGTTAGCCCTGCAAACAGCGGCATCAGCGGTAGCATCCCACCATGTTTCGGTATGGGGATTATACGAGGAGTACGAATTTTTCTTCGAGCTCCTGCCTCCTTAACCGCAAGTCTAGCAGCTGCTAGAGCAATTTTACCACCTTCTCTGCCATCTAGATTCTTGAACTTTTTCATTGCTTTGCGCACTTTTGATATAACACCACTATTTAGTGCAATTTTCTTTTTTGTTTTATTATTAATACCCATTCCGAGTTTCCGTTTAATTTTCATAATGGAAGCAACAGATAATGCAGCTGCTTTTTCACCGAACTTTGCGTCTTCTGCTTCTACTCTTTTCCAAGCAGCTTTTTGAAGAACTTTATCAGCTCTATGTCGATCCGACTGAATGTTAGTTTGTGAATATGCAATATCGTGTTCTTTACATGCGCTGTCTAGTGGATTAATACCGGGGTGACCTCTTGCTAAACGCTTTTCCAACTTAGTACCCGGACCACAATTCTGATAACCTCCAGGTATGTGTACTTCGAACGGGAGCTTCTTGATGAGTGAATTGATGATGCATCTTCCAGCGTACATATTGCAATGAATGTTTACACTATACATCAAGTCTATATATAGTTGTTGAGCGCTTTATATTTTAGTATCATGCGAGTCGTTAAGCAGAAACTATCTCTACCAATCATAAATCTTGATTTATGTGTTGGTGAAGGTATGTTACTAACAAAAGAGAGACGTCGTGGGATTTTGCTCCCGAATACGCTGAGATGTTTAATTTGTGGTCCATCAAATTGCGGTAAATCCAACGTAATGTTGAGCTTACTGTTTGATTAGAACGGTGTAAAGTTTAAAAACGTATATGTTTATTCGAAATCGCTATACCAGTCGAAATATCAGTTTCTTGAAAAAGTTTTAAAACCGCTCAAAGGTATTGGATATTTCCCATTCAAAGAGAATGTAGATATTATGAAACCTAATGATGCAAACACCGATTCAATTTTCATATTCGATGATGTAGCTTGCGCTAAGCAGGATGTGATACGAGAATATTTCGGCATGGGACGACACAATAACATTGATTCTTTCTATCTGTGTCAAACATATACTCGTATCCCCAAACATCTAATACGTGATAATACGAATTTTATAATACTCTTCAAACAAGATGATTTAAACCTCAAACATGTTTACAACGATCATATAAGCAGTGATGTGACTTTCGATAAATTCAAGGAAATGTGTTCGGAATGCTGGATAGAGTCCTATGGGTTTATAACTGTGGATAAAGATTGTAGCATTGATGAAGGGAGATATCGTAAATATTTAGATCAGTATATAATGATAGGTAAATAGATCCAGATAGTCAGTATACATCAAGACTGTTGGGGTGATAGGACGTTTAAAGCTGATTGGAAGCTGTTTAAAGCTGATTGAAAGCTATTTAAAGCCGATTGAAAGCTATTTAAAGCTGATTGAAAATTTCTATATATAATTGAAAGCTGATTGAAAGCTGTTTGAAGCTGATTGAAAGCTGTTTAAAAGCTGTTATAGAAAATACGGTATGATGTGTAGAAATGTTCAGCGTAGGCTTGTTGATGTTCAAAGATCTATTCGTAAAAAGTTACTAGCTATGAAACTGAATAGAGTCGAAGAAGATGAATTATTGAATAAAACTTATAAACCACTAATCGAACTTTTGAAGAATTTAATAGACACATCACAACAACGGCAGCAGAATATTTTAGAATAATAACAGAATAACAGAATAAGTTATAAACAAGGGGGTTCCGCTTCTAAGATTTCTAATTTATACCTATCCAAAAAGAAACAAGAAAGGGATGGTGAGGTTGGGACTAAACGAAAAGCAACTAATTTCTTACAAAAACCTAAGCGAGTATGCAATCAAGAAATTTCATATGACAATATACCTCGAGGCGATGAAGATGTATTTGAAACGTTTATCGAAGATCTTCAAACAATGGATGCTTTACGGAAGCAATATGTGGAAATGTTAATAAAAGATGTAGATGATGAATTTGATATGCGAATGGGTATTCATTTCAATCCGGATACTGAAAAATGGGTCATTGGAAAATCAGATGTAGAGATTATCGGAAAAGATTTAAAAATAGAAGGAATCAGATACATTGGTACTCCTGGTCTCTATGAATTACTTTTCAAGAAGAAACCTCTTGGTTATAATGATGATGACAAGCGCAATTATAAAGATATTTTTTGAGAGAACCAACACGCTGCGGAGAAATTATAACCCAAATTCTCAGACTGAAGGATCTAGAACGTTAAAATATAGAAACATAATTGAACCACTTTTTGATGAAACCGGATCAGATTCCTCATCATCTGGAAGAGGGCTATTTGATTCATCTTTACAGATTCCTAATAATATAGCAAGAGTGCAATATCGATATTGGGATAGTTTTGAAGAGTTAATAGACCGCCTATGTCTTTTACATGCTTCTAAAAAGGCTGGAAATACATCTCATGAGAATAAAATTGTGGCTATTGAAGAGGAATTACGGGAGGCAAATATAATAGAATGAATTCTGTATTCATAGCTCACATCAATGATGAGCCTCGATAAGTTCGGACGTCATTTAAATCGTAAAAGTGGTCAAACACGGAGCCCTCGTGGATCAGGATTTCTTTTTACTCCTACCGGTGATTTTAATGTTGAGAATAAAAGAATTTTCAACATAAGTGAACCTCAGGATAAGTCAGA
Source organism: Phosphuga atrata (assembly GCA_944588485.1). Classification (NCBI taxonomy): domain Eukaryota; kingdom Metazoa; phylum Arthropoda; class Insecta; order Coleoptera; family Silphidae; genus Phosphuga; species Phosphuga atrata. Next base: position 2,829,701 of record OX155909.1, read on the forward strand.
CGCTGCTACTAAACATTTTGTTGATACTTCTATTAGTGTCATTAAACAGTAATTTGATAATTCTCATAACTATAAAACGAATATTCAGAATCAGTTAAAAATATTCCAAAATGAGATTACCCAGTCAGCGTTGAATGTTGCATGAATGTTGCAGCAATGTTACTTTCGCAACGTTAAACATTGCTGCAACATTCCCGCAACATTCCTACAATATTCCTATGTCCGCCTCTCTGCAACGTTCAGAAATGTTGTGGGAACGTTGCACGGAACATTGCAGGAACGTTGCGGGAATGTTGCGAACATTGCAGGAACGTTGCGGGAACATTACGAACGTTGCGGGAACATTACGAACATTTCAGGAACGTTGCGGGAACATTGCGAACATTGCAGGAAAGTTGCGGGAACATTACGAACGTTGCGGGAACATTACGAACATTGCATGAATGTTGCAGGAAGATTGCGAACATTGCATGAATGTTGCAGGAATATTGCGAATATTGCAGGAATGTTATAGGAATATATTGAATATTGAAAAATATAAAATTATATTTTTAGTTTTATTCTCTTTTATTCTTCTCTTTTATTTATAAATTTCTCTTTTAATATTTTTTTTAAATTCATGTACTGTTATTGTTATTCTCATCGGAAGAAACTTCTGCATTTGCTTTTTTGGCTCGACTCACTCTTGTTGGAGTTTGAATAAGTCATTTCTATCTTCTATATCTTTTTCCGACCATTTCTCTCCGCCAAGTCTCTGTAAAATTGTAGGACAATATAAAATATAAGTAAAAATATTTGGCAAAAATATAAAAATGTTCACTTTTAAAGAAATAAACTTACTGCAGAGTAATTTCGCCATCATCAATTGGCTAAAACATCGTTTCTTATTCGAACGACCTTGCCAACTAAATTTTAAGGCAACGTGTTTGTTGTACAAGTAGGTTTTGTAAACGCGTTTAGGAGGGACTCAGCATTCATACACTTCCTTTTCCTAATATGGGGTTTCAGGAATTGCAATATTTGCAAGAAGGGCCATTCTGGACGAGTCGATGCCGCTGCCCCTGACCCATCCCATCAAGGTCAACAATCCACTTCTCTTTGACAAACCTCTCACGAAGCGTTTGCCACCTGGAGCTACATCCTTTCACTGTTGCTGAAATAAAGATAGGTTAAAGGGTAAAGAAAGGATATAGAAAAGTATGAACTGTAAATTTCGAATAAAAAGATGCAACATAACCTACCATTCATTGTTTCGGCCACATTCTTCCATGCGGAGTCTTTTTTTGAAACCTGCATGCCCCTTATCATATATTTGGGGATACGCCCGCAAACACTCAACTGACAAAACGTCATTAATCGACATTTTTTAACTCTTAATTTATAAACAACTTTTCGAACTGTAAACAAAGCGAATGTAATAACACAATTGAAAATGCCACTCTTGAATTCGAGTGCATGCGCGCAAGAATCGAGAGCGTTGATTGGCTGAAAGATAAGACGACACGACGTGAAACTTTGGACATTGGTAGGTTTCACATTACGTTAAGTTCGGATACTTCACATTACCTCGATCGTAATGGGCCGCAGGAATAATTGGAGTTTAGGGGTTTATTGAAATTTAGTGTTATGGACTTTTTACCTGGTGTAACTGTTATTAATCGTCCTTGGCACGGGTTAACGGAAAGGTCGCAAAGGTCGGAAAGCAAAAATTAAGCTTCTAAGTTATCTGGTTCAAAAAATATTAGTGATTTTCTTGAAATAGTTGTAAACATTGTCAACGTGACAGATAGTCGACGCGAACGCAAATAACTAGATGTTGCCACGTTTATTATTTTTTCTAATTATCAACAGATAGTCGACGCGAACGCAAATAACTAGATGTTGCCACGTTTATTATTTTTTCTAATTATCAACAGATTTGTTTCGAAATAAAAAAAAAATGGAAAACTTTTAATATATCCAGAGAAAAATATAAATAAATTAAGATTTTCATAAAATTAAATAAAAAAATTTCCCCAGATCCTATATATGGAAAATACAAATAAAATTTTGGAATTAAAAAAAAACATATAAAACCTTATAGGTAATGTCCAGTATAATCATTATAAGATTTTCTTCAAAAAATAAAAAACGAAATCTTAAAAATACCAATAAATTGAAATTTAAAAAATAAAAAATAAAAAAAACTTACAAATAATGTCCAGTCTATTCATCATACGATTTCCTCAAAATAAGAAAAGAAAAACAAAGTTGGCCCAAGTCTTCTTTCGTCTAAAAGACAGAAATAAATTCAAATTTTGTACAAATTCAAGTTGCAACCTAATCTAACCGGGGTTAAACGAACAGTTACTGCCACTTTTGCTTATTTTGGATCGAGAGTTGTATGTTGTATGTAAGTTATGTTTATATGTAAGTATGTTGTCTTGATTTATCTTTCCGCTTTGCGGGGGGCAACCTAATCTAACCGGAGTTAAACCAACGATCCTTGCAACTTTGTCCTCTAATGGATCGAGAGTTAACCCCGGTTGGATTAGGTTGTCTTAATATTTATGTTATCTTGATTTATCTTTCGACTTAGCGGCGGAAAACCTAATCTAACAGCGGTGAAACCAACGGTTATTGCAAGTTTGGCTTATATTGTATCGAGATTTGTATGTTGTCTTGATTTATCTGTCCGCTTCGCGGGGGAGAACCTAATCTAACAGGGGTTAAACCAACGGTGATTGCAACTTTGGCTTATATTGGATCGAGAATTAACGCCGGTTAGATTAGGTTGTTGTTAGGATTAGGTTCAGAGTTCGTGCTCCCGCGCGTATGTTGTCTTCATTTATCTGTCCACTTCGCGGCCCACAACCTAATCTAACCGGGGTAAAACCAACGGTCATTGCCACTTTGGCTTATATTGGATCGAGAGTTCGCGCTCCCGCGCGTCTTATAAAAACAGAAAAAAACTTACAAATATTGTCCTGTCTATTCATCATACGATTTCCTCAAAATAAGAAAAGAAAAACAAAGTTGGCCCAAGTCTTCTTTCGTCTAAAAAACAAAAATAAATTTAAATTTTGTTCAAATTCTAATTCTTGGACAACCTAATCTAATCGCGGTTAAACCAACGGCCATTGCCACTTTGGCTTATATTGGATCGATATTTCGCGCTCCCGCGAGTATGTTGTCTTGATTTATATGTCCGCTTCGCGGCGGACAACCTAATCTAACCGGGGTTAAACCAACGGTCATTGCCACTTTGGCTTATATTGGATATAGAGTTCGCGCTCCCGCGCGTATGTTGTCTTGATTTATCTGTCCGCTTCGCGGCGGACAACCTAATCTAACCGGGGTTAAACCAACGGTCATTGCAACTTTGGCTTATATTGGATCGATATTTCGCGCTCCCGCGCGTATGTTGTCTTGATTTATCTGTCCGCTTCGCGGCGGACAACCTAATCTAACCGGGGTTAAACCAACGGTCATTGCCACTTTGGCTTATATTGGATCGAGAGTTGTATGTTGTATGTAAGTTATGTTTATATGTAAGTATGTTGTCTTGATTTATCTGTTTTTTATTTAAACTCTCGATTCAATTTAGGACAAAGTGGCAAGGACCGTTGGTTTAACCCTTGTTAGATTAGGTTTTCCGCCGCGAGACGGACAGATAAATAAAGACAACATATGCGTGGCAGCGCGAACTCTCGATCCAGTATAGATCAATATGGCAAGGACAGTTGCTTTTACTCCGGTTAGATTAGGTTACTCTCCACGAAGTGGGCAGATAAGTCCGCTACAATGTGCATGCAATTTTTGTGGTTGTATTTAATTCCTAAGTACCGCTTTTTTATATTTTTAACAAAATTGGAATATATTCTTAAATGTTTTATTTCAGGTTTGACGGGTTTCGATGGATTTGTAAAAATAAAATTTCTGTAATTAAGAAAAAGTCCAAGATGTGCGGTCAAAAGGTAGAACTTCGTTCGGGCACTTTCTTCGCCAGGTCTCATTTGCCATTAGTGAAGATTCTTGGGTTCGTCTCTTATTGGGTTCAAAATGTATCGTTGGTGGTGATTGGCATAAATTTGGAGATGAACAGTTCAACTTTAATTGATTGGTCATCTTTTTGCCCTGAGGTTGTCTTCGATACATTTTTTACTCAGCATGAGAAACTCGTCGGTCCTAATAAGGTCGTTGAGATTGATGAATCAAAGTTTGGAAAGCACAAATATCATCGGGGTCACAGAGTGGAAGGGCAGTGGGTTTTCGGCGGTTGCGAACGTGGCACTGGTCGGGTGTTCATGGCAGCCGTCGAGAAACGCGATTCTGAAACTCTTTTGCCTCTGATCGAGTCGTGGATAGAACCGGGTACGACGATAATCAGTGATTGCTGGAAGGCCTATAGCGCTCTCAATGACATTGGCTACAAACACATTACTGTTAATCATTCGATTAACTTTAAAGATCCCGTTACTGGGGCACATACAAATGCCATAGAGTCAACTTGGAGGGCTGCTAAATCTTCTATGTCGTCATCTGGGCGTATAAAAAAACACGTACCTGGTAACCTCGCTCGGTACATGTTTCAGAAGCGGTGCAGAGAGCTTAAGCTTGATCCCGCTCTGGAATTTTTTCGTATGGCTGGCAAGATGTATGATCCCGTGCATCCCCAGCCAGGACCTGGTGATGATCGTGATACGGACGATGACTCCGATGGCTAGATCGCACATTGCTATAGTAAGTTTTTTTGTTTTTATTTTTAGTTGTTCGCCGCGAAGCGGACAGATAAATCAAGACAACATACGCGCGGGAGCGCGAACTCTCGATCCAATATAAGCCAAAGTTGCAATGACCGTTGGTTTAACCCCGGTTAGATTAGGTTGTCAGTAGGGAAAGATGTCATGTTCTGGCGCCACCTCCACCTCAGACATGCGCATGCGTGATGACCTTTGACCCCTAACCTAACATTGACCTTGACCCTGGAACTCCCGGTTTCGACTTCCGGTTTCGACTTCCGGTTTCCGGTTTCGACTTCCGGTTTCCGGTTTCGACTTCCGGTTTCCGGTTTCGACTTCCGGCAGCCATTTTAGGAACTTCCAGATGCGCGGGAAAATTCAAAATATAGACGCGAGGCGGGAAAATTCAAAATTAGATGCTGGCGGAGGCAAATGAGATGTGTAGTTGGTTGCATATATCAATGAGACTAAATACATGAAACTAGATAGACGGGCTAGATACATGAGACTAGACAGACGAAGCTAAATACATGAAACTAGATAGATGGAGCTAGATACATGGGACTAGATAGACGAGGCTAGATACATGAAACTAGATAGACGGGGCTAGATACATGAGACTAGATACATGGGGCTAGATACATGAGACTAGACAGACGGGGCTAGATACATGAGAATAGATAGACGGGATTAGATACATGGGGCTAGATACATTGGGCTAGATAGACGAGGCTAGATACATGAGACTAGTTAGAAAGAGACTAGAGAGACTGAACTAAAATATATAAGGGTTTGTTTAATTCAACTAAAATATATGTAAAATTTCTTAAACTTGTCTGTGATTTAGACCGTATTAATTATTTAATATAAATAAAAAAAAAATTCAGCAATTAGGTTTAATTTTGAGTGAGAAATGGAATATATTGTTTCTTTTTTCAGTTTACGTAATCAGTTTAGTATTTGAAGCTTTTAAATGTATGAGAATGAAATAACATCCAATAATTTTTATTACAACTTCCACGATAGAAAATGTTTATGTAACCACACGTCTAGATAGGACCGAATGTCTAGCACTGATAACAATCCTGTTTCAACCTGTCTCAACCTGTCTGAACCGGAACTACTACATCGACCGGATGTTTGATAGCAATAACAACTTCCTGTTATTGTTTAGTTTGTTTGTGGTTAATTTAATAAACATGATAAATATATTTTTGATTTATCGGTTAGATGCAACTTGCGTCTAGCGCTGATAACAATTTCTCGTCTCAACTTGTCTGGATCACGTGCTACATACGAAGCATTTTTATTGGCTCATTCAAAATCCCTTTGGGTATAAATAGAAGACAAAATACTAATAATGAATTAGTTATATCAACACAATGTCAGTATCAACAGCACCCATGTCAGATTCGGGCATAAGTTCACCTACTTTCTTGGATGACTTACTACAAGATTTCAACGAAGAAATTAAAAGTGAATGTCGGCTCATAAACGAAGTTAGCTATAAAATATCCAAGACATTATCAGCTTCAACTGGATTCAGCGCGGTTAGAGGCTATTACCCCTGTGTTCGTACATCCAACTCCCAAAGAAGTTGCACATTAATTCCAATCGAATGGTTCGCATTAAAAATTGAATGGCATAAGGTGAATACGTTCTTTTCAACATCAGCGATTAAACCTCAAAGAGGAGTTAAAAGGAAGTGCCCCAACTGCAACCCTTTGCTAGAAACTCAAAAGTCGGAAATATCATATACCGAAATAGTACCCGCTTGCGATAGCTTCACCATAACTTTTCACCCATCAGCTAAACGGAATATAAGCAGATATATCACATTACAAAGCAGAGGGGTTCAATTCGATCTAGATCAAAAGGCAGTATGCAAGTTAGATGGTTTATTTAAATTAATTGATTATCGTTTGGAACGTTTGAAAACATTAAACTTTGCCGATTATTACAACGAGTGGCTGCTGCATTTTATAAACCTACCAAAAGATTGTGACATCGCATCAACGCTTGAAAACCTGCTACAAACATCTTCACCTAGCCAGCAGTTTGAAAGCGTAGAATATATGTATGAGATATTGGCGTACAACAAATGTAAATTATTTAAAGATATAGAATCAATCCAACAGTGTAATGGTTAAGATCACCGACGATGCAGTAGAACGGTTAGTACAAAGTAAAGCACGATTGGAACAACACATTAAAAAAATTCAACGATTAAAATTAACAATTAAAAGATATCAAGATGTTAAAAAGTGCTATCAACTTTTTTCTAGACTGTGTATCAATGAATAGGTGTTGTGCTTGCTATAATCAGTATAAACTACATTTTATGACACATATAACATCCAGGGAACTACTATCGATGTGGGATGTTCTTCCATCGCATTTTCAAGAAGATGAAGATATAGCCGCCTGCCTACCATGTTACAAACATTACAATCTACCAACTGATGTAGATCATATTGATGGACCCCCACCACCCCGATATAAATGTTATAAATGTATTGATGAAAAAATATTTTGTAATCTGCAATGATTTTTTACTAATTATAATAAAAATAATAATTTAACAATGTATATCGTTTTTCTTATCCATTTTATTCAGTTTCAGGATTACGGGTAAAAATAAAACCAAGTTATTAGTAGAATAAAAATACATATTTATTAACATTCATAATCAGAATAATCACTATTTTACAATAAGTACATATTTTTTCAAAAATGGAGTGTATTCAACGACAGCATCACACAAAATAAGGCAATAGGCTCGAGTGTTTGATTTGAGTGCTTGCGTAGCTTCTAATTCAATTTTTAAATCAACAGTAGATGATTTAATACTTTCATTTTGTTTAGATACATCAAACACAAAAAGAACATGATCTCTGAATTGAATCATATTCAATATTGGTTCGTTTATGCCATCCCCATTGTAACTTTTTTGGAAAGTGGCATACGCATTAAAGATAATTTAGATACCTACCTATTCAAACCCACTTTCCATCTACTTGCATCCATTTTCCATACACTTTCCATCCACTTTGCATCCACTTCAATCCACTTTCCATCCACTTGCATCCACTTGCATCCACTTGAATCCACTTTCCATCCACCTGCATTCACTTTCCATCCACTTGCATCCACTTGCATCCACTTGCATCCACTTTCCATCCACTTTCCATCCACTTGACATCCAATTTCCATCCACTTGCATCCACTTCCATCCACTTGCATCCACTTCCATCCACTTGCATCCACTTTCCATCCACTTGCATCCACTTGCATCCACTTTCCATCCACTTTCCATCCGCTTTCCATCCACTTGCATCCACTTTCTATCCACTTTACATCCCCTTTCCATCCACTTTCCATCCACCTGCACTTTCCATCCACTTGCATCCACTTTCCATCCACTTTCCATCCACTTTCCATCCACCTGCATCCACTTTCCATCCACTTGCATCCACTTTCCATCCACTTTCCATCCACTTGCATCCACTTTCCATCCACCTGCATTCACTTTTCATCCACTTGCATCCAATTGCATCCACTTGCATCCACTTTCCATCCACTTTCCATCCACTTTCCATCCACTTTACATCCACTTTCCATCCACCTGCATCCACTTGCAGCCACTTGCATCCACTTTCCATCCACTTGCATCTACTTTCCATCCACTTGCATCCACTTTCCAACCACTTTAGATCCACTTTCCATCCACCTGCATTCACTTTCCATCCACTTGCATCCACTTTCCATCTACTTGCATCCACTTTCCATCCACTTACATCCACTTTCCATCCACTTGCATCCACTTGCATCCACTTTCCATCCACTTTCCATCCACTTACATCCACTTTCCATCCACTTTCCATCCACTTACATCCACTTTCCATCCACTTACATCCACTTTCCATCCACTTGCATCCACTTTCCATCCACTTGCATCCACTTTCCATCCACTTTCCATCCACTTACATCCACTTTCCGTCCACTCCGTCCACTTTCCGTCCACTTTCCGTCCACTTTCCGTCCACTCCGTCCACTTTCCGTCCTCTTTCCGTCCACTTTCCGTCCACTCCGTCCACTTTCCGTCCACTTCCCGTCCACTTTCAGTCCACTCCGTCCACTTTTTATTCTTCCCTATCCATTGAATTTTGCATTCGGTATAAAGAGGAGCAAACTTGACTGTTAATCAGTTTAGTACTGGACGTTTGTGAGAATACGTCATGTTTAAATGTAGCGAGTGTACCAAACAATATTCATTGATTGAAAATTTACGCAGACATGAAAGAGGTCACAACAAAAACTTTAAAATTGTATGCGAGTATTGTACAAAAATATTTTCTCCTCGTGATATATATAATCGCCATTTGTCGACTAAACATTATGCAACTAAGATGAGTAAACTGGTGAATCTCGAAGAACAATCGCAAGACACTCTTAATGAAGCCACATTTAGAAATCTGTTAGATGATGAGGTAATCCAAAAAGAAAAACGTATAAAAATAATTGATAATAAAGATCTAGTAATTGAAAATGACAAATCTTCAGAATTTAGAGATATAATATTAAAGAAAGTACAACTAGTGAAGCAATCAAAAAACAATGACAGTTTGATTGCAAGTAAAGAAAAGAAAGTGGAAGCGAAACTGCCTGAAAATGTTATAGACAATGGCTTAATGGAAGAAAGCAGTTTAGATAAAAGTGTAGCTGAAGATATTGAGGCTGGTGCAGCCAAAGTTCATGATATATACAATGACTTAATGGTGGGGATGAAAGAAAACAGAATAAACGTCTCAATGTTAGCTGACTCCTTTAAAGAGTTGTTAAATTACCTGGATTTATTGGAACATCGATTTGATATTAGTAATTCTCAAACATCCAAACAGAATACCCCTGCAGGATTTCCAAGAAATTGCATTAACAAGAGAGAAAAAGATGAAGAAAGTGTTTTCACAGACTATGATTTCGAAGGGAACATACCTTACCTCAATGAGAAAATTGCAAGCGGGGAGTCGTTTAATCCGCTTATTGAATGGAATGATCCTAACGAGTTGGTTGAACGATTATGGCTGTTAAAAAAGTCACAAAAATTTGGAAACACATCTAAGGATTATGAGATTCAAACTATAGAAAACGCAAAAGAGAAGCCGATATAATCGAGTAATATTTACGATTGCCTACTTGAATTGAATTACTTTATAAGTATTTAAATGTATTGATGAAAATTTAAATGTATTATTATTAAAATTTAATAGACCCGTAAATTCTATGTGGAGTTTTCTTTATTTTATAACTTTATCACCATCCTTGCGAAGCAATATTGCTGATCTATTATTCACAGCTGTTCCGACGCTCATATCTTCCTAGAGATTTGTTCATAATAGGAGATTGCGATTGAAAATATTATAATTTAACATTAATTTCTCCCCCGTGTTTAGTCTGAAAACGTAGAAAGAGGTTGACATAATGAAAATAGAAATATATTTTATATAGACGTTTATTAAAAGGAAAAAATATGTTAAACAATTATAAACAATTACAATAAAAGAATATATTATTACAGTTTTTTAGAATTAATAATATAATTAAAGAAAAATATATTAATAAAATGTATATAATTTGATTATTTTTCAGGTTTTCTCCTTGTCACACATTGAAAATATTCTGTGATTAGACAACGTTTATTATTTCCTGTGTATCGAGGTATTTTCTTATCAATAATATATTTCTCTATCGTTTATGTTGAAAACTTAGATAACATAATGAAAGTAAAAATATAAACATTATTAAAAATTATAAGAAAAATATGCATTATTTAAAATTACAAGAATAAATATATAAACATATATACATAATTAATAGTTACAATACAAAAATATATATTATTTACAATAGAAAAAATATACATTATTTAAAATTACAAGAATAAATATATAAACATTTATACATTATTAATAGTTACAATACAAAAATATACATTATCTACAATACAAAAATATACATTATGAATGAATTTATTGGGTTGAAGGTGAATAATAAACATTTAAATATACGGAAAATTACTTTATGAGATAAATTGAAAATTACTTTATGAGATAAGCGTATGACCAAAAGCTAAAGTACTGCGACCATCTGAGCAAATGAATCTCTTATCGTCATTACTACTTAGCGCGATTTTATTCTGCTGAACTGTGAAGATGGTGTGTTTGTAGCTTCTAAAAATATTCTGTTGCCGATATACAACTTCGCCACTAAACATACATTGTTTATAATCGGCCCCAGTGATATCTTTATCCACTACGCACTTCTTAGCTCCTTTAGCCTTTTTGAGCCAATTCGCTTTATCTTCCTCTGTGCAATACGCGTACATTTTCGGTCTCAACGCAATAAATTCATTCATAATAATACCCCTAACTCATCCTTCATTAACCCCAAAATGGCTTTACTTTTCAGTGGTATATTGAAAACGTTATCAGGTCTAAAATTGCTGGTATCAAATTTTTCAATGTCCTCCTTGATATCTATATAAATATCATCAGTTTCGATCAATAAAATGAGACTATCGGTGTCGCAGTAGCATAGAGCAACTTTTTCACCATACTTGGGTTTCAGAAAATCGTAAAAAAACTCATACATTAATAATTTCGACAAATCCAAAACGGCAAACCCCACATAAATCGGTTTGTTATAGCAAACTTTTAACTTGTTAAACTGGATCGCAACTAAATTTTCCGTAAACGTGGAAACACTTCTCATGTTCGGTTTAGCGAGAAGTGTTTCCGCGCCAGGTTTACGACCAATATCATTCCAATGATTAACAAGTTTTACATCCACTCGTTTATTCACATTCTCCATGGTTTTGCCGAATACACTGTTGTTCATTAATTTAAAAAAGTCTTTTTCGAAATCATCTTTAGCTGTCTGTCGTAAAGTAGTGTTTAGGTCGATATATTGTTTTAGCCAATCAGATTGTTTAAATTTTATAATTCTATGAATTTTTGTAATTTTCAGTCCGTGATTTATTTCCTGCTTTAAAGTTCTGTAGTGAGTAATATATTTTTCTTTGTTGATTAAATTTGGAATAAGTTTTCTGTTATTAAATTTTGAATTTGGTGGAATCATGCTTTCAACGAGGAATGGTAAACCATTATGTGAGGCCTGTAGCGATTCAGGATACTCGATGTCTGCTTCGATAAAATAGCCAATAGGTGAATCATCACTCATTTTCGTCACGTCAAAGTCTAAAATTTCAGTCTCCGTCAACCATTTAAACCCACCGTAAGGCATTAGTTGAGAAAGTGCCCAGCCATACAAATTATTCGCATCCCAGTACGCTAAATATGTACTGGGATGGTTCGAATTATACTCAGATAAGTATTTATTATTCGCCTTAGCGTATCTCAGCGAGGCTTGGCAAATACCCCCTCTAATGCCTTTGGAGACGAAATTGTGCATGTCTATGTCCGTGAAAAGTTCCAAATTTATGTCAGTCATTTTCAACATTGCATCCCAGCTCAGTCCGGGGGCCGTATAATAATGGGCCGGATCAAGCTGATATGTCGTGATGCATACGTTTCTAAATTGTTCGAAAATATCTGTCAATAGCAATACGTCAGTCTTTAAATATAGGTCAGAGTAATCTTTTAAATTTCGACAGTTAAATGTAGTCCAAACAGTCTGAGCAAAATTATATTCTTTGTCGGTTATGACATAGTTATTTAATGAATCGTTAAAGCAGTCCTTGTGCGGTAAAGATGTTTCAGTCAGCCTATCGAATGAGTCCATGTGTTTGTATGGGAAAACACCTTTCTGCCTTAATAATACAAAATGTTCATTGTTGGGGAAAAATTTTCGAACCTCTATGCATTGATCGTCACTCAAATTTTTCGCTAGTTTCCCCAGAGAACTAGCCATAAATCTTAATGAGTCTATAAATCTTAATTTCAAATAAATTTTATTTTCTACCCCTTTTCTATCTACATATTCCCCGACCGGTAGATTTTTGGTGATAGATATATATTTTTCCTTATTTTGTGGAATAATGTCAATATTTTCCTCGTCGGAGCCAAATTCTTTAATAAACAAATGAACATCATAATTTGACATGTTATGGAAAAATACAGGAATCATTTTAGGAATTTTATAATTCAAATTACAATTTGAGTGGGCGGCTCCCCGAAATTTGCCCGTTAAATGATCGTGATCGGCGACTTTGTCTGTTACTTGTAATAATTTATTACATATATGACAAGAAGTGGCCGTATCGTATGTATTTCGCTCAAGTGCAGTTAATTTAACCATAGGAAGAACAACGCTTAAATGTTTCCTGTATAATTTCTTAACATCTGCATAGAGGTTCTCGCAAAACAATTTTGGGCAATCTTCTCCGGTATAAGTGGAAAATTTACTTAATGAATCATCGAATGAACATTTTATATTATAGGCGAAACTGTACGGTACGTGAATATGCGTTTGATTTGTATAGCTATTGTCAGGGTTCGGCGAGCATGTATCTATTGGCTTTAATAATGATTCAAAATCTGCGTATACAACAAAGGGTATACGCATTTTTCTATCGAAATTTTGAAATTTTAATACATTCCCCGGCATCATATCACCTCTCTTATCTTTTATAAGGTCTTCTGTCGGCATAATAGTGTATATCTTGTTACAGTCATTCAATTGCTGTTGCTTAAAAGTCGATCTGTTGAGAAGAAGGATAAACAGCCATCGCATAAATATTTCTTTCTACAATCTACTGAAATCTGACTTCTTACGAGTCGCGAAATATCTTTAATATATACATAATGGCCCTTAACCCCTTCCTCTAAATATAATAAATTTACATATCTTTCCCTAATCTCTGTTGTGTGGCAAATTGGTCCTACTACGTCATGTTGTTTAGATTTGAAATTAAATTCCAAACCGTAAACGTTAATGCTTATATTGTTCGTCTGTTCGAATTTTGAAATGTCTTTAATTTTAAGCGGAAACTCTAGTCTGTCGTATTTTAAAGTTTGAGAAAAGTGAGGATATTATGCCGTGCGATCAGAACTCACATTCGTGGGGTGTAACGCGGATATAATACTCCATAAAAAGCAAAACTCGTCTTCATCTTAATATTGACACAGGCTTTCCGATCCCTAATCTCTTTCGGTAATTCAATAAATGATGACCCACGTATTGGTTTGTATTTATTGATATTAATTTCTATATGGGAAATCTCCCTTAATGACCAACCCGAATCTTTCTCCTGAAACTCGCTACATTTGGTTTTAATTTTGGCACCCATATCATCATAAATTTCGGAAAAGTTGCTCATGCTAGTGGTTAATTCGCGATACTTTGTATTGAATGACTTTAATTCGCCCGCGGGATTTTTTTCATTTATATAAATACCAAAGAGTTCAATATTAAATTTTACCCCTGAATTATACGAACTGATATCAATTAGCGGATAACGTTTTCAATCACGCTACCAACAGTGCCCCTCGAATTGATTATAAAGCTATCTATATCTACCCCTGACCCATTAATTCTATATGTGGCAACCCTTTTCTTAAAACTACTAGAAATTTCAGTGATACCTTGCTGATATGGCTTAGTTGCCACCTGGAGATGCTGTTGTGAGCGCAGATGCCCAGCGTACTTGGCTCTGGTCGGGAAAACTTGATCGCAAACATCACAGCGGTGGATTGATGGGGTTGGTGGACTCATTTTCATTTTCTTCGAGGCGGAGGGTATATCATCGGCTTCTAGAGGTATCTTGGAATTGGAGGTATTTAAGTTCATCTTCGAGGTGGATGGCGTGTCAATGTTATGCGATAGCTTCTTGTGACGTTTTAAGTTGTCCAATCTTGTAAATTGGTCATCACAAACGTCACATTTGAGGGTAATTTTAGCCTCTATAAATTAAATTAGCTTGTGAATTGGATATTTATAATACATTTTTAGACTTACCACAGGTTTTCAGATGTCTTGAGAGGGCATTCTTCCTTCCAAACACTTTCACACATTTAGTACAGGAGAACATTTTAGGGGTTTACTTAAGAACTGGGTTAGAACTCTCTCAGCTCGCTGCTTATATACCCGCTGGATGTTTCACGTCATTGTGTTTATTAAATTAAAAACGAATAACAGGAAATTGATTAGACCGCGCTTCATAATTTAATATTTTCTCAGCTCGCGCACCGCTGATAAGAATTTGTTATGTCTGACAAACATCCGATTGCGTCTTATCGCAAAGCCAGGGCAGTAGATTGAAATAAACACAAATACGAAAAACAAAACGAAGAAATTGATTACACTGACATACACAAACATCCGGCTATGCTTAACCGAATACTGAAACTTTATTTAAATTAAAATCTTATTATTTTTATAAAATTAAACACGGGATAATTTCAAGAAATTAATTAGACCGTGCTTCATAATTTATTTGTTTCACATATGTTTACAGACAGGTCGGGACAGGATTGTTATCAGTGCTAGACGTTCGGTCCTATCTAGACGTGTGGTTACATAAACATTTTCTATCGTGGAAGTTGTAATAAAAATTATTGGATGTTATTTCATTGTCATACATTTAAAAGCTTCAAATACTAAACTGATTACGTAAACTGAAAAAGAAACAATATATTCCATTTCTCACTCAAAATTAAACCTAATTGCTGAAATACTTTTTTTATTTATATTAAATAATTAATACGGTCTAAATCACAGACAAGTTTAAGAAATTTTACATATATTTTAGTTGAATTAAACAAACCCTTATATATTTTAGTTCAGTCTCTCTAGTCTCTTTCTAACTAGTCTCATGTATCTAGCCTCGTCTATCTAGCCCCATGTATCTAGACCCCATGTATCTAATCCCGTCTATCTAGTCTCATGTATCTAGCCGCGTCTGTCTAGTCTCATGTATCTAGCCCCATGTATCTAGTCTCATGTATCTAGCCCCGTCTATCTAGTATCATGTATCTAGCCTCGTCTATCTAGTCCCATGTATCTAGCCCCATCTATCTAATTTCATGTATTTAGCTTCGTCTGTCTAGTCTCATATATCTAGCCCGTCTATCTAGTTTCATGTATTTAGTCTCATTGATATATGCAACACATCTCATTTGCCTCCGCCAGCATCTAATTTTGAATTTTCCCGCCTCGCGTCTAAATTTTGAATTTTCCCGCGCATCTGGAAGTTCCGAAAATGGCTGCCGGAAGTCGAAACCGGAAACCGGAAGTCGAAACCGGAAGTTCCAAGGTCAAGGTCAAGGTTAGGGGGTCAAAGGTCATCGCGCATGCGCATGCCTGAGGTGGAGGTGGCGCGACAGATAAATCAAGACAACATACGTGCGGGAGCGCGAACTCTCCATCCAATATAAGACAAAGTTGCAATGACCGTTGATTTAACCCCGGTTAGATTAGGTTGTCCGCCGCGAAGCGGACATATAAATCAAGACAACATACGCGCGGGAGCGCGAACTCTCGATCCAATATAAGCCAAAGTTGCAATCACCGTTGGGTTAACCTCGGTTAGATTAGGTTTTCCGCCCCGAAGCGGACAGATTAATCAAGACAATATACGCGCGGGAGCGCGAACTCTCAATCCAATATAAGTCAAAAAGTGGGAATATATAATACACCTCTTTTGTCATCCTGCACCAACAGTTCCAAATCCGCTAAAGCTTTACAAAGTTTAAACTATCAATAATAAAAAAACAAAATAAAAGGTAAATAAAATATAATTCAAAGCTGAGGGAAAAATAAATCAGACTATGTTAATGAAACTTATAATTTTAATAAGGCTGTGATGATAGGAGTTGAAAACTTAGTGATCTCGTTCAAGACGGTTAACTTACGGTTTAAGCAGGTTTTGTAAATTTCAAGTGCCTATATGTGATTAAGCTTACAGGATTTGTGGTGAACATGTAGGAGTTTGGTGTTGTCGATGGAAGAACTATGCCCTGTAAGGAGATGGTGGTCTGCTAAAAGGGGAGTTGGAAGAGAAGTTGGAAAAGTTGGAATGCCTGAATTCATATGTTTGTGGAACTGGTTAAGATGTTCTTTTATACGTAGTGATATAGCCCTGACAGTTTGGCCAACATACAGGGAATCAAATGTATCACATAAGAGGGAGTAAACCCCCGGCATGTGATAATAGAAGCAAGCTATCTTTTGTACTAACCATGGAACCAAGGGAGAATGAGCCTATCGTAAAGTAAGATGAGAATTGATGGGTAGAGAAAAGATATGCTAAATCAATGGAAGCTTGAACGACAAACTTCAGAGGAGCCCACACGATGGGTGTTTTCAATGCAGGAAGAAAATTAAAGGATAGTTTATTTTTAACTAAATTTTTAATGTAAAAGCTTTCTATAAGATTGACGGGGAAGATATTATAGAAAGCGATCTGTAAAATGAAGAATCATTTTGAAGAATATATGCAAAAGGGGATTACATGACGCAAACTAATGGGAGAAAGGATGCAATTAGAAGAAAGGAATAACGCAATGGATTAAACAAACAGTAAACAAGGTTAAGCAAACTCGACTGATATCAATTTCCATTCAATTAATTTTCTAATTGTTTAGTCGGTATCTCTTAAAGTATTCTGAATATTCAGAATAGACAAATAAGTTATGGGACCAGTCATAAACGTCAGTAATTTTTTATTACAAAAACCCAAATATTTCGAAATAAGAAAAAAATATTTATAAGGATTAAGTCTTTCAACTATACAATGTGCATGCAATTTATGTTATGGTGGCATTAATAACAAATACAAAAAAAAAACTAACCTTGAATTATCCCGACAAAGTTTCAAGTGGCCCTTTCTACACTTGGGGCAATTATATGAACCTTCGGCCGGAATCAATCCCCACTCGACCAATTTACGACACCAATAAAATCCACACGAGACATTGTAGCTGTTCGTTGTAATCTGGTTGAAATATCAATGCAACTTCAAACCGACGTATAAAATAATATATATATATATATATATATATATATATATATATATATATATATATATATATATATATATATGTTGTCATAGTTACAGTTTTTCATATAAAAGCAAAGAGGATCGGATACTCTTTGATATAAACGGGCATATAAACAAGAATAAACGTGGCAACATCCAAATAATTGCGTTCACATATACTGTCTGAAATCTTAAAAATGTCAAAAAAAAATTCAACAAAAACAACGTAGAGGCTTCATTTTTGCTTGCGGAGTTAAAGAGTGCCAAAGACGATTAACAACAGTTACAACAGGTAAGAAGTACACAAGCATATTTTCAAGACAGACCCGTAAAACCGTTTATAACCTGGGCCGCATATAAAACAATGCGTTTTAGGTTTTCATCACGTCTCATCTCGTCACGTTAAGTTCATCATCGTAATCCCGCCTTAATACACTACATAAAAGTGGAAGAGAGGAGTACAGAAACAAGAGAGAGCGTAGATAAATACAGCAACGTTTCATTGAGTATATACGCGCATTGTGTATGCAAATTCCGATCGGCGGAAAATATACAATATAATACATTTTTGAGTATAAGAATAAAAAAAAGTGAGAGGAGTAAAAATAATCACAGTAAAAATAAATGATAATATTGATAATATTACAAATAATTGGCGCAGCCTTACTGGAATGTTGTAGGAATGTTGCTACAACATTCACATTATAATATTGCAACTGGAATGTTGCAGGAATGTTGCTGCAACATTCACATTGCAATGTTGCCACTGGAATGTTCAGGAATGTTGCTGCAACATTCACTTTGTAATGTTGCAACTGGAATGTTGTAGGAATGTTGCTGCAACATTCACATTGCAACGTTGCCACTGGAATGTTCAGGAATGTTGCTGCAACATTCGGAATGTTGTGCAGTTTTCGGAACATTGCTGCAACATTCCTGCAACATTCAACGCTGACTGGGTAGTTTATTAAAGAAGCATCTAGATAAACCAGCAATAATTGCACCTAATCGCCCAGTCATTACTGATAGGCTGATCCCAAAGAAACGCGTTAATTTACAAGACATTCCTCATGGGACGACGTCGCCCTCTTTCAACGAAGTCCGTTAAATAAGATGTGGTTAATGAATTGCATAAACCTGCAAGAAAAAAATGTCCCAGATGTAGAGTTATATTAAAAGGTTTAGATAGTTTATGGCAAGCAGATTTAGCTGAATTTTGTCCTTATGCTCATGAAAATAAAGGCTATCAATATATTTTGGTGGTGATTGATTGTTTCTCAAAATTTCTGTGTACTGCACCGTTAACGGATAAATCTGCAGCAAGTTTAACAGATGCATTCAAGAAAATTTTCCAAGAGAGTAATCGCACACCACGCAATCTAAAAACAGATCAAGGTAAAGAGATTTATAACCAACAATATAATTCGTTATTGAAGAAGAAACAGGTTAATCATTACTCAACGTATACCATCATGAAAGCATGTATGGCTGAACGGGATATTCGCACTCTAAAAGAGAAATTATATCGAGCATTCAGTCTAAATGGAAAATATGATTGGTACTCTATATTGGATGGGATAACTAGAGATTACAATGCAACAAATCACTCTACCACTGGTATGAAGCCCAAAGATGTAAATTCAAATAATGAGAAGCAATTACTCGAAACAGTTTATTCACATATAAATATTACCGACAGAGGTCGATTTCGAGTGGGTGATTTTGTACGTATTAGCAAACAGAAAACTTTATTTGCTAAAGGATATACTCCTAATTGGTCAACGGAACTGTTTAAAATTCTAAAAGTTAAAATTTCTAGCCCTGTTACATATTTATTGGAGGATATTCAGGGTAGACCAATCCAAGAGGCATTCTACGAGTATGAGTTGCAAAAGGTTAAACCAAGATGTCTACTTGGTTGAAAAAGTGCTGCGTCGTAAAGGATCGAAGGTGTATGTGAAATGGCTAGGTTTCGATAATTCACAGAATAGCTGGATCGATGAAACTAATGTATGTACTTTAAAAAATATGTACTTATTGTAAAATAGTGTTCTGCTGATAAATGTTAATAAATATGTATTTTTATTCTACTAATAAGTTGGTTATATTTTACCTCTATCCTGGATCGGAATAAAATGGATAAGAAAAACGATATACATTGTTAAATTATTTTTTTATTATAATTACTAAGAAATCATTGCAGATTACAAAATCTTTTTTCATAAATACATTTATAACATTTATATCGAGGTGGTGGGGGTCCATCAATATGTTCCACAATCAGTTGGCAGATTGTAATGTTTGTAACATGGGAGACAGGCGGCTATCCCCCGTATTCATAGTCGCTCCTTGAGGAACAAGGCCTCCTTGTTCCTTATTTCGCGTTTCATAGACCTTCCTTGACAGCTGAAGGATCCTTATTCCGCTCCTTATCTTAAGGAAGGTTTCGAGCTTCCTTGAGGAAGCCTTCAGCACTGTGATTGGCTGTTCCGTTTCGATGACGCTTGCGCTTGTCGTCGACGTAGTTTTGACATGTTAGTTAACAGGGGGGTGACACTCTAACGGGTGACCTTGTGATAGAAGTTGTAATGTATTGGAAGGATTTATAGATAGCACTGGGCACGGAAATTGAAAATTATTTAGTATTTAGATTACCATACATACACATATCTAAAGTTTATTTGTGTATGTCGCCATTATGTCAGAATTCGCATGGGCATAGGAATATATTATTCCTATGTCCATACATTTTCATTGGTTATATTGTTTGTGATTTAATTCCTTAAAATTCTCCAGCATTTTATAATTTAAATTAAAAGGTAAGTGAAGAAAATGCTTTGTATATTATCATTACTATGAATTATGACAATGAATTTTAAATGTACGGTTCCTGGTTGTGAAAGTGGTAGTAAGGTTCACCCTCACCTATGATTCTTTTGTTTACCCACAAATTTGGAATTATTGGAAATATGGGCAAGTAATATGAATATACTAAATGTTGTACATAAACCTGCAACCACCCGTGTGCATTTCAACATTTCTGGAAAACACTTTGAAGATTCATGTTTCCAAATACCTGCCAAGATTAAACTGAATCGCAAAGTTGTCCCTACAATTTTAAATGTTGAACCTGGTATGTCTGTCTTAAAATTATTAATATTGTATGCACATCTACATTATAATATTGTTTCCTATATAGATCTTTTAGCAGCATTAAAAAAAAAAAACCGGCCAAGTGCGAGTTGTGACTCGCGCACCGAGGGTTCCGTACAAACTTGTAAGTAAGGTATCTTTTTTTGTGGAGGACGTTACAAGCACATTCAGTTAACTTGACAAGTGGCTCTCATAAAATCACGACCATCTTAGTACCGCTGCAAGCATAACCTCAACATGTCGTTGTCGTACGATGGAATTCTACCCTCTATTTTATTACCATACATCCTCCATTCACTATGAGTGTTTAGGGGTTCTGGAACTTCACTATTTGTTTTTACTGCTCAATTTTGCTTGTATACCTAATATACCCTGTATAAAGGTATACAGGGTATTTTTTTTTAATAACGCGAATATTTTTAAACTTATAAAAAGAAAACTTTATTTTAGTATTAGACTTATACACTAACTTATATTAAGATGTAACTATTTCTAGATCTAATATAAACTAATATATTAACTATTTCTAGATCTATTTCGATACTCTTAACATTCAGTTGTTGAATTGACTGCTTTTTGGGCAATTGACTACCAAAAAATATAGGGCGAACATGATTTAAGTATAATATACTTAAATCATATTATCTACAACATGTTATGTAGATTATGTAGATTATAGTATAGTATTATTATGTAGATTATCAACATATTATGTAGATTATAAAGAAAAATTAGACGAAATATAATATATACAGGATGTTACGGGACTTGAGTATGTCGCATGTCGGTTAGAAACAAGCAAAATTTAGACATAATATATACCCTGTATATATTATGTATATAGAGCAGAGATGTTATGGATATGAAATTTCGGATCTGGATGCGGATACGGATATAGGAATAATGTTATACCGGTTTCGGATACGGTTACGGATAAGAATTTTTTTCGGATAATCCGTTAGTTTCGGATAGTTTCGGTTACGGATATCAGATTTCTAAGGAATAATAAAAGTAGAATGCTAATTTGTAAAAAAATTGATTTTATTTCTATGTTATTATTTGTACTACCTACAATCATATGTCATACAACTAAGTACAACATTATAAGTAGGTACTACAATTATATGTCATATAAGATATATAAGTTATTAATATTTATAAGTTTTATCTACATAAAAATGCAAAATCATAATTATAATAAACAAAAACAACATTATTCCTTTTTGTCTATTATATATTTTCTATTAGATATTGAAATATATTTATAGGAATTATTACAACATATCAGTAAAAATTATCCGAAATTATTCGAAACTTCTATATCGGATTCGGTTACGGATATATTTTTATTTCGGATATCCGATAGTTTCGGTTACGGTTACGGATCTCCATAACATCCCTGATATAGAGCGTACGTGATGAAATGCATAACGAATATAAACAAATAAATTTCAGTATAAACAGCTTGGTGCCAACACATACTTTTTAACCTTAGGACCTAACTGTATGCAACCCATATGCTTCTGGAGCCTGACAATACCACTACGACAACATTAGTGTATTGTCATAAGTTTCTAATAGTAAATTCGCATTTTTCTTGTAATTAAACTACATATTTACGGTTTTCAGATTTTTCCCTTTACATGTGCTGTAAGACACCGCTTCTTGCCAAATTTCATGATTCTAGGTCAACGGGAAGTACCCTATAGGTTTTGATTCCCTTGTGAAATCGCAAAATATGCTACATAAACGGTCATATCTTTTGATCGCGTTGACTTACAAGTTTGATTTTTTCGCAGCCGAAAGAGACCGTAGACCCGAGTATTTGTTGAAAATTTCAACTTGTTACCTCTACGCGTTCCTGAGAAAATGGTCTTGACAGACACACAGACGGACAGACAGACAGACAGACAGACAGACAGACAGACAGACAGACAGACAGACAGACAGACAGGCAGACAGACGGACAACAAAGTGATCCTATAAGGGTTCCGTTTTCGGTACGGAACCCTAAAAATAGTAAAAATATTAAGTTATGTTATGTTAAAACATTTTATTACTATAGTTAGACACCTATTTAAAAATCTGATGTTTTTTTTTTCAAAAGCACTTTCTAATCTATTTTTTTGTTAATGTAATGTGATGTAAATGTAATTTAAATGTGAATTAAAATTGTCTGTCTAGTCTGTTGAATTAGTTTTATTAAAACAGTATAGATAGTTATTATCAGACTTCATTTTATATGACAATTTATATAAAACGACAATTTTTG
The DNA here is from genome assembly GCA_944588485.1 of Phosphuga atrata. Lineage (NCBI taxonomy): Eukaryota > Metazoa > Arthropoda > Insecta > Coleoptera > Silphidae > Phosphuga > Phosphuga atrata. The sequence continues at coordinate 2,852,844 of OX155909.1, forward strand.
TTTTAATGAATTTTGAAATAACTGTTTTATACAATTTCAAATAGGACTGAATCATCAAGTAAATGTAATGACAAAATGTAAATACATATTTTATATAAGTATATGTAAATAACAAAATTAAACAATTGTTTTTCAATTTCACCCTACTTAAATTAAATTATATTTCCGTATATATTTAATACCACATTCATAAATCCCGCCTTTGATAATTAGTTCCTACCTAGGAAATATAGATGGCGCACATCTGTCACAGAAATTCATTAGTGAGTGTCCAGTCCAGGGGTGTTAGATAGTAGCTAAACAATCCTGGTACAGATGTCGCGAAAAGCTGGTATTTAAAAAAAAAAGTTGGTACACTTACTCAATAAAATACGTCCTATAAATGTTTCATGGATATATAATTCGATGTTATACTGCTTCAATGATACCGACAATGGATATACTAAGGGTTACTATTACAAGTGTTAACAATGAATAATAGGCATATGATTAGGTTGGCAGCATTTTTCATTAAATCGGCGCAATAATTTTATTTGAACTTATTATTAATTATTATTTACAGATAATACAAAGTGAAGAAATAATATAAAGAATCAATGATGATACTTATTTAACAAGGCATAAGGTTCAAAATTGTATGTGATATTAATGGCTGTAAGGATCTCTAATGAGTAATGAGTGCACACTTAACGAGCTGTAAATTTAATGATATTTTTTATTAGTAATTTAGTTTTAATTGAATTGAGAGGTTCTCAAAGTAAAACTATTAATAAATCTTTTAAAGTTATTTATTCTATTAATAGTGTGACTTTGAGAACCTCTCATTTCAAATAAAACTAAATTATTAATAAAAAATATCATAAAATTTACAGCTCGTCAAGAGTGTACTCATTACTCATTAGAGATTCGTAAAGCCATTAATGTCACATATAATTTTCATATTGTTAGACTAGTTTTCTTCAAAAGTAAACTCAAGATCATCAATATTTATATCATCTTCTTTAGGATCCTTGTTAGTGTTGTACAATATCGCAGAGACCATTCGGCTATGCATATCTGTGTCAGGTTCAGTTCAATTCTGCGCAGCAGTTTTTATTTAAATTTACACATTGTGATGCCAACATAGATCCTTCAAGATTTCTTATGGTTTGACTACTTCTGGTTTTAGTTTTAACTAGATTGTATTTACTGAAAGCTCTTTCACAATCTGCATTTGCATGAGGTACAGAGAGAGCAGCTAGTGCAAAACTGGATAATTCGACGTATTTGTTACAGTTTCCACTATCCTTCAACAGTGAAAACTTATGCCAGAAAACGTCTACTGCTAATTCCTTAGCAATATCTTCAGGTATGTCATCAAGTGGAAGACGACGCCATTCATCATCTAACTTCTGCAAAGATATTAAATCTTTAGGTTTGGTTCTTGGAATACAATCAATGAGTTTGAGAAGGGACTGATTATTGTTACGTTCTTGTCTGGATAAAGCTTTCGAAGGGTGTAATAGAGAAAACAATTTTAAGAGTGGATCATCAAAGTCGAATCGTTGCTGAATTTCCTTACAAAACCATAAAATACCATATTTGTATATAATACCATATTTGTTTTGCCATAAAACCGCGACATCTTAAGAAAAAATCTGTTATGGACTCTTTGAAAGTAGTATAATTATGGATTGTTTGAAATTTCTGGCTTTTTTAACTCTTCTAGAACACGTACACCTAGCTAAATGTTCCGTAATGGTAGAAATTTGTCTCGATTTTCAGGATCAATTCGGTTTAGTAGAGTTTGAACGATGTATTCTTGCACCATATACGCCATCAAAAGGTTTTTGAACGCTAATTCCATTTTTCAGCCAAAGACGTTATTACAACAGAATCTGATTGAAAAAATGCATTCATCGAAACAACTTTAGGCAAAACCCACGCAAGAAATAAATAAAATAACTTTATGAATGGATCTCTAAGCCAAACAGATATGGATTCTACAGCTATTGTACGTTCTAGCAGTTGTCTTTCAATAAAATATAAACAAAGCGGTTCCCACTGTTCCAGCAGACAATTTACAACCGAGAGTAATGACAGCCAGCGAGTCTGTGCAGGGTGGAGAATTTTATGCACAGCTACATTGAAATAGTTCTGAAAAATAGCAAGACCTGCGATGCGTTTGGCACTATGCTGTACATAGTTGTGCACGTTTCTTGCAAGATCTTCACAACTTCTCGGCATGTGTGCTTCACAAGCACTACTCGCGGCTAAGTGAAGTGAATGGCAAATACATTTCATTATAGTTATACCAGGACACGAAACTTTTAGCCGACTAGCAATGGAATTATGGTTACCAAGATTAACATTTGCACCATCACAACCAAATCCGATGATATTATCCAAAGGGATACCTCTGTCAGTGAAGGTCTTTATTAGTATATTATAAAGACGTCGACCTGAGGCTCTTTCAGCTGCTTCAACGTCACCTTCAGGAAAAACACTTGAGATATCCCAAAATTTACTAGTAATTTTTCCAGCATTCTCATCATAATATCGAACTACAATGCAAGCTGTCTTTATGTATGAACTGTCTGTGGAATCATCGGTTAAAATTGAAAATTTAGTATTTTTCAGTTGATTTGCAATAGCATCTTTATGAGACGCACCAATAACGTTAGTCACAATTTTAGTGGCCTTCATTCTTTTCATAAAAACATTGTCTAATATTTTAGAATCTGGAAGTGCAGATTTCAAGCAAGGGACCAAGTCAATATTGTGCGCAGCCATAAATCCACAGATCTTGATTTCTGCATTTTTTATATTTTTGCTTAAAGAATTATTTTCATTTTGAGGCTTGAAATATCTTTCTATCACATTTGAGGGATTTTTATGATCTCTTGATACCTTTAAATGCTTATACGTATCCTTGTGTTTTTTAATTAGTGTAATATCAGCAACAAGACTCGAGTTGCACCATTTGTATATAGCTTTTGTTGAATTCTTAGAATTCGGTCCAAGCCAAGGAGAACAAAGTGGATCTCGTTCCCATTCCGAAAGATAATTTTGCTTCCGATGTTTTTGTTTCTCACGCAGAGTATCATCACGACCTAAAGGATTTTTTTTCGAACTTGAAGGACCATCAGAATCGTTATTTTCTGTTTCTTTATGTGTTGCTGACATGATAATCTGCAATAAAAGTAATTAAATCCACCACCAGAAATACCATCATTATCCCAACTAATATATCTGCAAGAAATTTCTATTTTAAGATTTATTATGCAATAGAAAAGGCTTCCTAGTCAATGATTCATCAATAATATTTTTTTGTGAAATAATTCAAATATAATTTTATATTAAAAATCAATATTTAATATCGTTTTTAGAAAATTTAAGGGGTAAGGCCACTGTAACGGCCCAAAAAAAAAAGGTTTTTTCACTAATTTTTTGCTCCCGAAATTGAAGGTATTTGAAAAAAAACTTTTAATGGTGTTATCAGGCATACATTAACCTTTATTATAAAATTTTTTAACAGTAAAAAAAAAACAAAATGGCGGTTCCACAGCTATCTTCCCGGGACATGTTTTGCTTCCAGGGCTCCGCGGCACGCAGCACCACTGGTGCACTTTTGAATCTAGAACAAACAAAAAAAAACCATTAATCTAGAGGGCTATAGCTAGAGAATGTCGATCGGATTTTAAAAAGTATCAATTTTTGTGGATTTGGCGTGCGTTTGAAAAAAAAAATTGATTTTTGACGAAAAAAACGGCAAGTTTTTTGTTAATAAAAAATCAATAAATAAATTTCTTAAAAATTCCGATCGACATTCTCAAGATAATGTAAATGTTCACATCTGGTTAAAATTTCAAGTAAAAAAAATGAAAATTGTTCGAGTTATGCTGCGTGCCATTTTGAAAAACCATGTTTCGAGAAAAACGCGTTTAAAGTTTTGCGAATAGTTTTTTATTGAAAAAAATTAAAAAAAGAAGTTAAAAAAAATTTTTACCGTTAGTCTGCAATCCCAGCACCATACATTTGTCCTTCGATAGCCAAATTTTCGTCTTCTTCGTCTTTCCTGGTTGATTTTTGGAGCGCGCGCGCACTTTTAGCCGCGTCGCTCAGAGATGTCTCCGCGTGCGTGATGCGTTTGGCGTCGCTTTCGATGCAGAAATTATATAACTGTACACCAATTTCCACCTCCAACATCTTGAATATTTGCAAGACGTTGGTAAGGCCGCCATTGAATATGCAAACAGCGATATCCGTCGCGATATCTAGTACAGTTTTTCCGCTTGAGTATGCTTTGGGGGCCAAACTCCAAACGGTAGCGTTGAAACTTTCGTTATTGTTTTGAGTATAGGCCCCCAAGCAACGCTCCAGCAACTCGTCCCGGTTCAATTCCATGTAGATGGGTTTGATGGCTTGATAAACCTCCTCACTCATTGGCTGATTGTGATGATACGCATCCAAGGCATTTTCTGCATTCGCTTTCTTCCAACTGCACCAATTCTCCGAACATTTTTCGTGCTGAGGCTTTTCATCCGTTGACATTTTGTGAAAAAGGGTTGCCCAGATCTCATTTTTCATATTTTTGATGGAATAGGGATTTCGACGGATTGCTAAGCCGTAATAAATGCTTAGTTCGTCAATCAATTTGGCAGTGAGTTTTCCTCTTCCCCCGAGACCTTTTGTTCCTTTTTTTAAGTTTCTCAATCGAGTTCCCATTCTTTTTTGCACGTGATCTATGCACTCTTTTTTTTAACATCAACATTTTCATAAGGCTTCGAATCCACGATGCCTTTGAAAGTTTTGGAATCGCCATCTCCGATATAATTGCAGTATTTTATTCCGTATAAATCTTCTGAGCGTTGGAACATTTCGACGACAGCATCGACTTCCATTTTTCCCGATGATCCTTCGTGATTGGCTTGGCATTCATCGGCGTGACTTATTTGCCATTCCTCGAATTCCGTTGTTCCGTTTTGGACTTCCAGTGCTCGCATGATTTGCAATACTTTGATTTCACTTCGACGTCGATTATTTTTCCAGATGACCAACCGATCAATGACGTGACTCCAAAAAGCGATGAAAATCCGCGTTTTCGCCATGAGCCATCACCGGAAACCGTTACTCCGTCAGTTTGTCCATTTTTCTGGCTTTCCTCCTTCTCTTCTTGCGCTGCTTTCTTCATGCTTGCATCTCTCACTGCTTTCGTTGCGATTGCTATCGTTTTGACCAATTTATCATAAAATGAATGAAAAATTGGGCGTGGCAAATCCATGAACGCGCAAAATTTTTTGATTCCATGTAATCCTATTCCAATCAGTCGCATTGCAAGCACGATTCTACGATTTATTTCATATGCATTGTGAATGAATTTGGAACTCGGAATATCTACATCGGGACATTTTGGGCAAACGATTACAATTTTGAATCCTAAACCACGAGGACTTCTTTCTCGAAACGCAATGTCAGATCCGCACGTTTTGCACTTCACGTGCTGGGCAATAACGGCAAAAACGGCGCAGAAATTGATGATTCTATAGCCGAATTGACTATTAACATCGAATTCCTCGTTGCAGTCCTTCAGTTTTTTCGCCGAAGCACTGACGCCCGGCTCATCACTCTCACGTTCGTATTGATTCAAGGGTCGTTTCTTCCCGCCTGACCGACGCCGCGTTGGATACGAGGTTTTCGTACCTTTTTTTCCAAGATACACTCGAGCACTCATTTCAACTACACGTTCGTAAATTTTACAGTGAAATTGTAAAGAAACCACGAAAAACACGCAAAAATCGTCGCTTATGAAGAATCAATCGCTCTTTACTGTGCGCTTGCTGTCTCTAAACTAACGGAATTTTTCTTGATAATGCTCAAAAGGATCGAAAGGACACGTGGAACATTAATACCGGCGGTTAGGAGCAATGGGGGGGGGGGGGGGGGGACCTATTGTGTCGTCCCTTTTCGTCATTACCGCAGGTAGTCGTTTCGGAGCAAGTTTTGACACGCTTGGCGGCGACCTTCATTTCCTAAGGACAACAAATTTTTTTTCGCACAGGACCTTTTTTTTCTTATTCTAGAGGGTTTAAACTATTTTTTAAGCCAATAAAAAAAATCGATTTTTCAAAAAATTTACAGTGGCCTTACCCCTTAAGCAAGAAATTATTTTAGGTTTTTTAATTTCCCTAAAAATAATTTAAATAATTATTAAGTTTTTTTAATAGTTACAAGGTTGTAGAAAAAGTAAATTAAAATTCGATTGGTTAAAAACTAAGATGCTTCATTTCTTTTTTTTTTACATTGAAAAATAAAATCTACGTAACTAAATTATTCAAATTTGAATTAGTTAAAAATTTGTCAATATACATTTTGGTTATACATGAATAAATTTAAGACAAGTTTTGATGTATCTTTATGATTGTGTATTTATCACTTTTAAGGTTCCAAGCTTCCAACTGTCACTGTTGAGTGGTCAGACTGGTCAGTTCCCAATAATCAATATAGTTATGGCGGGACGGCGGGTTTACGGATGAATTTAACGTAATGTAACGTTGATTGACTGATAGAGTCGCGTTGACTCTTTCAGCCAATCAACGTTACTTTACGTTAAATTTAATTTAAATCAGCCAATTAACGCTCATGACATAAACCCGCCATTACACTACGCAAGTCAGTTTTATTACGATATTTTTTCATTCTTTAGTAGGAAAGATAAATGTATCTTTATTTTTCCTACTAAAGAATGAAAAAATATCGTAATAAAACTGACTTGCGTAGTGTAATGGCGGGTTTATATCATGAGCGTTAATTGGCTGATACAAGAAGATACAAGAGAGAAGAGATACAAGAATAAATATTTTATTGCATGATCCATATTGAAAGTTGGTATAATTGCGTACCAACACAATTTTTAGTTGGTACATGGTACAAGACCCTGAAAGCTGGTACATGTACCAGGAAATTAGTACGTCTAACACCCCTGCTATAAATGTACACAACACTAGTTATTTACTTGAGATTTCACGTACTCAGTGCCATCTATCTCTTATCATCTATCTCTTGCGTTTGCAGCAGAGTTTGTAGGAAGGACACCTGCTGGTTTTGTTGCTATTTTATATATTGTTATTCTATATTGCTTATCGGTTGTTATTCGTATTCTTTTACATAAAAATACCATACTACACCGTTTTATTAATTACGTTCCGTCCTATACTAAGTATACAGACGACGCGCAGTACCAAGCATCGACATCAAAAGAAAGTTAGTTAAAGGTCACTTATTAATTTAATTTCAATACTTACGTATATGAGATAATCTTTGCAATTCATAAATACCCACCATTTATAAACTTTTCATTTTATGAAATAGTTTGATTTCATAGTAAAAAAGTTTGATTTCTCCTAAACAACATGGCCTTGTGAATGGTCGTTCCACATGTACTAATTTAGCAACATTTGCACAATACGTATCGGAAGAAATTGATAACCGCGGACATGTTGATGTGATATATACTGATTTTTCTAAAGCATTCGACAAGATTCAACACAACCTTATTTTACAAAAAACTTTACAACCTAGGCTTAAACCGTGAAGCTTTAGCACTCCTGTGGTCCTATTTGGAAAATAGAGTTTGTTACGTATTAGGGCATCCAAACCGGTTAAAACCGAACCCGGTTAACCGGGTTTTCTGTTAAAATTTACGAAACCGTAAAACCAGTTTTTTTCGAAAAACCGAAAGTCAGTTTTTATTTATTTTATTTTTTTTTCTTCAAGTGGAAAATAATTTTATTTTTCTATGGTTATTCATGAAGTATTGTATTGTAGATTTATTTATACTAAAATAAAACTTAAGGGGTCGTCCATTATTCACGTGATGTATTTTAGCAACTTTTAATTCCAAAGTTTTAAGAACTTCGTGCCAAGAAACTCTCCAACTTCGACATGCGTCCTCTCTAGCTGACCAAGTTGTCAAATTTACTCTCTTTAGCGTTTCTCTTTCCCAATTTGTCATTAACTTTTGCCAGCGTTGTGTCGAATTTATAAAAATCTTAGTCTTAGCTATTCAACATGACTCGCTAAAAAAGGATCGAATTCAGCTAACAGTTCGAAAATCATACAATAATTTCCGTTATTCGGATCACTGAACTTTTTATTTTTCCCTGTATAGCACACAACGGAAGAAAAATTAATACATATAAGAAATTGCATGACTCAATCAACTGAGGCGGCTTTCCTTTTCGGCGGCTTTTTCGTTTGTATCGCCGCTCTATAACTGTCTCTCTCAGACTCAATGCCACTACGCGGCGTATGCTGCTAACAGCTCGGCCCCGTCGAGGATCGATCCTTCAGCTGATTATTCAAGGAAAAATCAAGGGGACGAGAAAGATCGACAGAAGATGAATTTCTTGGCTGCCTAACTTAAGGGAGTGGTTGCACGTCCGCAGAACTCTTCTCTGAGCAGAACTCCCTGGGCCATCGGTAAGGCCCAGATTACGGTTCTAATCTAATCTGCGATAGGGGAGGAATTCCAAGAAAAAGAAGCTATCGCAAAATATGGAGGATCTCTTGAAGTGACAGGGTGACTAGAATAGAAAAACTGGAGAAAATGGAAAAGTCGAAATTCTTGTCGTGATAAGTGTCCAAATTTGCGAATAAATAGTTTTTACATACTAAATGTGGTTGAAACATTTAGCAATTTATAAATCCAGTATAATCCACTTTTTGAAAAAAAAAATCATCCGTGGCTCTTGATCCAGTTTGAAATCAATTTAAATAAAAATTTGGCTCTTAAGTTTATATAGTTTGGCGCCCCCTATTCTAAAAGGCGCTGAAAATGAGACTTCAGATTCAGTTCATTCAGTTCAGTTTTTTACAACGTTAGTAGGAAAATTTTACTAACAATAAATGTAGTTCAATCAATGTCAATGAAGACAGTTCATAATGGTACTTAAGGTAGTTCAGACAAAGTGACTTCAGACAAGACTGGACTGACAAGATTAAATATACAAGGCTGAGACAGATTAAACATATAGAAGTAGACATCAAAGACTAGTAGATAGATAGACGAGGCTAGATAGACAAGACTGTCCTCCTCGGTAGTGTAGTGGACAAGATACCCGCCTGACATGTGCGAGACCGGGGATCGATTCCCCACCGAGACAGAGCCATTTCCAACCAGGGCGGCACTAATCGTCCGGGCTCTCCACCCTGAAGGAATGCGAAATATGCGATACCGGGGTGGCGCATACTAAAAGCCAAATGGAAAGGGGGGTTTAATGAGAGGTTCTCCCAAAACCACAATAAAAAAAAGACAAGATAAACCAGTCAAAACTAGAAGATTGATAAAAACATTTAATTATTGTTGCGAATTTATTGTGTTTAGCATATTTCTGCTGATATTATTAAATTATTGATTACTTGTTTTTTTTTATCACCTGATAATATATTGTTATTCACATTGTATTACACGGAAAACAGGTGCTGGTGTATATATTCTTTTCGACGAAAAAACGTGTTTATTTTCGCAAAAATTAAAACATTATCCTTATCGTGTTCCAAAAAAGTAATACATTATCCTTATCATGTTAAAAAATAATATTTTCTTGAATATTTAGAAAAAATAAACGTAATAATACGGCAATTTATATCAGCTATATAACAGGACGAGGACAAGTATAGGCAAGTTCAAGATGGACAAGACCAAACAAGAACAGACATGAGCATACTAGACAAGTCCAGACAAGATAACACCAGACAAAACTAGGCAATATTAGGAAAGTTCAGAAAAGACCAGACAAGACCCGACTAGACCAGACGAGATCTATCAAGAACAGACAAGATCCGACAGGACCAGAAAAGATCTGATAAGACCAGACAAGACCTATCACGACCAAACAACAATGATAGACAAGATCTGTCAAGACCAGAGAAGATCTGACAAGACAATACAAGACCAGACAATATTAGACAAAACTCCGCAATAAAGTTTGCAAGACTGAAGTAAAATAGTTTTCTAAAATTTTATTTATTTTCTACGACGATATGAAGTTCTAAATGCCATTAGTGGTTATTGTACTTTTCCTAGGTATTTGCACTGATCAGACAAACTAAATAATATTTAACTAAATATCAATATTCTAATATTTCATAAAATCTGGTTTCATAGTCGCGAAATAAGGCTTCCTTCCAGAAGGAAGCCTTGTTTAGGGACATTTAGGAATATTTGATTGCTTATGGTGGCAACACCACTGAAATATATACTAACTGGAAGGATCGCTGGCCTCTAAGCTTGTGCGGGTAGACATAGAGGTCCCAAGGGGAGACCACCCTCCTTGTGTTTGAGAGAGAGAGGATGACTTGAATTCGAGAGTGCGAGGATGTGGTACACTCAGAGCGAAAAGCTAGTTGTATCTAACCAAATCAAGTATTTATCCACACTATGTAAATACAAAATATTAAAACTAATAATATTTTGTCATGTGCTACTAGTATTATATATATATAATAATTTTCTTTTTGTATTATATATTACATGTATAAAATAATATAGATAAATTTATACTATACATTAGGTTTTTTTGCTAAGACTGTACTAAACGAAGACAGAGCGATACGAGGGCTCCCCTTGGGACCTTCATCGCTACCCGCAAAAACTTAGAAGCCAGCGCTCGTTCCAGTTAGTATATATTTCAGTGGGCAACAAACTCAAATTACTCAAACCGCCTAGGCTGATTGTAAATATAACCTTAAAATTATTATTATTGATAAAGTAAAAAGTGTGCATTACACGAACCGCGAAAGCGCAATCGACTGCAAAAAAAAACAACTGCTGTTGATTTGAAACAAAAAGCTGAAGCATGGGAAAGGGTAATGATGAAATTTATAAGTAAAGGGTGGTCACCACATACCAGCAAACAATTGAGAAAGTGCTGGGACAGCACTAAATCAGAAACAAAAGTAAGTGACAACAATTTTGTTCCCATCTAATCAAATTGTTGCATGATATTTTCTATTTCAAAATGCAATTATTTTATCAAAAATAATTTCAGAAAACAAAAGTTGACAACAACAATGAAACACCAACGTCTCATGACTGGTGGGGGCCCTGCGCCTGTAGAACGCATGGACTGAGTCATAGATTTCATTGATGAAACAAGTGTAAATATTGATGTGAAAATTGATTGTCCATTTGATAGAACAGTAGCATTTGAAGAACATTGTAAATATTATAAAAAGGAAAAATTTATTAGCATTCTTTTATCATTTTCTTTTAACTTTTTCAGGTGACATGGGGTCAACGTCAGGTCTACAGCAATTTTTTGCAATTGCTTTTCATAATATTTCCAATGAAAAGGTACTGAGGCTGATACGACTGCCAGAAGTGATTGAACAGCAGCAAGAGTTTCATTAAAAAAAAAGAAAAGAAAATTTCCGAAGCAGAAGAGAAGCTAGACTACTAAAGATTCTACAATAAATTGTACAATAAAAAATATTCCGTATCAAATAAATATAAACATATTTAGAGCAAAGTATATTTATTTCATATATCTACATATCCACAATTATTAACTCTCATTTAAGTTGGTAAACTGGGTTTAATGACAATTTTTCAATAAAAGACTGTCATTAAACCCAGTTTATCAATTAGAATGCAATGTTATTAGGAGTTGTATTAACACATTCACTGCTGCGCCTGATTTTATGACTTTCCTGTATCTCTGATTTGAACCACTTTACAAAATTGATAGTTATAATGATATGGTTTTTATTTTCTTTCTCTAGGGGCCCCATAGAACTATTTTAGGTGATTTTCACGAAATGGGTCACTAGTGACGTGCTGGTCTGTAATACGCAAAAAAAGTATGCAAACACCGGTCACTGGTGTCACAGCAGCAGTGAATGTGTTAACAGAGACACGGGCAGCCCACGATTATTTGATCTCCTTAATTGGGCATTTACCATCGGCAACAGAAGTTCGACCACGTCTCCTTTGCTGAACCGATATCTCCTTCGAAAAGGAACATCGTTGTACATTTCAATAGGATTCTGAAAGTATCGAATGTACCTTCTGGCGAGCCGCCTTCGAAATCTATTTCCATTTCATATTGGATTTTCCTCAAAACCATTACCAACTCACTATCATAATTATTTAAAAAATTGTTGTTCATTATACTGTTTCCGAGGTTAACTAATATGTCAAAACTACGTCGACGACAAGCGCAAGCGTCATCGAAACGGAACAGCCAATCACAGGCTTCCTCAAAGAAGCTCCAAACCTTCCTTAAGATAAGGAGCGGAATAAGGATCCTTCAGCTGTCAAGGAAGGTCTATGAAACGCGAAATAAGGAACAAGGAGGCCTTGTTCCTCAAGGAGCGACTATGAATACGGGGGTAAGTTACCTATCTCGACGTTATCTCTGACTGAGGCAGGCGTCCTGTGAAGTCTAACCCCCGTATTCATAGTCGCTTCTTATCTCAAGGCATAAGGACGCCTTGTTGAAAGCTTCCTTGAATCTCTGAGGCGTCCTTGTTTCATAGTCACAAAACAAGGCTTCCTTCCCAAAGGAAACCTTATTTTGGGGCATTTAGGGATATTTTATTGCTTATCCTGGCAACACTAAATCAAATTACTCAAACGGCCAAGGCTGATTGTAAATATAACGTTTAAATTGTTATTATTGATGAAGTAAAAAGTGTGCATTACACGAACCGAGAAAGGCTGTTATTAGCTAAGCCAATATCAGAAGAAAGCGAAATCGACTGCAAAAACAAGTGCTGTTGATTTGAAACAAAAGGCTGAAGCATGGGAAAGGGTAATGAAGAAATTTATAATTGTAGGGTGTACACCACATATCAGCAAACAATTGAGAAAGTGGTGGGACAATCTGAAACAAAAGTAAATGACAACAATTTTGTTCCTATCTAATCGAATTGTTGCATCATATTTTCTATTTCAAAATGTGATTATTTTATCAAAAATAATTTCAGAAAACGAGGGTTGACAACAACAATGAAACATCAATGTCTCATGACTGGTCGGGGGCCCTGAGCCTGAAGAACATGTAGATCGAGTCATGGATTTCATCAATGAAACAAGTGTAAATATTGATATGGAAATTGATTGTCCATTTGATAGCACAGTAGCATTTGAAGAATATTGTAAATATTATAAAAAGGAAAAATTTACTAGCATTTACTTTTAACTTTTTTAGGTGACATGGAGTCGACATCAGGTCTACATCAATTTTATGCAATTGCTTTTCATAATATTTCCCATGAAATGGTACTGAGGCTGATACGACTGCGAGAAGTGATTGAACAGCAGCAAGAGTTTCATTAAAAAAAAAAATTGCCGAAGCAGAAGAGAAGGTAGACTACTAAAGATTCTACAATAAATTGTACAATAAAAAATATTCCCTATCATATAAAAATATACTTATTTTGAGCAATGTATATTTATTTCAAATATTTACATATACACAATTATTAAGCCCACAACTTTCATTTAAGTTGGTAAACTGGGTTTAATGACAATTTTTCAATAAAAAATTGTCAGTAAACCCGGTTTACCATAAAAAATGCAATGTTATTAGGAGCTGTATGAAGGGAGACATGGGCAGCCCACGATTATTTAATCTCCTTAATTGGGTATTTACCAACGGCAACAGAAGTTCGACCACATCTCCTTTGCTAAACTAATATCTTCTTCGAAAAGGAACATCGTCCTACATTTCGATAGGATTCTGAAAGTCCCGAATGTACCTTCTGGCGAGCCGCATTCGAAATCTATTTCCAATTTCGAATGCGGCTACATTTGTGTGTGCTACATTTCTTATTGGAATTTCCTCAAAACCATCATCAAACTCACTGTCATAATTATTTGAAAAATCGTTGTTTATTGTGCTGCTTCTGAGGTTAACCAACATGTCAACTACATCGACGACAAGCGCAAGCGTCATATAGAAACGCAACAGCCAATCACAGTGCTGAAGGCTTCCTCAAGGAAGCTCGAAACCTTCCTTGAGATGGAGCTGAATAAGGTTCCTTGAGCTGTCAAGGAAGGTCTATGAAACCAGAAATACGGAACAAGGAATCCTTGTTCCTCAAGGAGGGACTATGAATACGAGGGTAAAGCTAGGCGAGTCCACGGAATGAAAGAGGCGGTGGGCCGACGGTGGGCCGTGGGCCGGGCGGTGGGCCGACGGCGGTGGACTGAGAAATGGAGAGGGAAAGAATGTCTTTTGTTGGCCCCTGAGGCCAGCTGCGCCAGACGGAGGGTTAAGTCAAACTGTCAGTGGTAAACATTTTCGTCCGTTTATTGATCTGAACAGGACCTTCCTAGCTCTTTGAATCAAATTTGTGATACATTATTTCACTCTAGTTTTGGTAGTTTTTGTTAATTATTACGGATACTCCGGAAATATGGTATGCTGATTATTTCCTATGTGTCAATTAAAACAATTAAATACAGCGCCTTTCAGATATTCTGAATTTTATTTGTATGAAATTTCCCGTTTGAATTTTATGGAGGCCATAATTAGTGACCCGCTAATTGTTTTGAGCAGTGTATATATAAACTTCTTAGTTGACAAATTATTGTCCAAATTCTGGTAACCAAGGTCCAAAAATCATACCTTGTTTGTATCTAAAGACCAAATATTAAAATGTTGTACCCTAAATTTTATATAATGATTTAAAGCTATAATAATATTACGTATTTAAATCATTTACTATTGTTTTATTGAAAATTCTATGCGTACCATTTTTTTTTTTCTAAAATTCGTAGCAAAATACGATTTTTCCAATAGCATGATTCGATCAACCGAAAAATAAAGTTGGCAACACTGTTGCATGCTTTCATCCCAAAAAAATAAAATTGGCAACACTGCACTGTATATATAATCAGTGTTCCCAACTTAGGGGGTTTCCCCCCAAATTTAGGGGGTAAATAAGCGGGATGGGATTTTTTTAGGGGTTTTATATTCTTAGAGGTATTTTTAGGGATTTTTTTATTTTTATTAATTTTTTATTGAAAAATAAAGGTTTAATATTAAGGAATATATGCCCTGGGATAACTCAAGCTAGCCAATCATAATTATATAATTGTTGACCTGGTGACTTAGCGACATCTAGTATAGTTTCTCGTTACTAATATTTCGGAATTAAATGAAAAACATAATGATTGTGACGTAGCTGGCTGTAGACGTTTTGAAAATGTCTGAAAATTCGGACTGGCACTTGTCACGGCGCCAATTTCAAACGCAAGTGTCGAACGCGCATTCTCCATCTACAATGTTGCGAAAAATAAGTTTCGAAATAGTCTATCTATTGAAATGTTACAAAATAAGATGATAGTCCGATTCACATTGCATCGAAATGGTGGATCTTGCATAACATTTAAGGGGGGAAAGTCATGTAATTTGCCATTTTTTGCCAATTTTTTTTGTGAAAAAATCAATTTAACACTTGGAGAATATTCTCCTAAAATTTCAGATCGAAATTCGAAGTATTAACATCTCTATAGCGTATATACACTAGGTATCATGTTCCGAACAAGACCGAGCGTGTTATCGCTTCTAAGGTCGGGCGCTTGGAAGTCCGCGAGAAGTTTATATATCGGCTGTCCCTCATACTGTGTGATCATGAGTCGAAAGATAAATAAAAGTGAGTCAGATTATCGCTCAAGTCGTCCTCGTCGTCGGCGACCACCATCAAAATCGCAATTAGAAGAAACAGAAGAAGAAATGGTAAAGAAAGAAATAATGTCGAAGGAGGAAATGAAGGATGCCTATAATGGTCACCTATTTTCATATGATTTCGACAAACGAACAGCCGCAGCACAAGTACTGTCCCCCGGGTGCCGACTCCTGGTGCGCATATCGCGTTGCTGAAGTTTCCAATACAACGCAGTCGTATGAGCATCCTCCTCCTCTACATCCCGACTTAGAGAAGAAAATGTTGCCGATATTCGAAGATTTGTCCCGGGATGATTTGCTCACGAGATGCTTGGGAGGCTATGCACAGAACGCAAATGAATTATTCAATGCGACTGTGTGGCGTTTGGCTCCTAAGCATCTACACTGTGGTTGGAAAATCGTGGAGATCGCTGCCTTCTTGGCTGCAGGCATGTTCGCGGACCACCAAACTGCATGCCGAGTATGGAGGCAGGACCGTCGTACTTGGAGCAGGTCCAGAATGGCAAGAACAGCGAAGAAAAAAGAGGAAGCGGCTCGAATGGACGAATTCGCAGAAGAAGAAATTATATTGTATGGCCCTGGTATCGCAGACTGAGCGTTGAAAACCGTAAGTCCTCTTGAACACAACTTTTCTGTATCAAAACTTCAAACGCGTTTTTCTCGAAACGTAAAATTTCGTGAGCCGTGCAATGTAGGTCAACGAGTTTTCCACCGATTTCGATGAAATTTTCCATAAATATTCTTCAACTCATTGGCTATTGTATGACGTTCGAATTATAAAAAAAAATTATTTATATTGTTTCATACCAATTGTTTATACAGAAACGAAGATTTTTTTTTCAAAAGGGTGCTGAATGTTGTATTTCATTTTTTTTAAATTTTTCTCGACGTCATGCAAAGCGTATTGATGTAACTTAACGATGAAAATTTGTTTTTTTCATTTTCAGTAAGATTTGAGACCTGTAGGCTGCACGGCGCAAATCTAAGGAACCGACTTTCAGCGGCTGTGGAGCCACCATTTTTTTTTTTTAATTTGTGAATAAAGCTTATATGTTATACTTTGAGATAAGAATTGTTTCAATTCGAAAAACCTTTCCATCACTTCAAAAAAATTCTAGAAAAAAAAACGTAGGATTACATGACTTTCCCCCCTTAATCCTGTTGGGAATAGAAGTGGCAACGTGGCTTGTGTGAGTGCGCATGTGTAACAAGACACTCTCCTCTGCAACAAGACGAAAGCATGTAACGAAGTTTTGAGTAAATCAATATATTATTTGTGTAAAGTGTTAAACCCTCATTGAACCCACCCTAAAATCCCTAAGAGGTTATGGGCCCAGGGGAGAGACAAAAAGTTTTTTGAAAAATCG
Source organism: Phosphuga atrata (assembly GCA_944588485.1). Classification (NCBI taxonomy): domain Eukaryota; kingdom Metazoa; phylum Arthropoda; class Insecta; order Coleoptera; family Silphidae; genus Phosphuga; species Phosphuga atrata. The sequence goes on from OX155909.1 coordinate 2,869,888, forward strand.
CTTTATTTGATAAAATAAGGGTAAATTTAAAAAAGTGCAAAAAACGTGTTTAGCAGAACAAAGAAAAATGGCGACAGCGACCGGTGAAGGGATCGCGGTGTACCCGCAACTGAAAGAGGGAACAAATTTTACACATTGGAAATTCAGAGTATATCTTATACTAGAAGAAAAAGGAGTAAAAGAAGCAATCGAACCTTTACAACCTGGAAAGGAACTGAACAAAGAAAAAGATGCTAAAGCTAGATCAACTATTGTAAAATGTATAACCGACAAATACATCTCATATGTGCAGAAAGCAAGAAATGCTAAAGAAATGTTGACTTGCTTAGAAAACATTTTCGAAAGAAAAAGCGCAGTAAACAAATTACATCTGAAAAGACAACTTTTAACGCTAAAATGCAAAGTAAGTGACAAATTACAAGATCATTTCCTAAAATATGATGCATTAATAAATAGCATAGAATCATCAGGCACTAAAATGGATGAGTCTGATAAAGTGTGTCATCTATTACTAACATTACCATCGTCGTATGATAATGTAGTTACTGCCATAGAAACAATGAGTGCGGAAAAAGACTTGACTGTTGATTTTGTAAAAACGTGTTTGTTAGACGACGAATTAAAGAGAGGTGAAAAGACATCAACAAATAGAAGTGAAGCAGCATTTAGTGCAAGATACGAATGTTTCAAATGTGGGCGTACTGGACATATAGAGTCAGAGTGTTTTAGCAACACAAATAATGGCAAACAGAGAGGAAATTTTCGTGGTCGTGGACGTGCACAATCCAACTTCAGTCGTGGAAGATTCCAGTATAATCGAGGTCGAGGACAGCATAGAGGAAATTCAAATCAAAATCAGACACACATGAGCAAGACAGAAGAAAACTACAATTTCGTAGCAACGACGCAGCTAGAATGTTATCAGGCAACAGTGAACACAGACAATATTGATTGGATAATTGATTCAGGTGCAACAGAACACTTAATACAACAAGAATATGAAAAATACATGACCAATGTTATTGTCATGGAAACGTGTACAAGAATAAAAATCGCAAGCGGCGATGCATTAATTGCAAAGAAACAAGGTAAAATTTGTATGTTATCATGCGGAAGGGAAGTAACTATTGATGCATTAATTGTTCCGGGTTTATTTCATAATATTTTGTCAGTAAAAGGGTTAATAGATAAAGGTATTGAAGTTATATTTAAACCATTAAAGGTAACGTTAATTAAAAATGATGCAGTGTGGCATTGCAAAGAAAGGTGCGGTTTATTTTATTTGAATGGATTACTTAAAGATAATTCTAAGTTTGAAGAAGCAAATGTATGCTCAAACAATAATATATGGCATTTGAGATTGGGTCATTTAAATAAAAAGGGGTTATCAACAATGAAACTACCCATGTCCGACAAAAAATGTAATTCATGCATGAAAAACAAAAGCGTAAGGAAGCCATTTATTAAACAAGAACTACCAAGAAGCAGACAAATTGGTGAGTTAATACACACAGACATAGCTGGTCCGGTGACACCTATGTCAAATGAAGGTCAAAAATATTTTCAAACTATAACGGACGATTATTCTCATTTTGTAAAACTGTATGTACTTAAAAATAAGAGTGAAGCTGAAAATAACCTTATACATTATATTAAAGAAATTCAAACGCAAAAAGATGTAAATGTAAAAAGGATAAGATGTGACAATGGCGGCGAATTCATTTCAAATTTATTCAGAAAATTTTGTTACGAAAACGGAATTATTATTCAGTATACTAGACCTTATTCACCACAACAAAACGGTGTAGCAGAAAGACTTAATAGAACTTTGTACAATAAAGCTAGAACAATGATAAATGAAACAGGGTTACCAAAATACTTATGGACAGAAGCATTTATGTGCGCAGCTTATCAGTTAAACAGATGTCCATCTGCAGCAATAAATTTTAAAATTCCAGCCGAAATGTATTACGGAAAATTAGATTTAAAAAGGTTAAGAGTATTTGGTTCAAAAGCGTGGGCGGTAATTTTACCACGTAAATTTAAACTTGACGAAAGAAGTATTGAAACTCGAATGGTAGGTTATAGTAGCAATGGGTATCGTTTGTGGAACCCTCAAACAGAAGAGATAATAATCTCCAGAGATGTAGAATTTGATGAAAGTGATTATAAGTTTGTAAACGATAAAAATAGAAATGAGTTATCAGAGCAATTCATATTAAATGAAAGCGATGTATTAAGCGAAAATAATAAGTCAAGTGAGAACGAAGTAAATAACGAAAATAATAGTGAAACCGAAAAAAGTAATGAATCAAGTGATAGTGAAGTAGAAAACGAGAATAGTAGTGATGATAGTAGTATTGATGAAAGAAATGTTATTAATGAAGAACGAAAGACTAGAACACGAACAATTAAAGTACCGGAAAGATATAAAAAAGATTTTGAATACGAATTGAATACTGCATATTGTTTATTTTTAAGAAAAGATCCAATAACATATGATGAAGCAATAAACTTAAATGATGGGTGGCAAGAAGCTATAAATAAAGAAATAAATGCTCATACAAATATGAACACATGGACAGTAGTTCCTAAACCAAAAGATAAGAAAATTATAGACTCTAAATGGATTTTTAAAACCAAAGATGACGGTGTAAAGAAAGCGAGAATTGTCGCAAGAGGTTTTCAAGAAAATGTAAATTATAGCGCAAATAACTATGCCCCAGTGGCTAGATTGCAAACAATTAGATTGTTAATTTCTCAGGCTATTCAAAAAGGGTGGCAATTGAAGCAGTTGGATATCCCAACGGCATTTTTGAACAGTAACTTAAAATCTGAAATTTATGTAAATCCACCACAAGGAATAAATATTGAAAGGAATAAAGTTTTTAAAATGAATAAAGGTTTGTACGGACTAAAGGAAAGCCCAAAATGTTGGAACGAAACATTTAATAGTTTTGCAAGTAGTATCAAGTTAAAAAGATCTAAAAATGATTGTTGTTTTTATATTGGCGAGAATGTATGGTTAATTGTGTTTGTAGACGATATACTTATAACTGGAAGTGACGAGAATGTAAAGTTTATTATATCTGAACTAAAGAAAGAATATAATGCGAAAGATTTAGGCAATGTAAAAAACTTCTTAGGTATGGAAATAGAAAGATCAAAAGAAAAATTAAAGTTATCTCAAAGTAAACACATAAGAAAAATGGTTGAAAGATTTAGAATGATAGAGAGTAAAGGAGCAAAGATTCCAATAACAAAAGGTTATCAAATAGATTCAAGCGAAGAGATTGTTAATGTTCCATATAGGGAATTAATCGGAGGATTAATGTATATAAGTACAGGCACTAGGCCAGATATATCCTATGCAACAAGCTATTTGAGTCAATGTCTAGATAAACCAACGCAATCAGCATGGTTAGAAGCAAAAAGAGTGTTAAAATATTTATACACTACTATAGATTTGTCATTAACATATGTAAAGTCAAATCAAATGTCAATTGAAACTTACTCAGATGCAGATTATGCAAACGACAAAAAAGATAGGAGGAGCATAAGTGGATCAGTAACAATGTATTGTAAAAATGCTATATCATGGTTATCCAGAAAACAAGGATGTGTTTCTTTATCAACTGCAGAAGCAGAATATATAGCTGCCACTGTCAGCGCATGTGAACAAATAAATATTAAACGATTAAGCGAAGATTTGAACGAATTGATATGGCGAATAGTTACGAAAATAGTAAACGATCAAAGCACATTGATATTAGATATCACTTTATTAAAGACAAAGTAAACTCAAAGGAGATAGATATAAAATATGTAAGTTCTACTGAGAACCTGGCGGATATGTTTACTAAAGCACTAAGTTATGAACGATTCAGTTACTACAGAAATATCCTAAATATTTGTTAAAAAAAAAAAAAAAAAAAAAGTTTTATTTGTATTATGAACTAGATTGTAAGAGAAACGATTTTTATGTTTTGTAATGTTAAAAAAGGGTTAATATGTAAAAATCGAGGAGGAGTGTTGGGAATAGAAGTGGCAACGTGGCTTGTGTGAGTGCGCATGTGTAACAAGACACTCTCCTCTGCAACAAGACGAAAGCATGTAACGAAGTTTTGAGTAAATCAATATATTATTTGTGTAAAGTGTTAAACCCTCATTGAACCCACCCTAAAATCCCTAAGAAATCCATCCCCTAACATGTTAAGTTTATTTAATGTCAACATGTATTTCAAAAACTCGGAACCAGATGAAAACGAAATTATATTTGAAGTATTAAGTGATTATATAAATAAAGAATATTAAAAAATATTACAGAATATTAATTATTATTAATTTATTATTTTTTATAGAATATTATTTTTTTAGGGGGATTTTCAAGTAATTGTGGCAATTTTAGGGGTTTTTCACTTTGGCTTATGGGTAAATATTTTTGGGAGTTGGTAACACTGTATATAATGTATGCCACAGTATTCGCTTCAACTAATATCAAATGTCATCCATAATTTGAATTTGAAATTGTCCTCATTGGAACTGTTACAAGCAAAGTGCGATTTGAATTATATATAAGTATAAGAGTATTAGTGTACTAGATTAAATTTTGTCTTACGTGAATTCAATAGGTACTTGAACTCTGATAAACATTTTCAGCCCATAACCACATTTAACATAACCTCAAAGGTCAGGAAAATATAATATTATGGACTGCACAGAAGAGGTAAATTATTTTTATATTCTTAAATTTATTTAAATTAAAATTTGACAATTTGAATTAAAACGAATTGTTCGATATAATTCCTTAAGAAGTTTAATTATTTAAATGAAAACAATAACAAACAAAATGTCATTTATCTTGTCTTTAGTGTCATGATAAAATAAACTCCCATCGAAAACATTAAATGTAAAAAAATGACTCGTAATGCAGTTCTTTCGCTACCAAAAAGTTGTGAGATCTCATGTAAGACCAACTCAGTTATTTTAGTTAGTGTCTATAGAAGCACCTATTCAACAACTTTGTTATAAATTGTTATCCAACCAATTACCTAACAACATTTATAGTGACCATATCAATATTAAACACCTTTATTTCTATAATAATTATAATGACTTGGCAATTGCGTGGCAACATATTCTACTAATTAAAATACTTTATTCTTAGGTTTACTGGTGCTTGTGATACAATGTTTAAAACTGTTTTGTATTTGATCCTTCTAAATGGGTATTTACTGAAATAAATGTATTATGTATATATTTATTTACTGCATATTTTCCCAATATTGGAAAATGTTAAGCACTTTGACTCAATTCTTGACACTCATATTTTGCCAGTATTCTTTCATTCAGTTGGAGAATGCCAATTTTCTTTCATCAGACCATTTATCTCTGTAAGGTTTAGGTTTTGCTTGTTCTGGTAGGACTTCCCAGTTGTTCACTTTGTTACTGAAGAATGTCTGTCTGATGTGTTGGTTATGTTAGCGGTTCGCACTTTTTTCATCCGTGGTGTTGTAATTTTGAGTGATGATAAGTAATCTAGTATTCTTTTGGTTAGTCGGGTATTCGGTAGTCTATCTATGTACCCAAAGAATTTAATTCGTCTTTTTCTGATATCAATTTCGATGTTTGAACATTTTTCAGTTGTCTTGATTGACTAGATCATCTGGAGTATGTCTTGCTCCTAGTATTTTCCTTATGATTTTCCTTTCTTCTTTCTTGATTTCTTCAAGTTAGAATTTTTTATTGAGTGTAAGTGTTTCACTAGCATAGAGACTTACCAGTTTAATGACAGTGTTGTAGTGTCGAAGTTTAGTTTGTCCTGACATGAATTTTTTGTTATAGAGGTTTTGGTTAAGTCCAAGTGCTCTCTTGGTTTTCTGGAGGCAGTTTTGTTGTGAGATTTTTTTGGATCCAGTTAGTTTGATAATAATAATAATAATAATATCCTTTATTGCCATAAAATCTACAAGTGGACATAGCAACGTCAAATAGGTTTAGGTTACAGAGAAGGGTTGTTTATCAGACATGATATACAAATTAAAGTATAAATAAAATGTACAAGAAGGAATTAATCACAATTAAAAATTACATAAATATAGATATAAAATAAGCACCTAACACATATTTTCACAAACATAATACAGACACGTATATACATATAGATATATTGAAATTCATCTCTTAGCTGCTATTGAAATTGTAATAGACTTTTTTTTTCAAGTAGTCTGTGACTGAAATTTTGAACTTTTTTGTGTGTACAATATTTCTAATTTCAATAGGAAGAGAGTGATAGGCTTTGATTGCTCTATACTGTGTTCCTTTTTCAAAAAATGATGAGTTGTGATGTGGTATCCTGAGTTCATTTCTATATCTTGTATTGATTGTCATTTGGTTTGAATATGAATCACAGTTTCTTGTAAAAATATTATAGTGTTTTTTGGCAATTGTTACTAGTTGTAGAAAGTATAAAGATGGTACTGTTAAGATTTCTAAATTGACAAAGTGGGATTTACACGATGTTCCATATGGTAATTTCAACATAGATCGAATAATTCTTTTTTGTGTTTTGAATATTTTTTCTGAGTGGGTGGAACTTTCCCAGAAGATGATGCCATACTGTATGATGGATTGTACATGGGCATAGTAATATATTTTGAGGCTATTTATTGATACCTGATCCTGTAGAGCTCGAATAACTCCACATATAAAGAGCAGAGTCTAGAATTTAGAATATTTATGTGTGTTTCCCAACTGAGACTGCTTTCCATTGTCACCCCTAAGAATTTGATTTCATTTATTACTGGAATGGATTTGGAGTTTAGCCTAACATAGATAGACTCTTGACTAAGTTGATATCTAGAGAATGATATAAGCCCTGTTTTCCCTGTATTAAGCTTAAGTCCATTTTTTGTACACCATGTTGACATGTTCTCTGCTATATCCGATAATCCCCCTGAGAGCTCTGCAAGCCCAGGAGTGGACATTATTACCGATGTATCATCTGCAAACTGATAGACCAGCCCTGGTCCCAAAGCCTCCGGGAGATCACCAACATATAGCAGGAAAAGAATTGGGCCTAGGATAGAGCCTTGTGGCACCCCTTGCAATATTTCATTTTTCTCTGAGAAAAATAGTTTATTTTTTTGTGAAACACTTACTACTTGGGATCGTCTCGATAGATATGACTTTAAGAGATCATTACACTTTCCTCTGATTCCATATTCTTCTAGTTTACTCAATAAAATACTGTGGTTTACCATATCGAAAGCCTTTGAAAGGTCAAAATACAAGCCACCTGTAACCTTATTTCCATCGATTTTGTCAAAGATTTCAGTTATTGCATTATATATTGCTAGTTCTGTTGACATGCCTTGTCTGAAGCCATATTGTTGTGGAGCAAGTACTTCAAATCGATTTAAAAATATCACAAGCCACTTGTAAATGGCCCTCTCAAAAATCTTCGAAGGTGAAGGCAGAATAGAAACAGGCCTGTAATTATTGATGTCTGTTTTGGCACCTTTTTTGTATATGGGAATTACTCGAGCTATCTTCAGATTATCTGGGAATATTCCTGAAGCCATACTTTCGTTTATCATGTCCACCAAAGGTTTGCTAATATATTTTCCTACTTTTTAGGGTTCCGTACCGAAAACGGAACCCTTATAGGATCACTTTGTTGTCCGTCTGTCTGTCTGTCTGTCTGTCTGTCTGTCTGTCTGTCTGTCTGTCTGTCTGTCTGTCTGTCCGTCTGTCTGTCTGTCAAGACCTTTTTCTCAGGAACGCGTAAAGGTAACAAGTTGAAATTTGTATCAAATACTCGGGTCTGCGGTCTCTTTCAGCTGTGAAAAAATCAAACTTGTAAGTCAACGCGATCTAAAGATATGACCGTTTATGTCGCATATTTTGCGATTTCACAAGGGAATCAAAACCTATAGGGTATTTCCCGTTCACCTAGAATCATGAAATTTGGCAAGAAGCGGTGTCTTACAGCACATGTAAAGGGAAAAATCCGAAAACCGTAAATATGTAGTTTAATTACAAGAAAAATGCGAATTTACTATTACAAATTTATGAAAATATACTAATGTTGTCGTAGTGGTATTGTCAGGCTCCAGAAGCATATGGGTTGCATACAGTTAGGTCCTTTTCAAGTAAGGTCCGAAGGTTAAAAAGTATGTGTTGGCACCAAGCTGTTTATTCTGAATTTTCTTTGTTTATATTTGTTATGCATTTCATCACGTACGCTCTATATACATAATAAATACAGGGTATATATTATGTCTAAATTTTGCTTGTTTATAACCGACATGCGACATACTCAAATCCCGTAACATCCTGTATATATTATATTTCGTCTAATTTTTCTTTATAATCTACATAATATGTTGATAATCTACATAATAATACTATACTATACAAGTTTGTACGGAACCCTCGGTGCGCGAGTCACTCGCACTTGGCCGGTTTTTTTTTTTCAGTATGAATGGAGGGATAGAGTCCACCCCGCTTGCAAATTTGGGCTGCAACTCACTTAAAATATTGTTGATTTCAGATTCTGTGACTGGATCTAGAAAAATGGTTTTATTATTGTGAGCTACCTTCGTACCCAGCAAATCATTGTTGCAAGTTTTTTGTGTGAAATGATTGTTGAATTGTTTAGCAATTTCTTTGGGATCTGTTATAGCTCCAATATCTGTTTTTATTTCAATAGAGTTTTTGTTCACCAATTTTCCATTATTGAGATTTTTAAAGATATTCCAGACTGTTTTTGATTTATTTTGTGAGTGAGATATTTGACTATCGTTGATGGATTTTTTATAGTCTGACAGATACCTTCTGTAAGCACCCTTTTCTCTCTTATATTTAATATATACATTTTCGCATTTTGTTTCAATGTAGAGTTCATAGAGATCTCGGATATAGAAAGAATAACGTTTTATTTCAGAATTTATCCAGTGGCATTTGTAATTTTTCGGTTTGGATATGGTTAATGGAAAACATATGTCGAAGTGGTAGTATAATATGTTGTAGAAATTATTATATTTACTATTTATATCACTTGCTTTATAAACATCATCCCAAGTTTCAGTTTCTAGTGCTGACATGAATCTCAATATATTTCTTTCTATGAAGAATCTTGTTCTACAGCTGCTTTGTTTGTTTGCTACTCCTGTAGTATACTCGATCTCAAAGATCTGACTAAAATGATCTGATATAACTGTTTTTAGTATGGTACAAGTTGATATTTCTTCGGGTATGTTTGTGAATACATTGTCAATCAGAGTTGAAGAGTGCTGTGAAATTCTAGTCGGTGAGTTTACTCTCGGAGTTATCCCAAACTGACTGAATAATTGTAATAACATTAATGACTCATTTTCAGGTTTTGCAAAATTAACATTGAAATCTCCACAAACTATGGTGAGTTCTGACCGACTAGTGAACTCTAAAATTTGAGACATATTGTTTAAAAAACAATTAAAATCTCCTGATGGAGATCTATATACACAAACTAAGTGACATATACATTTATTTAGTGCAAATTTACAGCTGGAGTATTCAAATGATTTTTCAACTTGCGCAACTGGTGTTTCTGCAGTACTAATTGTAATTTCTTTTGAGGCATATATTGCAGTACCTCCTCCTGGATATTCACTTCGATAGGAGTAGCACACTAATTTATGATTACCAAGACTTATTTTTTCTATCTCATCACCCCTACACCAATGTTCAGTGACACAGAATACTTTTGGAGATATTTCGTCTAGAAGAACTTGTACTGACAGTATTTTGTTTTTGAGGCTTTGCAAATTAAGATGTAAAACTAGTGGTTTTCAAACTGTTTTCATTTTTGGGTACGTTATTTGTGTCCACTGCTTGTTGTGTTAGAAAAATTTTTTCGATTTCAAAAATTCACCGTGGATTCTGAAGTCGAATCTTTTTATCCCTACTTTGTTTGGCCAGAAATTGGGATCATACATTTCATCTTTGCGATTTAGTGAAGCTGTAACTACAAACCTCTTTAATCTTCCTGGATCTGAAGGTAATTCTTGTACACCAATTTCCTTGTTTTTAAAAGTGTCTTTTTTTACAATATAGTCCTTTATCAATTTCTCAGACACATGTGTCTTTACCCTATAAATATATAACCAGACCTTTCGATCTGCTCCCACAAATCCATTGGCATCTTCCTCGCTAACTTTACCTGTTCCTAGTCGACGCTTTTCAGATCTTTTCTGTTTTTGGTATTGAAACCCTTCATTTTCTCCTGCTTGTCTGTTGTTTTCCAGATTAAAATCGTTTGATCGATCATTTTTTTCGAACCAATCACTTTCCCTTTGATTGTTTTCATTTTTTCCTTCACTGGTACAGCTTTGTTTATTTTTGGGGTTTGTTGTTTCACAATTTTTCCATCCTGCCATCTGTGAATGCTCTTCAATTTCTGAATGGAGTGATGTGAGGGGTGCCCCCTGGTTGTGAGTAGATGAACTCGTTGAGGCTAGATTTCCAATGTGGAGTGCTTTCGATCTTTGGTTTGCATCTTAAGAACTTGAACCTACTTTTTTTGCCCAGCTATGGTCTATTTGTGGTCTGATTATTTCTTTGGAAATCTTTTCGTGGGTTCTGGTCAATCAGGTAAATCTAAATCTTGTGCATATTCCCTATTAGGGAATATGCAAATGATTTAGATTTTCTTGATATTTTTACCCCCGATACTTTATGATCTTGACATTACACCTATACCATTATTTTCTCATTTAGTTTGTTTTAATTCCAAAAATTTAAAAGTCCAAAATATGGAGGCGAAATTCAAATTTGCGAAACGCGTCACCATTGGTCGAATCAAAACATGAACTGTGACGTGCACGTTATGATATTGATCGGCGTCGATATTCACTGTGCTGTTTTGCTTTGCAATATTTCTGTAGGGTTTTCCAATGCCTAGTGAGATTTTGGTATATAGTGACATTATAAATGATCAAGAACAATGACTGAAAGTGGTTCGGTTAAACAGGAATATGAGGCATCAACCGTTCAGCGCCCCCCGTGTTATAAAGAATTTTGATGTACCTACCTTCTTCAAATTTATTTTTTCTACGCCTTTATTTCTCTAAAAACTAATTGAAAGTTACTTGACAAACAGACAACAAAGTGTTAAATTTAAATGTTGTTTAAGTAAATACGAAGATGTAACTACAGGTGTCCCACAAGAAACAATATTAGGGCCATTATTTTTTATTTTATACGTCAATGATCTATTAAAAAAGAATGTCTAATGATATAATAATATCATATGCGGATGACACAGCTGTCATATCTACCGATGATACCTGGAGTAATGTTGAAATCAAGATGAATACCTAAAGGGTCCGCCAATAAGCGCGCTCGATCTTTAAAATAAAATAAAGCAAGTTGTGTGAGAGGTATAAATGAAATTTATTTTTTGTTTGAAAGAGTATTCGAAGGCATTATGTATGGAAAATAATATCGTTCAAATGGCCACCTCGGCTTTGCTTGGTGGCTCGGCGCGCATACGAGAAGTCCAATTTCCAATGACTCTGGCGCACAAATCGGGCTGTATTTCATCGATGGCGTGGCGTATGTTGACTTTGAGGTCATCAGTGTTTTGTGGTTGGTTTGCGTAGACCTGTGATTTAAGAAAACCCCACAAGAAATAGTCTAGTGGGGTTAAATCGCACGATCTCGGTGGCCAGTTGATGTCGCCTCCGCGCGAGATAACCATTCCTCCGAAGCGCTCGTGCAGAAGATCCATTGTGGCGCGCGCTGTGTGGCTCGTAGCGCCGTCCTGCTGAAACCACATATCCTCGACATCCATATTGTCGATTTCATGCCAGAAAAAGTTCGTTATCATGGATCTGTATCGTTCGCCGTTTACCGTGATGGCCACACCATCGTCGTTCTCGAAGAAATACGGCCCGATGATGCCTCCGGCCCAAAATCTACACCAAACAGTTACCTTTGCTGGGTGCATTGCGACCTGGTGGACCTCCTGTGGATTGTTCTCGGGCCAATAACGGCAATTCTGCTTGTTGGCATTCCCATTTATCCAAAAATGTGCCTCATCGCTGAAGATGATTTTGCGACCAAACTCGGGGTCGACTTCCAACTGCCCTAAAGCCCAATCAGCGAAGATACGGCGCTGTCTATGGTCGTTTATTTTGAGCTCTTGTGTCAGCTGGATCTTGTACGGATGCATGCTCAAATCCAGATGCAAGATTCGGCGAAGTGATGTTTCCGAAAGGCTGAGTTCCTGTGCGCGACGTGAAATTGACTGTCGCGGATTTTCACGCACACTATCGCGCACAGCGGCGACATTCGCGGCAGATCGGACGTTTCGACGACGCGTCGGTGTTGGCTTATTGTTCACCGAACCGGTTGCCTCGAATTTGTTTATCAAACGACGGATAGTCGACTCAGCAGGACGACCAATTGCACCGTAAAATTGGCGGAGCGCGCGGAACGTTGCCCGAACCGATGAATGATTTTCGTAATACATTTTAATGATTTGCACATGTTGCTCGCGGCTGAATTGGTTCATGGTAATTTGTGAAGATACACTGAATAATAACAACTAGGTTTGACAACTCTACCACAAACAACATGGCCGCCATCAGCTGTTAAAGATCGAGCTCGCTAATTGGCGGACCCTTTATTTAGATAAAATCTCAGATTGGCTAGCATTGCATGAGCTGTCCTTAAACATTGAAAAAACTGTCTACATGACATTTGGAAACTATATCGATACCGTCCCAAAACACATTACTTGCCAAATAGAGGGAAAAATTCTAAAAAGAGTTGAATACTACAAATATTTAGGAATAGGCTTCGACTTCAACATGAAATGGAGGCAGCACAGATTAAATTTGATAAATAAAATTAAATACTTGATTTTTGTGTTTTATAAATTTAGATGGTTTATAGATAGACAATCTAAAGATGATATACTATGCATTTTTTTCACAATGTTAACTCATAACATTGTGAAAAAAATGTATTATAGTGTGGGGTGGAGCCTATTCGAACAGCCTAAATTTATTACAAAGTTTACAAAATAGGGTATTAAAAATAATTAGTAAGAATAATCTCATAAATCATGACAACCCTCTGAACATTAGACAACAGTTTGCATATGAGTCATTAATATTTCACTTCAATGACATGAAAAATAAATATCAAGCAACAGATAGTATAACAAGAAAAAAATTAATACAGATTCCACAAAGAGACAAAACAGTAAGCATAAAAAATAGCTATATAAAGGCAGTAAATAAATCTATTTAATGAGCTTCCTAATGAATTTAAAACGTTAAAGAATAATATTAAAACGAAAAGTAAACTAAAGGAATGGGTCAGGCAAAATGTGTAGTCTGGATAAATGGATTTCCTATACAGCGAACGTTATAATTAAAACTGTTCAGAGTCACTCTTGCCTGGGATACTCGGTAAAATAGTTTGCTAAAATCTTAATATAAAGTTAGTTATATTTGGTTTGTAAGATCTAGCTGTCCTGTCAACAGGTACCTGCGTGTACCTCTGCAAGATTTTACGGGAAATTAATTAATGTTATTGGCTCATGTAAAATTATACTGGTTAAATAAATAAAAAACAGGTCAAATTGAATCGGTATTTTATATATATATATATATATATATATATATATATATATATATATATATATATATATATATATATATATATATATATATATATATATATCAATCAATTACCAATCAACATTTATAGTGACCGTATCAATATTAAACACCTTTATTTCTATAATAATTATAATGACTTGGCAATTGCACGGCAAGCTAATTATAAAACAATAATCTACTATTTCGATTACAAAGTACATGTAAACAGTAGTAATAATAATAAGTTTTTTTATAAATGCTGACAACAAATTAGAATCCGAAAAGACTGAAATTCTGGGAAGAACGAAATGACCAAAATTCCAAATGATGACTTAAAAATTCTCCTCGGGGATTTCAATGCACAAATAGACAGAGAACGAAAATACCAAAAACCAGTAGGTGATATCCCCGCGCAAAAAATTACAAACAAAAACGGCACTGGACTCATTGAGTTATGCCAACAAAACAATTTGAAAATTATGTCAACCTCACTACGAAAACGAGCTCTCAGTATGCGTCTAACGGTTGACCCGCACGGACGCATATATCTCTTGAGAATGGCGAATGTTAGTTCGCCGAAACGTCGAGAATCCGGTTCTTTTCAGAGCCAACCCTCAGCATCAACGCGGAATCCCCGAGAAAACAATACAACACAGGTATCTATCCGCGAAAACCTCAAATACAGCATATATATATATATATATATATATATATATATATATATATATATATATATATATATACATATATATATATATATATATATATATATATATATATATATATATATATATCATATATATCAACTAAATTGAATCAGTTTTAACAGTATTTATATTTTTTACTATGTTAAAACGAAGTAAAAAGTGAATTAAGCAAATAAAAAAAATTGGTGCATATTCCTTATTCAAAAGTGGGGAGAAGTATATTTGGCTAATTCTGGGCAATTTTCTTTATTCGTCAATGCTAGTTTTCCGTCTTGTTTTCTGAAGCATAAGTTTTTTGGCGTGTACCCTTTGATTTAGTTGGCGAATGTTTTGTTGAAATCATTGTTCTCGATCATTGAATCAAGTCATTTCAATCAAGTCTCAGAATTTTGGACGTCTGAAATTTACGTACATCGAAGAAGATCTTCTGATTTTTCTCAGATTTGTTACTATTATCATTTTGGAAGGCAGTTTTTCTGTTGTCTAGGGCGATTTCGCATTCTTGATTCCACCAGGGATGTTTCGGTTTTTTAGTTAGGGGAATCAAGGTTTTGGCGGTCTAGATGAATTTTTCTGATTTTCTTTCTCTGATTTTGTTCATGTCGAATTTTGGGATCATTGGGGGCTTCTTGTAAAAAAATGTCTTGGGTGTGAATTTCATTTTGATTCGGGAGAGATTGTGGTCAGAATCGATGTTCGCTCCTTTGCGGACTTGGACATCGTGGATTTATTTCAGGTAAGTGGAAGTGGAAGCATCTTAAAGGAAGCTGGGATGGACGGCGAGGATCTACGAATTATTACGAACCTCTACTGGAACCAAAAAGCCGTAGTGAGAGTAGAGACAGAAAGGACCGAACAAATAGACATAATGAGAGGAGTGAGACAAGGATGTATATTGTCCCCTCTTATTTTTAACATCTATTCTGAATACATATTTAAAGAAGCTCTGGAAGAGTGTGAAGCTGGCATCTCTCTCAATGGCGAAAAAATCAACAACATACGATATGCAGATGACACAGTGATGTTTGCAGATAGTATAGAAGGACTACAACATCTAATAAACAGACTTGTAGAAAAGAGCACAGAATATGGCTTGGATATTAACATCAAGAAGACAAAACTTATGGTTATCAGCAAGTCCTATATTGAAAACTGTGAACTTACTGTCAATCAAGAGCCAATCGAACGGGTGGAGAGGTATACATATCTTGGCACAAATGTTAATGATCGGTGGGATCACTCTCAGGAGATAAAAATTCGCATTGAAAAGGCAAGATCTGTTTTTACCAAAATGCGATCTGTACTAACAAGCCACAACCTAACAATGACTACAAAGCTGAGAATGATGAGATGCTATGTGTTTTCGGTTCTTTTTTACGGAATGGAATCGTGCACACTGACAGAAGCCACCAGCAAAAAGTTAGAGGCATTTGAAATGTGGATATATCGCAGAATGCTGAGAGTCTCCTGGAGGGATCGAATAACCAATGATGAGATCCTCCATAGAATGAACAAGGAGAGAGAGGTTCTAAACACAGTCAAGTGCAGAAAGCTAGAATATCTTGGCCACATCATGAGAAACGAAGATAGATTTCATTTGCTGCAGAAGATTATCCAGGGAAAGGTGGCAGGAAAGAGGTCAATCGGCGCCAGAAGAATATCTTGGTTGAAATGTGGATATATCGCAGAATGCTGAGAGTCTCCTGGAGGGATCAAATAACCAATGATGAGATCCTCCATAGAATGAACAAGGAGAGAGAGGTTCTAAACACAGTCAAGTGCAGAAAGCTAGAATATCTTGGCCACATCATGAGAAACGAAGATAGATTTCATTTGCTGCAGAAGATTATCCAGGGAAAGGTGGCAGGAAAGAGGTCAATCGGCGCCAGAAGAATATCTTGGTTGAAAAACCTCAGAACCTGGTTCGGCATGACGACAACAGAACTTTTCCGTGCCGCAGTGAATAAAGTCATCATAGCCCAGATGGTTACCAACGTTCGGAACGGACATGGAACTTAAAGAAGAAGAAGAAGAAGTGGAAGAAATTGCTACATCGTCGATTTGAAATTCGCGTAATTGGTGGATTGGTGATCGCAGTGTTTTCTGTTTCTTGGGGGATTTTCGTAGTGAGGTTGACATAATTTTCAAATTGTTTTGTTGGCATAACTCAATGAGTCCAGTGCCGTTTTTGTTTGTAATTTTTTTGCGCGGGGATATCACCTACTGTTTTTTGGTATTTTCGTTCTCTGTATATTTGTGCATTGAAATCCCCGAGGAGAATTTTTACGTCATCATTTGGAATTTTGGTCATTTCATTCTTCCCAGAATTTCAGTCTTTTCGGATTCTAATTTGTTGTCAGCATTTATAAAAAAACTTATTATTATTATTACTACTGTTTACATATACTTTGTAATCGAAATAGTAGATTATTCTTTTATAATTATCTTGCCGTGCAATTGCCAAGTCATTATAATTATTATAGAAATAAAGGTGTTTAATATTGATACGGTCACTATAAATGTTGATTGGTAATTGATTAGATTAGAATTTATAACAAAGTTGTTGAATCTGGGGACACGGCAGTGCCCCCGCCAAGTCGAGCACAGCCGTACTATTCTTGACCCCCTGTAATTTCGTTGTGTATAAAGAAGAAGTTTGAATTTTTGGATATCAAGAGACATAGTATAACTGGCTATATTGCCAATATACCTAATAATTATACCTTATAGTTTACGAATTATTGCCAGTCAAATTTCTTAATTTTGTTAGTGACACACTCACCGATCATCAAAATTCTAAGGTACTTCTTAGCAATCTTACAAACTTCAAATTTTGAATTTTAGTTAGCGTTTATCCTATGATGGAAGGAAAAAATGAAACATCCCGAAATTTCCGAGACTTATATAGTAACTTATAGTTTTTACTCTATGTACAGGGTGAGCAAAACTCGATGTCTCAGCTCTATTATAAGAAAGTGAAAAACGATAGAAAAGAGGTTCTTAAATGGGATTGAGTAAGGACCATTTTAAGCTAAATTTACATATTTTTCCATATTTGGAAACTGGAGTAATGACGTCATCGAATTTTGTTTTCCCAGAACCATACCTAAATTTTTGCATATTTTAAAAAAGCTAATTTTTCTGAACTTTTCTAAAGAAAAAAATTTGCTATCTTTTTCCGTTAAAAAAATATAAGCAAATTTGTATAAAGTATAAAGTAATTAAAGAAGTAAAAAGTAATATCACAAAGTCGCAATCATCACGATTTAAACAAGTAGCGTTTGGAAACAAATGGCAAAGTCGCATCTGTCAATAAAAATAGAATTTAGAAATTATTAATTAGTTTTATTAATTATTATTTAAATTAATTAGTATTATTTATTAATTTAAGATTACAAATAACATAATATGCGCATTAGGTTGCCTAATAGGGTGGAGCACGGATGTATGCAAAAATATTTCTTTCGAGATTTAAAGTTGTAATAGGGTGCATAATAGGGTGCATATTGGTGCATTATATTAAAGTTAAAATAAATATAATTTTTGAATTAATTTAATGAATATCTTCTGCCTCCGCGCTGACCACAAAAATTTAAACTTAATGATAAAAGTCTAGTACAGTTATTGCCAAATATTAAGCTTAATTTTATGATAAATGGGTGATAAATGATACGCAATATATAATTCAGATATATATTAATCACCGTTAATCAAACATACAACATTTTTTGAATAAAAATATTATTAAAAAAAAAACAATTAATTTGCTCGAAAATCTCTTTTTGTCTCAAATTTAGGCATTACGTTTCGTGATTCCAATTTGGCTATTATTGCACCGATTCGTGACTTTTTTATGCATTGAGAAGTGGCAGCCATTGTCGTCAATTTTATGGGATATGGAAGTGGCATGGAAGCCCTAAAACAACACTTCACCCTCACCACCTGATTAAATGATAGATTGAATTTCTTGGTCAGGCAAGTTTTTCATAATCGGTGGTTCACTTAATATTTCTTGCCAATCTATTAAATCAATATATGTTGAAGCATTGAAATTTATAGGCGGCACTATAGACGACGCAATCGCTGCAGCTGCTCTATCTGATACAACATACCTGTCGCAGGTCTTCGATAAAGTTGAAAAATTGACGCATACTATTTTTCTGAAAGCTTTTGTTTATGGTGCTAGTGGAATTCTCTGAGCTACTACGACTTTCGATACCGGAGAACTACTAAATTCTATAACAGATAACGAAGTATTTACGGCTCTAGTTGGGCGGTTTACTCATTCCTGTTTTCTCTTTAGGGTATTTTGCGACTTCGTAATACTTACGTCGATTCCAACTATTATCATACTTCGAGAGGTTCTTTGATCAATTAGAAAAGTATGTTCTTGTTTGGGAACCCTTTTATACTTGCGACAGATACATTGAGGGAAATCTTTACACTTGCATGCAATATCAAAAAGTACCTTACTACTTTGTCGAAAACTTTTCCGGAGAGAGCCTTTTGACAGACCAGGTTTTTGCATTTTAAATGGTATGCTTTTAACATATGTACGACCCTTATTGGTGTTACTATCGGAATAGATGCAGTTTGCCATATATTTTCAATTCTGGATGTCACTATATCTGCTATTTCTGAAAATCTGGGCTCTTTTGCAGTTCCCATTGCAACTTTAGTTGATGTCTTGTCCATTCATAGTATTTTATTACATCTTCGTAAGTAGGTAGAATATTGTCTTTTATCTCACAAATTTCACCAAAAATAGGACATTCAAAGACATTTCGTGTTCTTTGCATGTTTTTTACGAAACAAAATTGCGTTAGGTTACTTGTTAAATAACTAGCGCAAGTCTAATTCAAGCCAAAACCAATAAGCCCACTGAGTGTTGAAATTGTCCCCTCCTGCGCTCCCTGACTCCCCTTATTTTATATTGTAAACTAAAGATCATGCATTTTTTTGGTTTTGTATAGAAATTAAACTGTAGTTATAATAATTTCTGGGAATAAAATACGTCTGTTCATTAAAATTTCAATTAGTCTAAAAACCATATTTCTTGAAAAATTCAATGACGTTGCGGAGGCTATTACTCTAATTCAAATCAAATAATATTTTGCATGAATTAATTTGAGTCTAAAAGGCACCGATTTTTCACTATTAGATCACTCACAACCCAAAAAAAATATTTCGCTCCACCCTATTGCCTAAGCTCTCGGAGAGTACGGCAACTTAAGAAGATAACTAATTTTACAAATAAAAACTAAAGATTATATCTGTACCTGAGAGGTAAACTGTCGTAACTACCAAATTTTCGGGCGGGAAATTATAAATTTAGAAACTTACTGCTGCTTAGTTTAAATAATATATCAGTGCAAGTAAAGTGCAAGTAAAATCATTATCATTTTTTCGAATACAGCACAAAACAAAACATTTGCAAATGTATAGTTACAAAATGGTCTACTGAACATTTTACGAAATGTCACTTACGACAGTTGTCCTCTCAGGTACAGATATATACTAACGTATATTGATAATCTGTGGTTAAATGCTTTGTTTATTTTTTTTTAGTTGGGAATACCGGTAATTGAGAGGATCTAATGTATTTCTAATGGAATTGGTGATAATAGGGGGTTAAGGCGGGAATTTTTGATAATACTTTATTTTTACAAATTTGCTTATAATTTTTTATAATTTATATATTTTTATAATTTTTTTTATAATTCTAAAAAATTAGATTTTTACAAATATGCAAAAATATAGGTATGGTTCTGGGAAAACAAAATTCGATGACGTCATTACTCCAATTTCAAAATATGGAAAATATGTTAATTTGGCTTAAAATGGTCCTTACCATTAATGGGATTGTCCATTTAAGAACATATTTTCAGATTTTTTCTATCGTTTTTCGTTTTCTTTTAATAGAGCTGGGACATCGAGTTTTGCTCACCCTGTACATGGAGATTGAACAATACATGTGTGCAAATTAAACTGAAAAAATAGCCAGTTGAATAAATAAGACATTGAGTTTATTTAAGTTTTATATAAGATCTACCTATAAGATCAGCAAATTAAAATTGATACTTTCATATTTGAGAGCCTATAGGGAGAAAAGGGGAGGAGCCATGGAAACATTACTTTGCCAACTTAATTGGGGGTTATGTCGCAGGAGAAGAAGAGCCAGGTAGGCAAGAAGAGAGTGAGGAATGATTCGAAATTTCTCGAAGGCGAAACGGGACAAGAAACGGAATTATCACGAGAGGACTTCGCAACTATAATAAAGAGCTTGAAGAAAGGTAGCCGGACCGGACCGAATACCGAACGAGGCCTGGCTACTGGCGGACCAGCAGTGTCTTCAAAGAGTGACGAAGGAATTTAATAAAACATGGGCCGGAAAGGCCGGCGTGCCAAAAAGTTGGAGGATGGGGGAGAGGGTCCCAATTTAAAAAAATGGGGACAGACAAATTAGAAAATTATAAGGGAATCACAATTGAACTCGTCATATAAGATATTTGCAAAACTACTGGAGAGACGTTTAAGGGATGAGGTGGAGGGGAGAAAGCTGCTTCCGGAAGTTCAGACCGGGTTTAGGGAGCGAAGGGTAACAATCGAACACCTAGCAACACTGCGATACATAGTAGATCAAGAAGTGGTAAACCCGAAAGGAACGCTATTTGCTCTGTTTCTGGACATAAAGGCAGCGTATGATACAGTAAATAGGAGAATGTTGTGGGAATGTTTGGAGCAAAAGGGTGTATCAAAGAATTTGAGAGGATGTATAGAACGATTGTATAAAGAGACGTGGTGTAGAGTGAGAGTAAATGAGTGTATAGTAGATCGTCGGAATTTAAGGTACGAAGGGGTTTGAAGCAAGGCTGCCCACTAAGCCCCGCACTATTTAACATGTATGTGGCGGATTTAGAAAAAGTTTTGGGGGCGGGTCAAGCTAGAGGAGTTGTAGTAGGGAGGAAACAAGTGTGGAGCCTTGCCTACGCAGATGATGTAGTGGTGTTGGCAAAGTCTGCTGGGGAACTCACTGACATGTTTAAACGGCTGTAAATATTCTTCCATAAAAGAAAACTGTGTAAATGTCGAAAAAACGAAACGGATAAGATTTAGGAAAATATGGGTATATGTATATTTATAGAATATATATTCTTAGGGTATGTGTTTGTGAGTGGATGTAGAAACAAGAAGCACATTGAGTACGTGGCGAAGAAAGCGTGGGTAGCAAGTGAAAGTTCTGGAAAGTATGGGGATAAGAGTTTAAATGGAATTACTGAGCGAAAGAAATGATATGGAAGGCCTGTCTGTGGAGTATATTGATGTATGGAGCAGAAGTGTGGGGAGTCAAGGAGGAAGAAAGGATTGAAAGAGATCAGATGCAATTTCTTAAAAACGCCCTGAAATTAGATAGGTCGACTTCTTCCTATATAGTCTTACAGGAGATTAATGCATTTAAGGTGTTAGTTGAAGCAAGTAGAAGGGTGGCAAGATATGAACGGAAGGTTAATGGAATGCAGGAGTAAAGAAAATGTATGAAAGAGTGGGTATGTCGATAACAGAGGTGGACAACCAATGGGGAAAGGGTTTCGAGTGGAGGAAAAGCTGGTGGCGAGGTTGATGGAAGTCGATCGATCTGCAGGAGCGGCAAAATAAAATAACGAAGAGCACATATCATAGACAGTATGAGGTAATTCAAGTACATGAAGGTCTCCCGAAATATTAAAAAAAACGCCAAGGAGTTTAAACTCACAATCAATCTTAGCCAGATTTCGCTGCGGATGCGAAGAACGTGGACGACGGATGAAGGATCTGTATAAAAGATGTGTGGTGTGTGGAGAAGGGAAGGATAACTGGCAACACTGGTTTGAAGAGAGTGAAAAGGGTCGTTGGAATGAAAACGAAAGAATATTAGGGAAAAAGAAGAATGGAAGGAGCAATGTGTCTATCCAAGTGGGGTATTGAGAACTAAAAATATATATTACAGGGTTGAATGATTTTGTGTATATGTAGCATGTATATTTTTAATATATTATTTATAAAATAATATATAATATTTGAATATATTTGAGAGCCTCGATGGGCCAAAGTCGATTATGTGATCTTGCTTTACTGAGCATAGAGCGAGAAATGACCGAAGAAATTGACTTTGATAAAATAATTAAAAAATTTGCGTCAGCTAAAGCAGAAAGATAAATTTGTAATAAAGTGTTAACAGATTTAATTTGTGTGCTTTTTTACCCAATTTGTCGCCCGTGAGTGGCGCAAGATCGGTGTTTATTCTAGCGCCATTTACTCTAGTTACGTCTCTGAATATATACACATTTAATACTACATGTATATAATAGTTTTGACTGCATTTTGATTCGTTTTATTCGTTTTTAGACATTTTTTTGTTCCAAACTACCGAAAAATATTTTAGTTTTGCATAGCATTACACAGTGACATTATTTCTGTGACATTATCTTTTATTTTTATTGAAATTCCATTAACTTACTTACTTACTTTACCTTAAATACTTAGGGTATTAAACTTAATTGGTATTAGAAAATTTATTTCTATACGTTTGTACATGCATTCTTAATACAATATAATCTCGATAATCCGACACATATGGGTCTAGACAACCGCCGGATTATCAAAAAAATTATTAGGATTATTAAACGAAAACAGTAACAGTTTTACATATTTGATGTACAATTCTATTTCAAAAAGAATAAAATATGTATCTATATAGGTAAACATGTACCTACAAAAAATATGTACAAACTTAGATCAGATAGTGAGACAATTGTAGAACGGAGTGCTCCACACCTTTTTCCAAGAACACTGGATAGTGTTGTTTTTGAATTTCTTCTGTGCTCGAGGTTTATATCCGGTGCGGGGCAGCGTAAAGAAAAGACACGTGTTTCCCAGAGCGGCCGATTACTAAACATGTCCGATTAACCAACCGCCGGATTATCAAGATTATACTGTAGTTTTTATTGCTGTCATTTTCATTCTGAATACATAAAACTCATCTAATTGTAAGTATTTTATATTATTAGTGAATATATTATCACAATTCAGTTATGGAATTCAAAACTAGAAAAACCAAATAAAAGCTTGCGAAAGCTAAATCCCTAATTCTTAGCCACATATGTATTTGATATATGGAGGACGATGATTGTTCTACAAAGAACAAAAACCCCAAAGCATCCATCATCGTAGCTTAAATAGCCCATTAGTGAGCGATAGGACCTAGTGGATGACTATGTTTTATTTATTTTCCTTATATAAATGTACTATAATCTTGATAATCCGACACATATGTACAATAACATTTTCACAAATTTTATGTACAATTGTATTTCATACAGAATAAAATATGTATCTATATATGTAAACGTGTACATAAAAAAATATGTACAAACATAGAACACATAGTAAGACAATTGTAGAGTGTAGTTAGCTCGGTCAGAATCGTCAATCAAGTTTTCAGAGTTAAAAGCAGGGTGTGTTGGCCAGACCAAGAACTTTTTCCAAGAACTCTGGATGGTGTAGTTTTTTGACGGAAAGAAAGACGTTTGTTTCCCCAGGGCGGATTACTGAACGTGCCCGATTAACCAACCGTCGGATTATCAAGTTTATACTGTATACTATTTTCTTTGTTTATCAATTTCAGGAAATTAAGAATTTCTTAGCAACAACCAATTTTCCCAAACTTAAAAATGAAAGAATTATACAAGCTGCAAGAGGAATCCAACCAGATAAAATCCCAATATGGATAATGAGACAAGCAGGACGTTATCTTCCAGGTTTGAGAAATCATTTATATTTTATCTAATTTCCTTAACAACACATTTCTTTTAGAATTCCAGGAGTTACGTAAAGAACATTCTTTCTTCACAATATGCCAATCCCCTAAATTAGCTTGTGAAGCAACACTGATGCCAATTAAACGTTATGATTTAGATGCTGCCATTATTTTTAGTGATATTTTGGTCATTCCACAAGCTCTCGGTATGACTGTTGTGATGGAACCAGCCAAGGTTTGTTATAAATACTTTTTATTAATATTATCTGGCAAGTTTTTATCATAGAACGATTTTTTAAATCAAACAACAGATCAACGATTGCTAGCGTAGTGTAACGAATCATCATCATCAATCAGCCAATTGTGTCCACTGCTGGATATAGGCCTCCTTTAGATTTCCCCATTTCTGCCTATCTTGTGGCTGTTAGGTTTTTTTAGGGGCGTCCTCTGCTTCTGAAAGCAAGTTGTCTGGGACGCCATTCGAGTATCCGTTTCGTCCACCCATCATCCGCTATCCTGACAATGTGGCCGGCCCAGTTACATTTCAGTGTTGTAATCCTTTCTACTGCATATGTAACGCCTGTTCTTTGTTGTATTGTTAGGTTTGGGACTTCATGTCGTATTGATATTCCTAACATCGACCTCTCCATAGCTCTTTGGCAGACTTGTATTTTTCTGATTGATTTTCGTGTTAGTGTCAGCGTTTCTGCCCCATACGTCATTACGGGCAATACACATTATACCTTCCGTTTAAGGCATATAGGAAGGTCGGATTTAAAGATATTTTTCAGTTTGCCAAACGCGGACCAGGTTAAACTAATTCTTCTGGTGATCTCGGTCGTTTCATTATCGCGGCTTATTCAAATTTCGTGGCCAAGGTATTTGTAGGAGGACACCTGTTTAATTTCTATGTCGTTTACTGAGATATTACCGCTTGTGACGAGGTTGGTCATGAATTGAGTTTTGTTGGTATTTATCTTGAGTCCAACCTTGCGGGATGACGTGTATAGCATCTCCAGCATACGTGTAGCCTCGCCCAGGTCCTCTATTATGACGATGTCGTCTGCAAATATTAGAGGGCTCAGTTTTTCGCCGTTTATATTGATGCTTTTTGTTTCCCAGTCCAATTCCATACTCATGTACTCTAATAACGCCGTGAATAGTTATATAATAGGGGAGATTGTATCTCCTTGGCGTGCTCCGCGTTTTACTCTGAACTTGTTGGTATTCTCGTGTAGTTTTACGCTTGCCTTTTCATAAGTTCCGTTTATTAGTGAGAAGTATAGGTGATCTATTCTACATTACGCGAGTGCTTCAAAGACGTTATGTTGGTCTATTTGGTCGACAGCTTTTTCGTAATCTATGAAAACTAGGACCAGTGGCTTGTTGTAGTCTATACACCTCTGGAACACCTTTCGACACCTTTCGACCAGATCGAAAACCCGCTTGCTCACGCGGTTGATAGAAGTCCAACTTAGGTGTTAGGCGCTTCGTTATTATCTTGCCGAAGAGTTTATATATGGGTAGGAGACTGATTGGACGGTAATTTGCTAGTTCCTTGGTGTCTCCTTTTTTATGCATAATTATGATTACCGCATTGTTCCAGTTTGATGGAGTTTCTCCTTTCGCTAAACATGCGTTAGTTTCATTTAAATAGTTTTTTTATTGCTTTTGTGGCCATTTCTCCGCCGGATTTATTGCTTCTATTACAAGCCCATCTTCACCTGGTGCTTTGTTGTTTTTTATTTCATGAGGAGAGTTCTTTATTTGTTCTACCGTTATTTCAGGTATGTCCTCGCAGCCTTGATTAAGATTTTTTGGTATAGTAGGGGCATGTGTGTTTCCTCGTTTACACTGTATAGTTCGGCGTAGAAGTTCTCCACTGCCTGGAAGATTTGCCCTTTTGTTGTGACAATCGCTCCCTGGGCATTTATTAGGTTGTTGATATTATTTTTCCATTAAAGCTAGTTTTTGTCTCATTACCTTCATGTTCTTATTTTGCTCTATAACTTCAGAGATAATGTTAATGTTGTACTTTCGGATATCGTTTCTGGCTGATCTTGAGATTGTCTTATTTAGTTCTCTTAACTCGTCGATTTTGTTACTGTAATTGTTCCTTAGTTCTTTTCTTTTTTCCATAAGATCTTTTGTATCATGGCTGAATTGTCCTTTTTCATTAGTTTATTTAATACAGTATTTGTCCTGTGCGTTTTTGAGGATCTTCTATGTTGTTGTTTAGTTCGTCAGTATCTGTTTCTTCTTCGGCAACTGTGATACTTTCCAAATGTGTTTTGATGTATTGCTTATATGCGTCTGGTTAGTAGTCCAGTCTTATAGTAGTCCACTTGTTTAATGTACTATTGGTGATTAGTTTTAACCTTTCCTTCTTAATGTTGATAATGATGTTTGCTCTAACCATTCTGTAGTCGCTGCCAGTTGTTGGTTTATTTAAGACTGAAACGTGCTGCATTATTTCCGTCCTGTCGGTGATTATAAAGTCTATTTCATTTTTTGTTTTATTATCTGGGCTTACCCATGTCCTTTTTCTTTGAAGGGCTTTCTTGAAGAATGGATTTATTGTGTAGAGCCTGTGTTGTAGTGTGAAGTCTAATAACATACTATCTCTTTCATTTCTTTGGCCTACACCAAAGTATCCTAGGATCCTAGTTTGGCATTGAAGTCTCCCATAAGAACAGTATAGTTCGTGTTCGTTCTTTCTCATCGCTTCCGAAACGTGTTCGTAGAATTCCTCCACTTCTTGGTCTGTGCTGCTAGATATAGGTGCATAGGCCATGGTGATTTTGATGTTATATCTCGAATTTAGTTCAAGTATAACCATTCCATAGATCACTCGGGAGCTTATACTCTATCTGTATTTTGAAACGTGCCGCTTGCTTGTGTATTATAAATCCTACTCCGCCGTTGGCGGTTACCCTTCTCCTTTATAATATAACGGGTTGTTTGACTTGAGGATTAATTTGGATTCTTCTTACCTCTGCCAGTCCTATAATGTTCCAGTGTATGTGTTCCAACTCTTCTTGTAGTTCAAATATTTTGTCATCCGTTGCTAATGTTCTTGTGTTGTATGTGATCAATTTCAGTTTTCGTTTTATATAGTAGCCGTGTCAAACCCAGGGATTCTTCGCACCCTCTGCTATTAGCCTAATCTGAAGCTACCTTGGTCGGGGGTCTTTGAGCTGCCAGGCAGTGAGGGCCGTATTCGTGGTGTATTCATTCATAAAGGGATTTTAGCCGTACTCCTACCACGCTGGCCATTGCGGGTTTGGTAGGGTTGCGAATTACATTTAATTTATTCTCGATGGAATACCGCCATGACTCGGTCGCCAGAGCCTCGTTAGTTATCTAGCAGCGGGTACCGCGTGCAGGAGAGGTTGACATTTGAGCCGGTCTTATTGGAGTGTTTTGCCGTCATCCCTTACCGTGTAACGAATAATTAGTTGAAAATGAAACGAGTTAAATAGTTAGTTGATGGAATGGTTATACCGCCATGAGTCGGTCGCCAGAGCCTCGTTAGTTATCTACCTGCGGGTACCGCTGCAGGGAGGTTGACATTTGGGCCGGTCTTATTGGAGTGTTTTGCCGTCTCCCCTTACCGTATAACGAATAGTTAGTTGAACACATTATAACCATATGAGTTGCATGTACGGTTCTTCACTACATATAGTTGATTTCCTAATCTAATTACGAAATATTTTTAGGGTCCAGTATTTCCAAATCCTTTAACTCTAGAAACACTGAAGGAATTGCAATGGGAAGGAGCTGTCAATAGGTTGGAATACGTTGGACAAGCCATTAGACTAACAAGACACAAACTAGATGGGAAAGTACCTTTGTTTGGTTTTTCTGCAGCACCTGTAATTTTATATGTTGAAATCTAATAACTTCTTAATATCAATAATACTTTATTTGTAGTGGACTTTGATGGTTTATATGATTGAAGGAGGAGGAACAAAAACAGCATCCAAAGCCAAGAAATGGTTGTATGCAAATGAAGCAGTTGCTAAAGAATTACTGGAGAAATTAGCGGATGTTATCACTGATTATTTTGTAATGCAAGTTGAATATGGTGCACAGTTACTTCAAATATTTGAGAGCAGTGCAGAATATTTGAATATAGATATGTATGGAAAGTTCATGGTTCCATTGCTTCAAAAAATTAGGTCAGGAGTTCTGCACAAACTGCAAGATAAAAATATTCCATCAGTACCAATGGTAAATTTTATATAATAATTTTATTTTTATTATATCTTGGTTTTTAATAGGAAATGGTTATCGGCTTTTTCTGAACTTTTAAATTCACTCGAATATGCTTCTTTTGTAATTATATTTTTTATCTCATCCTCTTTATGCATCTTATTGTCTTTCTATATCTTATTCTCTTTTCCAAAAAATACTATATATACTTTTCAAGCAATATTTTTCAAGCAATGTGAGCAAACACCGTCTAATTTTCTAGTACATTGTCTATACTCTGTCCGGCGAGAGAATGCATCCCGTCTCGACGAGTTTAGCATTGTTCTGCGCATACCCCCCTGAAACTGCAACTGACGCATATTTCTGAACTCAAACTAATCTGCGCGTCCCTTATACCTCGGCCCAGTACAGCTGCATTCTCTCGCCCGACACAGTTTAGTTATAATCGATATTACAATTTTCCATAATCAGTCTAATAAGACATTTTTTCTTAACTTAATTAACAATATCGCTAATTATCTAAATAAAAAATTTATATTTCTTAGATTTTAGATTTTTTATTCTAAAAATAAAATTACATCAAAATACATTTTTAGGTTTATTTTGCAAAAGGTGGTGGTCATTTTATGGATTTACAATTAGAACTTGGTTTTGAAGTAATTGGTGTTGATTGGGTCACAAATCCCATAGGGATCCGAAAGAAATCTAATGTAACGTTACAAGGGAATTTAGATCCATGTGCTCTCTTCAGTAATAAGAAAGGTCTGGAATGCTATGTTGAAAAAATGGTTCAGCAATTTGGACATGGTCGATACATTATGAATTTGGGACACGGAATTTATCCTGAAACACCCACTGAAGCTGTTGGCTGGTTAGTGGACTTGATCCATTCTTATAAATGCAATTAGTTTGGTGCAGAATTTATATTACTTCAAATGCAAATGAAAAATAAATTTTTTGTTGAGAAACTATTTTTATTTAAAATATAAGTGCTTGAATTGTTGAAGTTTAGCGTTCGTTATAATTACTTTTATCAATTGAAATTGGGTATATTTGGAATCTTCCTTCACTGATGTTACTGCTGAATTTTTATATAACCATCTGCAACAAAAGAAACTAAGTTAAAGAAAAAAGAGAAAAAAAAAAAAAGAAAAACGTCTTTCTATATTTTGCCATAAAAGTTAAAAATTACCTTTTTGCATTATGCTTACAATAACCTATCAACACGTACTTATAGGTTTACAACTTACTTAACAAATTTATAACTATTAAGATTTATCTTCCTCAAAAGTCACCCCCAAAATAAAAGCATTTAAGAAAGTTTAATCTATATATTTCTATAATGATATTTAACCCTTTCAATCTCCAGTGAGTTGAGTACACCATATGTAGGTTTTAAACTAATAGGGTCTCAAGTACAAGAGAAGTGCAGTGGAGAAATATATATATATATATATATATATATATATATATATATATATCTAATAATAATAATTCCTGGCGCAACAGCCCATGGCGGGCCAAGGCCTCCTCCCACGGCATACACTTGTGCTTGGTGTCTTGATCTTAGACGCAAGTGTATATATATATATATATATATATATATATATATATATATATATATATATAAAATTGACAACTACTCTATTTTCTCTTGTACCTGAGACCAGTGTTCCCTCTGGGACACTAACGTCCATATTTCAGAAAGTTGGCGTAGTAAAAACTTTGCTTTATGATTTTTGGAAGTGGTGAATGCTGTTGTATAAACTGAAATAATAAATGAACTAAGATGGCATATTTTCTTACTGTAATTGTTGATGAAAGAAATTGAAATGACTGTATTTCAACAACCAAATGTTTAATTCTATATTTTAGGTTTAGAAAATCTGATCAATATAAAACTGTTTTCGGTAGGATAATCCAATTACAGACATGTAATTATTCTTACTACACATTTTATGAAGGTAACCAATTTGATTTGCAAAAGCTGGCTATGTTTACATCTGATGGCGCGTCCGTAATGCTTGAAAAACGATATGATGTAGCAGCTAAATTAATGCAGAGTGTACCACATTTGGTACAACAACATTGTATTGTAAACCGAAAAAAAATATGTTTTTCGGATGCATGGAAAGAAGTAAAAGCCACGAACTCTTTATACATTATTCTTGAGATCCGCGAGGAAAACAAGTAAATTTAAAGAGATTATTGAAGTTTCACAAAATAACTCTATAGCTTTCCAAGCTATTAATGAGGCAAGGTGGTTACGACATTTTGCAATAAAAACAATTATTACAAATTATGATTCATTAAATGAATATTTTAATCAAGATACAAATATTCTAATTTCCAAAATTTGTTTAAAAAACTTAAACAACATTAAATTTAAAATAAATTTATAACTTTTGTCTTCAATTTTAGAACTCTTTAGAAGTGCTTTATGCAGGGCCCGATCTAGCTATTTAGCCGCTCCGGGCAAAACTAATATTCGCCGCCCTTTACACCACCATCTTGGTGTTTACCACTTGCTATTTCAAAGAAATGTGATATTGCTGGAATTGTATAATACTCACCTATGTTAGTCTACGGGGGCTTCTGAACAAGCATACAAAAGTTCATGAGAGTATGTATGCATAAGTATGTTTATAAGGATATATGTATGTCTGTTAAAGAATTTCTCAAAAACTACTGAATGGATTGAAATATTTTTTTTAACGACATAAATTAATATACATAATAATAATATATACATAATATTTATTATATTACGAATAAAAAAACACAAGAAATGATTTGTTTTTAAATTGTATGCAAGTAAAAATAACACATTATTATGTAACAATACAAAACGAATCAGTCATTATTAAAAATAATCAAATTAGGTAAATAAAACATTTTTCCTGTAAATATTAAACTCTACCTCGTAATTAAAATAATTTTCTTCGCACTTTTTGCTCCGCAAAATCTTTAATAATTTCTAATAAATTTATACTGTCAAAAATCTTGTGTTCTATCGAAACCATAGCCAATCCAGACAATCTATTCTGTGTCATGGTGGATCGCAGATAATTTTTTATTAGTTTTAATTTGGAAAAGCTTCTGTCGACACTTGCAACTGTAACTGGTAAAGTTAAAAGAATCCTGAGCGCAATACTGATATTTGGACTAAATCTTAAATCTGTTATGAACTTTAAAACGTCTTGAGGAGACAAATTACTGTTTAAAAACATACAAAGAACTGATAACTCCTCTGAAAGGTCTATTGCATTCACATCACATGAGTTGTCGTGGGTTAAAATAGTCTCCAGGTTCTTACAATGCTTTAACAATTCATATTTCGAAAGTTCTCTTAAGGCATATATGTTATATAAAAAAGCAAAATATTTACTATGCTCAGTAATCTGGG
Organism: Phosphuga atrata; assembly: GCA_944588485.1. Lineage (NCBI taxonomy): Eukaryota > Metazoa > Arthropoda > Insecta > Coleoptera > Silphidae > Phosphuga > Phosphuga atrata. The sequence continues at coordinate 2,901,667 of OX155909.1, forward strand.
AAAACCTTGACTCTAAGGAGTTTATAGCTGTATCTATAATGTGAAAAAATACTTCAATTTTATATTTTTGACGAGGTTCAATGATTGGTTCGTCACTACACTCGTAACCAAATTGCTTCTTTTTGGATCGAGCACGAGGTTTCGGCAAATTTTCTAAGTCTAACACCTCGCAATCAATTTCAGAAGCTAAGACTTTTGCGTCTTCAAGAACTTGAGTAAAATACTCATCTGAACGTGAGTTTTTAAAGAAATCTTGAGCATTTTTAAGTATTTTTATAACAGAAACGAAATCAAAGTCTTTTCTTTGCATTAATTTACTAACCGGATTTATAAAACCAAAAACCAAAATTTCGTACCAAATTATTATAGAACATAAAAATTTAAACTGTTTAATTTGGTTCAACAAACCCGAAGCTTCGTCTCGTGTAGAGGTATCCGTATCTGTGTTTTGGTAAACACTAAACAATGCATCGTACACTTGTCCTATTTGATGTCTTCGTGGTTTTATTGTCTCGATTCGACTTTCCCATCTCGTGTTACTAAGTGGTTTTAGAGTAATATCTTTTACATTCTTCAAAAGAATTGACCATCTCAATTTTGAAGAGGAAGAGAAAACATATATTTTTTGCACAGTACTAAAAAAATGTGTAGCTTCCAGTGAGGACTTTGCCATGTCGTTTACCACTGAGTTTAAAGAATGACTACTACAAGGAACATAAAATGCCCGTGGATTGATGTTTTTTATCCTGGCTTGGACGCCACTTTGAATACCTTTCATATTAGATCCATTATCATACCCTTGCCCTCTTATGTTTTCTAAAGACAATCCAAGTGCTGATAATTGTTCTAGGATAATTTCTGTTAGTGCCAGACCTGTAAATTTTTCGATTGGTATAAATCCTAAAAAACTTTCATTTATTACAATTTCTGACGTTCTTGGATTGTCTTCGGTTTGATTAATAGAGATATACCTAATTATGAGGTATAATCGAGGTATCTTCAATCTACAGGTACAATCGAGGTACAATCTAAGATAATAGAGTAATATTTCAATTTAATGATAGCTTCCAGAATATGTTTTTTTATGCTGTTTGAAATTGTATCAATAAACTCAATTTGAATAGTTTTACTTAAGTAGATTGCTTTTCTCTCCTCTTTCTTCAAAACTCTGCGTACATGTTCCTACATAACAGGATCAAATTCGGCTAACAAATCTACTAGTTTTAAAAAATTACCGTTGTTATGTTGATATAGATTTTCAGAAGTACCTTGAAAAGCCAAGCAGTTTTTGGCTAACATTTTGATGATTGAAGCAATACGTAACAAAACTCCATTCCAGTGTTCTATTTCTGATTTAATTATTCTTTGTGACTCGGCATCTATCGTATGAGATGATTTCAGCCTACGTAAAAGTTCGACCCATAATTTTACAGCTTCTACACTCTTTATATCGAGCTCATGCTTCCAATTTTTGTAGCCAGCTTCAGATAGACCGGAAGTTGTAGTTGTATTAAATATTTTGCAGCAAAAACAATATACCGAATTTTTTGCCACAGAATATACAAGCCAATCTCTCAAAATTTCTTCACCCTTGTTAAGCTTTCTCTTATAATATCTCGAAGTAAACCTTTGACCATTGTTATCCCGTGGAAATTCAAATTCATACAAAACTTCTATTTACCAAATATATTCTTTCTGCATCTGTTAATCTAACGGGCCACGTGGCTGGGTCGACATCTAAAAATGACGTTGATCCCGCAGAAACACTTGTAGTTGCAATAGCACCATCAGCTACAATAGCGCTTGGCCCAGAAGTAGAAGCATCAGGTTCATAGATTATATTGGTATTCGGGCGTATGTTCATCATGTGATTTAAACGAAGCTGTAGCTACTACATCGGTTTCTCGTATGGGCGACGTTGGTTTGTTAAGCTCACTTTTCTTTAAAAAGGACTCTAAAGCCCCTGCTTGCTTTTGCCGCTCTGCATCTTTTTCGAGTCTTTTTATATTGGTATCCCGACAAGCGTGATCTACCGTCAGTCATTCTGTTCCGTAAACAATAAAAATATTAATCAAATTTAAATAGATATGTAATAACCTTACTAATATTATAAATCCGAAAGTAATTATGTTTGTCTGTATGTTACATTTTTTCGCTTAAATCGTTGAATTAATTTTGATAAATTTTGCTATATAGAAATGAATTGGACTTTCAAAACGGAAATAGGCTACTTTTTACCGCAGAAAAGTTTCTCATTTCTTGCGGACAATGTTAAATTAAAACCAGGGTTGAGATGATTTTAAACACTTGATTTTAATCAGTGATTTAAATCGCGATTAAAATCAAGTGATTTTTTTTTTAAATCGTTGATTTAAATCAATACCTTTTTTAACAACAAAATCAACCAAAAAATGTCAAGTGACCCTATTCTTTTTTGTAAGTAGCATAAAAATTGAAATTCAAGTGAAATTGTAACCGAAATTAGTTTTACTAGTACAAATACAGTAGGTATATTTACAATTTTTTCAAATTTAAAAATACCATTAAAAATATCATCAAAAATTAAATTTCAATTATAATTGCAACTTGTAAATTATTTTCACTATTCAGATTCCCAGCAAATTTGAAATGTTTATTTTCACAAAAAAATGAGTTTTTTTTTTAATTCCATTAAAAATTACCATATAAATTAAAATTCTATTTAAATTGACACTCTGAATAAGTACATTAAAGACCTGTAAGAGTCTCCAGTCGCCAAAAATCGTAGGGTGATGACAAAAAATAATTATGTAAGCAGTAAGAACATAAATATCAAAATATGTTAAGTAACTGCGACTACAGCAATACCCAAACGGTTTTTGTCAATTTTAAGTCGTAGATTTTTTCAAATTATTCATTGTTGATTTTTTGTTTGATTGTGACTAATATTGATAATTTTAGAAGAACTGAAAGAAATTTTATAAGAATATAGTGAAAATATAATTAAAATAAACAATGAGTTTTTTTTTTAATAATAATAACCGACTTCAAATAAATCCGATTTCTTTGATATTTTTTTTAAATCATGATTTTTATCAACCCTGATTAAAACTACTTTCTAGCTTAAAAATACGTATTTTTTACGTACTACAGATTTATTTTATAAAATAGGTACTTAGTAAATTCACACGAATCACACGCGCACTTCAATATGTATTGTTAATTGTCTGATTAATCTACCACCAATATTCACACCAATATTCTACCACCAATATGGCACGTTCAGTAATTCGGCGCTCTGGGAAAACTATTTTGTATAATATTTTGAAATATATATATATAATCACTATAATATTTTTTTATATATCTAATTATTTTGTATAATATTTTTTCAGTTATTTTTATTTAATACTATGTGTTCTTAGTATGTACCTACTTATGTACATATTTTTTATATGTAGAGGTACATATTTTATTATTTCTGAACGTTTGGACTTCGTGCAACTCGGCGCCCTCAATTTTGCCGCCCCTCATTTTTGCCGCTCTGGGCATTTGCTCGGCTGGCCCCCCCTTAGATCGGGCCCTGGCTTTATGTCAAATTTTTCAAGGCCGTGAATTAAAACCTATAGGCGCTTTTCAATTTTCTCATGCAAAAATTAATAAAATCAAGGAAAAATATCTTGGAATCATGACATGGAACAAATAAGCTTTAAAAAAATAAAATAAGCTTTTAAAAAAGGTTTTTTTTTTAATTTTTTTTAATGATTTATATACAGTATAATCTTGGTAATGCGGCGGTTGGTTAGTCGGACACGGTCAGTAATCCGGCGGTCTGGAGAAACATGTGTTTTTTCTTGTCGCCACGCGGCACCGGATACTTATAAGTAAACATGCTCGCTTGTGCTCTTTCCTCCCGCCACTCTTTCCCTATCTACTCATTCTGTTCGCCGCTCAATTACATCTTGTTTTGTTATTGGTTTGTCGTTTATCGAGTGTATTTAGTGTATGTAGTTATTTAGTGTACAATGTCAACCAAACGGAAACACATCTCTTGTTTGTATCAAAGTAAGTTTGTATCAAAAATATCTATAATCTTGATAAAGGAGAAACCGCAGCAAACCTCGCACGCACTTATGGCGTTGGAAAATCCACGATCTACGGCATCAAAGTCATCCGCGAGAAAATTCTCCAATTCGTCAGGATTACTGAGGGGGACTCGAAGGAAAGAAAGACAGTTAAAACAGGTGATTGTCCTGAAATAGAAAATCCCTGATTTACTTGGTTTATGCAAGAACGTGCCGAGCGTGCCATACGCCATTATCGGGAGATATCCTCCGTGAAAAGGCAAAACAATTTTACGAAAAAATAATCAAAAAAGATGATTTTCGAGCTAGCCATGGCTGGCTTGATAATTTAAAAAAAAGATTTGAAATTCGTTTCTTAACTGTCACAGGATAAACATTATCAAGTCATGCTTCGGCTATTAATCATTTTCAGAGGAAATTGGAATTAAAAATCCAAGAATTTTTCTCTTACCAGAACAGGTTTACAACGCAGATGAAAGTGGTTTATTCTGAAGGAAGCTTCCGCATAAGACCTTTGTACACTGTTCCGAAGAAAGTGCCCCAGGAAGAAAAATGTTAAAGGACAGATTGACATTCATGCCATGTGCAAATTCCACGGGCACACACAAACTTTCCTTATTGGTTGTAGGAAAAGCTAGGCATCCGCCGACTTTTAAAAACGTAACTCAGTTACATATAAAAATCAAGCCAAAGTATGGGTTACCTTGGTTAAAAGTTTTTGCAAAAGTTCACAACTTGCCTGCTAAATTTTTGCTTCTTCTACACATTTACCTACCATATAGGTACATATTTTATTCATTTTGAAATACAATTGTACATAAAATATGTAAAATTGTTATTTTTTCCTTTAACTCCCGATAATCCGGAATTTTCTGATTGAATCCGACGGTTGTCTGGTTCCATATGTGTCGGATTATCAAGATTATACTGTATAACTATAAAAACAGATATGTTAAAATTTATTATGTGAACATTTGGAATAAAGGGTTCCATCATTTGATGGTTGGATGACCATAATTTAATTATGGTGTAGCGGAAATAAAAAAAATGTGTTTAAATATAATTTTACTTTTCTTACCATTACCAAAACGCCATTAACAAAAAATGTAATCCTTGATTCTAAAATTTTTCAATTTTTCAAGTAATTGTGAATTGTTGTTCTTTTTTGTTGTCAAATGTGTTAATTGAAAAATTTAGACCAGACAACAACATAAATATTAAATTTTCTTATTTTTCATTTGTATGAAAAGGGGAAGCCACAGTAATTAGCTAAATTCTGTCTTCACAAACTAATGATTTTACTTGATTTTAGAGTAGTTTTTCATTGTGTTTCGTTGAAATGTATTTGCTACAAGTGTTATGTTGTAAGATCGTCAATGCGTATGAGTAGGTACAAAATTTAGCTGAAAATTATTTATTAGTATTGCAATTTTTTACTATATGCGCTTTTTAATTGCCGCACATTTTTTTTCATTTTGGTAAAAACTGCACACACCTAAAAAAGTGCGCACGCAGGTCACAAAAATTAGAGAGAACACTGCTTGAGACCCTATTAGTTTAAAACCTACATATGGTGTACTCAACTCACTGTAGATTTAAAGGGGTAAATATCCTGATACAAATATAGAGATTAAACTTTTTTAGAAATATACAGAGTAACAGGCTCACGAGTAATCGGAGCCCAATGACAACCCAACACCATAGGTATTGCAATACACAGAAATGGTATCCAATGATGACCGACTGAAACAAATGATTAAAGGCTTATTTCACCCAGAGCAGTGGCGCGTAATTTAAGTAAGTGCTTCTGGCTAAGAGGGGAACACATGAAAATATCAGGACAGTCTGAAAGGAAGCGTTGGTTTAGGTAATGTTTAAATTTTTTTATTACTCTGAGAGACGTGTGAGCGGGGAATATTTCGCTGAGTTCGTACGGTAACGCATCAGACGGTAGGTTCTGGGTATGCGGGAAATGATTGTGGGACAGTTAAGATTTAAGTGGGACAGTAGGTTGGGAAAATTAATTCAATTGTTATGTAATTTAAATAAAAATAACTTATCGCGCTCAATATGCCTGGCATGTAATGGCGTAATACATGGTACCTCCAGAGGACGGAAACCTACGTGATAGAAAATTAAGCAATTTTCATTGGATTTTTCGAGACGTTTACTCTCTCTTTCGGTTCACTCTCCTTTTTTGCACTCCTCAAACCAATGCACCCACACGTCCTTCCCTACCTCACATACACCACTCTTATACTTGTCATCCATACAATACTTTCGCCCTCTTTCTTCGCAGCCGCATCTAAACCTGGCAATTACTGACTGGGCATTCAGGCCCATTGTTGATTTTAAGTATTTAGGTAGCTCTTCAAATATTTGTATTTTCACATAGTCCTTACTATATCTACTCTCCATTGTTTTCCTTTGACGTTCTTTCAGTTCAACACCCTCAGCCTTAGCACTAGCCATTCGTCAACTCGCACGCCTTTCCTCCTAAGCGTCTCTGCATTTCCATGATAGGCATACCACCTCCTTCATACAGTTTCCTTCTATTCTTTCCCCAATTAGTCTCTCTGCTACCATTCATTTCTTCAAAACTTGCTACCTTGAATACTTCTTTTACAATTTCTTTTATCCGAAAAAAACACAATCTCTCGATTTTCCAGATATCCCCTTTTTTCCAAACATTCCCACACCATTTTTTATTTACCGTGTCATATGCAGTCTTTAAGTCTAGGAGCAGAGCAAAGAGCTTACCCATGGGACTTACGATAATATACCTAAGGGTTATTAAATGTTCAGTAGTTCCCCTTACTTCTCTAAAACCTGCTTGCGTTTCTGGTAGCAACATTTTTCTTTCCACTTCCTCCCCCAAACGCCTATCTAATAATTTCGCATACATTTTATAGGATGAATCCATGAACGTTATACCCCTATAGTTTCTCATTTCGTTCCTTTCACCACTTTTGTAGACAGGTATCACTTCCCCCACTGTCCAACTGCTTGGAATTCCAACTTATTTCCGCCATATTCTATTGAATTCGTCTGTCACTCTGTACAAACATTGCTCATTTGCCGTCATCCAACCCTCATTCGGCACCCCGTCTTGACCTGCCGCCTTTCTTTTCTTTAAGGATTTTGCCAGATTTACCACCTCCTCCACTGAAAATTCCTCTTCTTCCACTATCCTCATACCGCGTTCGTGCCTCATCGGTTCTTCTTAATCTACCCCCCTCCTACTAACTCCATGAAGTGCTGTTTCCAATCCCCTATCTCAAATTTGTCGGTCACTCCTTGTACTAGACCTCCGTTTTTGCTTAGGAACCGCCACAGCTCCGTTTCATTATTACTGTTTGATATCTCTTCCACCCTTTTCTTTTCCCCATCTTTTTTTTTTGTCTGCATAACTCTCTCAAGCTGCAGTTTTTGTTTTTTAATTTCTTCTTTGACTCCCTTTCCTTCTCTCCATCTGTTTATCACCTCTCTTAGCTTTTTCTTTTCTTTCCCGCATTCTTCATCAAACTATGTGAATTTGGTTCCAGTTATCTTGATAGTTTTAGCCACCATTGACGCTCTCATACAATGCGTTATTTCTTTCATATCTTTGAGGTTTTTCCAATCAACTTTTGCTAGCCTCGTGGCACATATTTCTTGTGCGGGCTGATCCCATTTAAATATTATCCTTTCCCCACTTTCCCTTGTTTCGTGTTTTTCCTTCATGGTCACAATTATCGGCATATGATGGGACTCCCCTGTAATACCAATCCACATACTTTCTATTGACTCCATTGATTTCTCATTTGCCACCACTAGGTCAATAACAGATTCACCACTACCTCCCACAAAAGTAAATTCCCCGTCCCAGTCTCCTACACAGCACCCATTTAGCACTTCCCATTGGTTTTTCTTCACCCACTCCAACCACAGCTTTCCTTGAGCATTCCTTACTTTATCCTTAGATTTCCTCGTAATTTCCCCTCCACTATTCTTACATTCCAGTCTCCTCCTATCAGCAGTTTTTCGTGTTCCTCTTCGTTCAGGTAATCCTCTATTTTTTGTTGTATTTCCATAGATCTATTATTATTATACACCGTCATCACCCCCCACCATTGCCCTTCAATTTCTATTTCCCTCATCACCAGACCTGCACACATATCTTTCGCCGTATCTTTTTCTCTTCTGGGTATATCTGCGGAAGCTTTTTCCTAATCCTCTATTTTTGCCCTTCCGAATCTTTTTTTGCAAATTAATTTACATATATATATATATATATATATATATATATATATATATATATATATATATGTGTGTGTTGTATTGTTTTCTCGGGGATTCCGCGTTGATGCTGAGGGTTGGCTCTGAAAAGAACCGGATTCTCGACGTTTCGGCGAACTAACATTCGCCATTCTCAAGAACAATAGACACTAATTTAAATTTCTAGCACATAAACCTAAATAATTAAATTAAAGCTTAAAAAATAATGAAACCCAGCCTTAATTAAGAAAAACTAATGAAAAATTGAACTATAAATGTAAAATCAATAACAATTAAAAAATTTTTGGCTTCCCCCTAACCAAAAACAAATTTAATTGCTAAAAACATTAGCTTTTAAGAACAATAGACACTAATTTAAATTTCTAGCACATAAACCTAAGTAATTAAATTAAAGCTTAAAAAATAATGAAACCCAGCCTTAATTAAGAAAAACTAATGAAAAATTGAACTATAAATGTAAAATCAATAACAATTAAAAAAATTTTATTCGCACCATCATCCCAAACAACTAGCATCTGTAGTCAACACTCTTACCACCCGATCCAAAAGACTAGCCGACCAGCTTAACTTACCGAAAGAATTGAGGAACTTACGAGAAGCTCTTTCTTCAAATGGATATCCAAACAGCTTAATATCCAGAGCTTTCCGTCGTACAGAGAACAGTAGCCAAAGAACTGAAGAACGCCGGAAACCCGTTAGCACAGCATACCTACCATATGTTCATGGATCAACTGACAAAATCGCCAGAATACTTAAAAGACACAACATCGACACCATTTTCAAACCTAACCAGAAAATATCCTCCATGCTACGCAGCGTTAAAGACACCATCCCGTTAGAATCCCATGGAATTTACGAAATACCTTGCGGAACATGTGAACAAACCTACATTGGACGTACCAATAGAAAAATATCTGCTAGGATTCAAGAACATGTAGTTTCAACCAGACACAGAGACAAAGTTTCATCGGCACTTGTACAACACACAAACACCGGTCACTGGATGGACTTTAGAAATTCAAGGACTGTTGCACAGATTAGCCACGAAATGTCACGAGTATACAGAGAAGCCATAGAGATAGAAAAACGAGACTACTGCATGAACACGAGAGACGATTCCTTGAGACTGCCCCCAGCATGGCGACCGATCATATCCAGCCTCAAAATGCAATCCCAGACACCCCAGACTCATGTACGACCAACAAGACAAACAAACAACCGAACCGAAGCACCGCACACAACGCGCATGACCCGAAGCCAGACAGCTATAAGTAGTCGCATCGCACGAACGAGCTCTCAGTATGCGTCTAACGGTTGACCCGCATGGACGCATATACCTCTTGAGAATGGCGAATGTTAGTTCGCCGAAACGTCGAGAATCCGGTTCTTTTCAGAGCCAACCCTCAGCATCAACGCGGAATCCCCGAGAAAACAATACAACACAGGTATCTATCCGCGAAAACCTCAAATACAACATATATATATATATATATATATATATATATATATATATATATATATATATATATATATATATATATATATACCCAGATTCTCTTCGTTAACATTATCAGGTGCGATTAGTTAAAATTAGTGATGTAGAATTGTAACTATAGTAAAAATATTGAAACGATAGTAAAAAGAAATAGTGGAAGGCTCTTCAGATAATAATGAGTACCTTGTACAAAGCTTATACTATCATTATCTGATGTAAATACATTTTTCATATGTTGGTTTATGTCTTTTTATGTTTCAGTTTTTTCATATTTCAGCTTTTATACTTACGTAGAAGAATCTCGCGAAATGTATTTTGTATAAAAGTTAATAAGTATTTTTCAAAAGACGCAGAAATTAGTTTCGTGGTAAATTTTTGGTGCAGAATCCAAAGGCTAGCAGTCAGATTTGGTCTATCAGATGGAGTTTTTAAGATGCACTGTATTGGTCTCTTTTGGATTTTCACGCACGTTTGAATCATTTTCACTAACCTTTTGTGTTTTTATTTTTGGTTTAAAGAACCCCTTACGCTTCTTTTACTACTAAATTAATGAAAATCGGTTGAAAGTTTCTCCAGTTATCACATGAATTAAAATTTTTATCTGAATAAGTCTTCTACATATTTTTCCACTAATTTTGGAATGCTAAATCGAATAGTGAAAACTAGTAGTCTATGCGGCAATCAGTTCATTAACAGGTGTGAAACTGAAATAAGTTAGTCTATCTAGAAAACTAGAGCTGCTACGAAATACAGTATAATCTTTATAATCCGGCGGTTGGTTAATTCGGCACGTTTAGTAATCCGGCGCTCTGGGGAATCACGAGTCTTTTCTTTCCGCTTTCCCGCGTCGGATATAAACTTCGCGCACATCTGAAATAAAGTCAAAAGGGACACCCTCTCGGTCTTCGGAAGCTTTCCAACAAATGTTAAGTGGATGTTACGCTGACAAACGATGACATAGCTTGGCTTCAAGGCACAAGCGAGGAAAATTTTCATTACTTTTGTGATGAAGAAATCCTCAGCTTAATTTGTTCCACAGATGACGATGAAGCTAACGATGACTTGAATGTTTGAACTCGGCGAACTGTAGCAAACGGAATTTTATATAGTTCAGGGGTTATATATTAAGATACCGTTTTATAGTGCATGAGAGCAGGGCTGCACTGATGAGAAATGGACCTCGAAGCGCGTTTGCGTATGGCTATTCTTTTGGGTTAAGTTAACAATGGAAACAATGTTATTTATGTTCTTGTCTAGTGTCACGAAAGTGAACTGAATCCTAGTTAGTAACAGACAAATATCTGCTGTTTCGACATAAGATTTCTTTTGTAGTCTTGAAAAGATTTAATAATATTATGGAGCTACAGAGGGGTTGAATATGTTCAAGCTATGTTCCGCTTTGGTAAGTTGGAATGATTTTATTTATAATTGGTTTAGTTTCACCCCTATATTTAATTATGTTATTGTTCTGTTTTAATCCCGATAATCCGGAATTTTTTAATAATCCGGCGGATGGTCTGGTCACATATGTGTCGGATTATCAAGATTATACTGTACAAACTAAAAAGTATTTTTGGAATTAGCACGAAAATATAAAAAATCAGTTCTTACTTACCGACACCCAGCCAAAAATTTCGTTGGTCATCTGACAATCAAAATCCCGATTAAACCGTCTTAACATCTTTTTTTTTTAATTATTTAAACGTATTAGTTTACGTGAATAACAAGACAAATACGATTTGTTAATCTTCCACAAAAAGGTAAAAGAAATAGCTGGATATACCAGAAGCCACCTACCATCCAGATTAGTAAATGAGGACAACCAACTTCTGACAAATAAAGAAGTAATGAAACAAGAGTGGACAAAGTATATCCAAAATTTGTTCGATGGCGAAACTAATTTAGCACATCCAAATCAAGGAGGAGACACTGGCCCGAACATCATGAAATCAGAAGTTATTAAAGTTATAAAATCCTTAAAATCAGGTAAAGCTGCAGGACCGGACGACATGTACATAGAAATCTTAAAGCGTATACAAGAGGAAGATATCCACATTTATGTAAACTTCTTTAACAAAATATATGAATCCTCAAACATACCGAAAGACTGGTTGAACTCAATATTCATTGCCCTACCAAAGAAACCAAACGTAAACAAGTGCGACCAATTCAGACTGATAAGCTTGATGAGCCAAGTATTAAAAGTATTCCTAAAAATCCTACATAATAGAATAAGTAAGAGATGCGAAGAAGATCTAAGCAATGAACAGTTTGGTTTTAGAGATGGACTTGGAACAAGAGAAGCGTTGTTTGGGCTGTCAGTTCTCATGCAAAAATGTAGAGACCAAAAAAGGACGTGTAAATCTGTTTAATTGATTATGCAAATGCATTTGACTGTTTAAAACACGACGTCCAAATTAAGATTCTGATGACCAAAGGCCTCGACCAAAAAGATATCTCCTTCATAAAAAATGTGTACGAACACCAGACTACTGCAGTACGACTCGAGGACGACACGACCAGCGATATACCTATTAAACCTGGAGTACGTTAGGGCTTGGGGGTTTGGGTGTGATGCGCAATACATAGTCACTAGCGGCCACATAGCCTCTCCACTCCAACTCCACACTCGCCAACACGTGGTGCCCCTCTTACGCTGAGTAATCTGATGGATGGTTTTGGGTAACCAATCCCAGCGGGAAACCAGTTCAGCTTGCTGAAGAGTGTTGGGGGGTTTAGGAAGGGCTAGTAGGTGGGCGTAGTACCTGGCGTAGGTGGGGCCTCCTAGACTGGGTAGGGAGAGGGACAGGTTACCTACTCTATGGACGGCGGCGGAATGAGACAGGCATCGTTCCTCAGCCCTGAAGATTGGGGCTACTGTCTTTGCTACTTAAGGGTACTCACTCTCGCTAGTTGTCTCAGCTATCTGTGCCACTAGGATCGGAGCCTATACCTATGGCAGCAGGCGGGCTATTACGTGCAAGCCCCCCCCTATTACTCTCTGCACAGTTACCCTCATTCACCATCAACCATCCCCATAACTTGAGCGGAGATGCGGCAGGGTTGTGTACAATCACCATTGTCCAATATATACTCGGAACAAGTATTCCTGAAAGCCTTGGAAAAATCTACAGATGGAATCACGATCAATGGTGAACTATTGAACAACATCAGGTACGCGAACGATACGGCTATATTTGCAGATAGTGCAGCTGGCCTACAAGGTTTGATGAACCAAATAATAGCAGAAGGTGATGCGCTTGGGCTAAAAGTAAATACGGCCAAAACGAAAGCAATGGTTATCAATAGAACACCAGATATCCAAGCCAAACAAGTATACAATAAGCAAATAGATCAGGTCGCTAAATTTAAATACTTGGGCAGCTGGATCACCGAAGACCTGGATCCAGATCTGGAAGTAAGAACACGCATTTTAAATTAAGATGACAAAAGTATTTTGCGAGAGAAACCTTAAACTAAGATACCGGTTCATTAAGTGCTACATCCACTCGGTACTGTTGTATGGTGTTGAGGCTTAGTCCGTTGAAGATGAATACTATGAACAAAATAGAAGCGTTTTAGATGTGGATCTTTCGAAGGATGCCGAGAATATCCTGGGCGGAATATATCAACGAATAATGAGGAATGATGTTTAGACGCATGGAAAGAGAAAGAGAGCTATTGGTTATTGCGAAGAAACGTACGACGGCGTACCTAGGACATATCCTCGGATATACAAAATATAGCCTTCTAAAATTAATAATGGAGGGCAAGATAGAGGGGCGTAGAAGGAAGTGCTCCTGGTTAAAGAACGTAAGAGACTGGACTGGTCTGGACTCCCACTCATTCTTCAGAGCGCCACAAGACCGTGCGGAATTTGCCATGATTGTTGCCAACCTTCAGTAATGGAGAAAGCACCTAAAGAAGTTTAAGTGAATAAGCCTCAGACAGTATAGTAACTAAAACGTTATACTCAACACGAAATCGAAAATCAAATCCCGCAATACCATCTACATGTAAAAAAACAGTAACTAAAATTAACATTTCTCACTAAATTCCAATAAAACCTAAGACAATATTACAATAAACTTAATTCTTACCTTATTTCATCTCCTCCAATTGGTACTTTAATATTAATAACACGCCGGTCAGTATGTTCCAAAATACTTTTTTCTAGTTGATTCCGTAATGCAGCAATGCCAGTTTTTTCTGTAGCGGACACTACCAAATCGGGAAATTTACCAGTCTTAACAAGATCAAATTTATTACCAACACTAATTATTTTCTTTAAAACTCCTTCCACCTTTGATTTCTTTGCTAAATTTTCTAATGTCTGCATTACGTGTTTTCGTTGAAAAATTAAATCAGGATTGCTTAAATCTTCCACGTGTAAAATTAGATCCTAAAAAGGAATAAAGTTAAATTAGTAAATTTATTTGTACAATGATTTATTATAATGTTAGTTTTGATTTATGTACATTTAAAACAGAAATCAACATCTTGATACGAAAGTAAAATTTTATGCATTTTCTTGCAAAAAATTTATCAATTTCTAAAATTTTATTGCAAAATGTCCTTTAATTTGTAGTCATGAAATCTTGAGAATCCGTTTATGTTTTATTCAAAATTGTACTTACTGCAAATAAGACATCTTCTAAGGTTACAACAAAACATTCAATAAGATCAGTGGGTATGTTAGATAAAAATCCTACAGTATCCACATAGAGTACTTCTAAATTTGAAGGTAGTAATCCAGCGTGCATAGTAACATCCAAAGTAGAGAACAGTTGATTTTTAGGTATTAATTTATTATCCCCCGTTAAAGCTTTAATTAGTGATGTTTTCCCAGAATTCGTATAACCAACTACAGCAATAATAGGGTAATCTAACTGACTTCTCTTATTTCTCAATAATTGTCTTTGTGATCTTAACTTTTTGATGGCGTTCTTTAATTTGTGTTCCCTGTTTTGTAACATCACTCTTTTGGTGTCATAATCACTACTAGCCATAAAATGTGTGTCGTGTTTCTTAATCTTAGCTTTTAAATATGGTATTTCAGCCAAAGCTACTTGTAACTTGGCGTGTTTAGTAATTGCATGAAGTCTTAAAATGTGCATAACAATTTTATATCTATCCATAATAGGTACTTTAAATATTTTTTCTAATACTTCTAATTGTGATATTTTTAATGTTCCAATATTGATGAAAACTGCGGTGATATCCGAATCGCTTCTAATTTTTTGTTTTAATTTCTCCAAAATTCCTGAACCGAATAATTCATTTTTGTCTAAATTGTCTAGGGGAACGGCTAAAGTATCGTGGACACGCCAAGGATGCAATGTGTTTATTAGCGCAACCGCTTCTTGTATTTGTTGATAAGGTTTGACGTCTACCTTCTTTGGGCCCCATTTTACGTATGGATGGATTATGTAACAATTGTAGTTCTTCGATAAAGCAAAACAACTTTCTGCTAATAATCTATATTCCCTAAAAAAAAAAAATATTTTTAAAAATAATATGTTTCACTAAAAATAACATTCGGAACTGGCGATCAGACGACAACAAGCAGTGATGCGTCTCAGAATCAGTCGGAATCAACAAATATAAATAAATTTGAATATAAATTAAATAGCGAAAATATAATAGCTATAGAAACGCGAAAATTGCTTATAGATATTAAACATTATTGTTATTATATTAAACACCTGTATGGCCTAGAAAACATAGACCATCTAATTTCATACATATCCCTCGAACTGTTACAGAGCGTCCTGATAATCTAGGAAACAAAACCATTATTATACGTACTAACGCCACCACAGCTACATGGATGGTTAGATTAGGTTATAACGGAGCAGATAAATCCAAACCACATAATGCGCACTAGCGCGACCTCTCGATCCGAAATAAGAAAAAATATTGAATTGGTAAAACCATACAACATTATAGATAATCAGATAAACTTAATAAACACGGAACAAAGCTTGAATATATAAATATACTCAACCTTTCCGGAACTCTATAATACTAATGAGTCTTTTTAGGACTACCAAAAACAAATCTCGTATGAAATTTGTCAGTTATTCTATAGCTTTCAGTCCACCTTCGTGGCACTCAACAAAAACCATAAAAATAACATTGATTTTTAAGATCATGTCTTTCCGATACCTTGAGTGGATAGCCATCTGTGGACGCGTTTCGAGATTTATCTCTCATCAGCACAGCTTTGCTTACATGAACAATATTTTGTAAATCACTCACTTGAAAACCCACGTGTTGATTAGGGTTAGATGTTTTTTAATTTTGACATTTCGTGAGAGAGACATGAACTTAGCAGGTTATTGATATAAATGATAAATTTTGAATTGGTAAAACCATACAACATTATAGATAATCAGATAAACTTAATAAAGACGGAACAAAGCTTGAATATATAAATATACTCAACCTTTCCGGAGGTTATATCAATAACCTGCTAAGTTCATGTCTCTCTCACGAAATGTCAAAATTAAAAAACATCTAACCCTAATCAACACGTGGGTTTTCAAGTGAGTGATTTACAAAATATTGTTCATGGAAGCAAAGCTGTGCTGATGAGAGATAAATCTCGAAACGCGTCCACAGGCTATCCACTCAAGGTATCGGAAAGACATGATCTTAAAAATCAATGTTATTTTTATGGTTTTTGTTGAGTGCCAAGAAGGTGGACTGAAAGCTATAGAATAACTGACAAATTTCATACGAGATTTGTTTTTGGTAGTCCTAAAAAGACTCATTAGTATTATAGAGTTCCGGAAAGGTTGAGTATATTTATATATTCAAGCTTTGTTCCGTCTTCATTAAGTTTATCTGATTATCTATAATGTTGTATGGTTTTACCAATTCAAAATTTATCATTTATATCAATAACCTGCTAAGTTCATGTCTCTCTCACGAAATGTCAAAATTAAAAAACCTCCATACCTAATCAACACGTGGGTTTTCAAGTGAGTGATTTACAAAATATTGTTCATGGAAGCAAAGCTGTGCTGATGAGAGATAAATCTCGAAACGCGTCCACAGGCTATCCACTCAAGGTATCGGAAAGACATGATCTTAAAAATCAATGTTATTTTTATGGTTTTTGTTGAGTGCCACGAAGGTGGACTGAAAGCTATAGAATAACTGACAAATTTCATACGAGATTTGTTTTTGGTAGTCCTAAAAAGACTCATTAGTATTATAGAGTTCCGGAAAGGTTGAGTATATTTATATATTCAAGCTTTGTTCCGTCTTTATTAAGTTTATCTGATTATCTATAATGTTGTATGGTTTTACCAATTCAAAATTTATCATTTATATCAATAACCTGCTAAGTTCATGTCTCTCTCACGAAATGTCAAAATTAAAAAACCTCCATACCTAATCAACACGTGGGTTTTCAAGTGAGTGATTTACAAAATATTGTTCATGGAAGCAAAGCTGTGCTGATGAGAGATAAATCTCGAAACGCGTCCACAGATGGCTATCCACTCAAGGTATCGGAAAGACATGATCTTAAAAATCAATGTTATTTTTATGGTTTTTGTTGAGTGCCACGAAAGTGGACTGAAAGCTATAGAATAACTGACAAATTTCATACGAGATTTGTTTTTGGTAGTCCTAAAAAGACTCATTAGTATTATAGAGTTCCGGAAAGGTTGAGTATATTTATATATTCAAGCTTTGTTCCGTCTTTATTAAGTTTATAGAAAAAATATTGGATAAGGGTTGGATTAAGTTATATTAGAGCAGATAAATCCAGACCACATATCGCGCGGTAGCGCGACCTCTCGATGTGGTGGCGTTTATACTTTAGTACCGCTAAAATTATAGCCAGAGGCGGGTCTGGTATATAAACAAGCTAATTTTTGCTAATATCAAATAGCGGCTACCACAGCCACTTATAAACAACTTATATACCACTAAAAATATAAAGTACTAACATTACCGCAGAGATCGTAAAATCTATTTGCATTTTATTTTTTTATCGTTGATTATACAAAGTATTCTTTTATTTTTTATTCTATTTTTGTCCGAGTACATATGAAGTGAAGTTATTATTATATAGTTTACAGTACATAGTTCATTTTGACTGCTATTCGATTCGCTTCAGGAACTTTCCCTATGGATAATTAAATAAATTATATTATATTAATATGGATAAGTAAGCTTTCCACTTCTTCCAGTTGTTTAAGAAATAGGAGCGTTGACGAATATAGTGATGAAGCCGAAGCGTGATGAAGAACTATTTGAATGTGTATTATAATATAATAATCTTTATATGTATTATCAACTACTATTAATAAGATGATTTATGAATACAATGTTATTTAATATGACGTATCTCTAAAGTCTGTATAATAATAATGGAGAACACCTAGTTGACCAGGGCTACCAACCCAACGCATGAGCAGGTTGGGCGTTCCATTACATCCCCCTTTTGCCACGGTAGGGCAACTAATCGGCACGAGTCGGCAACGGTACCTTAATGACACGACCTCTACTAGTCGTACTCAGGGTTGGTTCGGTCGCATCTTTACCTGGATAGCTGGCAGGCGTCGGTGGTGTCGTGATCGGCATCGGTATTGGCTGAGCAGTCGCTGACTCAGTCTCGACTGGGTTCTCCTGAAAACCTGTAGAGCGATGCTCGTTGTCTGACGAGTTCGATGGTCCGGTGCCAGGACTAGCGACATGTTTAAGATGCCAAGAGTTTCTGCGGTAAATTGCTCCCTCATTAGTTTTGACATTGTAGGATATGGGTGCTCCCTGTTCTCTGTCTATCACCTTGGCTGGAATCCAATATTTGTGATCTTTTCGTAGTATATCTCTGCATCTACATTTTCTTTCTACTTTATTGTTTCCAAATTCCTAGTTACATTTCTTATAATTTCAGGTGTAAATAATTTCTCGTAGATAATAAAGTCTTGGCTCTTTTATTCATTAGTCGTTGCCATGGTGATCCTAGGTCGAGTCTAGGCGTATTTCTGTGGTGTAGCAGAGCTAAGTAAATATCTGAGCTATTTTCTGAACATTTTTTGCATCCTGTACATATCTCTCAGCTAAACCATTGGATCTGGCAAAATGTGGACTTGAAATTCGGTGTTCGAACTGCCATTGTTTATTAAATTCTTTGAATTCATCACTGCTATACTGTCTGCCTCCATCTGTTTGAAGTGTGTCTGGTATTCCAAATGTAGCGAACCATGCAAATACGGGAGCTATTTGTCATATCTACTTGTTTGAAGCAAAAAATCCTGAGTAAGCATGTGCTATTAGTAGATATTCGTTTCCTTGAAAATGGAATAAATCGGAGGCGACAATGCTCCAAGATCTTTTTGATGGTCTCTTTTTCTTCTTTTTTCGAATAGGTCTACTTTGGACTGCGCATGTTCAACTGTTGGGCTTTGGTCTTTACCCAGTATTGTCGCATCTCCTGCCGGTGTAACTCCTTTCTCTCTTCTGTCCCCCGTACCTTTCCTTCGAGGTTTTTCCAGAAATCCACGGACTTCCTTCAGGGGGCGTCTCACAAAATGTCTGTTTTGGAGATCTGTTATTAACAGTTCTTTAACATCCTTCTCGGTTTCTGTCAGCCAAGTGGTACAAACCTTCTTGTTTTGCCAGAAGGTGAACAGACGGTTGGTTAGTCGGTTTGGAGGCAATCTTGCAACGTGACCATAGAAAGCTACCCTTCTTTTCCTTGCACAGTAAGAGTTATGTCGTCTTCGGAATTCCCCATCTTCCTTTACCGGGCCTAGGATCTTCGTGAGGATTCTCCTCTCTCTGATTTCCAATTTCTCTACCAGACCCCTTCGGTTTAAGGAAAGACACTCCATGGCATACAGGGCTTCTGGTCGTAATATGTAGTGCTTAAGTTTCAGGTTGCGTAACCGGCATTTCTTGTTGTAGGTGTTCTTAGTCAGTCTTTCTGAAACCCTACTCTGGCAGCCTGTTTTCTGAGGCAATTTACCTGCATTGTTGCCATCTCAAGAGAATCAGCAATCAGTGCCATGTCTTCTGCAAACGCCAGGCAATCTACAACCAGTCCATCATTCTTACGCCCCAGGTAGATACCACTCTGAACACCCAAGTTGATCAGTTCCTTGCACCATTCCCTCATAACCTTTTCAAGGACACAGTTGAAGAGAAGTGGGGAAAGTCCATCTCCTTGTCTCACTCCAGTTTTTATTTCGAAGCTTTCTGAGATCTCGCCTCTAAATTTAACCTTGGAATGGGTGGTGGTCAAGGTTTCTAGTATGAGTCTGCGGGTTTTGTTTTCTAGCCCTAGTTCCGGTAGTACTTTGTTAAGCGTTTCTCTATTAATGGAATCGTAGTCCTTCCTAAAATCAACAAGGGGTCGAACACCTTGCGGTTTCTCATCTTGGAGTCTGCAAGTACAGTTAAGATTGAGGAATTGAGGATCAACACAGGATTGGGTCTTCCTGAAGCCTCCCTGCTATTCTCCCAGTTGACTAGCCAGCTGATTTTCTGCTTGTTTGTAACGCCTTGGAGAGATTCATGTATGTTACCGGGACGAGAGAAATTCCACGGTAGTTGTTTAGATCAGTAAAATCTCGCTTTTTGTGAAGCGGATGGATCAGAGCATATTTCCAATCGGGTGCTAGTTTCCCAGATGTCCTAGATGATCTCGGTTAGCTTGCGCATGGCATTGCTTCCAACACCTTGCCACAGTTCTGCAACGATAGAGTCCTCTCAAGCTGCCTTACTATTCTTAAGAAGTTGAATGATCTGGCCAACTTCTTCCAATGAAGGGGGCAGCGAGCCCGGATTTGGTGTGGATTTTTTTATAGTCGAAGTCTTCGCTGGGTGGATCACAGTTGAGTAGATTTTTAAAGTACTGAGCTAAAAGGTGGCAGTTGTCCTTGTCGTTAAAAGCCAATTTGCCATGTGAGTCTCTGAAGTGGAGTCTTGGCGGAGCGTATTTTCTGAGTGTCTGCTTGAAGGTTTCAAAGATTTGGGTTAGTTGGTTTTGTGTGAAGGTCCTTTTGGTTCCTCGAATTATCTTCGCTGTAACCTTTCTTTGTTCCAAATGTTTTTGCCAATTTTCCTTTAGTGTTCTCTGTTGTATCAGATTATCTTTCTGAATTATATTACAGGTTTTACAAATTCTTACATATTCTGTTATGTCTTTTATCATTCGAGGCCAGAAAAAGTTGTCTCTAGCAAATTGTAGCGTTCCTTGTACACCCTTGTGACTCAGATGGCAGTGCTTCATTATTAACGGTATTATTGATGCTAATATTAATATTCTGTCGCTTTTGAAAATCAGATTATTAATGACGCTCAGCGTTTCTCTATTTCTAAATATTTTGTTAAGTTATCTTTGAATTCTTCAATCTTTTTGGGCCATCCTTTTAAAATTATTTCTTTTAGTTCTTTTAATTCATTGCTATTTTCTGTATCTTTTTTCAAGTCTTCTTTACGTGATTTGGTGAATGGGACAACGGCACATATCTGAAGCGTTCGATTGTGCATTTCCACGCAGCTTAGATTCCGGCAGTCTCTACTTAGTGCATCGGCGACGTACATCACGCAGCCTCTTCTATAAATTATTTTAGGGTTATACGGCGGTATTTGATTCTTTGTAACACTCAACATTCTGTAACTAACTGTAACTAATTCAACTTCACAACATTCTTTGTAAACTGGGCGGCGCTTCCGCGAGTGACTTTTTAAATACTGTTTCTAAAGGTTTGTGGTCAGATTCGATGGTTTTTATAACCCCAAATGTAACTGTGAAATTTTTTACAAGCTACCAAGCTTTACCAAGCTACCCTATGGCATTTGCTTATTTTTCCAGTTGACTGCATCCTATCTCTGTGGTAGTAAAAGACTTGGCGCAGTAAGCAATAGGTTTTCCTCTCTGAATCAATACTCCACCGCAGGTATATCTACTTGCGTCCACTGAAGATAGTATAGCCTCTTTTAGATTATAATATCCCAAAACGGGAGGCCTTTTCAGTAACTCTTTCAATTTTAAAAAGGACGCCTCCTTATCCCAATACCATTCTGTGACTTTTTCAGTAATACTTTTAATGGTCTAATTACATCAGCCATGTTTTTCAGGAATTTTGAGAGGTATGTTACTAACCCAAGGAATCTTTGCAGTTGTTTTACATTTTCATGTCTCTTTATTTTATTTATCGTTTCTAATTTTTCTGGGTCTGGCTTCAAACCTTTGTTCGTCACAATGTGTCCTAAGAATTTAATTTCTTGTGTACTGCATATGTATTTTTCTTTATTTAGTTTTAAACATGAACTTCTAAATTTATCTAGCACTTTCTGTGTAATTTTTGCTAATTTATATTTTATTTCAGCATGTATAAGTATATCATCCATTGATACCTCTGTGTTTTCTATGTCCGTGAGGAGTGAGCTCATGACTTGTTGAAACACTTCAGGCGCAGATACTAAGCCAAGTGGTATTCTCAGGCAAGAGTATCTCCCAAATCGCGTGCTGAATGTTAAATATTCTGATGTTCTTTTTGTGACTCTAACCTAACCTGTGACACCTAAAAACCTCTTTTTCAATCTAATAAAGAGAACCATTTTGATCCGTGTATTCTTGAAGTTATTTCTTCGATTGTGTTTAGAGGGTAGTGCCTTCTTCTTAGGTTTTTATTTATAAGTGATGGATCTTAGCACAATCGTATTTTTCCATTTTTTCTTACCACTACCATAGGTGAAACTGCTGGTGTTGGTTCTGTGACAACTTTTATTATTTTTTGTTAGACCATACTTTCCAGTTCTATTTTTACTTGATCTCTGATTATATGTGGTACCTTTCTTGGTGGGCATATTGGCAGCAGAGGGTTGTCTATATGGTCTATATCGCATTTAAATTGTTTCGGGCATCCAATTCCAACAAATAGTTCTTCATTTTTCATTGACAATTCTACAACTCGTCTCACTAAGTTGAGGTTCACACAGTTTGTTTTGCCAAGTATTGGTGTAACTTCCTTCTCTACTATTATGTATTTGACAGCTAACTTTTTATTTTTAATTTGTGTTTCGATCCATGCCTCTCCGAAAGTCGACACGAATGGTGTAGAGGTGACACTCGTGGTCTCATGTTAGAGCGCTAACTAACAAGTCTGGAGGTCCCGAGTTCTATCCCCAGTGTCGGGCGCATTTGTACCAGAGGACAAATGTGTAATTAACTAGCGCAATTTATAATAACATCTATGTTTCTGGGCCTATACGTGAAAAATGTGGGCAAAATACTAGACCGCAGTGTTTGAAGGGTTAATACCCGGTATCCACATTGGACCAAACTTAAAAAAAAATGCCTCCGAATACAGGGTGGTTGAGAATGTTGGTTGAGAATTGTGGTTAGGAAATGACATCAAATATCTGGTAGTGGACTGCTCTATATTGGCTTTAGTTTTATCTGCTATACTTTTACTTAATACGTTGCATTGGCTACCTGAATAAAGTTTAAATTTTACCTGAATTCCTAACAAGCTTGCTGTCTCAAACCAGTCCTTTTCGTGACCTGTGTCCTTTCCGATTTCACAGACATAGTAATTTGTATCACTAATTTCCTTATCTTCTTCCAGTGTTTGTACATTTCTTGTTTCATTTCTTTTACATTACTTATTGATAGATTGAAAGTAGGAGATTACCACTACGATATCTTCAAATCTGTCAGTAGCTACAATTACACGGAAATCTTCTGTTACTCTTTGGCACACCCCGCTGAAGAAGCGTGCTGTGAGCCGTTCGCTGCGTCAAAGCAAGTAACGGGAACGGTCAAGACCGATTTGTGTCAGGGGCTGAAGGCCAACAGATATTATGAAAGAGTAAAGAAAATAAAGTTAGAATTTGTGTAATTACTACCTAGAGTCCAAGATAAGAAGATCTCGTCGGCTCCTCATTCAACGGGAACTCTTATCTAATGGCAAACTGACAGATAACGTAAATCAATAAACAGTTTGCCATTAGATAAGAGTTCCCGTTGGATGAGGAGCCGACGAGATCTTCTTATCTTGGACTCTAAGGTAGTAATTACACAAATTCTAACTTTTTTTTCTTTACACTTTCATAACATCTGTTGGCCTTCAGCCCCTGACACAAATCGGTCTTGACCGTTCCCGTTACTTGCTTTGACGCAGCGAACGGCTCACACCACGCTTCTTCAGCGGGGTGTGCCAAAGAGTAACAGAAGATTTCCGTGTAATTGTAGCTACTGACAGATTTGAAGATATCGTAGTGGTAATCTCCTACTTTCAATCTATTATTAATTTGGTTCAAACCATGACATCTCATTTCATTACTTATTGAAGTGATTTCTTCTATGGCATATCCCACATGTTTGAGCATGCCCAACTCCATGTCTTGTACCACATCTTTCACAGCAAAATTCTCTATATCCGCATTCGCTTTTTTCTTTCTTACACTGTCTATCTTTATCATTGTTATTAATAGAAGTGTTCTGACCTATATTGAGAGAGGCTTTGAGGAGTAACCTTCATTGACCTAATAGCTGCTTACGATACTCTCTGGGGGGAAGGCTTAATGTATAAATCCCTGACTACCATAAAATGTAAGAAGCTGACAGCACTGGTGAGCAACATGCTCTCCAATAGGTCCCTTCAGACTGTAATAGGGGACACACGAAGCAGACCAAAGCTGCTAAATAACGGACTGCATCAAGGCTCAGTCCTGGCTCCACTTCTTTTCAATCTATACGTGGCTGACCTTCCACAAACACAAGCCATATTTTTCACTTGTTGTTGAACCTGTTCCACTGAGTGACAGATCTAGTGTTTTTTTCTAGAGTCAATTCATGTTCAGTCAGGAATTTTTCCCTTGCAGTGTCACTTTCTATGCCGATTACTATTTTATCCCGAATTATTAATAATTCTTCAAGAATTCCATAACCACAATTTTCAACTTTGGCTTTGGGCTTAGTAAGAAATACATCAAAATATTGTCCACTTTCTTGTGAAATGAGGTTATACATATATCTTTCATAGGTTTCATTAATTTTGGGTGTAAAGTACTTTGTAAATTTACTTTTAATAATATCGAGTGATTGGGAATAAGTTACAGATAAGTTAAACGTATAAATGAGAGCAGCGTCTGGACCAATGCTTGTCCTCTGCTTTCTTTTTGCTAAAGTTAGTTGCAACGGAGTACCAGTCCTACTGTTGTAGTCACAGTTTCCATTTTTCTACGAGGTTTTCTATCGTTGTAACGAAATATTTCGGCGGTTTTATATTTGCACTATCTACTATTTTAACTTGATTTCGGCAACATGTATTATAATGTAATAATCCTTGTTTGTATATGTTATTACTACAATATTATTTAAGGACGTTTCTCTAACGTCTGTATAATAATAATGGAGAACACCTAGTTGACCAGGGCTACCAACCCTTGGAGGAAAACCCGACGCATGAGCAGCTTTGACGTTCCATTACAGAAAGTAATAGTGACAATGATTCTTCGTCTTAGCCTAGCGTAGAAAAAGGATAGTGAGGAACAAATTGAACAATCTGGAATAACTGATAATTTTGATATATACATACGGTCTGTACCAATAGAATACTTTGCTAAATATTTTGATGAACGATATACAAACTATGAACGCTATATTCTAAAAGAAAAAAATGGAATAATACTACCGTTGCAGAAATATGTGCATTTCTGGCTTTTATCTTGTTGATGCCTTTATTTTTTGGATGTGGCTATTTATACATACAGTATGTATACACAATTGGCTATTTATACATACAGTATGTATACGCAATTGGCTATTTATACATACAGTCTGCTTTCAGTCTGTACCAGATATAGTGTTGAATTTTTATAGAGGTAAAATACAAAATGGAAACTAATAAAAATGTCACTTAATCATAATCATGCAATCGGTAAAGAAGAATATGGATATTATGGCAAAGCAAAAAAAAATGATTATAATCATTTATTTTGATATAATTTGTCTAATATCTGCTTGGTTGTACTTTCGATTTCTTGTATTGAAGAGCCCGTAATGATTTTGCTAGTGTCGTCTGCGTACATAATACAGTTATCTGCTCCAATGTAGTGGATAAGGTCAACTGTGTATAACGCAAATAGTAGTGGGGCTAACATAGTTCCTTGTGGTACCCCGACGGATGTGTTTGTTGTACTCGCTCTAGTATTCCCTATTTTTATAAATTGATTTCGGTTTGCTAGATATGATTGGAGCCAGCGTTGTGTGTTGTCTCTAAATCCATAGTTTCTCCAGTAGTGTATTGTAAGCAACACAGTCAAATGTCTTTGACAAATCACAGAAAATTCCCACTGCGCAGCTTCCTTGGTCTATTTAATTAATTAATTTTGTGTATAGATTTTCTATTGCTGTTATTGTTGATTTATCAACGCAAGCCACGTTTGTTTACGAAAGCCACGTTGTTGATTCGAAATTATCTTGTATTTTGATATGAAGAATGTGATTCTACTTTAAATTTTTTCAAACATTCGGGAAAAGTGTCTGTTTTGAATGAACAGTTCACAATGTCAAAACTTGATGGTGTCAATTCTGGTAGAACTTATTAATCTCTGAAATATGAGAGTAATTTCTGAGTCGGTCATTTCTGGCAAAAACATGCTATTATATAATTTGGGGATATGGTTATAATTAATGTTTATCGGTGTTTCTCGTTATTTGTATCGGTGCATTTTCAAATCGTTAAATTTTGTTGTTATATCTTCCTCATGGAGATGATTTGGTTGTTATCTATTAATGTGATTGATTCTTCGAGGTTTTGTTTGTTCTTTACCTTGTTAATGATACGCCATTGTTCTCTTTGTTTATTTGTGGCGTTATTGATTCTATCATTATAAAATTTTCATTTTTGGTTTGAAAGTCTCTTATGTTTTTTCTTCGCGTTCTGTTTTTTTCGTTTCACTTCGGTTCGCGTTTCACTTGTATGGAGTAGAGCTTATGAAGTTCTTTGCTTGACTTTTTGATTTCTTCCGTTATCCATGGCTTTGTAATAATTTTAACTTTTTGATTGGGAATGCTTTATAAACATGTTTTTGAAGATTTTTATGAATTCTGTTGTTTTCTCATTGCAGTTGTCTTTATTTAAGTTGCTTTCCCAAGATTCTTCTTGTAAGGCTAACTTACATTTAGATTTGTTCATTTCGCTAAAGATTCTTTTGAATTCATATTGTGTTCTGTCTGTATGGTTTTGTATGTTTCCGCCAAGGAGAATGAATCTGTGGTCTGATAATATTGTATCATGAACTGAGATTCCTTTTGGTTTTTTTTGAGCGAAAATATTGTCAATAATGCTGCTTGATGTTTGCGTTACTTGTGTATGTTGGAAAATTTGATCTTTAAGTCCATATGATCTCATGAGTTCAAGTAGATAGAATCTTTCCTTGGTATTGGATTCGAAATGGATGTTGAAATCTCCTACTATTATTATTTCGTCATGCATGTTGAAAATTTTGTCCATGCTCTTTTCCAACAATGTCATAAAATTGGTTAAGGATCTTAGCGGGGTTAATGATTGCTTGTATTTAGACTTAACAACATATGCTATAATTAATCATAAGTCTGTATTAGTAAACTAGTTTTATTTTATTTTTATAAGTCGAATTTATCCATTGGATCCCACATATTTCTATTTGTTTTTCTATTGACATTAGGTTTGAAATTTCTTTACATTTATTTACATTTATATTGGCCCAGATTGCTACTCCGCCCCCTGTGGTAACTCTGCGGTGAAATGAGCTGATAAGTGAGTAGTCATCTATTCTTATTTGTGTGAACATGATGTCATTTAGCCATATCTCGGTCATATATATATATATATATATATATATATATATATATATATATATATATATATATATATAAAATCTGGTTTCAAATCAACGCCTAAAATTTCGATTTGGTTGGTTTTTTCTTTTAAGCTTTGGATATTTGTGTATAATGATAATTTGTGATTTTTTTCTGGAACTATTTGTATATTAGGCTTATTTATTATGTAGTCGATGGTTTTCTTAGCTTTGAAAAAAAAAACGATTGACGCGTACGTATTTGGGCCATGTTTCAGGGCATTTTATTTCAGTTAGTTGTTCAAAGGGAATCGTGATTTTAAAATATGAGTATGCTTCTGGAAATTTTGAATTCAGTTTCATGCATTGTATGTTGGTGAACCCTTTATTACTTAGGTATTTAATTACTTCTTCTTCTGTTAGTGTTCGGTGATGAGATTTTGTTGATGATAATAATTGATGAGAAACATAAATTATTGTTTGAATTCAAGAAATACTTGCATTTGCAAACATATGTAAGAATATGAAGAGCAAAAAATAGAATTTTTGAAAATTTGTAAATCTTTACAAGTTTTTATAGGAACAAAAGATAAATATGTAACTTAAGGAACAATTCCTTAAAAATTGGGATAGTTGTAAAGAAATGTGGGTACATTGTTGGATATTGCAGAATACATTTACCATTAATGGGAGGCACTACAACAAACAGAATTGAAGGATCATTTTGGACCCTTAAACAATACATACAAACTAAATTTCATAGTTTGCCAATAATTTACGCATGTATTATGGAAATCATAAACTGTATTGATATTAGAATACATATAATATTAGAGAAAAATAAACAAAAAGTTTTTTAAATTATGGAGAGTGATATCGAAATAAGAAATGTACTTGAAGGATGTTTGAAGCCCAAATCAAAATTCAATCAAATTTTTCATAGACAGTTAAAATTCAGATTCCCATGGTTTCGAAGTATTTGGTACGACGTTTTGGACAAACACTCCTGCACCAGTACCTTCCTTTGTCTTCGAACCATCCGTGTACCACTTGATAGCACTTTACTCTATGTGTTATGCTGAGGATTCGTCGCTCCAAGACAGTTAAAATTATTTATAACTTTAGAGTCCAAAATGAGAATTAAAAACAATGGCATTCAGGAAAATCATGATAGCAAAATATAAAAATTTTATAATACATCGGTAGAAACATGTTTGTATCGTCATATTCTTTTGATAAGAAAATATAATAATTTTACATATTTTCAAAAACTTGTTTTCATGCAAGATATTTTTCAACTACAAATGCACTAAATATAGATACAGATGTTTTAAATGTAAACATTGATGATTATATTGAAAATGAACTTGAGAGTAGTGGGCTTAGTGCAGTTAAACGAGAAGAACCTGAAAACAAATTCGGTCTAATACCTAGTCAATCGAGCCATCCAGCCCCTCAAATCAATCAAATAAAAACTTACAATTCAGATCTAAAAGAAAAATCAAAGGACGTCCAAAGATATAGACTAAGCACACCCCTTTTTACAAAACAAAATACAGAATAAAAAATGATATACCTGTATTTATTTTACTTTATACCATATTTTACTTAAATGTAATTTAAACCTATATTTCACTGATTTAGTGATACTTTGAATTTTATTTATGAGTTTATTGCGCAAGATTGCAAATGAACTTTAATAAATAAAACTATAATTACTTATAATTGTGTAGTTATTACCAAAATAGTAACTCCAATATTTGTATATACAGTCAGAATGTGCAAATAGTCAATTGCGAATGCAGAGTGTATGTATAAATAGCCAATTGCGCATACATGCTGTATGTATAAATAGCCAATTGCGTATACATACTGTATGTATAAATAGCCAATTGCGTATACATACTGTATGTATAAATAGCCGATTACGTATACATACTGTATGTATAAATTGCCACATCCTTATTTTTTTTGCGTTTGGAGCGCTTGTCTCCACTACCGCATTTAAAGGGTTAAAAGATTTGTGTTGAAATATTATTAGTGTTTTATGAGATTAGACATCAACCTGTATAAAAAAAATGACCATCATCACCACAATCATAAGTATATTTAGAATATATATATTTAGCTAAGTATTTATTGAATATTATCAGATTTAAATATGTAATATTAATAACAAGTATAAGTAAATTTCGGTTTAAATAGTTTGTAATACTAGAACGCGGAATGGATTTTATGCAACATTATCTGCTTGATTATTGACCAACGGGCGTGTAAAAAATCCTAGTCACTTGCTGATGACTTTACTAGATTAACAGACGCACGGATATCCGGTAACCTCCATAAGAGTTAAAATATTTTTCTAAAATTATATTTCTTAAATTAATTCTGAATTTTTGTATTTTAATTTTATCATTCATTATTCAAAAATAAAATGTGTTATAAAAAGAGCAAGCTAGGGAAAATTTCTGGGGAGAAAAATTGAGCCTTTAATTTTTCTTTTAGTCATTGTTCGCGCAAAGAGTAACTGTTCTCCCTAGTTGCGTCTGCACCTAGACGGCATATGTATAAGAGACTGAAAGCAACTTTCAATAGGTCCTTAAACTGCGGCCGCGTAGCCATTACCGGGAAATTATTATGGCTCCTCTACACTATGGCCCATCTTGAGCCATCACCATTGTGTAGAGGGGTAGATGGCCTGTAGTGGCCTAAGTAGTGGATGATGAAGATGGTGATGGCCATGGATGGCGTTGGGAGCGGTTCGAGTACACACATCAAAGGAGGCCAGCATGCGCAAGTAAGCCGCGCAGTGGCTAAAATGGCATGTCCACACATGGGCCATCATTATTTCCTTTATCGCACTCTTGTTGTCATGATAACACTGATTTTAGTAATTATTATTATTTAATTATAACGAAATATTTAGTTTATTGAGATATTAGTTTATTGAAATATTAGTTTTTTAAAATAATTAGTTTTCTATAACAAGAAATAGCTGTTTATTATTAATCATGGCAAAATCGAAGAAATTATAAATTTCAACTTTATTAAATTTGAATATTAACTATATTTATTTTATAACGATTATATTACGATTTTATAATTTCAATTCAAAATTTGAAATTAATTTTTATCAACAATATATGGCCCACTATGGCCTATGTGCATTCATGCACATCTAGAATGGTCCATCTAGATGGACCACTGTGTGGATGCGTCCATTCAGGCCATCATAATGGGCCATGATAATGGTGACCATCATGATGGCCCACAATGAGCCATAATATAGAGGAGTCATTAGACGATGATTTGTAACTGCAGTATAATCTTGATAATCCGGTGCTCTGGAGAAACACGTGTCTTTTCTTTCCGCTGTCCCGCGTCGGAATTAAACCTCGCGCACAGTTGAAATAAAATCAAAAGGGACACCCTTAAACTCTGAAAACTTGATTCGCGATTCTGACCAAGCTAACTCTACTCCAGAATTGTCTTCGTAAATTTTACAAGAGCTTTTGTGTTAAATTGACAAACGATGACATAGCTTAGCTTCAAGGCACAAGCGAATAAAATTTTCATTGCTTTTCTGGCGAAGAAATCATCAGCCTAATTTATTCCACGGATGACGATGAAGCTAAAGATGACTTGAATGTTTGAACTCGGCGAACTGTAGCAAAGGGTGGCGCGTTTAAAATATTTAAAATCGTTATTGTTTTGTTTTAATTCTGATAATCCGGATTTTTTTTGATAATCCGGCGGCTGTCCCATATGTGTCGGATTATCAAGATTATACTGCATTTTATTTCTTTCTACTACCCTACAATTTTTATTCATTTCGTGTTTTTTATTCTACATCCTAATAAAATATATTTATCCCTATAGTTTATTAAAATAACCAGCATTTAACGATAATAACGATAAATGGATAGGATGGTTGCGACCGTTACTACGTTGCAATCCATACTTACATATCTCATAATCTCATAGGCACTACGTTATAATTTATACTAAATATTGGTAAAAATGTATCGTTACTGCACTGAATTGAAAAATTCACTAATATGTAAAAATATGATTTACAGTTATATAAATTTAAACAATTACAAGTGTATAACAAGTTATATAATATTTTTACATATTAAGTGTGGTTAAAACATAGTGAATTTTATAATGGAGTATATTATCGATACATTTTTTTTGGGAGCAAGAAGGAGCCTCCACGCAGCAATGTGTTTGCTCTTCGCAAACAAAACAATAAGCTTCGCAGAAAATTTCAAAACAGCACAGGACAGATTAGAGATCATAGACGAGAACTATATCAACGAAACCATCGGGAGTATAAGCGAAAAATCTTAGACACGAAGAAACAAAAATGGAAATAATTCTGTACCTCTTCCTCAAACGAAAACCCATGGGGATCCGTGTATAGAATGATTAGACAAAAGAAATCGACAACTGGCTACTAAACTGGACTAAAAGTAAGCGGATCTTCGCTCGACCTAGTGGATACTACTCGGGTCTTACTGGATACCTTCTTTCCAGTAGATAGCGAGGGGGATTCTGAGGTACATGAGCGAATTAAAGAAGAGGTACTGACAGGCTTGGGGGGCCCAAATGATCGAGCTTTCTCTCTCACAGAGATTCAACGTGTGGTCTCCAGAATGAACGCAAAGAAAGCACCCGCTATCGACGGTATCTTTGCAGATATAGTCCCCGTTGCTCTCAATTCTAATTCCCATTTATTTGTTGAGCTGTTCAACAAGGGTCTGAATTTCGGCGTCTTCCCGGCGCTCTGGAAAGAACAATTGATAAAAATCATTCCCAAACCAAATAAACCTGGCTTATGTGCAAAAGATTTTCGGCCTATCAGCTTGCTCCCTGTCTTGGGGAAAATCTTAGATTCCCTTCTGATTTTAAGAATTGAGTACCACTTCTACAGTCGAAATCTGCTGAATAAAAACCAATTTGGTTTCCGCAGGGGAATAGGTACAGTCGATGCCGTAGCCAAAGTTATAGATTTCATCAGGGATTCCATCAGGGAAAAACAATATTGTATAGCCATTGCCTTGGATATTAGCGGAGCGTTTGACAACGCTTGTCAAACTGTTTGTTTGACTGATTCAAAAACAATGCCCTAATAATCTCATAAACCTTGCAAGGCATTATTTCTCAGAACGAAAGGCCATTATTTCCCTCACGTGGAAGTCACCTTGTCGCGGTGTGAGGGCTTAGTTTCGCGTACCGTTGGACGTCACGACTGGAACAACCCCGGTTGGGGCGTTCGGCGGAGGGCGAACAACCAAGAACTTCCAAACCCTTAATCCCAAGGTGTCATGCGACCCGTGCCAAAGGGACTGGTTGATGGCCAAGGGCAACCGGCCATCGCTTACGGAGCCCCTCTGATACCTGGCGACCTCAGAGGGTATCCAGCCTTACCACTATCAAGCGGGGCTCTGATGTGGTGGACCTTTAGTTCCCTTGCGACTCGTGGGATTTATATGAATTCCAAAGGTAAAAATAATCCATGTGTACGGGACCTAACCGACACAGAGAACAAGGAAGTCAGCCCGGATTCCCGGGAAGACGACCTTGACCTCACACTCGTAGACATGAGCAGTCCAGCCATGTCTACAGAGGCAGAGGTAGATGTTCTTGTAGGGACAGAGGAGGACTTGCCGCCTCCTGTCACAAAACAAGAATGACCAGCAGGCGCACCAAAATAGCCCAAGTGAACATCCATCATGCCAAAGCAGCTTCAGCTGTGATGGCTAGGATGTTCACCAAGCAGCACCTAGGGCTAGCGCTGCTTCAAGAACCCTGGACCTACGGAGGTAAGATCAAAGGCCTTAGCAACAGGGAATGTAAGTTGGTATGGGACAGCCGTGAGGTCTCCCCTAGAACTTGCATTATGGTAAGAAATGGCATAAATTACTTATGTCTTTCAGAATTTTTAACGCGGGATTTAGTACCGATTCAGGCCCTCATCAAGATCGAGGGTCTCCACCGCGAAGTAGTGATCGCATCAGCATACTTCCCTGGCGATGGTAACAGCATACCACCCATTGAAGTACAAAAGCTGGTGGAACACTGTATTAGGAGAAGGCTGCCACTCATCCTGGGATGTGACGCGAACGCACACAATGAGATGTGGGGCAGCACGGACACTAATAAGAGGGGTGAGTACCTTTTAGAATACCTCATTAAAGAGAACTTAATTGTGTACAACGTTGGGAACACACCAACATTTGTCACTAAAGTCAGAAATGAGGTACTGGATATTACGGTAGGTAGCGCTAACGTAAGTAAACTAATTAAAAAGTGGAGGGTTTCAAGTGAGCCCTCAATGTCAGATCATAGGATCATAGAGTTTGAGCTGGAAGGAGCGAGTGAGGAAAACACCCCCATTCGAAACCCCAGACAAACTGTGTGGCCTATGTTTAGTTCCCAACTAAAAGAAAACCTAGAGCAGGTGACAGTGCGGGGTAGTATCAAACACTACACCGTGCTGGAGCAGGCTGTAGGAGAAATAAATGTAGCAATCACCACGGCATTTGAATCCAGCTGCCCGGTAAAAACCGTGAAGGAGCATAAGGACGAAAAATGGTGGAACAAAAATTTGTCTACATTAAGAGCAAAAGTACGTAGGCTTTTCAACAAAGCCAAGCAATACGGAAATTGGCTAGAATACTCTGAGGTGCTTACCACCTACAACAAAGAGATCAGAAGGGCAAAAAGGGAAAACTTTAGGACCTTCTGTGAAAACATAGAATCCACGCCGGTGGCAGCTAGACTGCACAAAGCACTAGCGAAGGATAGAGTGGAAATGACAACCACTCTCAAGAAACCGGATGGGACCTTCACGGAGGATGAAGAGCAAAGAGCTCTCCTCCTACTAGAAACCCATTTTCCGGGATGTAGAGTATACAGGGAGACCGAGGGCTTGATGCAACCACGGAAACCAAGTCGGGCCGACTGGAAGAGGGCAGCGTCCATCTGTACGGAAAACCGAATCAGATGGGCTATCGGCACTTTCCAGCCTTTTAAGGCCCCAGGAGTGGACGGACTAGTTCCTGCCTTCCTACAAAAGGGAGAGAGAGAACTAATGCCGTATCTTCTAAATATCTTTAGAAGTAGCTTAGCGCTCGGATATATACCGGAGCTATGGAGAAGGGCTAAGGTGGTATTTATACCGAAGGTGGGGAAGAAAGACACCACTCAACCGAAGTCATTTAGACCCATTAGTCTAACATCTTTTATGTTAAAGACAATGGAGAAGGTGATTGATAATTACCTTAGGACTATAGTGCTGGTAGGTACACCACTACACAGGAGTCAGCATGCTTACAGAGCAGGGAAATCCACAGAAACCGCCCTGTATCAGCTGACAAACGAAATAGAAGCAGCACTAGAGATAAAGGAAGTAGCGATATGTGCCTTCTTGGATATAGAGGGAGCTTTTGACAACACCTCACACGAGGCTGTCAGGGCGGCCCTCGAAAGAAGGAATATCGACAGCACTATCTCAAAGTGGATGGGAGAAATGCTGAGAACTAGAACGGCGGAGACACAAGTGGGAAAAGACACCATTAAGATCTCCACAACTCGAGGGTGCCCACAGGGAGGTGTACTATCA
Organism: Phosphuga atrata; assembly: GCA_944588485.1. Classification (NCBI taxonomy): domain Eukaryota; kingdom Metazoa; phylum Arthropoda; class Insecta; order Coleoptera; family Silphidae; genus Phosphuga; species Phosphuga atrata. The sequence continues at coordinate 2,936,951 of OX155909.1, forward strand.
CCGCTAATGTGGAGCCTGGTAGTTGATGAACTACTGGTTAGGCTAAACGACCTAGACATCAAATGTCAAGGTTACGCCGATGACATAGTCATAATGGCCAGAGGAAAATTTGAGGGAACGCTCTGTGAAATTGTTCAGAGAGGCCTCAAAGTAACTAGTAGATGGTGTCAAACAGTGGGATTAAGACTCAACCCGAGCAAAACCACGGTGATACCATTTACTAGAAGGAGAAAACTAAACTGCCTACATCCCATACTCATAGATGGGAAGGCAGTAGAATACCAACAGGAGATAAGGTATCTGGGTATCACACTAGATAGCAAACTCCTATGGAATAGACACGCTGAGGTAGTGGTAGGTAAAGCCAAACGCGCCCTAATGGTGTGCAGAAATCTGGCAGGAAAAACGTGGGGTTGTAACCCCACTATCCTGCGATGGATGTACACCATGATAGTGAGACCTGCAATCACTTATGGGGCGGTTGCGTGGGGAAGTAGAATCAAGCTGGCCTCTATGAGGAAACAGCTTGAGAAGATTCAAAGACTGGCGTGTGTCTGCATCACGGGGGCGATGGGGTCGTGTCCGACAGCAGCATTGGAGCTGCTGCTGGATCTGACTCCGCTGCACCTTGTGGTGGAGAGCGCCGCCAGATCGGCGATCGTAAGGTTCAGCAAGGAAGGAATGGGCAGAGGCAAAATAATCGGGAGCAGAGACCGAAACAGCCTCGCTACCAAGATCCCCTGGCTGGAAGTACCAAAAGACGAAATGGTATGCAAATACCACTTCGAGAAAAACTACACAGCAATGTGTAGTAGTAAAGCCGATTGGAGCGACGAATCCTCAGCATACCACATAGAGCAAAATGCCATCAAGTGGTATACAGATGGTTCGAAGACAAAGGAAGGCACTGGTGCAGGAGTGTTTGGACCTCGTACCAGATACTCCGAATCCATGGGAACATCCCCAAGTATCTTCCAAGCAGAGGTACACGCAATCGAAAGATGTGCACAGTTTAACCTCGACAGGAAGTACCGCAAAAAACGAATTGCTATCCTGTCAGATAGCCAAGCAGCCATCAAGGCCATTAGCTCATACACCATCAGATCCAAACTGGTATGGGACTGTGTGGGGAAGCTGAACAAGCTTGGCAGGGATAATAAAGTAACGCTATACTGGGTACCAGGACACACTGGTATAGACGGAAACGAAGAAGCCGATCACCTAGCAAACAAGGGATCCAGTAGCCCCTTTATAGGTCCGGAACCCTTTTGCGGTATGAGCGTGAACACCATCCGCAAAAGTTTAGATGAAGAAATAAGAAGAAAATGGATGAAAACCTGGGAAGAACTTCCAGGGCTAAGGCAATCCAAAGTGATGCTGGGATCTTTTAACCAGAAGAGAACTAAAGCTTGCCTGAAACTAAGCAGGAACAAGCTCAGAATTCTGACAGGAGCCCTGACGGGACACTGCAGACTTAGGAAACATCTCAAGGCCCTAGGCCTAGAGGAGGATGATGGATGCAGATTCTGTGGCTCAGCAGAGGAAACCCCCATACATCTGTTCAAAGACTGCGGAGCATTACTCCGCAAGAGACAGATGTACCTTGGGGCTCACTGCTTGAACACAGAGGAGCTGCAGGCCTTGAATCCCACCCAGATCCTGAGATTCCTAAAGGAATCAGGATTAGAGGAGGCGCTCTAAATGGGTAAGTACACCAACACTTGGAGGAGGAGGGTGGGGTACAATAGATCTATAAAGGTCGCAGTACAAGTCGTCACCACCATATCTACAATCTACAATCTACAAGGCCATTATTTGCGAACCAGGTATATATCTAAAGCAGAATGTTAGCAAAGGCTATTCGCAAGGCTCGAAGTCAGGTCCAGGGTTTTGGAAGATATTGTACGACTCCATTTTTGAAAAAACCTTCCAGAGAACTGCGAAATTGTGGCTTATGCGGACGACACCATGCTGCTAGTTAGAAGCAACACGATTACAGAGCTTAAACAAAAGGGAAACCAAGCCTTGGAATCTCTGCGTCAATGGTCATTGGAATACAAACTTAAATTTAATGCCGCTAAGACCGAGGCTCTATTTTTCGGAAAAACGCCCCATCAAAGAAGGCCGGTATTCACAATTGCAATTAAATGCCAAGATTCTATTAAATATCTTGGTATATGTATAGACAGGTGTTTAAACTTTAAAGAACACATCAAACAATCTTGCGGTAAGGCGAAACAATGGAGTTTCAGAATTCGCAACGTCTCGAGAAAGGAATGGGGCCTGAATAGATCGGCCATAGCAGACATTTACAAGGGGGCTTTGGAACCGGGACTTTTGTATGGAGTCTCAATTTGGCACAAGTCCTGTAAAACCAAAGAGAATTTGAAACTTCTGAGCGTACAACGTCTATGTATGATTCCTGCTGCCAAAACTGCAAAAGCACCGTATCAACAGAGGCAGCCTGTGTTATTTCAGGCCTTCTTCCAATCGACATCCGGGCAAAGCAAGTTGCACTAAACCTCACTATGCATGACTTGGACGAAGCAAGGTTTAGAGAATTAACGGGTTTAAGTGCCTCTCCAAACCAGATCGAGCGTAGAGTAAACTTTCAGGAACTCTTTCACCACTCGGATATTGAACACCTAAGATACCTCACCACTTTGTCCAACACCCTTCAATTCCAACTATTTACAAATTCCTCAATAGCTAAAAATGGAAAGGGATCAGCTTTTGTGGTTTACAAGGAAGGGAATGAAACATACTACGAAACATTCCGACTCGAGAGCTACAGCACAACATTCCAAGCGGAACTTTTCGCACTAAAGAGAGGGCTACAGTACATTCAAACCAATACCGACAACGCAGATGGTTATTCAATAATTTGTAATAGTCGTGCAGTGCTGGACGCCCTGAAAAACATGACGGGGCCTACGGAACTAGTCGTAGAGACATGGGAAGCGGTAAGACAATTTTCTGAAAGAGGGTAAAGCTACAATGGCATTGGGAAAAATCATATGCTGGAGTCGCTGGAAACGAGCGAGCTGGTAGCTTGGCAAATCAAGCGTCAGAAAACGTATGTAACATACCCATCTCATTCAACAAGATACCCAGCCAATTGATCAAGATGGGAGGCATCGAAAACAGGCATATGGACATTTTAAGCCAGTCATGAACTGATGGAATGAATATTTTATTCAATCAGTTCATAACTGGCTTAAAATGGACATCGCCTTATCACATAGAGCTGTCCAATTAATTACAGGGCACGGCAATCTCCAGGCCTATCTTCACAAATTCGGAAGAAGAGATTCACCATTATGCCTATGTGGAGAAGAAGACACAGCAGCACATGTCTTATTCAAGTGCCCATTCACTAACCAATGGAGAACTCAGACCGAAAGAATAATGAATCGGGTAGGACTTACGTGGCCACAAAATGAAGAAGCCGTAACAAGGGCCGCGAAAAACAAAAAATTGTGGCAACTTTTTGATCAAAGAACTAAACAACTTCAGAGACTCTATCATGACAATTGATTTGATCACGACCTTATGTCAAACTTAACTTTTGATTTAAATTTTAAACAATAATATATGTAAATGTAAGATAACTAGCTAATGTAAATGTAATGTGGAAAGCTAATGTAAATACAATGTAAATAGTTATGAAACCAGCATAGTGTCCATCTGGACGGAGTGCTGGTCACATAAGTCACTCTTATGTAAATAAACAAATAAGCTGTCGGAGTCAGGGGAGGTTAGGTCAAACATAAGGATGTACATTCTATTTCCTGAAAAAAAGGCACGAAGTATCAATTTGATATTCTGATATGGTGCACTTCAGTTTTCTAATTAGACCCTCGCGGTTTGTGTTGCCAGGTAGATTCATTTTCTGTGTGTATGTATTAATTATATCGTCGTGAATGGAGCGTCATGAGTGGATTCTCGAGTTTTGTGTGACTTCGGTAGGTAGTTCGGCAGATTTCTTGTTTGTGCTTATTTTAACATTTGGGACTCAATCGAGCATTATTTTTTTCAAAAACAAGCCATATGATATTAATGAACCCGTTACACCCAACTAAAGATGAAAAAATGTATGGATCAAAATGCTCAATTTATAATTAATATAATAAACTTAAAACAATCGGAACACAGCATGAATATATAAATAAGTATATAACAATTACTAAGTCTTTTTAGGACTACCGTGGTAGTGGTAGTCCTATAACCTAACCTAAAAAGACTCAGTAATTGTTAGGGGAGACTGGGGCACCTTTGAAAAGTTTTTAGTTTTTATATACTTTTTATTCCGCCTTATATATTTAATACACCAAAATGCACTGCCCTCGTAAGTTATAATTTAAGCCACCTCTTAAAATTGTCAACCCATGAAAATAGTGATTCTGTTTCCCATAAACTGGCCTTAACGCAAGCCTCTCCCTTTGTTCAAAAGTGCCCCATGTATGGGGCACCTTTCAACAGGCATGGGGCACTTTTGAACACCAATAGTCAACCTCAAATATATTGGAGAAAATAGTCCCAAAACTAGTTCAAGTGGTTTTTATTACACTTAAATAAAATAATTATTATTAAAACAAAAATTATTAGCATTAAAAAGTTAAGTTTAGTCAAATTTATTTGAAAAATTGTTAAGTCAAATTTATTTGAACACAATTAAAAAATCAAGTAGGTAGCTAAATATAAAATTGTCAGTTTTGGTACTGCTAACAAAAGTCTATACAAAAATGAATCAATAGTACCCAAGCATTTTATCCAATTCTGGCACACTGAATATGTCAAGATGTCCAGCACTGATCGGTTCTGGCTCCTCTATTTTGCTAACTATTTCAGTTGTAGAATAGGACACCTCGTCTATCTTGGTTGGCCATACCCATTGCCTGCCTTATCATAGCACTGACAAGTACCAAATCTGCATCTAATTGTTTGGTAATTTTTCCAGGGTATAGCTGTCCTTCGTACATAACAATAACAAAATTTCCAACTACTATTCTATCATCAACAAGTTTACTTGTTGGATGGAGATGTTTTCTTAGAAGTCGAAGGTTGGGGAACGTTTTTTTCTATTTGCTCTACATCTGTGGCAGTCTGTTTCATCAGTTGTTTGGAATGTTCTTTCTCCAAGGTATCCAAAAACTATATTTTAACAAAAAATAAGTTTATTTCAAGATAAGGGGCTATTGGACACTGTTCAAATGTACCCCACTAGACTTTGTTCAAAAGTGCCCCACATAACAACACCGCATAAACTCATAAATTACAAAAAAAATATAAAGAATATTCAAGTTTTACAACTATAGATGAATAGTGTACTTACTTGGTTATTAAGTGCAATAAATAAACAGTGGTTTTATGATAATATGTTATTAAAAAATCCTTGCAACTGTAGAAACAAAAACATACTTCTCAACAACACATACACAAAAGTTCACCGTGGAAAAAACAGACATTCTGATGTTACAAGAGATGGCTGCTCAACTACCAGCTGGCTTGTCATTTACTACCAGAGTTGAAAAAATAATAGAAATAATAATTATTTCAGGGAAATTCAAAATGTTCAGAGATGCCCCATGTTCAAAACTGCCCCAGTCTCCCCTATAGAGCTCCGGAAAGGTTGAATATATTTATATATTCAGTATGTGTTCCGATTGTTTTAAGTTTGTATGATTATCTATAACGTAGGATGGTTTTACCAATTCTAATTAATAAAATATTTATTTACTATAAAAATTGGAAATTTTCATGGAACAAACGTAATTACTATCCGAACAACCCTATGGTATTTTTTTTGAGAGATTTATCTGTATAAATAAATAAATAAAATGATTTTTTTAATAACTAACGTAATCTCAAAATTGAATAAATTACTCAGAAGGGAATAAAATTTGAAACTTGGAGAAGTGAAGGAATGGTTGAGAAATGCGGAAGGGTTGATTGTTATGTATTGGTATATATTTATTTGAATCAACAAAATTGGTTAAAAAAATGTCTTACTTATTAATAAGTCTGTATATCATGTCACATATCATTCAATCCGGTAAATTTTTAAACAAACTAAAAGAGCAAGATATTATTAAGATATAACTGTCTTGTAATTTTAAGTATAGTCCTAGTAGAAATCTAGTCCATTATAATCTATTATTATCTTACTCTATAATTATAGTCTAAGAAATAATGATTATTCATATTAGGTTATAACAGATTACTATGTTATAATACAGGGGTCTCCAAACTTTCCAGCCTTAGGGCCATACTGATTACTCCAGTAAGTTCCGAGGGCCAAAACCATATTATCATTGTTGCCGGTGGTAAAAAGTGAAATAGTCCACTGATGAAAAAGTACGCAACGTTTAAAAAAGGCTGCAAATCGGACTAAAGTCCGCAAAACGGCAACACTGCATATTATTAATTTTCCTGTCATTATCTGTAATTTCTAGATTAGTCGTAGAGTACGAGCCATGAGGAGTAACGTGACACGACATCTCGTAGACACAAGCGGAAATAGGTAGTACCTTCTATCGCTAACAGATGGCGCTAATAGCACGTACAGAATATTCTCGTTGGTTCGAGAAAGTTCTGGTGTCTTCCACTCACTTCTAGATGGCAGTAATTGCAATATATAAGAAGGCTAGTGGCGCAACCACAAGTCAGTTCCTATGACACTGTTGTGAAATAAAATAGTGCGTACCTCCTTAAAACGTGTTTGTGCGTGTTTAAGTTTAAGACATCTTTGTAACAGTATTTTGATTTGAATTGTTGCTTTTGTGTGTGATTTAGTAGTATGGAAAAGAAGCGAAAAATTGATAGTGAATGCAGAAAATTCAAAGATCGGTGGATCATTCAGTATTTCGTAATTGAGTCCAGTAACAAGGCGCTATGTTTGATTTGCAATGAAAGCATAGCCGTTCTCAAGGAATATAACATTAAACGTCATTATGAAACAAAACATTTTCAAAATTACTCAAAATATACAGGAAGTTTGGGGACAGAAAAATTCGAAGCTATGAAGCGCGGATTGAAATCGCAGCAATCTTCATTTACAAAACTCAAAACTGAACAAGAGGCTGGAACTCGTGCCAGCTTTCGTGTGGCTCTTGAAATTGCAAAACATGGTAAACCATTCACCGATGGAGAAATGATCAAAGAATGCATAATTGAAGTAGCCAAAGAAATGTGCCCTGAAAAGGTAAATTTATTAAAAACTGTCAGTATGTCAGCAAACACTGTGGCTCGAAGGGTAGAAAACATCGCTGAAAATATATCCTCTCAACTGTTCGACAAAAATGGACATGTTGAGTGGTTTTCTTTGGCCTTGGATGAGTCAACGGATGTGTCAGATACTGCTCAGGTGTTGATTTATATTCGAGGAGTAGATAAAAGCTATGAAGTGCATGAAGAACTTCTTGATATGTATAGTATTCATGGCACAACTACTGTAATATTTTTAAAGGAGTTGAAATGGCCATTAATCAAAACAACCTTCGATGGAAAAACTTGAAATGTATTACAACTGATGGAGGCAAAAACATGAGTGGGAAAGATAAAGGAGTGGTCGCTCTTGTGTCAAAGGCTGTAGAAAATGACGGTGGTTCAAAACCATTAGTCTTACATTGTATCATCATTCATCAATAGTCTTTGTGCGGAAAATGTTTGGATATGTCTGAAGTTCTGAAACCAGTCATATCAACTGTTAATTTTATCAGATCTTTTGGGCTGAATCACCGACAATTCCGACAATTTATTGAAGAGATTGGAGAAAATGACTTACCTTATCATACTGCCGTACGTTGGCTTAGTTGTGGGAAAGTCCTTGTTGATTTGACAAAACATGTGAACGAACTGAATTTGAGATTGCAAGGAGAAAACCAGCATCTTCCTGATTTATACACTAATATCAAATCATTCCGGAAGAAATTGATACTGTTTCAGTCACAACTACAAAGTAAATGTTTTTCACATTTTAAAACATGTGAAATATTCAGCCACACCACTGAGACTGAGTTTCCTATCGATTTTGCAATCGAAACTTTGAGTGCTTTGAAAATAAATTTTGATACTCGTTTCTCGGACTTTGATGCCATTGCGAATCAAATTAAGATTTTTCAGAATCCTTTTGATACTGACATTGAAACCCTAGCCCCGGAACTTCAAATGGAAATGATTGATCTACAGTGCAGTGATATAATTAAGAACAAATATCAAAACTCATCTTTGATGGAATTTTAGTTGGAGTCTTCCACTGACACAATTTGATAATTTTCATAAATTTGCTAGTGGGCTGTTTTCTGTTTTTGGTACTACTTATTTGTGTGAGAAGACCTTCTCCAAAATGAAGTACACAAAAAATGTTTACAGATCTAAATTAACTGATGAGCATCTTAAATCTCTTTTAACAATTGGTACAAGTAAAATTAGTCCACAACTACAAACTATTGTCAGTGGAAAATCTCAATTACATAAATCTCATTAGTATTTCATATGTCATTATGCTTGTTATAAGTTATGTTTTTATTTAAAATGTATAAAATGTTAGTTGGATTCATTTCAATAATTTGTTAGTTATTATATACTGAAGTTAAATTTTCTGCATATTATACGTCTTTGCTCATTACAATTATGTGTTTCTTTATCCAACTTATCACAAAAACAATAACAATAAGCTTACAACAATGTTATGAGTAGTTAGCCCATGACCATATCAATGTAGATGTCATATTAATAATTATTCGACATAAAATTAGAATACTTCAGTAAACTAAATTTAATTTGCTATAAAAAATATGTTCTCTAAAAGGAGTTTTCAAGTATGCTAGCTCTCCGCGGGCCGGACAAAATCTGTCCCCGGGCCGGATGTGGCCCTCGGGCCGTAGTTTGGAGACCCCTGTTATAATAGATACCAACATTTTTATTCTTGTATGAACAATAGTATAGATCAGTCCTGGGCAAATAGCGGCCCGTGGGCCGTATGTGGTCCGCGTTTACATTTTATGCGGCCCACGAAGCATTTTATAAATTACTCTAATTAAGAAAATATCTATTTCCAATAAAAACTAAAGTTGGTTTTCTGATTCACATTCTAAAATAAACCCAGCTGTAAAAAATACAGAAAGTCTGTCTATGACATGTTTATTATGTTCACCAGGCCTCATGTTTACTTCGTTATCTAGCTGCCACTATTTCAGAGACACTGCACATTTATAGGCTCTAAAAATATATCGTTTAACAAGCAGTGTATATCAGGGCTGTATAATCTGTAAAATTTTATTATATCTTACGAATTTTACTTACTGATCTTCTTCGGGTAATTCCGTAGAACACTCATTTGTAAAATTATTTTCCATCGATTTCCTTACAACATCGCATCGCGAAAATTTCCTAACATTTACGATATTCCGCCTAAGAAAATAACTCACGAACATTTTTAAACTCTTCCCGCTCAAAGCAAGTTTTTCTTGGAATGTCCCTAATTAAGTGCACGGTTCGCATAACCTAAACCATCCACAAAATATCTGCTCTCTTTTAAATAATTTATACACGAAGTAAATATTTAATCACCATATAAACAATTTGTTAATAAGAATCTTTTTAATAGGAGATAATAATAAATAAGGTTTTTGCCACTTTTTTGATAATAGTTATTTTATAACGAACTAACTCGTATGTTATACTACTTAACTAACAGCAAAGTAACGCTTGAAAACTAACTTTTTTTAACTTATCTCGTAATGTAGTTGATAATATGAAAAGCTTTATTAGGCTATTAAAATTTCTAAATTTTGTGCAATACTTACACTGAATATAAATATGGAATGTTATATGGAATGTTTTTACCACACTTATAAGTGTGTAAAAACATGGTGAATTTTTCAATTCAATGTAAGTATGAATTACCACGTAGTAACACTCGCAACCATCCTATTCAGCAAATGATTTTGTTTGTTTTGAATTTTCGCGCTATTGTAAAGAACATAAACAGGGGAATCACCGGAATTTTAAAACATGGCGCGGTATTTTGAAAGTCATTTTGATTCCGCTCAAATCGTCCAAAGTTATATGATTTTTTTAAATGTTTAATTTCTAATAGAGATTTAAAATTGACCGGCATATTTAATTTGGATTTAATTATAATATTAATAAATATATACTAATATTAATAAATTTCGTCAGTTATAATGCGATATTTTCGAAAAACTGAGAACGGCATATATTTTAGTTGAATCTTTTTAAAATATAACTTGAATATGTTTTAATTAACTTTTATAAAAATATTTAATTGCTAGGGATGAAATTAATGAAGATAGAATCGAGAATAAAACATTTTGTTTTAAATGCGAATGTGATTTGTAAATCGAGTGTTGTATCCGGATGAAATTTTATCAATGTGTCTTCCTACACGACATAGAGGAACTTACGTTTGTCGGAAATGATAAGAATATATAATATAGATATCTTTTGAAATAGATTTTGAAAAGAGAACAAGAATATATTTTTATTTATTTTTCATTTAGAATTATTATCGGTTTTGAAGAAGTGATAGGTCATTGTAAGATAAAAATGTCACTGCTCCCAATTGTGGTATAAAATCTGTTTTTGGAATAATATTTTTTTCTTATGAAATTTTCAAAATATATAAGCACATAAAAATAAACGACAAGTCACTTGAGTTTCGAGCACAAGTGTACACCATATGTTAAAATCTCTTAAAAGTTTCTTAAATTGGATTGGGTCACAAGTGTTGTGCGCTTTGGTATCTCAACGAGGGGTCGTATTTCAATGAACTGAATAAAATGTTTAGGTAAAAAAAGTAAGGAGAGTGAGTTGTATAAAATTATTCAGTTCGGGGGTGTCGTGATTTTATGAGTTGATAGTTGGTTGTGTCACGAGTTGCTTGGTAGTAGACGGTAGTAGCGCGTTGTATTTTACTGCACGTCTGTACCACTATCGGGTTCTCAGTCTCAACTATTCTTGCCCAAGCATACCAAAGCCAGTCTCCACAGTTCTTGTGGTTGTTTATCCTCGTGACGGTCATAACTATAATGTGCATTGAATACATTTATAAATAATTTGCCAACTATTAAGAAATGTGTGGTGTTAATATGATTGTATTATTAATAAGTATGCTGTTTATACTCGTGCTGTGATTGGAAGACTTGTGTTTATTTCTACTGTACTTGCACGTGTTTAGTGACAGGTAAACATTGAGGTCTTATTTTTACCTCTTGAGGAACCTAAAGATTATCCTCTTTCCTAGGAATAAACAGAACTTAATTCTCATTGTCTTAACCATTAAAAAAAAACTTATATTTTTGATATTTTTAAATACCACCAATTTTAACAAATATTAGCTTTTTCTGATTATTTAATTTGTATTTTCATTTAATCTCTTTAAAATATTTCCGCTACATCTATTCTACAACCAGTTTCAATAATAAAATCGCAACATATCGAATATACATCTACATATAGGAAGTATGATGATAATTCAAGAATTTTCGACTTCCTTTGTTTCAGTTAATGTGAACAAACTGATAACTATTTTATAAATCATTTCATTTATGTTGTACTTCATTCTCAATGCCTTTTTCAAATTTCAACATTATAGATAAAAAATGAACATTTTTTTATACATCAGCAAGATTCATTTACACATGAAGAATCTTGTTACATTTTTTTTTAAATACTGCAGATATTCGAAACTGTGTCCATTTACAGGGTCGTGAGGCTAACAAAATATTTCATGTACAATTCTTATTATTCATTGCGATATTACTAACTGAATGATAAACCTCTAAACCATTGATAACATTTATAATCACTAAATTGTGTTACAAGTGACCTATTTCTCGCCATCTTCCATCATTATATTCTAATTTGCTTTTTAGGGTGCCTTACGTGGGCACTGTTTTATGGATATGACGTTACAAAAAATAGTTTTTGGCGTTGCGGTACTTACTGCATTAAATTGTAAGTATGCATTATCTTCTCACGGTTTAAGAGAATAATTTTGCGTTTCTTCTTCTAGACGTTTTCCTAGTTACTAGTCAATATACTGGGCCATCAAATCGATACAGAAATACATCGAGTAAGTATAATTATTAATTCAAAATTATCATGAAAATTCAAAAATATTGCTTGTATTGTATTATTTGTCATTAAAGTTTCAGCGGATTTCCAAACTGATGAGATATTTAAAAAAGTTATTAATCCATTTTCTTATTGGAAATTCATCAAAATGAAAATTAGATGATTTGAATTTGAAATCATTACAAATTCGTTAAAAGGTCTTAAATATATAATTTTTTCATTCAACAAATTTTCTATTTCTACAAAATTCTATTGAGCAATTCAAGTAAAAAGTTTCTCGTTTTGAATGGAAAAGAAATTTCAATAGAAATTCAAGATATTTTTACCACTTGGGGCCTTGAATATATTAAAGTAAATTCCTTTGTAAAGATCCTAAATTTTAGTTAGAAATTGCAAAAGAACTTTCTCAGTTTTACGTAGAAATTATTAAGGCTTTAATTTGCAACTACAATTTGTTCATATTTCTAGGTCAAGGGCAATTTAAAAATCGTGAAAATATGAAACAACTATATCTCAAACAACTTTTTTATAATTTGCCGAATTAGCAGAATTTGGCGGAGGTCCAAATGAATTATATGCTTTTCTTATGAATTATTTATTAACGAAAACAATATTACACCATTAAGGCTAGGCCACACTACGGCTAAACCGCCGCAGTTTTTAATCGCGTGATTTTGTGAGTCAAGTACAAGATACAAGCGGCCTCACTTGCGGTTTCTTCCCGCGACTGATTTTAATAGCGTACTGAGTGCTTCTCGATCGGTTTCGCGGTTATAGCGGTTACCGCTCGCGGGAAAAAATCGTAGTGCGGCTAAACCGCCGCGGTTTTTAATCGCGTGATTTTGTGACTCAAGTAAGCTAATACAAGCGGCCTCACTTGCGGTTTTTTCCCGCGACTGATTTTTCCCATAGCGTACTGTGTGTTTCTCGAGCGGTTTCGCGGTTATAGCGATTACCGCTCCCGGGTAAAAACCGTAGTGCGTCCTAGGCCTAAGCTAATACAAGGGGCCTCACTTGCGTTTTTTTTCCGCGACTGATTTTTCCCATAGCGTGCTATGTGTTTCTCGAGAGGTTTCAGCGCGATTTCAGCGCTTATAGCGGTTACCGCTCGCGGGAAAAAACCGTAGTGCGGCCTCGGCCTTAGATGATGTTTAATATATGAGTGTTGATGATAAACTATTTCGCTAAAAGTATTGTTTTTTATTGAATATATCTTTTGCATACGAAATGATAATTGTTATTGTAAATCATAGGAACATATAAAAATTTTGAACGAAAAAACATCGCGACTGCGGTTCGGTTCAAAAGCTGAACATGTAACTGAAAAAACTGTACTGCTATTTAACCCATAACTATAAAATTAGGTATTTAAGAATAGAAACTCAAAAATTATATTATAATAATAAATCTTTATTGCTACAATTGCAAAAGTTAAAAAATGTACTTGTAATTACAAGTATATCAAAAGGCTATTGATCCTTAGGGAATGGCGGAACCAGCGGAACACAGCTTGAATATATAAATATATTCAAACTTTCCGAATCTCTATAATATTCTTAAGTCTTTTTAAGGCTATAAAACAAATCTCATGTTGAAAGACAATATTTGTGTTATTCACTAGAACTCAGTTCACTTCCGTGACACTAAAACAAGACAGTAGATAAATAACTTTGTTTTTAAGATCAGATCTTTCTCTTTAACCCAAAGTGAATAGCCATCTGCAGGCGCGTTCGAGATCTATCTCTCATCAGTGCAACTTTGCTCTTATGAATTATAAAATGGAAAACACTTACATTAGTTTGAAAACCATGTGTTGGGCTGTCAAACTTATGTATGTGTTTTCCATTTTATAATTCATAAGAGCAAAGCTCTACTTATATAAAGTCCATTTAAAATAAAAATGCCAAAAAATGCAGCGAAAAAAAAAGACACGTGTTTCCCCAGAGCGCCGGATTACTGAACGTGCCGGATTATCATTAACTATACTGTATCAATTAATTGTTCATGGTTTTGCTTTAATTTTTTTTTTTAATCTATTAAGTATCTGTATCTTAAAATAGCAAATACTCTCAGAAATGCAAAGTTATTGACAATCATATAATTGGAAATTATTTATTGCGTAAAGTAAATTTATAAACTCATATTTTCATTTAAATAGTAAATTATAAATATCGAGTGTCCTAAATGTGCATTTCTATATAATTGTGCAACAACTGAAATAGTTCTGTTTATCTGTTTATTATCATTAATAATTGGATCGTGGATATTTCGACGTCTCTGATTAACTGAAAACGCTTTCATTCAAAGTTTTCTTTGTCGGTTTACAATGTTTTGAATGAGTTTCTATTCTTGTATACCTAATTAATAGTTTTAATTTGAATGTTCAAAATTTTAATTAAAATACATTTTCTATTAATTATTAGGTATAACGTTCAATTTTTTCATTTAATTTCTTACTTATTTCTTTTCTTATATAGCGTATTAAACTAAAAGTTTGAAAATATTAAATTAAGGAATGTTTTTTTTAAATGGACTTTATACAATTTTATATAAATTATATATATATATATATATATATATACATATATATATATATATATATATATATGTATATATATATATATATATATATATATATATATATATATGTATATATATATATATATATATATATATATATATATATATATATGTAAAAAAATAAGAAACTAAAATCAAGATTAAGGCCTAGGCCGCACTACGGCTAAACCGCCGCGGCTTTTAATCGCGTGATTTTGTGAGCCAAGTAATTTAATACAAGCAGCCTCACTTGCGGCTTTTTCCAGCGACTGATTTTAATAGTGTAATGTGTGCTTTTCGAGCGTTTTCGCGGTTATAGCGTTCGCGGGAAAAAATCATAGTTCGGCCTCGGCCTTAGTAGTTTATTTTTGCTCTAAGAATATATAAACTACTTAAAACTGTAAGGGCAATAAACCATATGAAGCCTTACAAAAATTACAAGCTTTCAAAGCCATCAAACTCTTGCTTAATTTCCTGACCGTCCCTCATCTAGTAATCAACTTATCTGTTAGAAAACAAGGAGTTGGGTCATTTTTTTTAGAGTGTGTAACAATCGCGCCCCCAAAAAATAAATTACCTAGCTTCGAAAAAGAAAATATCATTGATAAACAGCAACACAGTAAATTGATAAAAATATGTATTTTTATCATAATTTGTGAGTTTAGAAGTATCGAAAATCTATATTCCTGCCTATAGATCCAGAATATCTAAGAGAACACGCGGATGAGTTCGCACAATCACTACAGACCAACACACAAATATGGGACCAATTTCTTCATACAATCTAGCAATAAGCAAGGAAACTCCGTCAACCGCAACGAAAACGAAAACACAGATAGTGGACTTGGAATGCGACAAGTCCCTTGAATCCCGTATGCTTGCGTGGAAGACTTGACATAGCCACAAGACACAAGAGAATTGTCAGAATTTCTTAAAAATGCAGAGAGAGACATCCAAAACGATCACACGCATTATACGGACATACCATTTAAAAAAATTAGAGGAAATCGACAATGAGTTCATAAGAAAAAACACGCGAAACTCGTTAGGCAAGAACTGATGAACTGCAAGCCACCGAGCCTTTGTTTCCGTCGGAATGATGAAAACCCTCGAAACCAACACAAAAGCGAACTGTGAAATCCTGAAACAGTACTTCAAGAAGCTATACAACTGTGAACCCGCCGAAGAAAGACTCCATTGCCACATAGCCGCCCCAAACCAGAACGCTGTTCCACCAACACATGAGGAATGCGAAACATCAGTTTACAACTAAAAAACAACAAAGCACCAGGGGAAGATAGCTTAATCGCTGAGATGCTCAAGATCGGAGGTGAACTCTTGATTAACAGACTGCAAATACTTCCATTATTGCAAATACATGGAAGAGCTGTAACATACCAGCGGACTGGAAAAATGCTTTGATCCACTCACTACAAAAAAGGGCGACAAGACTGATACAAAAAATTACCGAGGCATTTCCCTTCTATTAATCGCCTACAAAGTTCTCTCACGTGCGCTCCTCACCAAACTGGAAGAACAGACAAAACATCTGATCGATGAATATCAGGCAGGCTTCCGTCCGCGGAACAAATCTGGAACCTGAAGATGATACTGCAACATCGTCAGCCGAACCGCACAGTTGTCACTTTCGTAGACGTCAAGAAAGCCTATGACTCAATTGACCGCTTAACTCTGTTTAATATACTTCGTGAATACGGTGTGGATAGTAAAACAACCATCTTAATCAAACAGATTTTGTCAGGCACAACATCTAAAGGAAAATTCATGGGTGAAATCTCCGAGCCTTTTCAAATCAGTACTGGAGTAAGACAGGATGATGGATTGTCCCCACTCTTCTTCAACCTGGTACTAGATAAGATAATCAAAATATGGGAGAAAAAGTACCTGGAGTATATATGGGAAGAAAGGACAAACGAATCTACATAAAGCGCCTCGCTTTTGCTGACGACCTTGCAATAAACACACGAACTACTGAAGAAGTCAAACACGCCATCGAGGAACGTCATGAAATCGACATTAAATATCTTACCGAGAAAACGCAATACATAGACACCAAGAGCTCAAATATGACACATCTTGCAACCATATATGACAACGTCATACAAGTTAAGCACTTCAAGTACCTAGGTGAAATAATTGCAGACACTGGTAAGGAAAGAATGGCCAACAAAACACGCGCAGAAAAGTTACTCAAAGCCTATACAATCACCTGCAATATGTACAAGAAGAATTCACTTTCTACCAAAGCAAAACTCTGTCACTACCATAGAGTCATTCTTCTACTCTATGCAATTGAGACTTCATCATTAACCATCTATATCAAAGACATTGAGAAAGTTGAACTGCAGATCATGAGAAAAATATTTGGACCCAAGGTACAACACGGTATCTGGATGCGTAAAAGCTCTGAAGAACTGTTTTCCCTGACAGAACGATTCTTTTCAGTCGGAAAAAACGTCTGAAATTCTACGGTCATATAGTACGAAAAGAAGACTCTCGATTGACCAAAAAAAAAGATTGACCATCATCAATGGAACCCGACAGTTCAAAGTACGCTGGCTGCTAGACTCCCAAAACGGCCTCTAAGTAATCAATATAGGCAACTACTCGAACTAAATACAGGCATCAAATAAATTCAAATCAAAACATAACTTCACATCAAAAAATCCAACAGCTAAGAGTTTGAAACTAAGAAACGCTACATAATACTATTCCATTGATTGACAATCCGTTTTGTAGTTTTCTATTGCTCAACTCTACTAGGAAGAGCAAGTGGTAATGACAATTTTGTTAAAATTTATTTTTAGCTTGCAAGTATTTCTCACGATCTGAGTAAATTTTAGCTCTGTCTTATTTTCTTTTCTCTTTCATTCTCGGGAAGGGACACTCGGGAAAGGGGACGGTCAGGAAAACACGAATGTTTTTAGCAAATTTAGTAGGCAAAATTCTTCATTCAAAAGTAGGTTTATATGTTTCGTAAACGGACAATATGGGAAAGAAATTACGGTAATTAATCTTAAATACAGAATATTAAAACGTCTAATAATGCTAGGGACGGTCTTGAAGACAATTAAAATACGGACATAAATTATGACCTGTATTTTCACTAGAATTCGCTTGTTTTTTTAGTTTAACTGACAAATGTGCACGTCACAAAACCAAATTTTACTGCCTGGTTAGCGCAGTAGCCTTCGAACTACGTTAATTATCTTGGTGGACGATCAGGAACAAGAATTTGTCGACATACTTCAATACGTCGATATCAAATGAATATCATTAAAAAATCTATGCCTATTAAAGATTTCATATATTTTTAGATATAAGCATAAGTTAGATTGTAAGTACAGTCGAACTTCTATAACTCCAATTTTTCTATAACTCGAATATTTTTAGAAATCCATACGTTTAGATAGTATTTTGCATATAAATTAACTTCCATAACTCGAATTTTCCTTAACTCGATTTTTTTCATAATTTGTAGTAAAAAAATTGTACAATGGTCAAATTTTACTTACAAAATAATCTCTATAACTCCAATTTTTTAACCGCCGCGTATTTTCCAAAATTTATAATGCCAAATATGCCTACCATAAACCGTCGAAAGTGTAATCCTCGGGCAGATTACCAAACATTTTATTTTTCGAATAGGATGGTTGCGACAGTTACTACGTGGTAATTCATACTTAAATTGAATTGAAAAATTCACTATGTTTTTACCACTCTTATACAATGTAAAAATGTTATACAATTTGTTATTCACAGTTACATACATTTCTACACATATCACGACTTAAGTTTCGACGTTTGACGGTCATTTTCAAGTGAAAATCAACTTGAAAATGACCGTCAAACGTCGAAACTTAAGTCGTGATATGTGTAGAAATTTATATAACTGTGAATAACAAGTTGTATAACATTTTTACATAGTATAAGTGTAATAAAAACATAGTGAATTTTTCAATTCAATTTTATTTTTCATATTTTATGATCACCAAAAACTCGAATTAAGCAAAACTAAGAATTTACCAGCGGGTGTGCTTTAGGAAGATTACGACAGGATATTATTCTCCCGAGAATCGGTAATCCAAAAAGAGACTATATAATCGAAGATCACCCACAAGCTGCTATGTATTATTGAAAACAATTAAAAATTACTGATTTTTTCAAAAAATAATATATTAGTTCTAATTATTTTTAATTAATTATAATTATATAACATCATATTAATAATGTATACATATTTCTTCTTGTTTTTTGTTTATAAACATATACATATGTATTTACTTTGAATAAATTGTGAATAGTGTATTTTACTCATTTTATGGTTATGTATTTCTATAATTCCAATTTTCTATAACTCGGTCAGGAACGAGGAATAGGGACGGTCAGCACGTTCAAGTTGTGATTATTCAGCAACGGGGTGTAAAATCTTTACTTTAAATGATTAAATTAATAATAGTTTACCATCCAAGAATTGCTACTGTAACTAACTTTTTAAAATGGATTAAGAAGTAAATGTTTTATAGCCCAGCGACACGAGAAGTAAAAATACGGAAGAAATACCCATTTAAATGTTTACATTTTGTTATAAATTGGAAAAAAAATATAGAAAGGGCTCACAATTTGAAGTTTTGACTCCCTTGATATCGGTTTGATTAAATGCAAGTTATTAACTTAATGTGTGATTATCAAGTATTAGTTCACATAATATCCAATCAAGTACGGCATTTTGTGGGACCCAGGGCAGGCTGAAAGTTATAAGCGGCCTCAGTAAAAAGTTACTATCGACGCCTTGAGCCAATGAGAACACATATTAGTGTTCTAGCTATTAATTAACTTTAGATCTCGACTATTTGACTAGCTACAACACTAATAATAATAGTAATAAACACTACTCTAATAGTCGAGATCTAAAGTATACATGCTATAAATGTGTGTCTAGTTGTAACTTAAATCTAAATTTCTGGATTTTATAATTTTAAAAATATTAGATAGAGCATTCTAATTTTCACTTATCAAAGGTTATTGGTCTAGTTGGTCTAGTTCAAGGGTCGGCAACCTTTTCAAACGAAAGAGTCGGAGAGCCAAAAGTTACAATTTATAAAATTTCCCATTTTTTTAAAGTTTTTGCTATAACCTCACTGTAGCATACTGAAAGGCTATTCTATGTGCCGAATATCAGTGCTTCGACTCGCGGCATTTCTTTTAGAGCTGTCCACTTGTGCTGCGCGACATGCATGCATTTCTGGAAATCCAACTCCTCCAGCTTGCTCTTGAGTTCTGTGAACTTGCCACTCCACAAGTCTTTGCTTTTCAGATCAATAAATTGCATTTCATCAGCATCAATTCCAAATAGTTCAATGTTGATCTCATATGTATTTGAGTTGAGAGGATTTAATATGAACGCGAGAGAATTAAAAAAAAAATAACTTCAACTGAGCATGGAGGAAAATTTTGCTAAATGCACTACCCCAGGTGGTAACCAATCCACCACGTTCGGATCGGCGGACATTCGGATTCTGGGGAGTCCGCACCAAAATGCTTTAAGAATCGGAGCATCCTGAAATCACCGGACGTAAACTCAGACCAAGGGGGCAAAGCTTCTTCGCAACATTTAATGCTAACTCACTGCTAAAAGTGGGTAAACTGAAATATTTAACTGATTCACTAGCACGACACAACATAATACTGACAGCAGTACAGGAAACCAGATTTACGGACGAACATGCCTTCGAGTCCCAAGGCTACAGAATCCTCAAACGAAAAGTGGGTCAGAGGGTATTGAAAAACGTATCCCACTGAGGTACAGGATTTATAATCAGTCACAGGATACTGGATTCAGTCACCGACTTTACCTCCCCGAGCAGTCGTGTATCCATCCTCTCTCTCAAATGTGCAAACAAGGTCTACAGTATA
Source organism: Phosphuga atrata (assembly GCA_944588485.1). Classification (NCBI taxonomy): domain Eukaryota; kingdom Metazoa; phylum Arthropoda; class Insecta; order Coleoptera; family Silphidae; genus Phosphuga; species Phosphuga atrata. The sequence goes on from OX155909.1 coordinate 2,957,549, forward strand.
GTCAATGTACATGCCCCAATCAACCAGGACAAGACACGGAATTCAGACAGAACTGATAAATTCTGGGTAGACTTAGAAATATTATCTCTAAACTTCCAGAGAGGCATACCGTCATACTGCTTGGTGACTTCAATGCTCAATTGAGAAGAGAGGAAAATACAGAAACATAGTGGGCAATTATCCGACGCATAGGGAACGATTGGTGGATCTGTGTAGGACTTTTGGGTTGCTCAAGAAGTCTACATCCTTCAAACATTAGCCAAGGACGCAAAAGACTTGGATTTCATTTAATACCAGCCTGGGTGAATTCCAGACAGATCATGTGGCCATTTCACGAAAATCTCAAAAGGAAATACAAAGCGTGAAGAAATACAAAACGGTACTAAGAAGCGCCAATCTAGACTCAGACCACTACCTCTCAAAGATCAAAATAAGACTCCAGCCTAGAAACACTAGATTACACAGAACCTCCAACATGGTAAGATTTGACGTAGAGCGACTGACGTAGAGAGACAAGAAGTAAGTCAGAGACTGAACAATACAGATCTATACAGCTGAGACCAACTGAAGGAGACTCTTGTCAAGGCGGCCAATAACCTTGGCATAATTTTTTGGCCGTTCACAATGACCTTCACACATAACCAACTAACCCAAATCGAAGAGAGCTTTGCTAAGAATAACTCCCGAGAACTTCCCGAGAATTTCTTCGGAACTTTCAAGCAGACACTCAGAAAATACGCTCCACCAATCCTTCACTTCAGAGACTCACAAGGCAAACTGGCTTTTAACGACAAGGACAACTACCACCTTTTAGCTCAGTACTTTAATAATCTACTCAACTGTAATCCACCCAGCGAAGACTTCGACTAGAAACAAACCACACCAAACCCGGACTCGCTGCCCCCTTCATTGGAATAAGTTGTCCAGATCATTCAACTTCTTAAGAATAATAAGGCAGCTGGAGAGGACTCGATCGTTGCTGAACTGTGGAAAGGTGCTGGAAGCAATGCCGTGCGCAAGCTAACCTAGATTATCCAGGACATTTGGGAAATAGAGAAATTAGCACCCGACTGGAAATCTGCTCTGATCCATCCGCTCCACAAAAAGGGAGATTTTACCGATCTAAACAACTACCGTGGAATTTCTATCATCCCGGTAACATATAAGATTCTCTCCAAGGCGCTACAAACAAGGGCAGAAAATCAGCTGGATATTCAATTGATTTCAATGCAATATCAGGGAGGCTTCAGGAAGACCTAATCCTGTGTTGAACAGGTCCTCAATCTTAAAACTGTACTTGCGTACTCCAAGATGAGAAACCGCAAAGTGGTCGTCACATTTGTTGATTTTAGGAAGGCTTGACAATTCCATTGATAGAGCAACGCTTAACAAAGTACTACAGGAACTAGGGCTAGACAACAAAACCCGCTGACTCATCCTAGAAACCTTGACAAACACCCTTTTCGAGGTTAAATTTAGAGGGGTGATCTCAGAAAGCTTCGAAATAAAAACTGGAGGGAGACAAGGAGATGGATTTTCCCCACTTCCCTTCAACTGTGTGCTTGAAAAGGTTATGAGAGAATAGCTCAAGCAACTGATCAACTTGGGTGTTCAGAGTGGCATCTACCTGGGACGTAAGAACGATGAGCTGGTTGTAGATTGCCTGATATATGAGATATGATACACCGGCAGAAGATGGGCAAGACTGGGCAAAAATCAGAGCCCAACAGTTGAACAAGCGTGGTCCAAAGTAGGCCTATTCGAAAGAAGAAGAAGAACGCGAGAGAAGTTTTGTTTGTTTGAATTGTTCGAATCTATTAACAAATCCATCCTTGTAGCGGGGATTGTTATATCTCACGGGGAGATAGTCGGGTTCTGGCCCAGTAAAGCACAACAAATGGGCTTAACAACTATATTCAAACAATATGTACAATAAAATAACTTCTGTAAACTTCGGATGATTCTAGACTAAGGTCCGCATAGGTAGAGATAGCTCAAACCTCCAGGTAGTCGTCCACAAGGGAGCTGACTGGTCAAAGCGGATTGACTGAAGTGACGATTAAGTATGGTATCCTTTGTTTCGTGGCGGCTTGAGCGGCTTGCTCGTCTTCCGCCGTCTTTGTCTTGTTTTTCGGTTTGTTTTTTGTTGTTTGTCTTTTGTTGTTGTTTGTTGTTGTTGTCTTTGGTTTCGGTTCTGTTTTGGCGAGAAACGATAAAACGGTTCTTTTCAGTTTTTTTTTTTTGCCTTGGTTTCTTCGTTTCTTCTGCTGTGGTGCTGTGGTCCTTTGGCTTCCTTCTTTGTTTCTTCTGTGTTGTCTCGTTTGCTGTGGTGTCGGTGTGGTCCATTTGTTTCGCCGGGGTTGCTCTGGGTACCCTGTAGGTAGAAAACAGTGTTATTTATTGTCTAAATGTGGTTTGTTGTAGTTTTGGGAATTTCCATTTGACGTCTGTTCTGTAGTTTGCGGTTTGTTGTATTGTTATATTGTCAAGTTGTCGCATGTTGTCAAATGTTTTTTCTGTAAGTTTTCTGTTAGCTATGTGTTTTGTGATTGTCTCCATTTCGAAGTCTTTATGTATTTTCTCGTTGGTTATGTACCATTGCGAGTCTGTGATTTGTCTCAGTATTTTGTTTTGTATGATTTGTAGTTTGTATTTTACGTGCTTGCTAGCTTGCATCCAGCACGTCGGCGAATATGTCATTATTGGACGTATTACTGTCTTGTACAGTTTTAGCTTATTTTCCATGTTGAGTTTGCTTTTCTTGTTAATAAGGGGATAAAGATAGCCTTTAATGTGTTTTGTTTTCTTCGCAGTGTAATCCACATGCCCTGCGAAGGTTAGTCTTTTGTCCAGTATAATACCTAGATATTTTACCTGATTTTCCCATTTTATACTTGTATTATTAATGTTGAGGCGTTTTGTTGGGATGTCTTTCAATTTTCTTCTTGTGAACATGATGGCTTGCGTTTTCTCAGCGTTGAGTTGAATTTTCCACGTGTTACATCAGCGATTTATCATCTAGGTGGTTTTGTAATTTATCGGTGATGGTGTTCGCCAATATTCCTCTCGTGAATATAGCAGTGTCATCTGCGTATAGTGCAATTTTTGTGTTTTCCATTCCGGGTATGTCCGCGGTGTAAATGTTGTAGAGCAAGGGCCCCAGTACGGACCCCTGGGGGACACCCGCTCTCACTGGACGAGTCGTCGACATCGTGTCATTTAATTTCACCTGGAACGTTCTGTTGCCGAGGTACAAAGCTAGTAGCTTTATCATCCCCATCGGGATTTTGAATGTATTCATTTTATATATTATGCCTTCGTACCACATCTTGTCGAAGGCCTTTGAGACGTCCAGGAGTACCGCTCCCATGGCGTATCCTCTGTTGAAAGCGTCAATTATCGCTTCGGTTATTCTGGTTGTCTGGTACGTTGTGGAATGTTCTTGTCTGAATCCGTACTGTTCTTCGGGGATTATTTGGTTCTCGTCAAGTATGTCTGTCAGTCGTTTGTGTATTATTTTCTCCGTTATTTTTCCAAGTCCTGTTAGTAGGCTTATTGGTCTGTAGCTTGACGTTATGTTCCTTGGTTTGTTGGGTTTGGAAATCAGTATTGCTGTGGCGTGTTTCCATTGGGTCGGAAACGTTCTGAGTTTGAGCAATGCGTTCACTATTTGGTTCATTCTGTCTATAGCGGGCGGCGTTAGGTTCTTGATGGTCACATTGTTTATATTGTCACAACCGGGTGCTTTCCTGTTTTTAAGGTTTTTTATTATTTCGGTTATTTCCTCTGGCGTTGATTCTCTTATTTCGCAGTTTTCTTCGCTGTTTAGAATCCTCCTTACCATTTCGTAGATTCCTTGAGAGTTGTGGATTGCGTTTGTGATATTTGGTGTGAATTGTTCTTCGAGGGCGTTTGCGAAAGTCTCTGTCTTGACAATGTCAGAGGTTGCTGTGCTGCCGTCGTTCTTTTTGATAGGTGGTATTGTGTTGCGGTTCTGTTGTTTTAGAGTCTTGGCTAAATACCACGGTTCGTCTCTGGTGTCGTTTATTCGGTCTAGTCTGTTTTCCCAGTCTGTGTTGTGTTGTTCTTGTAGTGCCAGTTTTGTCAGTCTGTTCAGGACCGTTTTGTCTGTCGGTGCTAATGTACGTTGGTACGTCTTGTTTGCTTTCCGTTTTGCGCGTATTAGGCTCATTATTTCCTGTGGGAGTGTGGTTGTTCTGTTGATGTTTAGTTTTCTTGTGGCGGTTTGGAGCGCCACCTTTATTTCGTTCTCGAATGCTTGCGCCGTCTGTTCTAGGCTTAATGGGTCTGTGATGTCTGTGCAGGTAATGTCTATGTTCTCTTTAAACTTTTCCCAGTTTATTGACGTTTTCTCGCACGTTCTTTTCGCACTTTTCGCTTGGACGTTCATGTGCACGGGGTTGTGATCGGAGCTCAAGTCTTCGGTACAAACTATGTCGATGTTTGCTGTGACGTTTTTCATTACCGCTATATCCAATATGTCCGGCGGGTATCTGTTATTAGCTGTGAAATGTGTTGGCTCGTTTGGGGCTAGAACCGTTAGTAGGCGGTTTTCTGTATAGCGTTTTAGTTCTCTTCCTTTTTTGTTTGTTTTTCTGCAGTTCCATTTTGTGTGTTTTGCGTTAAAGTCTCCTGCGGCTATCGTTGCCGTGTTATTTCTGAATATTTTATCCAGGTCTGCAGTGTTTATTTCTTTCCGTGGTGGCGAATATAGCGAGTATAAGGCCAGTGGACCGTCTGCGGTCATTATTTCGATTCCTATCGTTTCTGTGTTATCCGTCGTGTCTACTTCGGGTAGCTCGTGGTGTTTCAGATTCCTCTTGATTATTATGGCCACTCCGCCTCCGGCTTGTTGGCCCCTGTCTTTCCTGTAGATTTGGTATTTTGGTGTGTTCAGGCGATTGCAGTGTCGCAGGTGTGTTTCGTTGATTAGCGCCACATCAGTGTTGTATTCCGTCATGTGTGCTACCAGTTCGAGTTTCTTACTTTCGACTCCGTTTGCGTTCCAGAAAACAATCTTTAGTTCGTCAACGTTCCGTTTTCTAGTCATTTTTGACGATTTTGATGATGTCTGCGATGGTTTTTGCGTAGTTTGCCAGTTCGTCCTCGTCTGTTTCTAGAGAGGCGTATTTCTTTAGCAGTTTCGTTAATTCGTTCGTTACTTTGTCTGTTTTTGTCTTTGTCATCTGTGTTTTCCTTTCGGTGTTTTGTCTGTTTTCGCTGGTGGTCGCTTGTGCTGTGTCCCGGTATATCGTGTTTTCCCTATCTGTAGCTTGTCTGTAGCTGTTCGGGTTTGTCCTGGGAGTTGGTCGTTGTCTTGTCGTCTTTGCGGTTCTGTTTGTTGGTTTGGCGGGGCAGTTCCTCCATATTGAGACGTGTTCGCCTCCGCAGTTTATTATAGTTTAGATAGATGGATTTGTACTGTTTTGGTATTTCCACTAATACCATTTGGATAGGGGTTCCTTCCCTTCATTCTTGTCACCTTGATTGCCGGGTAACCTTTTTCGGTTAAGTCATTCAGTATGTCTTCTTCCATGACTTCGGTGGGGATTCCCTTGATCACCACCTTGAGGTTCTTCTCGGAGCTCAGTTGGTGAGTGTGGAACTCGTAGTTTTCCTCTTTCATCAGTCTGTACATCTCACGATAGTCCGTTATCGTTTGTGGTTGGATTCTAATTCCGTCTCTTGTCGACGTGGCCCTTGTGAATTTGATGTGTTTGTTGTCCAGTTGCTTGCTGAGTCTGGTCCATTTTTCTTTGTTCCGTAGGATGATTGGGGTGTTGTTCTTTTCTTCGGTGGGGTTTTCGGTTTCAGTTTCTATATCGTCTTCGTCGTCAGTGTCCTCTGTGTCTAAGCATGCATACATGGTCATACTTACCGATCCTGACGTGCTCTGTCTTTCCAGTTTGGCAGTTTTCTTTGGAAACTTGAACGTTTCCTCGTCCTCCTGTTCGGGTTTGCGCTTGGGGGCGGCTTCGGTGGGGCTGTCCGTGTCCATCGGCGTGGCTCTTCTCCGTGGGGCGGCTTCGGTTGATCCCTTGGGGGCTGCTTCGGTGATTCTTCTGGGGGTGGCTCCGGTTGTTTTTTTGGGGGCGGCTTCGGTTGTCCTCTCTGCGGTGGTCCCTCTGGTCGTGGCTGTTTCCTGGGGTTGATCCTTGTCGTTTTGGGTTTTGTTTCTCCGGCCGATTATGTAATTCAGCAGGTACTCGATGACGCTGTCGTCCATGGTGTCCAGGACGGCGGTGTCGACTAGCAGGGCTGCGGCGGCTCCGTTGAAGGTTGTTGCAATGAATGAATTCATTTTTCTGCTTGGGTGGTTTTTCTTGGCTTTGTCAAGAGTGGAATAGTATAACGTTCTTCTTGCGAAGGTCGGTTAAACTATGACGATTAAGGGTATGTCGTCGGGTTTTATAGTAGTTCTTCTTGAGTAGGGGGTGCGCTGAGGGTGGACTGGGTGGGGGTGCGGTCGATCGAGGGGACGTGTAGACAGGGTAGCGACGGTGGCGCTGCCCAAGCGGGCGTGCTGTTATGTTACATCCTTAATTTTTTTATAGCTGCACTGAAATAAGTCGGGTAAATAGTTGCATTGGTTTCATAGCGATATTGCTTTAGATTATTACAATGAAGTAATTTACCGCTCTCCGTATCTTCAAAAAGATATTTTTTTTCGAAACAGACTACTTCTTGCAGCAAGGCATAGGCTGGGTTTGCATTTCCTTGCAGTTTTAGATTTAGTTTCATTGTGATATCTACAAGGTGAATTTTTGCAGCCATTTGTCTTCTTCCAATAATTGTTGGTACCTTCTTCACTGAGGAATGTTTTTATTTCACTCAAGCGCAAAGCAAAACGTTACAATACGTTACCTCTGAAAATCCACCGCACTTTATTGTGCAGAAGTAGTATACTGGCTCCCTATTTTTTCAAGGAATTGTTTAAATTGGCGATGGTAGAGTACTTTTACCCCCCTCATTAGATGCTTCTAATAATAATAATTACCAAGTTCATGACCACAACTATTTCGGCCGGAAATATTTTGGCACAAAACGCCTCTTGATGAACACAGTGAGACGTTAGAATTTCGTGGTTTATTTTTTTTCTGAAGAATCGTTGTTACCCCTCTATTTATTCCAGCCATACTACTGGCTACGATTAGCCAGAAAGCTCATAGAGAAGAGCAATATTAGAGTCTGATCACATGCTAGTCAAGGCAACACTGAGGGAAAAATCGAAAAGGCAAAATAAATACCCACGAAAAGAACAAGACGTTTCGACACGGATAAATTAAAAGACGAGAAAGTGAAAGAGAGATACCAACAAAGGATCAAGGAACGTATGACAGAGCTAGAGACGACTGACACCAATATAACAGTAGAACAAAGGTGGGAAACACTAAGAAGGTATCACACATATCACACAGAAACAGAAGTTGGGTTAGAACGAAAAAGTCAAAGTTTGCATGGTGGGATGAGGAATGCAGAAAAGCAGTAGAGAAAAGAAATTAATCCAGAAGTAAACTTATCTAAAGGCCAACAAGAAATAGAAGAGAAGAATACGAGGAGCTAAGAAGGAACACCAAGAAAATGATGAGAAGAAAAAAGAGAGCACTGAAAACGGCACAGCCTCTAATAACAGACCCCACTTACGAAGAAGTAACTTAAAACCATACGAGAGCTAAACAAAGACAGGCACCTGGGATAGATAATATCCCGGCAGAATTAATAATAAACGGAGGGAAAACACTAGCCAAACAAATACACAAACTGATCACCGAGATATGGAAAGAAGAAAGAATCCCAGAAGAATGGAAAACGGCGATCATATGTCCCGTTTACAAAAAAGGTAATAAACTTAACTGTAACAACTACAGAGGAATATCGCTGCTCTGTCGTCGTCATCGGCCTTTATGTCCCCACTCCTGGGGCGCCGGCCTCTTCCCTGCCACATATCCAACCTCAGCACTAAGATTTGAATATGGGGGACCTACAGTTTAACGTCGAATTCAAACGACTAATTTCCAGAGAAGGTATTAGGCAGTTGAGATCCCACGGTTGCCAAAGCCGGACTGGGGAATTGAGTGTGATGGGTTGCAGCCATTAGTTTTTAATTTTTGCTGCTTTGGTTCTGTGTAGGATTTGAACCCCAGCTGTCTGACTCAATAGCCAAGTGCTTAGCTATTTAAACCACCACCACACCCCGCTGCTCTGTATAACATATAAAATATTCACAAGTATACTACGCCAAAGAATAGCAGAATATGGAAAAGAAATCATAGGGGAGCATCAGGCAGGTTTCAGATAAAGACGATCAACTATTAACCAGATCTTCATCACCCAACAAATACCAGAAAAATCATGGGAGTATAATGTACCAATATATGAGTCATTGATTCGTTGACTTCAAGGAAGCCTACGACAGTATAGACACGAACAGGCTATATGATATAATGGAATCGTTTGGCATACCAAGCAAATTAGTAATATTAATCAGAAGAAAAATGATAGACTCAACGGCTGTAGTGAGAATACAAGACCAAATGACAGACAGACTCTTGAGACTCTCAACCACTAAAGAAGTGCGGCAGGGAGATGGACTTGCACCGATGCTATTCAATATGGCATTAGAGAAGGCAGTAAGAAACACCAGTGATAACCTCAACAGCGCAATAATACACAAGTCACATCAAATAATCACCTACGCAAACGATATTAATCTAGTGGGCAGAATAGAACGAGAAATCAATGTATACAGTATTCAGCAAACTGGAAACACAGACCAGTAAAATGGAACTGAAGGTCACTCAAAACAAAGACCAAACTACTGCCGATGAAACCAAGAAGAAGACTTGGCCATAATTACGCAATAGGAGATAACAACTTCGATGTAGTGCAACAATTCAAATATCTAGGATTCCAAATCAACAGTGAAAATGATATCAAACAGGAAATACAACAACGCATACTAGCTGGAAACAGAGCCTACTTCTCACTTTCACATATATTTAAGTCCAAATCAGTCTCAAGGAAAACGTAAATCACAATTTACAAAGTCATTATAAGACCCAGTGGTGACATATGGTAGTGAGACATGGACAATCACCAAGTATTCAGAGGAAATATTAGCAAGATGGGAACGACGAATTCTAAAGAGAATATGTGGAATCAATATATTGAGGTAGTAGAGAATGGGGAATGGAGAATCCGATATAATTTCGAATTAAAACAGAAATATAACCAGCCAGATATTGTCGAATTTAAATGGGCGGGACACTTGCAGAGATTGGGTGAGGACCGAATACCAAAGAAAGTATATAATGGGCGGATGGATAAACAACATTGAAGAGCACGCCAAACAAATATTGAAAGTTCGTAATTGGAAAACAACAGCAAAGCAACGAGACGACTGGAGGCAGAAAATACAGGAGGCCCAGGTCCAAATGGGACTGAAGCGCCACGAAAAACAAGGAGAATACTACTGGCTTCATCAGTTGTGGAAACGATTTAAATCGATTCCATTTTCTTCAAGGAATTTTTGCACTGCATTTGCTATATATTCCCCATTTTTTGCCATTAGAGTTTGCCATTAGGGCGGTAGCAATCCTAGCAGTTTAAACAACTTGTGACGTGCCTTTTATGCCGCAAGACACAGCAAGGTATAAGTCTTATCCCCTAAATATTTTCCACTTGCATATGTGTTACATTTGAAAACATTTGAGCAGTTCTGTCTTCTACTGTTTTAGCAGATAATGGCAAATCTTGATTTTTTTCATGATTTCTGCTTTGTTCTGGAAAACAATATTTGACGTACTCACCATCTATGAATGAATTCACCCTTTTGGCACTTTTTTGAAGCTCTTCAAGCTTTTTTCGTGCGTCCCCGGCTGAATATTTACAAGCGAACTGGGTATGTTCTATAGCGAAGTGTCTTTCCAAATTTGACTTCTTATTGTATGCGAGTTTTTCGTCGCAAGTGAGAAGTCGGAAGCCTATATGTGTTGCATATAAGCGGAAACGACTCCGTCCAATCCCGTTTGAATTCTCGATATTCTTCTTCGAAAGACGATAAGCAATGAAATGAAATCCCAATTTGATTTCATACAGTAAGATTTGACAATGTGAAGATTGCGCGATTTTAAGTGTTTCTTCGATAATAAAGTAATTAATTTTTGCTTATGGATGGAACTGGAGAGCCGCAATTTTACAACGAAAGAGCCGCAGATTGCCGACCCCTGGTCTACTTAGACGAGATGTAAACGTATAATTAACTTTTGAAATTAAATTTTAAAATATAATTTGAAAAAATATGAAATATTTTGAGTAGAATTGTGGTTTCTTAACTGTTCTATTATAGAAAAAAATCTATTACCATCAAATATTCTATTGTAGAGATTAGTTATTAAAAATAGTTATGAGAATTAAAGGTACTTACGTATTAACGCCACCGCAGCGGGAGGTCGCGCTACCGCGCGATATGTGGTCTGGCTTTATCTGCTCCGTTATAACCTAATCTAACCATTCATTTTCTTCAAATCTGTAGTGCGCTGGCGTTAGTACGTAAGTATCGAATTTAAATAATCATTAGTTATTTAATTATTATTATTAGAAATAGTTATTGGTATACCGGTAAATGGCGCAAAATCACATGGCGTTACATGTTTACCAATAATTCACCATTTCTTTACCGGATATTTCATACTGATGGTATGAATACTCATTACAGATGGTTATAATTATATGTCCATTTTTAATATTTTGGATCTATGATCTATGGCAAGTTGTGTTTAGAATATGTATTAAGAATTCTCATTAAATAAATTGAAGAAATTCTTTTAGGAAGTATTATGTCGATTACCACGGTTAGTTATGAAGAAAGCAATATTTTTTATATAACTGATGAATTAAATATCTTGCTCTTGGAATACAGTTGTCTATAAACAAAGTTATTTATAGAAAAAATAATTTACACGAAATTAAGGATGACTATCTAGAACAGGTGTCTGCAACTGTGGCTCGCGAGCCGCATGCGGCTCTTACTGCAAAAGTAAATTAGGTCAAAAGTCAAATAGTAGTCAAAATCAAAAGGTAAAATATATCATTTAAAAAATCTGATGTAATACCGCGATGAAACCAATGCATCTATTTACAAGATGCATCTATTTTACTTTAGCGTAGCTAAAAAAAAATGAACGATGGATTTGTTGGATTCGAACAAATCAAAACAAACAAAACTACTCTCGCGTTTATAGTAAATCCACTCAACATAAATACAAATGAGATCAACATTGAACCATTTGGAGTTGATCCTGGATCTCTTCAAATGAAATTTCTAGATCTGAAAAGCAAAGACTTGAGCAGTGGAAAGGTCACAGAACTCAAGAGCAAATGTAAGCGCGTCGCGCTGCACAAGTGGATAACTCTAAAAGAAATGCCGCGAATCGAGGGACTCATATTCGGCACATGGAAAAGCTTTCCAGGAAGCATTTGCATTTGGAGTGCTGACGATCTTCCGGCCGACATATTCGTGCCAACAAGCGTTCTCTTGCATGAATATAAAAAGTAAAGTAAGAAGACTACTAACAAATAAAAATCTAGATTCTTGCCTGAAACTTAAAACAACAAGTTATAAGCCAGAATTGTATATTTTCATAGACATGTGATACATGCAAAAAAATGGGGTGATGCTGATTCATGCTCGTGGTGCCCGTGGATTTGAATTCCAGTACTGAATTGAATGTGAGCCATCCAGAAACACTCACTATGCGATTAAACAAAAGGTTCTCTTCAGAACCAACCCTGAAAGTAAGTTCAGTTAATATCGAAGGCACTTCAGCATCTAAATAACAGCTGCTGAATGAAATATGCTATGAAGAGAAGTGTGATATATAAGTGTGATAACAGAGTACGGTACGGAGTAGCAAGATCTTAAACCACCTTGATAAAATGGGGTTTCCAAGTGGAGTCTTTGTTATGTGAATGTGGGGAGATCCAGACGACCTCCCATCTGCTCCGGTGTAAACAGTGTCTTACAACATGTACAGTATCATCATAATCTCGATCATCCGACAAATATGGGACCAGACAACCGCGGGATTATAAGAAAGAGTGGTGGGAGGGTATAGCGCGAGCGGTCTCCAGACCGCCGAAATACTGGACACGTACAGTATAAAAAATAAATATACACACCACTCTTTCTTATAATCCGGCGGTTGTCTGGTCCCATATTTGTCGGATGATCGAGATTATGATGATACTGTACATGTTGTCCGATTAACCAACGGCCGAATTCATGGGCGTAGCCAGGGGGGGGGGGGTTTGGGGGGTTCAACCCTCCCCACCCCCCCCCCCCCCCCCCGAAATATGCAAACCCGTTCAAATTGGTGCATTTCTGTAACTGTATTTTCTTAAAACCCCCCCCGAAACTAAATCCTGGTCTTAAAACCCCCTCCGAAACTAAATCCTGTCTACGCCCATGGCCGAATTACCAAGATTATACTGTACTGAGAATGACTTACTCCGTGCCTCACTAAATGCACTAGAGGTTGCTAACTTCTAGGCGGAAGTAACCTAAATAACTGTGTGTTATACCTAAATGGTATTTAGGTATTATATAATGGTATTTAGTATGTATATATATGTATATATATATATATATATATATATATATGTATATGTATATATATATATATATATATATATATATATATATATATATTTATATGTATATATATTTAGTATGTATATATAATGGTATTTTGGTATATAGGTTATACAGTGTGGGATCTCAAATAACCACACGTCTTTTATATCTAATGTTTCAATTGTATCCTTTCATGCTACTTTATTTACAAATGTAATTGTTTCTGACACGAATTAAAAAAATGAGCCAGAATTAACCGAACTTCCAAAATGGCATGCAAAGCCAATGCTCCCATTGATATAATTATTCAATCAGTAAGCAAATACTATAATATTGAAACCAAAACTTTTAGTAGCTCTTTAAAAATTGGGAAATTTTGAAAATTTGAACTTTTGGCTCTTCAGTTTCAAAAGGTTGCCGACCCCGGATCTAGAATCCTGATATCATCTGATGAAACTACTGCAGCTGATTATGACAACAACGCAATTGCTAACAAATTATGCAAAAGATTTGGATTTAATAGAAAACACCTTTATTAGTTCAAACTTAAGTTTTTTTAATAATATATTACGTAACGAGAGTTGTAAGAAGCATATTATGTACGAGCGGAACAGATAGGACTCGCGTAGCGGGGAGTGCGTAATTCCGCGAGTACGTAATCGCCTTACAACTCGAGTTATGTACTAATACTAATTTGTTTCTGTTTAAAAAGAAAAATATGTTTGATGAACAAATTTATTTCTTATTAGGTTGTGTTTATTTAATTATCATTATTTAACATTATAATAAACAAACAGTTGTATTTTCATATATAACTGTTGTTGGTGAAAGAAATGAAAAGAAATACATTCCTTATGGTTACATACCTTATTTTTTAGTACTTATTTGGGTTAAACTGTAATAAGAGTGCTCATAGATATAGGCACCCCAATGTACGCAATGTCAATTTCCGTCAGTTTGAATTGTGGCACGGGGGCGCTGAAGCTATGAGCACGCAAAAGCAGCTCTCAACCAATCAACGAATTGTAAACCAAACGCACGTGTGTGTTATCATTCATAACTTATCATTAATCGCGGACTGTTACATACGTGTGTGTTATGATGTATTTACATAGTAGATTAACTTCTTTTACAAAACGTGCAGTTCTGTTATCTCATATCAAAGACGTATAGGTGCGGTAGTCAAAATATGCGTATAAATATAAAACAATTCTATATAACAAAACACATTATCGAAGAATTTATTAAAATACTTTCTTCTATACTTGATACTTGACTGTTGATACTGAATACTCGACTTTAATTGTAAGACATACAGCAACAGTTTTATTGGTTATGTTGAATTGGTTATGTTTCTGGATGATTAAAAATTGTGTTATTTAGAATTATAATAATATATTATTAATTGATAATAATAATAGATTTTATATTGGGTATAAACTTTACAACAAAAATTGTCTGAAAATATTGGCGCTAGATCTAATAAAAGTTGCTATTGAAATACTTTATTATTTCTATATTGCTGAAGTTTCAATGAAATTGAAGTTTGACAAAGTAGCAAATCAATACAAGTTTTAAAGTAATGAACTTAATAATGCTTTGATACATTGTTTCGTCAGAAATACGAACTTTTTATTTTGATGTATTGTAATATCTTTCTAATTATTAATTGAGAAAGATTATAATTTACGAATTTTTTAATAAAACCAGAAATGTTAATTGTGCAATTAAGTAATTGATAATACATTTATAAAAAAAAACAGATACTAATTCTGTGGTCGGCGCGGTATTCTGTGGTACTTCACTGGCAAACACCACGTCAGATGTCCACACAATGTCAGTCGTGGTGTTTGCCAGTGAAGTAGTTGTTTTTAAGAAATGTTTATTATAGAAAAATTAGTTATTCTGATGATGTCAACTTTGTTGACGATATGTATACAATGATTTCCTAGAAATTATAATCTTTAAAGAAAAGATACAAATTTTACTATTTAATAATAGCAAATAAGGATTGAAAGTTTAGACAAATTGGGATTTTGGCGTTCTTATATTTGGGTTAACATAAAAAAGATGGTGAATTATTTTATTGTACGTTGCTTAATTTTTAAAACCTTCCTAAAAATACCTGTAAATTATTATTATATTATGTAAATATAAAAATAAACCGGTTTATCATCGCCCCAGATATAGTATAGGCTTGAGGGTGTCCGGATAAAACAACGCGCGACTAATCAACGCTTCGAAAATATCACAGCGACATAACAACGCAACACGAAAATGTCACATCCTAAAATATGTGACCATATTAATAGTTAGGATGTGATATTTTAGACTTTTTATTATATATATATATATATATATATATATATATATATATATATATGTATATATATATATATATATATATATATATATATATATATATATATATATATATATATATATATATATTGCGTGTAGTATGGGAAACGAATGGCCAGAGAGTTCATTGATGAAGGGAGAGAAAACATGCAGTAGTGCGATATATATATATATATATATATATATATATATATATATATATATATATATATATATATATATATATATATATATATATATATATATATATATATTGCGTGTAGTATGGGAAACGAATGGCCAGAGAGTTCATTGATGAAGGGAGAGAAAACATGCAGTAGTGCTATACCGTGCTTTATAGGCTTGAGGGTGTCCGGATAAAACAACGCGCGACTAATCAACGCTTCGAAAATATCACAGCGACATAACAACGCAACACGAAAATGTCACATCCTAAAATATGTGACCATATTAATAGTTAGGATGTGATATTTTAGACTTTGTATTATATATATATATATATATATATATATATATATATATATATTGCGTGTAGTATGGGAAACGAATGGCCAGAGAGTTCATTGATGAAGGGAGAGAAAACATGCAGTAGTGCTCTATATATATATATATATATATATATATATATATATATATATATATATATATATATATATTGCGTGTAGTATGGGAAACGAATGGCCAGAGAGTTCATTGATGAAGGGAGAGAAAACATGTACTGTGATGGTATAACCAGTAAAAATAACAAAATGTGTCCGAAACTTTTATATTCCCGCGCATGCACTTAACTAACCTTAAAAGGTCTATTACACAGCACTAAAACGCAGAAGTATATAATAGACCTTTTCATAGTTGAAATTTTGTTTGTGCACATGTGTCAATTTCCGCCATGTTATACGTCAAAAAGTGCCCGAACTTTTTGACGTATAACGAAAAATGTGCCCGAAACTTTCATATTCTCACCTTTTAAACTTGGCGGATGCGCATGCGCCTAACTAATTGTAAAAAGGTCTATTAACAAAGTTTATTTTTTAAAGTTTGTTTTTTATAGCAGATTGTTCACTGATTTGTAGTGTACATTGGTAGTTAGCTTTTGATATTTACATATAATTCCTTAAAATTCATGAATTTTACTTTCTCGAAAGTAACTAGAAAATCACAAATATAGACTATACAAAGTGATAAAGCCTGTTTGAATGGGAAGAAAATGTAAAGGCAATACCATATTTTTCATAAAATAAAATATATTATAAATCAGTTTGGTAATCTCTGTTAAGCCGTTGAGGTCATTCTACCGGCCGGAGCGGCCGGACGCACTTTTAACTAATTATTACATATGGTTAGAATAATATTTCGATGAAACGCCTTTTAGTAATCTCCTATTGCTATGGAAAGATATGAAATTATTTAAAAAAAAATCATTGTTTTAAAAATTTCCGATTTTTTACATTTTTACAAAAAACTCCGCTAGACTCCTTTTATCGGCCGCAGCGGCCTAGAGTGACAGCGTATCATCAGACCACGAATTAAGTTTAATAACAAGATAAGCCCTTAGAATAGGTAGGAACATCACTTACTAATCAAGACGCATTTTTTATGATAAAGATTATTGGGATATTGTTTACTACTGGGCATCTGAAATCTTCCAATTTGAGTATTGACCGTCTATGGAGGAAAAAAATTAAAAAGGAAAAAGGACCAGCAATTTTCTCTAAGAACAGATACCACGAAATTTTTAAATTTATTAGATTTGATGATAAAGAATCAAGATCAAAACGGTGTGCAAAGGATAAACTTGCACCCATTAGAGAACTGTGGGATCGAATGAAAAATAATGTAGGAAAATTCTACATGCCACCGTGTAATCTGACTGTAGATGAGCAATTGTTTGGTTTTGACGGAAAATGTCCATTCAAGTACCGTCTAAACAAAAAATGTGGAATAAAAATATTTTGTCTAAATGATTCTGAAAGAGGATACCTACTAACAGGAATTCCATATTTAGGAAAAGAGAGAAACCAACGTGCCATCAACCTGGGTGAAAATATCGCACAAGATTTATGCACTTCATATTACGGTACAAATAGAAACAAAACGAGCGACAATTTTTTTACTACCATACAATTGGCTCTGAATTTGAAGAGTTCTGGTCTCACTATTACGGGAACGGTACGAAAAAATAAAAATCATTTACAACAAAATCTCACGTTATATCATATGTTCCAAAAAGGGAAAATCTGCTATTTTATTATCAACAATGTATCATAATGATGCAACCACGAAAATAATAGAAAACCGAAAGTGATTATTGATGAAAAGAAAACAGATATTATGGACAAGATGATCAAAACTTATACATGTACAATAAAGACAAATTTTATGAACATTTTAGACATAAGTTTTTTGGCTGCATATGTTACATACACTAACGTTTATAAAAATTATAATTCTAAAAAAAAAAGACAATAGAAATACTTTTATAGAGGAAGTTTCAAACGACGACAGAATCAAAATTTGCGAAATAAGGGTTTGAAGGAAAATTCTTCCTTCAGAAAAGAAACGGCACATGTAATGTCAAGTATGTGAAAGTCAAAGGAGAGTATTCTAATATTGTATACATTGTAAGAATACTTGTAATAATCATTCAAATATCATATGCAATAAGTGTGTAAATTAATAGTAAAATTAAGTGAGAAAGTGTTTTATTTTTAAATACTAGGCGTAAAAATTGATTTATTTCGTTTATCCCACATAATCTAATATAAAAAATATGTAGCAAATTTATTAAAACATCTATTGAATATAAATAGAATGAAAGAGAACCAAAAATTCAAGATGAAATTGAAAAATAATTCTATAATTACATTGCCATTGCACTAAATTGTCAGCGGCCGCTTAGGCCGGTAGGTGTAGAATGGCTGACTACTTGGTACTATGACCTTAACGGTTAACATATTTGAAGTAAGGTACAAACAAATTTGAAGTAAGTTACAAACAAATTTGTAGTAAGTTACAAACAAATTTGTAGTAAGTTACAAACAAATTTGTAGTAAGTTACAAACAAATTTGTAGTAAGTTACAAACAAATTTGTAGTAAGTTACAAACAAATTTGTAGTAAGTTACAAACAAATTTGTATACAAATATTGTTTCTATTTATTTATCAATTTACAAATATACATATAAATATATATATAAATATATATATATATATATATATATATGTATGTATATATGTTTATATATATATATATATATATATATATATATATATATATATATATATATATATATATATGTGTGTATTGGGTCATTTTTAATTTTGTTCTTTTAGTACTTCGAATAAAACTTTTAATGTTTTACAATCAAAGCGACCATCAGGATGTATAAAAAACATCATATTGTACTTATAAGTTTATCTAATGAACATTAATAGGCGAAAATACAATTTAAAGATATGCGTTCGACTTTACGCGACTTTGTGCACAGGAAGATCAAGGTGGTTACAGGGTTGACTTGTTTGTTTTCGATTAATTGTCATTATTAGGGCAGATTGGTGTGTTGATTATGGTTCTAAGTGCGAAAGTTGGTACAAAAGCTAGAAGAAGAGAAAGCTAGAAAAGTTGGTCTATCTCTAGATCCTTCATGTCAGTCTTTCTACCATCCAAAAAGCACTTGAGCGGTTTAGGGAGACTGGCAGAAATAGAGAGAATTGAAGATTCGAATTAGAAAGACTGGCAGAAATCTGAGGCCGGGATCTGGCAGGAAAGAAATAACAACTGCTATCGATGACCGATTTATCGTCCGTTCAACTCTACGAAATTGTCATGTGACAAGTGGAAACCAGATACCAACTCTGTGAGGTTCGTCGTGCAACTATGTGTGTGTTCACTGTTTGTCGAAGGTTGCAGGAAGCTGTCTTAAAATCGTATAGACCAGCGGCTAGACCAAAATAACTCCCACGTCACCAACAAGCCAGACTCCAATTTTCTCGCGAACATTTAAATTGTATAGGGTGTTTTTTAAGAGCTTCAGAACTTTAAATAATAATACAAGACAGAAATATTGTTGGAATGATCTATTATCATCTGGTAGATAATTTCATGGCATTTCTTTTTTAAATATGACTACCGTCAGCCGCTGCTACGAGTTACAATAAATCTGGACGTATGGCGTCAATGGTGGCCTGAATATTGGCTTCCAATGCTTCAAGAGTTGCTGGTTTGTCGGCATAAACCAATGACTTAACATAGCCCAATAAAAAGTAATCGAGAGGCGGTAAGTCACACGAACGAGGGAACCAGTTCTGAAAAAAAGTTGTCACCTAATTGATTTTGCAATAAATTGATGGTTAAGCGTGCTGTATGGCAAGTTGGGCCGTCTTGTTGGAACCAAATGTCGATGTGTGGTTGATTAATTTTTGGAAACAAAAAATCAGTCAGCATGGCTCCATAGCGCTCGCCATTCATCGTAACGGCAGCTCCTTGCTCATTTCGAAAGATATAAGGACCTATGATGCCGCCAGCGTGTAAACCGCACCAAACAGTCAACTTTGTCTTCGCTCCATATACGGCAATTTTGCTTATTGACGAAGCCATTTAACCAGAAATGAGATTTATCATTAAACACAATTCTTCGGTAAAAATGCTCATCTTCGGCCAGTTTCAAATTAGCTCAATCAGCAAAAATGCGACGTAAACGATGGTCGTTTTGATTTAATTCTTGCACGAGCTGTATTTTATAGGCACGTAAGCCAAGATCGTTACGTAAAATTTTCCACGTAGTCGAAGGACAAAGGCTAACAAGTTGAGAACGGCGACGAATCGACATTTCGGCGTCTTCTTCAACACAGCGCGAAGTGTTGAAGAAGACGCCGAAATGTCGATTCGTCGCCGTTCTGCGATTGTAGCGATATTCTTCGGTATGCATATTTATTTGTCTTGTTGATGGTTTTGAATCGAGAGGATTAAAGTTAGTGCCAAAATCAATAACTACACGAATTGCTTGCTCACTAGGCCGATTATGTTGACCGTAAAAGGACGAACATATTTATTTATTTCAAAGTAAATTTCCACAATTTGGAGGCGTTGTTCTGGCGTTAAACGATTCATGATGAATTGCCAAACCTTATATACTGAACAGAAATGTCAACACAGTTTGACATTCTCAGCTGTCAAAGCATAGACAACAACTATCGAGACTTCTCATGCAGTTAAAAAAACACCCATTACATTGGCACAATGCAATACTGACGAGTCTAGATTCTGCGTACATTCATCAGGTGGAAAAGAACAAATATGGAGACGAACGGGAGAATGATTTGCGGAGTGTACCATTAAGCCCCGGCTTAGATATGGTGGAAGAGTCTAGATTCTGAAATTAAACTAAATTAAAACTTATTCAACTAAAATTGTCATTATTAATCTCTGTTAGGTTTATTTTGCAGAAATGTATTTTCTTTCGTGATTTCTATTAATGGTCATAGAATAAACTGTTAAGTACCATATGTTGTTTTTTTCTACAACCTGATGGTCTCTTTGATTGTAAAACACTAAAAGATTTATTCGAAGTACTAAAACAATGAAAATGAAAATTATAATGATAAGACAAATTACTTCTTAAAATATTGCTTAAGTGATACATTATGATTCATATTAATTGAAGGAGGTTTTAATTGTAATTTAATATATCTGTAGTTTTAAGGGGTGATCAACCCCCACCGCCAGATTCAATTTACGACGACGAAGAGTTTCTTCCAACAAAGGATATTGCAACGAAATGGCAAAATAGATCTAAAGGTTCGCCGAAATAAAAAAATAATGTTTATAGTGTGAGGGAACTACCCTAGCAGCATTTTGTCACCTTTTAATTCTGTTACTGTCTAATTGTGTTTTTCTTATTTTTCATTTTATCTATTAACAAATAACATTATTTAATAGTGTGTATTATAGTTATTTATACATTGTCTATAATTAAAGGGACTTACTATACAAGACCTCACCCATGTGAGAAAAGTTCTTGTTATCCACAAACTGGCAACTTGTTAATTGGTCGAGAAAGTCAGCTTTTCGCGTCATCCACATGTGGATTGTACCAACAAGAAAGATATTGTATTGTTTCTCATCTTGAAGATCCGAAGAAATGTTTTTGGTGCGATTCTCGACCTGCACCCTATCCGAAACCTGATTTAAGTCATAACGTCAGTAACATCGTCTACAAAAATTATCCAGGGCAAGTATATTCTAAAAATATTAAAACTGGCTCCACAACCTATTGTATAAACTTTTAAATGTTTCTAAATCAAATGTAAATTGGCATACAGTATAATCTTGATAATCCGACACATATAGGACCAGACAATAGCCGGATTATCAAAAAATTCCTGATTATCAGGATTAAAACAAAACTATAACAATTTGACATACTTTATGTACAATCGTATTTCATAAAGAATAAAATATGTATCTAATACTTTATGTACAATCGTATTTCATAAAGCATAAAATATGTATCTATATAGGTACACTTGAATATAAAAAAATATGTACAAACTTAGAAGAGATAGTAAGACAACTGTAGAGTGGGGTTAGTTAATTAAGTTTTCAGAGTTAAAAGCAGGGTGTGTTGGCCAGGCGTTTTTCCAAAAACACTGGATGGTGTTGTTTTTGTCCCAGACCGCCGGATTACTTAACGTGTCGGATTAACGCCGGATTTTCAAGATTATACTGTATTTGCATGGTTAAACCATAACTTGAGAATTGCAAGCGTTGCCTATTAATAATTTTATGAGACTTAGATAACTTATAATAAATATTTATATATAATTTTGTTCCTAGAACTAAACAGAAAACATGGTGGCAATCGGAAAATGGCAAAGAAAACGTTTATATCCAATTAGATTTAGAAGCCGAATTTCACTTCACTCACATTATAATAACGTTCAAAACGTTCAGGCCTGCTGCTATGCTAATCGAAAGATCGTATGATTTCAAAAAGACTTGGCAAGTTTATAGATATTTTGCCCACAATTGCGAGGAAAGTTTTCCAGGCGTAACTACCGAACAAGCTCATAGTTTAACTGATGTTGTTTGCGAATCGAAATATTCCAAAGTTGCACCTTCCTCTGGCGGAGAAATTATCTACAGGGTTTTGCTACCCCATGTTCGTATCGATAATCCTTATTCTCACGAAGTCCAAACTTTGATGAAAGTTACTAATCTTAGGATTAATTTCACGAAATTACATACACTTGGTGATGATTTATTAGACAGGCGTGAGGAAATTCAGGTAATTTTACAGTTCTCAATACTCTTATTTATCTATTTGTGACTAGTTAATAGAAAGAACATTCTTGATAGGCTTTGAAACAAATATTTACATTTGAAGACATGAGAAACCACTACCCAAACATAACATTTTTTTAAGTTAATTGTAGAATATATTAATATTTTTTTAGGAGAAATATTATTACGCAATCAGTGATATGGTTGTTAGGGGCTCGTGTTCGTGTTATGGGCATGCAAATCGTTGTGCGCCCATGCCAGGTGTTCCATCGAAAGTTGACATGGTTCATGGCCGTTGCGAATGCACGCATAATACGAAAGGAAAAAATTGCGAGAAATGTGAAGATTTTTACAACGATTTGCCATGGGGACCAGCTGTCGGAAAGCAAACAAATACATGCAAATGTAATAAAATTATATTATTAGAAACATCATTTTAAAATGGATCCATTTTTAGCTTGCAATTGTAATAATCACGCAACGAGTTGCCATTTTGATCACGCGGTATTTGAAGCTTCTGGTCGTGTAAGTGGAGGAGTTTGCGATGGATGCATACACAATACGATGGGGCCAAATTGCGAACAATGCAAATCATTCTTCTACAGGGATCTAATGAAGGATATACAAGATCCAGAAGTTTGCAGACGTAATTATTCCCTTTAATAACATGCACATATCTTCTAATATCTTCTTTCTTATAGCATGTGATTGTGATCCTCATGGTTCTTTGGATAGTGGTATCTGTGATTCTACCACAGACCTGAATAATAATTTAGTGGCTGGTGCTTGTCATTGTAAAACTAATGTTGAAGGTCGAAGATGCGATGCATGCAAAAATGGTTTCTGGAACTTCACCTTGGAAAATCCTAATGGCTGTGAAGCTTGTACTTGCAATACAATGGGCACAATTGATAACCAAGGTTGTAACGTCTATACAGGTGAATGTACCTGTAAGCGGTACGTTACAGGTAGAGATTGTAACCAATGTTTGCCAGAATATTGGGGACTTTCTGAGAAACGGGATGGTTGCGAACCATGTGATTGTGATCCCGGTGGTTCATACGATAATTTCTGCGATGTTATAACAGGGCAGTGTAAATGCAGAGATGAGATGACAGGACTCAACTGTACCATACCTAAACAGCAATATTTCACAGCAAGTTTAGACTTTCTTTTGTATGAAGCTGAATTGGCAAAATCTTCAACTGTAAGTATTTAATTATTTTATTGTCAAGCACATTACTGAAAGATATTTTTGTTTAGAATTGCCAAGTGGTTATCAGAGAACCATACAGGGATGGTCGTATAGATACTTGGAGTGGCGCAGGCTTCGTAAAAGTTTTCGAAGATTCTAATATCCAATTTGACATTAATAATATTAGAAGATCAATGAATTATGACTTGTTTATAAGATATGAATCATTGGATAATTGGGAAGACGTGACAATGACAATTATTCGACCTGGACAAATCGATCCTAATGGTTTCTGCAAAGATGTAATGCCAGTAGATGATGTCAGGCAATTGAATTTGTTCTCCAATGCAAGAAGTCAACAGATATATCCATCTGTTTGCCTCGAAGAAGGACAGAGTTATAAAATTCGATTAGATTTCAAGAGATCTAGATATGATAGAAGAACACCATCTGCATCTGTTCTCATTGACGCTGTAAGTATTTAGAAACCATGTTACTTTTTCTTGGGTTTGAACAAAATATTTTATAGATTGTTTTGATACCAAATGTTGAAAGTATACCATGGTATACTGGATCAGTACCTGCTGAAGCAAGATTACGCGATTTTAAAGAACATAGGTGTGCTAATACAAGCTATGCAGCTCAAAAACCCTCTCCATCTGAAATTTGCAAGCAGCATTATAACAGTATTGGTGCTTTTGTACACAATGGAGCTTTATGTAAGTATTTCTTACATAGTGCATCCATTTTTTAAATTAATTATGCTTAAAAATTGTTTAGCATGTCAATGTGATGCCACGGGTTCTGTAAGTAAACTATGTGTAGAGTATGGAGGTTTTTGCACATGCAAACCTAATGTAGTTGGCAGAAGATGTGATAGGTGTGCACCAGGAACATATGGCTTTGGACCAGAAGGATGCATTGGTAAACTAATTATACTTACTTACTTTACTTTCCGGACTTTTACTGTCCAGATCAAATTTTCAGTTTCCAAAAATCACCCACATATGTGACTTTGGTAATTGCGAGTATCAGGTCCTCCTCTCTGCAATTGTCACTCATGTTTAGGCACACAGCCAGATGTTGTTGGTCTAGAGTTACGCCGCATTCACAAGTGTCGTCCTCTTTGTAGCCCCATTTTTTTAGGTTACTGTTACATCGTGCGACTCACGTTTTTAGTCTGTTCAGCGTCCTCCATGTGGGGACAGGTAGAGGGTATCCAGGGGCCAGCTCTTCATTTGCCTCGATCCGTGTGCGGATGGCAGCCACTTGCCATAGCTTTGTTCGGTATGCTTCAGACGTAATCTCCAGGAGTGTTGTCGACTGCATAAAGCTCTTCCGAGACTTAAGTCTAGGCGGTTGCATTTGGTGCCCATATAAGGGATGCCTCTGGTCGGTTTCTTCTTTTTCTCGCTCAGCCCCACCGGGGTCGGTTTCAGGCAGCCAGACACCTTGTGCACAGCGTTCCCTCTAAGCTGTGCGCGTGTGCGCGCGCACATAAAGTTTAAACATAGCGCACATGAAAAATATTTGCGCGCACAATTTTTTTTTTCGTGCAGAATGAACATGAATGATATAATATGATATGAAATCCATATCAAAAATGTAATTGATAATCTATAATTGGCAATTAAAATGAACATATCATTACTTTCGGTTCGATAAAAAAATAACGACATAGCAAAATACGATACAAAATACGAGCAAAATACAATTTTATGAAGATAACCAAATTGATTTGCAAGAGCTGGTTATGTTTACATCTGATGGCGCATCCGCAATGCTTGGAAAACAACATGGTGTAGCAGAAGTATAAAAAAAGTTAAACAATATTGAATTTCAAATAAATTTAGAATTTTTGTCTTTAATTTTAGAAGAACTCAGTGCTTTATGTCAAATTTTTCAACACCGTGAATTAACAACCATAGATGCTTTTCAATTTGCTCATGCAAAAATTAATAAAACTAAGGAAAAATATCTTGGCGTGGTAATAAACAAAAATAAACATGGCGTGGAAAAAAAAGCGTGCTTTAAAAAATGCTAATGATTTAAATATAACTATAAAAACAGATGATATGTTAAAATTTATTATGTGAAAATTTGGAAGAAAGGTTTCCAACGGATGAACTAGAAGATTAGATATCATTTGATGGATTGATGACCATAATTTAATTATGGTCTAGCGAAAATTTAAGAATTGTGTTTAAAATATAATTTTAGTTTCAGAAAAGTCTGTTATTGGCTCCGTGCGCAACAGCACTAGCGCCAAAGGTGACACTTTTAAGAACTTCATGACCGAAATACGAGAAAATATATTTCCTTAACCCTTTCACTGCCATGTCAATTTTAAGGAATAACATTCAGCGCCAATATTTATAGAAATGTTATGCAACCCCTTTCACATAGATAAGTCACCTTTTGATCAAAGGTCACTGAACAAATAAGGGGGCAAAAAAACATGATTTTTGCTAAAAAATTTTAAAAATAGTTCTAAAGCGTTTAAAGACTCGAAATCTAAGAACTGATTTGCAATAGATTCAAGTATTTTCTAAAAATAATTTCATCCATCTGCCGTCTCCGGAGGCAGCTGGGCGAATTTTTCAAGCTTTTTCACACGTTCGACTTCTCACTTTTCGATATTTTTACTTAAAATTTTTGGGTGCAAAAGTGCAAAAACTCACTTTTTCTTTCAAAATAAAATTGGTCCGCTAAACTACGCGATCCGGAAGTCTTATCGAAAATCGCAGTATGTGGGTTCGTTCGTCTATTCTTTGGCTACAAGAATCTGATGCACCGACTTTTTCACACCGTAGGAGCCGGAGGCGGTAGTTTTAGTCGGAGGACCCGGATTCGCAAAAAATGTGAATAACGTCGCCGACAAAAGTCGCGCAGCGACGAGAGTGGTGTTGGAGAACGCGTCTCGAAATTTTCTGCCGGAATCCTTGCGTGAATATCATTTTTCCTGGCCATCTTCGCAGTGACCTCCATAAAAGTGGTAATATTTGTAGAGCAAACTTTTGGGGCCCGTGTGGGGAAGCGTTTGGCCTGAATGGCCAGGTCAAGACGGAATCGCAAATTTCGATCAATTTCACCTGGGCTGCATTTCAAATGGACCGCACCACATGGGTGTTTTGAAAAGGTAAAATTCGGCTTTTTATGCCGCCGGAGGCGGATGATGTTTCAACCGCGCGTCTTTGATGCTATAACTGCGAATGTCCGTCCGCACGTTGTGCATCCCCAGCTTTCGTCCTCCGTCCTGCCGCGCCCCTCCAGAGGGTCAAAACCTACCCGAAAATCGAGGTTTTTGAGGATGTGGCGGCAGCGGCGCAAATGGGATTGTACATTTTCTGGTGTACCAGCCAAACTCAACTCCCCCAGGTTCGGACGCACCAGACCGAAACCTAAAATCACGAATTTTTGCCCTTCGAGGCGCATTTTTCGTCGGATCTCAAAAATTCTTCCCGGGCGCTTTAACTGCCGCCGTGCCATGTTTTTAGAGCCCTTGCTCCCCGTACTGCGACGTCCCGTTCATCTGGAGCAAGAGAAAATGCTTTTTTTGCCGATTTTGCAATTACTTCCAAGGATGCCATATTCAAAGGGTTCCAGGTTGTCGATTGGGCTTGTTCTCCTCATAATACTTGCCCGCAACTGTTCCGGCAAGAATTTTTAAACTGCAACGACTTATTGCGAATATCTGCGGCAGTTTAAAGAGGAAAATGCGCAAAAAGTGAAAAAAAAAAACAGTCGTTTTGCGATGGTACCTAGAACGTCCTAGCCAATTGACGGATCGAAATGGGACCGGCGCCGTTCGATCGGACATATAACCTATTAGTTTGTTTGAGATTTTTACGCGATACCGTTGAAGATGGCGTCTCGATTCCATAAAAACGACGATTTTTTAACGTCCGCGAATCCCGCAGAGAATTCCCGCAAGAAACAAAGGTTTTATCTTTTAGTGCTAGCGGCATCGCGCTGCGTCGTTTGCAACCGTCGTAGAATGGTCTTTTGGCTTTTCGCACCAATAATTGGACGTCGCGGAATCGGACGACGCCCACTTATAACTGTTAATCTGCACAGAGAAAAACTTTAATGTTAATTTGGGGCACCAGGATATCGCGTTTTGGACCCCCGAATCCGACTTTTGCCGATGCCGTTCGACGGTACGCTTATTTTGGTACCACTCGCGACTTCCTGGGTCCGCCCGGTGACTCCGAAATGCCGAAAAAAACCTGAAACCGCCTCTTTTGCGAGTCGGCAATTTGCGAGTTCGACGGTCATCGGTGAGAATTTGAGTTCGCATCGCACTTCAATAGGACACATATCTTCACTTCTTGCACCTTCAAGTTTGCCGCCGTCTGCGTTCACGTGCTGCGACAGGCTCGCGATTTTTTTCGACGCAGTTCTTTAGATTATACCTTTAGCTTTGCGGCAGTGTAACCGGCCAGAGTAGCCGGGCGTCGTGGCGCCGTGTTATAGACAAACAAAGACAAACAAAGAACAAAGTTCTCTCCTTTTTTTCAACACGCCCGCAAATTACCTAAACGTGCTCTATCCAGAAAACTGACACCTTCGCCGTCAGCCGGGTCTTTTTTCTATCCGGACTGCGAGTTTCGCCGTTCCGCGAAATCGAAAAAATCAAAAGTCGGGACTTTTTTTGACAAATTTTTTGAAATTTCCTAAACTTTAAATAATTTCAGCATTTCATCACTAGATAGCGCTGGTAAAAACAGAAACCCCGGTCTACATCGCCCGGAACGGCGCTGTATAAATTCAGGACCCCGGGTCACATCTCCCGGAATGGCGGTGAAAGGGTTAAAATTATTATTTATCAAGCGAATCGAAAATCTAAGTGTGTCTAAAAGTGTTTTCTCTGCTTGTTGTAAATATATAAATTGCAATTGTGCTAGCAGCTTCCGTTCGCGATACATGACTTGACAAAAATTGGCAAAATCGAGCAAATTTTTGCAAAATTTGGTCGCCCAAGGAGAACTGGGAAACTAATTAATATTTTTATGAAAGCCTGGGTGCAGCCGCAGGGAAATGACCTCCTGAAAACGATGCCGATCCGTTTTTAATTATTTTATTATCTGCAACCGTTCTCGAGATACGGACTGGTGAAGTCGAAATTTTGGAAAATTTGAATTTCGCAGTAAAAAATTGAATTTTTACAAACAATTACCACATCGATTTTCACTTCTTGTCGTCTAGTTTCAGTGTGACGAGAATAATTTCGCTGGGATTTATTGATTCCGAGATATAGAAAACCGAAAATGCAACTTTTTTCCAGATCAAAACGATGGATTTTTTTGGTGATTTTTTCAGAAATTTTTAAGGCTTTCAGAATATTTTTGCTGAATACGATTTTCCAGTTTATTCGGTTCAAATGCTCAAAATACCTAAGATATAGGCTATATCTTGCTTATTTGTAACTTTAGACAGAAATAAACTCGAAAATCGTTTTCAGCACTTTGATTTCCTGCAGGTACCCAAAAAAAATCACCACAAAATTTTCAAAAAAATCGGTTTTTTTTCAATTTTCTCAAAAATGGTAAACATAGTCGTAAACAACAACGAAATACTCGTCAATACGAACAAATCAATGTGTAAATGTGGGGATTGAACCCCCAAAACCCCCCTGGCTACGCCCATGCTCCTATGAATATGATATAAGTTTTCTGACTAATTTCGATATGCTGAATCGATTGGTGCCAACTAGAAGTCTATGTGACAAGCGAAGTTATGAAATCGTGAAGTTTGCGGAAAATTCGAGAAAATGTATTTCCTAAAAATCATTTTTATCAAGTGAATGGAAAATTTCAAAGTTTGTCTGAAAATGTTTTCCTTGCTGGTTGTAAATATACAAATAGCATCTTGCTAGCCGCTTTTGGATTCTGAGTAAGCGAAGTAGAATTTGTGGTTTTCACAATTCACTTTTCAAGTTTTAATCCGACTTTATTTGACAATTCAGTAAAGAAATTGCAGTGATCAGAATCTTCAGTTAACCGGTAAAAAAATTTATTGACTAGTAGACGAAGTCGTCTTTTTGGCCACTGGTGGCGCTAAGCGAGGTTATCGGTATATAATATGCAGTGCGGGAAAAAAAATTAAACACTTAAAGGATTTTGAAGAAATGGTTTAGTTTAGTTTGAATAATTAACAATTTAAAGATCTATCCAAATTACTAGATATCGCTGGCACTTTTCTAAAACGAAACCAACAATTCGATTGCAAGAAAACCATATACTGATGAGAGTAAAAACCTTTTAGGAATGACGGAAACAATGTAAATTTAAGTAAAGTCTATACAGAGTGGTTAAAACGAAAAGACAGGAGAGAGAAGTTATAAAATAATTGTCATAAATAAAAATGTAATCCTTAATTCCAAAAAATTTCAATAATAAGTCATTGTGAATTGTTGTTTGTTTGTTTTGTCATATATGTTAATTGAAAAATTTAGAGCAGACAACGCAAGTATTAAATTTTCTTATTTTTCATTTGAATGAAAAGGAGGAGCCACAGTAATAAGCTAAATTCTGTCTTTACGAACTAATGGTTTGACTTAATTTTAGAGTAGTTTTTCATTGTGTTCCGTTGAAAAGTTTTTAGTAGTACAAGTGGTATGCTGTAAGATC
The DNA here is from genome assembly GCA_944588485.1 of Phosphuga atrata. NCBI lineage: Eukaryota > Metazoa > Arthropoda > Insecta > Coleoptera > Silphidae > Phosphuga > Phosphuga atrata. The sequence goes on from OX155909.1 coordinate 2,987,674, forward strand.
GAGTCAATACGTATAAGTAGTTACAAAATTTAGCTGAATATTAATTATTATTTATTCGTATTGTATTTTTTTTATTATATGCGCTTTTTAATTGCCGCACAATTTATTTTTATTTTGAAAAAAACTGCATATACTTAAAAAAGTGCGCACACAGGTCACAAAAATTACAGGAAACACTGCGATGTGTACCGTCTCGTTCAGTGCCACGTCAACGTGCTTGGTATGAGCGAAATTGAACCATACCGGCGCATCATAATCCGCGGTAGTCCGCAGTATATGAGGTTGTGCTCCCCATTTTGTGTTTGTAGTATTATAAAAAACCGTCGATTTTTAGTCAGGGGAAAGTCCTTGGTTGATGGTTCACGGTATCATAGGCAGCAGAGAGATCTATGAGAGCGACTCCCAATTCCAGTTATCTGCTTCCACTCAAACCCATCTTGGATATTTTTAGTGAGATTGAGGGTTTGCCCGCACTCAATTATTCATCATTTTAGTGAGCCAGTCTATGGTTAGGGGCCCAAAATGCTTAATTTGCTCTGAGCTAATTTCGTCCAGGCCAGCTGCTTTATTTGCTTTCAGTTGGTGGTTTGTTCGTTTCATTTCATTGGTGCTGAAAGGGTAGGTAAGGACTAACTAAGGACTTGTTACTGTCACGTTGGAGTTTGATTTTTTCCACTTTAATTGACGATTTACCATTAAGTAAGAGGCGATTGGCTATCTGGTCTGCTGTGACTTCAGACAAATCGGGTGCTCGAGCGGAGGGGTCGTTGTGGACATTTTTTATTAAATTCCATGCACGTCTACTACTTTGTTTCATATCCAGACTTGTTATGAGCTTGCACCATCTTTCCGTTGTAGCATCGCTTGCAAAATATCTTGTACTGCCTGGATGGTTTCCCCAGATAAGGGGTCTTGATTGTACATATTTGGGTAGTTACGGAGGGCGGCTTTAGCTCCATCGTCAAGACGTGCGATATATTCTGTTCTGCAGCCTCTTGGTATGTGCTTTTTCGATATTCTCTTTACTAGCATGACAAACTGGTCATACAATTTGGGGCATGGTTCTAGTCGCGCGACTTCCTGGTCTAGTTCTTTGGTCCATTCATTCCAATTGGCCTTCTTGAAGTTAAATCTTCTTTTGAGGGGAACGTATTCTGGTTTTATTGCCGTAGTTACAGATCATGTGATAGGTTGGTGTGGGGTTCTAGGTAGGAGGTCCTCCATAGTTTTTGCCAATTAGTAGCTGATCCTGTCGCTTGCAAAGATATTATCTGAACTAATTATAATATATTGTACAATTATTATTCATACATTATTTTAGCTTGTGACTGTAACAGCATTGGTTCGCTGGACAACTTCTGTAATGCTACAACCGGTCAATGTGAATGTCGTGCAAATACCTATGGCAGACAATGTGATCAATGCCGTACAGGTTTCTGGAACTTTCCTAACTGTCAACGATGTGACTGTAATGGCCATGCAGATACTTGTGATTCTAGAACAGGAGCATGTATAACTTGTAGAGACAACACATATGGCCATACTTGTGATATCTGTATTGATGGATTCTACGGAGATCCTAGATTAAATGCTAATATTCCATGCCGACCATGCCCTTGCCCAGAAATTCCTGGTTCCGGACACTCGTATGCTAGCAAATGTTCCCTAGATGTATATACTCAAGGTGTTATATGTGAATGTCAACCAGGATATTCTGGAGCTATTTGTGATGTTTGTGCTGATAATTACTATGGAAATCCTGAGATTCATGGAGGCTTGTGCCAGCCTTGTGATTGTAACAAGAAAATTGACCCTTTGAAACCCGGAAATTGTGATGCAAAAACTGGTCAATGTAAGCAATGCCTTTACGATACAACTGGTGACCATTGTGAGATGTGTAAACCCGGATTCTATAGAAGTTTTGATTCTGACCTCTGCGCTGGTTAGTACTATTTTTTGGACTAAAATATTTTGTCTTTAACAATTTTCGTTCTTAGAATGTGTTTGTCATATCCTCGGAACAAATCACACAGCGGGATTCTGTGACCACAATACGGGTCAATGCCCTTGCTTCCCGAACGTTATTGGAAAAGAATGTGACCAATGTGCTCCAAATCACTGGAAGATTGCTAGCGGTTCAGGATGTGAAGCCTGTAATTGTGACCTGGTTGGTTCATTAGATCCTCAATGCAATCTGGTAAACAAATTTAAAAAACATATATTTTTTGTTTAATAATAATAATAATACAACATCTTTGGGGTCCTCCATTAATCACGTGATGTTTTTAAGCAACTTTTTAAACAACCCCATCCCGCTGGTGATACGTGGTGAGTAGGGTTTGGGAATACACGGTCTTTTTAGACTTGCCGAGTCCGAGTCGAGTCCGGGTCCGATTTTTCGGGTCCGGGTCCAGGTCTGGGTCTAATCTGTCTCGCAATTTAAACAAAAACTCGAAAGGATTTTTCATGCAAGCGATACTGTGCGAACTTGCCGATTAAGTTATGGGACTTAGATAAACATGGGATTTGGAGAATGTTATGGTAAATAGATAAATAAAACTCCCTTGGATGAATTCCCTTCTAAATTGTCTAAAGTTAATTCAACTTGTCCGTATTCTTCGACATCATAGACGCTCTCGTCGGAATAATAATTTTCATCTTGATCGTCATCAATACCATCTAGACCATGGTCATCTTAATTTTGCAAGCCGGTAATATTTTTGTTTTTATATACTACATCACAAACAGGTAAGTGTGTAGTGTGATTCAAACAGAAATTTTAAAGTCTAGAAGATTCTCGTCCAAATTTCACCATTACTCTTGCACCGTAACCGGTTGAACCAACTATATGTTTTTTAAATTTTATATTAAATGTCTTTAAGAGTTGTTCTACTTTTTCGACTAATTGTATAGCAGTACATGAATTAAAAATTCTCAATAAACCCAGATTATACATTTCAGAGTCAATTCCATGCAAATCGATATTTAGATATGTTCGAATTTTCATACTCGTCCATTCATCAAGTGTAATGCTAAATCATCGTGTACTAGACAAAGCCAAACATTCAAGACCAGAGACTCGTCAAGTCTTAGATCGGGTATCGGGTACCGGGTTTACCCTTCGTCCGGGTACTCGGACCCGAAAAACCCTAGTGGTGAGGTTTTAGGTTAAGCCCCCCCTACCCAATATCACGTGTATTTTTCGCGCGCCGCTTTTCGGTTAATACACGTGATATCTCACTACACCCGCCCTCCCCACATATTTCGTGATTCTTCACAACCCTCCCCCCCCCTTTCGAGGCTCACGTGATTAATGGAAATAAAATATGGAATAATGGAAATTAAATAAATACAAATATGTATAACAATTGGCCATCGATTAGCGGTCTTTGAGCCGATGATTTTTTGTATATTGTTTGTTAATTTAATATTTTAGTTTGATGGGCAATGTACCTGCAAACTCAACTATGGAGGACGACAATGCAACGAGTGTAAAGCCAACTATTGGGGCAATCCTAAATTAAATGAATGTCATGGTAAATATTGATAAAAGATAAGATAATGCTAAAAGCAAGAGTATCGTATGTAGTTTCAAATATGATATTATTTAATTATTATATATCGTTTATTTTAATTTTTCGTAAGTACATAATGTACTTGAATTTCTTTACATAATTTAAAAACAATACTGATGACCCTAAATATCTACTTTCTAGAATGTACTTGTGATATATATGGATCGTCTACTAAACAATGTGATCGTAAAAATGGAGCATGTATTTGTCATGAAGGAATAGGAGGTTATAAATGCGACAAATGCGCTAGGGGTTACATTGGAAATGCTCCATCTTGCTCACCCTGTGGAGAATGCTTCGACAATTGGGATAGAATCTTAAATGAGCACAGGCGTAAACTGATTAGAAAATTTGTATTATATTCTTGTTATCATATTTTATTTAATTTTAGATAATACGTTAATTGAGATTGATAGAGCAAAAAATATAAAAAAAGTAGGAGCTACAGGAGCTTATACCAAAGAGTTCGATGAGATGCAACAAAAATTAGATGAGGTTGAAAGCTTATTAAATAATACAGAGAAAATTGATTTAGATTCTATTGACAAAAAATCTAAGGCATTGAATATGAAAATTAAAAATATAAATGATGGAATCTTGAAAGATTTAAGTGATAAATTAGCTAAAACTTCGGAAGGCAATCAATTAGCCGAAATTAGCTTAAAGGAAATTGAAAATAAATTGAATATTCTTAAAGAAAGAACTAAAGAATTGGAACGCAATGGTACTTTATTACAAGAAGGCAATGTGCAAGGAGCTTTACATTTAATAGAACAGGCTAAAGAGAAGGCTGATAGAGCAGTAGTGAAAGCCCAGTATTCCCAAAACGACGTTACTTATGCAGATATACAATGTAAAGCTGCTGAAAGTTTAATGCAGCGCACTCTGGAAGATTACGAAGAAAAAGAAAAATCTAATGAAAATGCTCTTAAGGAAATTAAAGAAGCTGTGGATAATCTCACAAGAGCTTTACCACCTCTGAATAATTTGGTTTGTGATAGACACGGTGATCCATGTGATACAATTTGTGGTGGAGCAGGATGCGGAGTATGTGGAGTAGCTGTTTCGTGTGAAAATGGTGCTAAACAACAAGCTGAAATTGCCTTACAATTGGCAATTGATACAGAAGACATTTTAAAACAAACTGAAGAAAATGCAAATGAGTTTATCAGAAACGTATTACTTGTAAATACTACATATTCTAAACAATTGGCCAAGAAAGCTTATGATGAAGCCAAAGACACTTATCTTAAATTCAATGATTCTTTATCTAAAGTAGAAGATATTAAAGCTCAAATTAGCGAATCTATGAAAAGGAATATATCCACCCCTGAAGAAATTGAAGCATTAGCCAAAGAAGTTTTAAGACAAAACATTATTCTTGAGCCCGACAAGATTAAGAGCCTAGCGGAAAAGATCAAGAAAGCTGTTGAATCTCTTACTAACATCGAACCCATCATCGCGGAAACGAAAGACGATTTGGATAGAGTTATGAAGTTGAAGGAAGATGCAGATAGTACAAAGTAAGTTTCGATTTACATCAAATAAAATGTTTGTTGATATAATATGATACAATTTTTAGGTGGAAAGTAAATGAAATTAAAAATACCACTTTGAGTGTTAAAAGTGCTCTAGCTAATAGCACAACTGAGCAGAATAATGCAGATAATGCTATTAAAGATGTTAATTCAAATATGCTCAAAGTTAAAGAACATTTATCTGAGGTAAAGCTTTTTTGATATTTCAAATAAATACTGGTAGTTTTATGTGTAAGGAAACTAATTGAGAAACTTATATGCAATAATTATTGCATTAGTTATCAGTTAATTGTAAAAATAGCACTCCTTGGGTGGCAGCTTTAGAAATTAAACTAGCGCATGCGCAATAAACCTTTAAAGGAGTGGCAATAAAACAGTAAAATTTGTTGACGCATGCGTACTGAAATTTGATTGAAAATTTTAAATGTTTTTTAAGAAATAGAGCAGATCAGAATCTATAAAAGATTAGAATGCAGATCAGAGAAAAAGTTGATCTGTTATATAACTAGAAAGTGTAATACTTTTTCTTATTTCGGATCGAGAGGTCGCACTACCGAGCGATATGTGGTATTGATTTATCTGTTCCGTTATAAAATAATCTAACCCTTATTTTGAAAGGAGTAATTCGTTAAGTGACAAACTGTCTACCCGCCACTGTATGTTTTAAGTTCAATTTGTACACCAGTTACGGGCCTGTCTCTCCCACTGATCCAAAATCTCAGCGGTCGTTTTGTAATTTTCGATTGTTTTGAAAACCATAACATGCGCATTGTCGGGTTATAGTCTCTCATCTTGCTCATGAAATTTTTTCAGCCACAAGTTTGTTTACATTTTTACTGTCAAAAAATGTTTGTCAAAACAGTGGTGTTATATTCTATAGCACAATTGTCAAACATTTTACTTAGACTTAGATTCTAAGGAGTGCTATTACTGTAGTGATCCTTAAGTTGGATAGCTAAAATGTAAATACAGTATAATCTTGGTAATTCGGAGGTTGGTAATTATAATATAGTATAATCTTAAGTTAGATAGCTATAATGTAAATAAAGTATAATATTGGTAATTCGGCGCTTGGTTAGTCGGACACGTTCATTAATCCGGCGGTCTGGAGAAACACGTATTTTTTCTTGTCGCCACGCCGCACAGGGTACATGTAAGTAAACATGCCCGCTTGTGCTCTTCCCTCCCACCACTCGTTCTCTATCTACTCATTATGTTCGGCGCTCCATTACATCTTGTTTTGTTATTGATTTGTCGTTTATCGAGTGTATTTACTGTATGTAGTTATATAGTGTACAATGTCAACCAAACGTCACTTTAAATTTGTATAAAAAACTGGAGATTATCAATAAGCTTGATAAAGGAGCCACGGCAAACCTCGCACGCACTTATGGCGTTGGAAGATCCACGATCAACTGTGAGAAAATCCTTCAATTCGTCAGGACTGCTGAGGGGGATTTGAAAGAAAGAAAGACAGTTAAAACAGGTGATTGTCTTGAAATGGTAAGGCTGGGAAATGAAAATGCCCGGCATACGCCATTATCGGGAGATATCCTCCGTCAAAAGGTAAAACAATTTTACGAAAAAATAACCAATAAAGATGATTTTCGAGCTAGCGATGGCTGGCTTGATGAATTTAAAAAAAGATTTGGGATTCGTTTCTTAACTGTCACAGTAGAAACATTGATCATTTTCAGAGTAAATTGGAATTAAAAATCCAAGAATTAGGTCTCTTACCAGAACAGTTTTACAACGCAGATGAAAGTGGTTTATTCTGTAAGAAGCATCCGTATAAGACCTTTGTACACTGTTCCGAAGAAAGTGCCCTAGGAAGAAAAATGTCAAAGGACAGACTGACATTCATGCCCTGTGCAAATTCCGCGGGCACACAGAAACTTTTCTTATTGGTTGTAGGAAAAGCCAGCTTCAGCGGGCTTTTAAAAACGTAACTCACTTACCAGTGACATATAAAAATCAAGCCAAAGGATGGGTTACCCGAGATGTGTTGAAGCAAGATTTTATTCCGGCGGTAAAAGTTTTTTCAAAAGTTCACAACTTGCCTGCTAAAGCTTTGGTTCTTCTAGATAACGCTCCTGGACATCCTAAAGAAGAGGAACTTCCTCGAAAGAACAACCAATTCAAGTCCTCTACATGCCTCCAAATACGGCACTAATGTAGCCCGTGGATCAAAATGTAATTCAGCAAATAAAAATAAATTACAAAAAATCTCTACTTTCAGATATCAATAATTTTTTGAAAAAAAAACATACATTAAAGACGTTTTTAAGCTCGCGCAAAGCTGGAATAAAGTCCAGGGTTCTTGGAAAAAGGTCTGGCCAACACACCCTGCTTTTAACTCTGGAAACCTGATCTACAATTCTGAGCAAGCTAACTGCACTATACAATTGTCTTCAAATTTTTTACAAGAGCTTTCCATCAATTGTGAAATGGATGTTACCCTGAAAACCGATGCCATAAAAGATTGGCTTCAAGACACAAGCTAGGAAAATTTGTCTCTTTCTAACGAAAAAATCCTTAGGTTTATTTGTTGATGACGACAGTTGATGACGGATGACGACGAAGCTAACGATGACTTTAATGTTTCAACTCAGCGAACTTTAACCAAAGGTGACGCATTCAACGCACTCAATGTGTGTACGAAATGGGCAGAAGAAAACGCCATAGCAAGTGCTGATGTGTTAATTGTAATAAAATATGTAAAATTATTATTTCTTCATTACTCCACATAATCCGGAATTTTCTGATAATCCGGCGGTTGTCTGGTTCCATATATGTCGGATTATCAAGATTATACTGTATAAAATTTTGTTGTTGATTTTTTTGTTCTAAATTTACATTTTATTGTTTCTATATTTTTTACAGATTGAGAAAAAAATGAATGATGCAAATGATCAAGTAAACAATACTGCGAAACAAATCGAAGGATTGAATACAAAAATTGAACAATTGCAATTAAATGTCACAAAGAATGCTCAAGCTGCTTCAACATTCAAACAGGAATCTATAAATATACAGAAGGAAGCTAAAGACACCAAAGGGAAATTGAGCGAACTAAATAATAAATACAATTCTACAAAGATTAAACTTGAGAAAACAATTATGAATGTTGAAGAATCCAAGGAAAAAGCAAAACATTTAGTTCAACGAGCGGTTCAATTAACTGCAACGATTACCAAAACTGAAGAAGATATTAAGAAAATGAAATCTGCACCTGGTCACAATCTGAGAGAAATGGAAGAAAAAATACAAGAATTAATACACAGCATGAAGAGACATAGTGATAAAATTCAAGAGAGATCCGATTTCTATAAATCGTGTACTTAGTTCTTAAATATAAAAATGCCATTATTTTTACTGGTTGGGTATTTTAGCATAAATAAAATATAAATATTTTAATGACATTTTTTTTATAATAATTTAGTTGATTGTAACTATTTACCTTGTACATACTTTTAGGTATCCAACAAATATTATATTGACTTCGTTTTCTATTTTTATCACTCATATAAAGTGTTCATTTTATATAAAATGCATTTAAATGAATAAAATTAGTATAAAATCCACAAATAATGTTGTTACTGTTTTCCATTAGCCGTAAATGTGAATGAAGATTAATAATTAATAATAATCCTAACTTTAAAACTTTTTTTTTCCTAAAACTCCAACCAGGGGCAATGGCAACAGTATGCCACCATCCAATGGCTTCCGAGTACCAACAACTCCACAACATTTGCGTGTGATAGTTGGAGGGATTTCGAGGGACTATCTTGGAACATTCGTGAGCAAGAATCACATAACTTATATTAAAGTATCATAAAGTTCATTTCTAACTTATCCATTATCCAAACTGAAATTAATCATAGACTAATTACTTGGGCACCGCAATCATCATCATCAGCTTTGGCTCCACAACCCATTATGGGTCTTGGCCTCCTCTGATTTTTTTTTCCATTCCAATCTATTTCGGGCATTAGTTTTCCATCTCGTCACCTTCATTGCTATTAGATTCTCCTGCACTTGGTCCAGATATCTTGTTTTTGGTCTGCCCCGCGTCCTTTTCCCTACTGGTCTTTGTTGTGTAATACGATTTTCTGGCTCTGAATCCTTCATTCGCTCGATATGTCCTATCCATCTTAATCTAGCTATTTTTATAGTACGAACTACATCCGGGTGTTCGTGAAGGTGGTACAGCTCATGGTTAGCGCAATACGGTTTGTTTTCTCGGGGGTTCCGCGTTGATATTGAGGGTTGGTTCCGAAAAAAACCGGAAACCGGATGTATATATATATATATATGTGTTGTATTGTTTTCTCGGGGATTCCGCGTTGATGCTGAGGGTTGGCTCTGAAAAGAACCGGATTCTCCACGTTTCGGCGAACTAACATTCGCCATTCTCAAGAGATATATGCGTCCGTACGGGTCAACCGTTAGACGCATACTGAGAGCTCGTTAGTATGGGATCCTTTGTTCAAAGGCGGTTTTGGGCGTGAGCCCGTCCTTCCGCCGTCGTGAGTTTTGTTTTTCTGTTGTTGTTTTGTAATTTAGTCTGTTGTTGTCGTCGGTTTTTGTTTGTCTTTCGGTTTTTTTTTTTTTTTTTTAAATTTTAGTTTTTCATTTCGTTTCCTCCTTGGTTTGCGTCGGTGTTCTATGTTAGGTTCTGCTTGGCTGCGGGTGGGTCTAGTTTTCTTAGTTTATTCTTGGTCCTTTGTCTTGATTTTATTTGTGTCGGTAGTTTTCTCTTCCTCTTGGTCTGGTTGCGCATCGGGCGGTTTCTTTTGGGGGCGTCGGTTCTTTTCTTGGCGGCGGCTTCGGTCGTATTTTTGGGGGCGGCATCGGTGGAATCTTCGGCGGCGGTTACGGTGGTCTTCTTGGCGGCGGATTCAGTGGGGTATTCGGCGGCGGTTTCGATGTAATCTTCGGCGGCGGTTTCGGTGTAATCTTCGGCGGCGGTTTCGGTGTAATCTTCGGCGGCGGTTTCGGTGTAATCTTCGGCGGCGGTTTCGGTGTAATCTTCTGGGGCGGTTTCGGTGGAATCTTCTGGGGCAGTTTCGGTGGTATCTTCGGCGGCGGTTTCGGTGGAATCTTCTGCGGCGGTTTCGGTGGAATCTTCTGCGGCGGTTTCGGTGTAATCTTCGGCGGCGGTTTCAGTGTAATCTTCGGCGGCGGTTTCAGTGTAATCTTCGGCGGCGGTTTCAGTGGGGTATTCGGCGGAGGTTTCGGTGCAATCTTCTGTAGCGGTTGCGGTGTTTTTTTCGGCGGCGATTTCGGTGTTCTTCCTTTTCATTATGTAGAGAATCATTTCCTCTATAACGCTGTCGTCCAGGGTATCCAGGTAGCCTGGGTCGAGGTACTTTTGCGCGGCTTCGGTGAGGGTTGTCGGAGTACAGGTTGACATGTTGCAGCTGCGACGGTCGCTGAGACTATGATGATGAGAGCTCGTTCGTGCGATGCGACTACTTATAGCTGTCTGGCTTCGGGTCATGCGCGTTGTGTGCGGTGCTTCGGTTCGGTTGTTTGTTTGTTTTGTTGGTCGTACATGAGTCTGGGGTGTCTGGGATTGCATTTTGAGGGTGGATATGATCGGTCGCCATGCTGGGGGCAGTCTCAAGGAATCGTCTCTCGTGTTCATGCAGTAGTCTCGTTTTTCTATCTCTATGGCTTCTCTGTATACTCGTGACATTTCGTGGCTAATCTGTGCAACAGTCCTTGAATTTCTAAAGTCCATCCAGTGACCGGTGTTTGTGTGTTGCACAAGTGCCGATGAAACTTTGTCTCTGTGTCTGATTGAAATTACATGTTCCTGAATCCTAGCAGATATTTTTCTATTGGTACGTCCAATGTAGATCCAATGTACAACAGCATTGTGGTTCTACCAGCTGACAAGGGAAATTGCTCTGTAGTCATGAACAGTGCTGACTATAAACAAAAAATGACCACAATCTTAGATGATCCAGCTTATCTACCCAGTACAACGGACCCCACAACCTATCTTGAGAAAACTACCAGACAAAAGATCCTAAGCTCTAGCATTGACAAGGAATCAATGAATTATCTTATACCAAGGGAGAAATCTTCACGGTGTCCCAAGATATATGGTTTACCAAAGATCCACAAAGATGGAGCCCCACTACGACCAATAGTAAGCTCCATTGGTTCACCGGTCCAACTTCTTGCGAAACATTTAGCAAAATGTTTACAACCATACGCAGAAGATTGTGATTCCTATGTCCGCAATGCTGAACACTTTATAGACATACTGAAAAATCACCAACTCCAGCCCGGCCACCTCCTTGTGAGCTTTGACATTGAATCTTTGTTCACAAAAGTACCGGTCCCTGAGGCCTTAGACATCATAAGATCAAAATTAAAACCAGAAAAGTATGTATCAGATCTGGCAGAACATTGTTTAAAGAATACATACTTTAGGTACGATGGTCAAATATACAAACAAGTCCTAGGAGCACCAATGGGTTCACCTCAATCCCCAGTAATAGCCAACATATTTCTTACAGATTTTGAGGAAAAGGCAATCTCATCAGCCATACTTAAACCTACACTCTGGTTAAGATATGTTGACGACACATTTGTAATCTGGCCCCACGGCAGACCAGAGCTGGACAAATTCCTTAACCATCTTAACTCCCAACACGACCAAATTAAATTCACAATGGAGATAGAAAAGCATCAACAACTTCCTTTCTTGGATGTTTTGGTACAGAAGAAACCTGACGGCACTTTGAGCCACACTGTGTAACGGAAACCAACCCACACAGACAGATATCTGAACGCTTCTTCGCACCATCATCCCAAACAACTAGCATCTGTAGTCAACACTCTTACCACCCGATCCAAAAGACTAGCCGACCAGATTAACTTACGAGAAGGAACTTACGAGAAGCTCTTTCTTCAAATGGATATCCAAACAGCTTAATATCCAGAGCTTTCCGTCGTACAGAGAACAGTAGCCAAAGAACTGAAGAACGCCAGAAACCCGTTAGCACAGCATACCTACCATATGTTCATGGATCAACTGACAAAATCGCCAGAATACTTAAAAGACACAACATCGACACCATTTTCAAACCTAACCAGAAAATATCCTCCATGCTACGCAGCGTTAAAGACACCATCCCGTTAGAATCCCATGGAATTTACGAAATACCTTGCGGAACATGTGAACGAACCTACATTGGACGTACCAATAGAAAAATATCTGCTAGGATTCAAGAACATGTAGTTTCAATCAGACACAGAGACAAAGTTTCATCGGCACTTGTCCAACACACAAACACCGGTCACTGGATGGACTTTAGAAATTCAAGGACTGTTGCACAGATTAGCCACGAAATGTCACGAGTATACAGAGAAGCCATAGAGATAGAAAAACGAGACTACTGCATGAACACGAGAGACGATTCCTTGAGACTGCCCCCAGCATGGCGACCGATCATATCCACCCTCAAAATGCAATCCCAGACACCCCAGACTCATGTACGACCAACAAAACAAACAAACAACCGAACCGAAGCACCGCACACAACGCGCATGACCCGAAGCCAGACAGCTATAAGTAGTCGCATCGCACGAACGAGCTCTCAGTATGCGTCGAACGGTTGACCCGTACGGACGCATATATCTCTTGAGAATGGCGAATGTTAGTTCGCCGAAACGTCGAGAATCCGGTTCTTTTCAGAGCCAACCCTCAGCATCAACGCGGAATCCCCGAGAAAACAATACAACACAGGTATCTATCCGCGAAAACCTCAAATACAACATATATATATATATATATATATATATATATATAAATATATATATATATATAAATATATATATATATATATATATATATATATATATATATATATATATATATATATATATATATATATATGGGTAATTCCATGTCAAATCGACCAATAGTTGGAATCGACCCCTTTCAATTTGAATGAAATTTGGTGGGAAGTTTTCTTTTAGCAGAAAACAAAGTTCTACTAAAGGAAAAAAAAAATTTTTTTTTTTCAAAAGTTATTCAAAATTCCACTATTTTCTAAATTGTTCAATTTTATTTTTTGAATATCTCAAAAACTATTCTAGCTACAAAAAAAGACCAGGGTTCGTTTTGAAGAGGATACTTGAGGCTATGAAAAAAAAAATTTAGAAAAAAAAATTTGAAAAATGCCAAATTTATAGAATTTTGAGTTTTTTAAAATCGTCAAACTTCACGATGATCATTAAATTTTTGGCTCATTTTTTTTTGTAGAATACCTGTAACTGGTCTTAAAAGATTCTGAAATTTTCAAAATGATGTTTTTTTTTCAAAATTATAATTTTTTTAATTTTGGCAAATAATATAAATGTTTTATTTGTACCTTTATGTTAAGTTAAGCTAAGCAATCATATAATTTTGTAATTTTAAGCAGTAAAAATTGCAATGAATGAGAAAAGAAAATTAATATTTATGATTGAATTTATATATAAAGCAATTAAAGCGTAAACTTATACATATACATTTTATTACGTAAGTCTTTTTTTTCAATCCTTTTTCTGATGCAAGTGCCTCAGTTCTTTTTCTTAATCTGAAAAAAGTAAGGGTTTTATTAATCTTTAAGTCAAAATTTGATATCAATACATTACTAATACACAATATTCCCGTATTTTACCTGGTTTTAATTGCTGGTTCTTCGACGAAATCGTAAATGTCCTTATTTTTTAATAGAAAATCTTTTCCTTCCTCAGACGATAAGGTTTTCATTTTTATTAGTTCATTCGAAATAGGAACGGCGGCATGACAACTACGTATTCCTTGTATTGGCACAGCATTTTTAAATCTGCTGTACAGTTTCTTTTGAGTGCATTGAATCTGCTCATCCGAGACGAAGTCGAAAATGATTCCTTGGACATTTTTTTTGGCCCATTTACAAAGCTCATTGGGTGTTTGAATTTGCTCTTCAGTTTTTAATTGAAGATTAGCTCGACTAGCCAATCGCTTTATTGTTCCGCCCAAACCATCGCTTGGACCTTTTCCATGCGAAGTTGCAAAAAAATGCCATTCAGCTATGATTTGAAAATCTTCTTCATGATATAGAAAGTTGACCAAATTATAGCGATTTTTATATTGAGCTACTGCGCCATCCGAAAAATAGATTATTTTAGAAATGTTCGGAACTTTATTTTTTAGAAATAAAGTTAAAACTTCTTGGAAACTGTAAACTGCAGTTGTGTTGTGCGTCAAGCAATCTGAAATTATTACCAAACTTAAAGGTACTATTGTATCATCGCCATTCTCAGTAATAGATCTATAATAGCAAGCGAATGGATGGATTGTTGCTTGTTTATTATTCCAATAAACTCCTTGGACACTATTTTGACGTAAAAACGAGTAATTTTCAGAAAAGTCAGCAAAAACAAGTACTTGTCCAACTTCCAGGTTTTTTTTTGTAATTTGAAAATGTTTAGCCTGTTTTTGAGCAATGAAGTCATGCTGAAGTAATTTTGGAATCGATTCTACCAAGTGATCAACAAAGTCATCAGTTGTTTTTATAACCGTCTCCAAAGAACATCGATCCACTTGAGTCCATTGTTTATACATTACTTCATCCACAAGATTATCGATGAAAAGACTTTCGATTGTACTTCGCAATTTTGTCGAGCCGGGACAATTACTGCATGTTCCAGTAAGTAGCAGTCATTCGTTGGTTGTTGACAAATAACAATTTTTAAACAATCCCGATATGACGAAAATGGCTGACTTTCGTCTTTAAGTTTCAGTTTTTCGAGTTTTGCACCATTAAATGTAAGTTTGAAATTTTCATGAATAAGACAAACACATGCCACATGAGTTCCAGATGCACCAGCAAGAACACACTCAGGTGGCCTAAGACTTGCAAATTTTGAAAAACTGACTTTTTCGAATGGGTATTTTTGCTTGAACGAATAATAAATTTCGTTCAAGTTAGCTAATATTAGCCGTTTTTGTTTCGGTACTTGTTGACCATTTTCATGAACAGATTTATACTCTTTTTTACCCGGTAATTCTCTGCTGACATCTTGATTTCTATAAAATTCTTGATTTTTGTCTTCAGTACTTTTTAATAGTGGATGACCTTTGTTTTTGACCGGAGTAAATAAAATGCCGTCTTATGTTACTTTCTGTTTTACCCTTTTTACCATGTAAGTTGATGCTCCAAAAACGTCAACAATTTCTGCCGACCAACTTGACGGTAAGACAGATAAAATTTGTAATTTTTCACTCCCTTTGCAGCTATTATCAATTTTTTCTTTCAACTGCATTACTATTTCTTTTCCGGTTAATTCTGCGTTATCATCATTTATCAAATCTTTATTTTGAATCGTAATAAAAGTTTTTGATATCTATGTTTTTCTTTTTAATCGGAGATAGATTGAATGTTTTGGCGACAGTATTGAGGCGATCAATGTTAATTTCAGTGGGAGTAAAAGTTTCGCTGGTTGAGCTTCAGATGTCATATGTTGAAGTTGTAGCGTTTGATAATTGCAAATTCTCAGATAAATTAGAAGACATTTTTTCCTGCAAGCTTTGAGTCAGTAGTGGGGTTTCCTTTTGGTCAGGTGTTTTATGGGGTTCAGATGGAGTAAAACTTAAATTTCCAGAGACACTTTCTGAGCCACTGTTCTCAGCAGTTATAGTTTGTTTAGATGCTTCTAATTTATTTTCATGATGTTTTTTCAATTCTTCATAGATTTTTTTCATACACGAAATACACAGTTTAATTCCTGGTATAATAGAA
This sequence comes from Phosphuga atrata, assembly GCA_944588485.1. Lineage (NCBI taxonomy): Eukaryota > Metazoa > Arthropoda > Insecta > Coleoptera > Silphidae > Phosphuga > Phosphuga atrata. The sequence goes on from OX155909.1 coordinate 3,003,577, forward strand.
GGTACACTTACCTTACACTATTCAAACAATTCAAAAGTAACTGGTCTTAAAGATTTACGTACTTTAACACCATGAATTTTCAATGGATCAGCACAAACTAGTTGCTTCAAACTGTAATTGATAGGATACAACTTGTCATGTTCGCTGCAAATGAAACGAACAATTGTACCACTTCTAGTATTCAATGAAATACGATTTTGATCAGAAAAATCTTTACAATCTATTAATTTTCCCTTGGAGCATTTGTCATTTCTAAATAATCCATAACTCTTTTTTTATTATTGTTACCTTAGCTATTATTGCTATTGTTTACTAGTAAATCACGATCTAACTAACCTCTAAAAATGTAAATATCACAAAAAATAAAGACCTCTGGTGAGGTCTCCGATGGCAATTTGCTCGAAAATTTTTTCTAACAGTATGATTTACTCCAGGGGTCTCCAAACTACGGCCCGAGGGCCACATCCGGCCCGCGGACAGATTTTGTCCGGCCCGCGGAGAGCTAGCATACTTGAAAACTCCTTTTAGAGAACATATTTTTTATAGCAAATTAAATTTAGTTTACTGAAGTATTCTAATTTTATGTTGAATAATTATTAATATGACATCTACATTGATATGGTCATGGGCTAACTACTCATAACATTGTTGTAGGCTTATTGTTATTGTTTTTGTGATAAGCTGGATAAAGAAATACAGAATTGTAATAAATAAAGACATGTATAATATGCAGAAAATTTAACTTCAGTATATAATAACTAACAAATTATTGAAATGAATCCAACTAACATTTTATACATTTTAAATAAAAACATAACTTATAACAAGCATAATGACATATGAAATACTAATGAGATTTATGTCATTGAGATTTTCCACTGACAATAGTTTGTAGTTGTGGACTAATTTTACTTGTACCAATTATTAAAAGAGATTTAAGATGCTCATCAGTTAATTTAGATCTGTAAACATTTTTTGTGTACTTCATTTTGGAGAAGGTCTTCTCACACAAATAAGTAGTACCAAAAACAGAAAACAGCCCACGAGCAAATTTATGCAAATTATCAAATTGTGTCAGTGGAAGACTCTTATAAAATTCCAACAAAGATGAGTTTTGATATTTGTTCTTAATTATATCACTGCACTGTAGATCAATCATTTCCATTTGAAGTTCCGGGGCTAGGGTTTCAATGTCAGTATCAAAAGGATTCTGAAAAATCTTAATTTGATTCGCAATGGCATCAAAGTCCGAGAAACGAGTATCAAAATTTATTTTCAAAGCACTCAAAGTTTCGATTGCAAAATCGATAGGAAACTCAGTCTCAGTGGTGTGGCTGAATATTTCACATGTTTTAAAATGTGAAAAACATTTACTTCGTAGTTGTGATTGAAACAGTATCAATTTCTTCCGGAATAATTTGATATTAGTGTATAAATCAGGAAGATGCTGGTTTTCTCCTTGCAATCTCAAATTCAGTTCGTTCACATGTTTTGTCAAATCAACATAGAATGCTAACTTCCACAGCCATGCGTTGTTTTGTAATTCAGTAAGAGGGCGATGCTTTTCATTCAAAAAAATTTCGATCACTGCTCGAAGTTCAAAAAAGCGATGAAGGACTTTCCCACAACTAAGCCAACGTACGGCAGTATGATAAGGTAAGTCATTTTTTCCAATCTCTTCAATAAATTGTCGGAATTGTCGGTGATTCAGCCCAAAAGGTCTGATAAAATTAACAGTTGATTATGACTGGTTTCAGAACTTCAGACATCTCCAAACATTTTCCGCAAAAAGACTGTTGATGAATGATACAATGTAAGACTAATGGTTTTGAACCACAGTCATTTTCTACAGCCTTTGACACAAGAGCGACCACTCCTTTATCTTTCCTACTCATGTTTTTGCCTCCATCAGTTGTAATACATTTCAAGTTTCTCCATCGAAGGTTCTTTTGATTAATGGCCATTTCAACTCCTTTAAAAATATCTGTACCAGTAGTTGTGCCATGAATAGTATACATATCAAGAAGTTCTTCATGCACTTCATAGCTTTTATCTACTCCTCGAATATAAATCAACACCTGAGCAGTATCTGACACATCCGTTGACTCATCCAAGGCCAAAGAAAACCACTCAACATGTCCATTTTTGTCGAACAGTTGAGAGGATATATTTTCAGCGATGTTTTCTACCCTTCGAGCCACAGTGTTTACTGACAGTTTTTAATAAATTTACCTTTTCAGGGCACATTTCTTCGGCTACTGCAATTATGCATTCTTTGATCATTTCTCTATCGGTGAATGGTTTTCCACGTTTTGCAATTTCAAGAGCCACACGAAAGCTGGCACGAGTTGCAGCCTCTTGTTCAGTTTTGAGTTTTGTAAATGAAGATTGCTGCGATTTCAATCCGCGCTTCATAGCTTCGAATTTTTCTGTCCGGAAACTTCCTGTATATTTTGAGTAATTTTGAAAATGTTTTGTTTCATAATGACGTTTAATGTTATATTCCTTGAGAACGGCTATGCTTTTTGTTACTGGACTCAATTACGAAATACTGATTGTTCCACTGATCTTTGAATTTTCTGCATTCACTATCAATTTTTCGCTTCTTTTCCATACTACTAAATCACAGACAAAAGCAACAATTCAAATCAAAATACTGTTACAAAGATGTCTTAAACTTAAATACGCACAAACACGTTTTAAGGAGGTACGCACTATTTTATTTCACAACAGTGTCATATGAACTGACTTGTGGTTGCGCCACTAGCCTTCTTATATATTCCAATTACTGCCATCTAGAAGTGAGTGGAAGACACCAGAACTTTCTCAAACCAACGAGATTATTCTGTACGTGCTATTAGCGCCATCTGTTAGTGATAGAAGGTACTACATATTTCCGCTTGTGTCCACCAGATATCGTGTCACGTTACTTCTCATGGCTCGTACTCTACGACTAATCTAGAAATTACAGATAATGACAGGAAAATTAATAATATGCAGTGTTGCCGTTTTGCGGACTTTAGTCCGATTTGCAGCCTCTTTTAAACGTTGCGTACTTTTTCGGACTTTCTTTTTCATCAGTGGACTATTTTACTTTTTACCACCGGCAACAATGATAATATGGTTTTGCCCCTCGGAACTTACTGGAGTAATCAGTATGGCCCTAAGGCTGGAAAGTTTGGAGACCCCTGATTTACTCTATTAGGCGGGGTGAGTAATTAGGCAGGGCAAATATTTTTGTTAAAAAATTTGATTAAATTTATTTAAAAATATTTTTGCTAGTGAAATTCTATTCACTAGCAAAAATATTTTTAAATAAATTTAATCAAATTTTCAAACAAAAATATTTGCCCTGCCTAATTACTCACCCCGCCTAATAGAGTAAATCATCGAAATTTCTTAACAAATAATAGAAAATAATTATATTAATGATTTAAGTTTCAAATTCAAAACTTTAAATTTCCAATAAAATAAAAAAATTAATTCAAACTTACACCTTTATTTAAATTTAGAATAAATTTAATCGCTAAACCGTAATGTAATATTACTAAAGAAAATAAATAATGAAAAATTACTTCAATAACACAAAATTATAGAACAAAATTTCTGACCTCTCAATCAAAAATAACACATAATTAAATATATAAAAAATATCTGCCTTTAAGAACAAAAAACATTTATTGTAGATATTTCTAAAAATAAAAATTTAAACAACGCTTCTATTAAAGTCTAAGTAAATTAAAACCTTAAATTCTAATTTCGTGCAATTAATGAAAAATTGTTCTAATAACGTAAAATCAAAACAATTAAAAGAAATATTTGACCGCTCAATCAAAAACAAAATTCAAAATACTACAAATATCAGCTTTTAAGAAAAAAAAAATATTTATTCGAATTTTCTGACCCCTAATTTAAAATTTTATATTAAAGTATATAGTTTATTGAGTAAGATATTTTATTTATTGCGTTCTATTTTTTTTACTGTATAAAATACTATTTTTTACTATTCCGCTATGTTTCTTCAATTTCAGGATAAATGTGTATTTGAAAAGATAAATTTATTTAGGAAAATTTTTACGGACTTATAAAATACTTTTAAAATAGAATAGAAACCAGTCGTAGCCCAAAAGAAATAACCCTGTTATATGAAAGTAATGCAAAAACCTAGATACATTAGAAGCCATTTATAAATAGAAAAATAAATATCTTCTCAACACACACCTAAGCATTCTATCAAATTCCCTATTAACCCAAAGCCACAATTCACAATTATCTAGATAAAGCTGTTTTTGAATCAATGTGCAAAATTGGGAAATCGTAATTGGTAAATTGCGAAAATTATTATTGATAATTGCGATAATGTGTGTAGAAAAGTTTTAAATTTTAAGAATAATCTTAATAAATCTAAATAAGTTAAAATTTGCAAAATATTTGCATACAATTTGTTTTATAATTTGTAAACTTAAATTTAATTGATGTGCAAAAATTCTTGAGATCACGAGACTTTTTACACGCGGTGCGGTGCAATCAAATTGGCGTCGATAATTTTGGCGAACAAAAATCCTCGTCAAAAAGGTAATTAAAGATAATTTAAAAAAAAGACTCTCTTACCATATTAGTTACTCATGCCATATTAGTTTAGTCACAATATTAAAAACCCTCAAATTAAAAAAAAAACAAGTTAAACAAATTAAAAAACTCTCACAATCAAACACATTCTGAAGTCCAGATTGGAATGCTAAAGAGATTTCCGTTTTCGCGTAAGAAGACGTTTTCTCAATCGTTCAGCCCGATCGCAGACAAATTTTTTGACCTGCAAAAAAATCAATCTTTATTATTTCATCTATTTTTAGAGCAGGATATTCACATTTTGCAAAGAGAAACAATTGAAACTAAATAATTGTAAATTTTCAAAAATTTTCCAAGTCTGTATTATATAATTATCCTGGGACTAAATCTTTAGAAGAAAATTTGTTGCAAATTTAATTAACTGCAAAGGCCACACTTATCACCACACTTAGCTAAATAATTCAATTTTTGCCACAATATTATATCAAGTCTAAATTCATTTTATTCCAAATTTCATGAATTTTCAAGGAAGGTACGGGAGGTTAGGAATGAAGCGCGCTTCATTCTATTTTTAGTCAATTTTTAGTCAGCTTTAATCAGCTTTTAATCAGCTTTAATCTTATTGGGTTAGTTGGGCTAGCATTAGGTTAGGTTAGCATTAAGTTAGGTTACGGGAGGTTAGGAATGAAGCGCGCTGCATTTATAACCTCCCGTAACCTAACCTAATGCTAACCTAACCTAATGCTAACCTAACCTAATGCTAGCCCAACTAACCAAATGAGATTAAAGCCGATTAAAAGCTGATTAAAGCTGATAAAAGCTGACTAAAAATAGACCTCACACCCTCTTTAGCGTGGAGCACCATATACCTCACACCCTGTTTAGCGTGGGGTTACATAGATCTCACACCTTGTTTAGCGTGGGGTCACATAGACCTCACACCCTGTTTAGCGTTTGGTCACATAAACCTCACACCCTGTTTAGCGTGGGGTCACATAGACCTCACACCCTGTTTAGCGTGGGGTCACATAGACCTCTCACCCTGTTTAGCGTGGGGTCACATAGACCTCACACTCTGTTTAGCGTGGGGTCACATAGACCTCACACCCTGTTTAGCGTGGGGTCACATAGACCTCACACCCTGTTTAGCGTGGGGTCACATAGACCTCACGCTAAACAGGGTGTGAGGTCTATGTGACCCCACGCTAAACAGGGTGTGAGGTCTATGTGACCCCACGCTGCACATAACCGATTAGAGCTGCAGAGTATTAAGTGAGAGAGAGAGCGAGAGGGAGAGAGAGGGAGAGCGAGAGAGAGAGAGAGAGATGGGTTTTAATTTTCACGGAAAACGTATAAAAGCGGTTGTTTCGGACAATTCTACCTCACTTGCTCCTCCGCTGTCGCAAAATGAACACGTCTATTCCTACAACAGCAAACGAAGCCCTCGCAGCAAGGTATTTCGACCCCGACTACTTGGACACTGTGGACGACAACCACCTCGACCAAATGATGAATTATATTACGCTACTGCTGCTGAAGAGACAAACCGCCAACGATAAACCCCAGGAAACCGCCGCCGAAAAAACAACCGATGCCGTCCCCGAGAAGACAAACGAAGCCGCCCCCGAGAAGACTAACGAAGCCGCCGCCGAAAAATCAAACGAAACCGCCCCTGAAAAGAAAACTGAAGCCGATGCCGAAAAGACAACCGAAGCCGCCCCCAAGAAGACAACTGATGCCGCCCCCGAAAAGAAAACAGAAGCCGCCACCGAAAAGAAAACCGAAGCCGCCGCCGAGAAGAAAACCGAAGCCGCCTCCGAGAAGACAAACAATGCCGCCCCCGAAAAGAAAACTGACGCCGCCCCCGAGAAGACAAACGAAGCCGCCGCAGAAAAGAAAACCGAAACCGCCCCAAGGAGAAGAAATACACCAATGGACACTCACAGCCCCACCGAAGCCGCCCCCAAGCGCTAACCCGACCAAGAAGAAGAGCAACCCATCACCATCAACGAGAAGACTAAACACATCAGGACCACAGGCCCCTGGAGAACAACCACAGAAGACGAAACACTGAAAAAGCCGAAAGAAAACCGACAACCACACCAGGACAACAAGACGCAACTATAGCCAAGCAAAGCCAAATGAAACCCAACGAAACACAGACAACACAGACAAACAAACAGACTAAAAAAAAAAAAACACACAACGACAACCAAACCCCACGACGGCGGCATAGCTGGGCGAAAAGCTCAAAACCGCCAAACCAGCACAGAACACATGATCAATTCTACCTCTTTTTCATAGTCTCAGCGACCGTCGCAGCTGCAACATGTCAACCTCTACTCCGACAACCCTCAACGAAGCCGCGCAAAAGTACCTCGACCCAGGCTACCTGGATACCCTGGAGGACAGCGTTATAGAGAAAATGATTCTCTACATAATGAAAAGGAAGAAGAACACCGAAATCGCCGCCGAAAAGACCACCGCAACCGCCACAGAAGAACCCACCGAAACCGCCGCCGTATACCCCACTGAAACCGCCACCGAAACCGCCACCGAAGATTACACTAAAACCGCCGCCGAAGATTCCACCGAAACCGCCGCAGAAGATTCCACCGAAACCGCCGCCGAAGATTCCACCGAAACCGCCGCCGAAGATTCAATCGAAACCGCCGCCGAAGATCCCACCGAGACCGCCGCCGAAGATTACACCGAAACCGCCGCCGAAGATTACACCGAAACCGCCGCCGAAGACTCCACCGAAACCGCCGCCGAATACCCCACTGAAACCGCCGCCAAGAAGACCACCGTAACCGCCGCAGAAGATTCCACCGATGCCGCCCCCAAAAATAAACCACCGATGCCGCCCCCAAAAATACAACCACAGATGCCGCCCCCAAAAATACAACCACCGATGCCACCCCCAAAAATACAACCACCGATGCCACCCCCAAAAATACGACCGAAGCCGCCGCCAAGAAAAGAACCGAAGCCCCCAAAAGAAACCGCCCGATGCGCAACCAGACCAAGAGGAAGAGAAAACTACCGACACAAATAAAATCAAGACAAAAAGACAAAGGACCATGAATAAACTAAGAAAACAAGACCCACCCGCAGCCAAGCAGAACCTAACATAGCCCACCGAAGCAAACCAAGGAGGAAACGAAATGAAAAACTAAAATTTAAAAAAAAAAAAAAAACGAAAGACAAACAAAAACAGACGACAACAACAGACTAAATAACAAAACAACAACAGAAAAACAAAACTCACGACGGCGGAAGGACGGGCTCACGCCCAAAACCGCCATTGAACAAAGGGTCCCATACAATTCTACTACTCGACATTTACATTGCAAAGAGTTAACACCTATATTAAAAAATAAACTATTATCTCTAGGATATAAGTTAAGGCGATAGTATGGATAAAATAGATATATTCTCCAAAGTTGACTATGAGGATACTATTACAAAGAGTGAATTTCATACGTATTATCCTATAGCTCAAAATTATGGTAACAATGATGAGATTCGTATTAGGATCCAACACCAGGATATTTACACTTATCCTAGCGAAAGTTATATTTATGTAAGCGGAACCGTTAATTTTCCGAAACTCATTCCACCTGCAACTACACATAACTTTGAAATTGTGAAAAACGCTTATGCGTTTTTGTTTGATGAAATTCGCTATGAATTGAATGGAGTTGAAGTAGATAAGAATCGATATGTAGGAATTACAAGCACGATAAAAGGATTTCTCTCCAATACCAATCGGGATCAGCATATACTCGACCTTTGCGGCTGGGCTGAAAATGCTACAAATGTTACATACTTTGATAATAACAGAAAGTTCTATGCTCTAATTCCATTGAAATATTTATTGGGTTTTGCTGAGAATTATACAAAAATGTTAATTAATGTAAAGCAGCAATTAATTCTACTACGAGCTAGAACTGACGTGAACTGCTACAAAGGAGATGCAAATATAAGATTCAATATTGATCAAATTTACTGGCGAATTCCCCATATCCAACTCAACGACGAAGCTCGATTGAATGTATTGGATACACTCGAAGAAGATAAGCCGATATTAATACCGTTTCGTAGGTGGGAGTTGCATGAACTACCTGCTTTAAAAAATACCGACAGAGATATCTGGTCTGTAAAAACATCTACAACTCTGGCCTCAAGCCTCAATATGTTATAATTGCACTGCAAGAGGGGCGAAGAGATGCTCATGTAAAAAATATACCTCTGTTTACCTTCCTTAACGTACTTTCAAGGATATCGTAGAAATTTTCTTTTTCCTCAGCACTCGCACTGTTTGTGGGTGCATAGCATTGTACAAAGGTGATATTTCTGTATTTAGTGTGGAACCTTGCTGTAATTATTCTGTCATCAATGGGGTTCCATGAAATTAGGCTCTTTCTGGCTTTTTTACTAATTATGAAACCAACGCCTCTTTCATGAGACCCAGTTTCTTTGCCACTGTACAGAAAAAGCTCCCCAGATTGTAAGTTGAGCTCCCCCTTGCCAAGCCAGCGAACTTCTGATAAGCCTAAAATTGAGATGTTGTAGTTATTTAATTCTCTCACCGCTTGATGCACTTTTGATGCTTCGTATAGAGTTTTTACGTTCCAGCATCCAAAACGTAACTTTTCCTTAAGTGTAGCCAGTGTTGTCTTCGTTTTGTCCGTCCGGATTTGTGTTGTAGAGGTTTCATTAATAGCATAGTTTAGGGCCTCCAGAAGAATGAGGTCCTCCTATACCTCAGTATACATTGCAGGACTGCTCATGTCTACGAGTGTGATGTCTAGGTCGTCTTCTGGGTAATCCGATCTGACTTCCTCGTTCTCGGCCATTGTGGCTTCAACAGAAGGAGTGGCCGCTGTTGCTGTCTCTTCCACCAATGAAGTGTCCGCTATTGCGGGCGTAACTTCCGAGGCAGAGACCGCTGTAGCTGCCGCTACTACCTCTGCATGTTCTTTGGGATAGTGAAGCTCACGCTCCATCTGGTCTACTAGTTCTGTGGCGGTGAAATTCCATGCACTAGGGTTCATTATCGTGTTTCTTCGCATATGAATCCCACGAATGGCTAGGGAATTAAAGGTCCGCCATATCAGAGTCCCGCTTGACATGGCATTGTTATTCTCTGAGGTCGTCAGGTATCAGGGAGGCTCCGTCTGGTGTGGCCGGTTACCCTTGGCCGCCAACGGGTCCCTTCGGCACGGGTCGCATGACACCTTTGGATTAAGGGTGTGGAAGTTCTTAGTTGTTCGCTCCCCATTGACGGCTCTGACCAGAGTTGGACTCCAGTCAGTATCGTCGAATGGTTCATTGCGAAACTAAGCTCTCACACCGCGACAAGGTGACTTCCACGTGAGGGTACGATACTCCATAACGGCCCTAAAATATTGGAGTCCTCGGCCGCTGGTCCTAAAAAAATCGACTTCGGAGGTGGCCTTTTAATCAAAAAATTTGGTTTATAGAATTGGAAGAAGAAATAGCAAAACATATATTTTTAAATCTTAAATAAACAAATAATCTGCAAAGTGTTTATATCAACCTGCATGTGAATAAAATATGCGATAACTAGAATTGTAATCAAGAATTTGTAAACATTTTATTAATCACGTGTTTTTATTAATCACGGAATAATTAATTATATGTACAAAAAATGAATGAATACAGAATGCGTATTTCTAACTTTATCTACAAAATAAAAGTATAAATACCGGTAAACACTATAAACCTAAGCCAATTAGAAAATATTTTTCTAAACTGTTCTATTATAATAACAATAGTTAGTTGTAAGTGTTTCTGAACTATACCTGATTTTTATATTATTTTATTATCACTAAATATTTTGTATTACTTCGAAAGTAGTATTGTGTTTCAATTTAATTACGAAGAAACAATTATAGCTTTATTTGATCTGATAGTCAAAACAAATATAAGTTTAATATAATTCAATAAGTATATTTTTAGTATTAATTGATAGTTGGTGCTGCTTAGACCTGTTGATGACACAGATATAACTGGTAAGTTTTGTTTATATATCATTGTTTATTTGTTTAACCTAAATTTATTTTCAAAAATTTGACTTTGATCTCGTTTTAAAATTGAATTTAATATTTGGGAATATTTCAAATAAAAAACAAACAGATTATACAATTTTATATTGTAATATTGGGACGTAGTGGATCGGGTTCGAAAATACAAACTCAACGGTGATGTATTTACAAAAAACGGTTTAATCTGTTATGGGGGTTAACAATTAATTAATAATAATAAATAAAATAAATAAAACTATATATATAAAAACCACTCGCACTTTAGAAATACGCAAGCGTACTATCCTGTCAACTCGTCGCCTATACGATTCCCCGCGTAATCGATTTACCGCAATCGAAGCAGTATGTGGTCTTGGGTTCTCCTGCATTAACAAGAAATTTTGACCTATTGCATATGCCACAGGGACAACATGTTCTCCTAACACAATGTCAACATAGAGATAAGCGTTAATATTTCCTGGAATTACAACAAGATCTGTTCTACTGTCGATACTAATCCCACCCTAAACCATAACTGGACCACCTCCAAATCTTTCGACTTCCTGGAGAGTAGCAGCTGCGTAGCGTTCTCCTGGGCGTCTGTTAACACGTACTAGGCCATCGCAACGAGTAATACGGAACCTTGATTCATCCGTGAAGAGCACAGACTTCCTTTGTAGAAGTTGCCATGCGACATGTTCACGAGCAAAATTCATTCCATGCGTCGTCCTGAGGGAAAGTAAGAGGTCTTTCGCCGTAGAAACTCTATTGCAAAGGCTCTTGATTTTGAGTTGTTTTTCTTTTGCGACCTTGCCAACCGCGCCTGGTATATTGACCTATATCCAAGTACCTGTTCCACAATCGCTGATTAACGGAAGTTTCGTTTTTATACGTTTTCGTTACGTTGAAGTTTCTTGAAACTTGTCGAAGGCTTACGCCATTTTCAATTAATTTTATAGCACGAGCAACTTCCACTTCGTTGAGATGAATCATTTTCACTAAAGTCAAACGTCAGTTGCAAACATTTCCGTCTGTTTATTGATCTGAAAGAGACCTTCTTAGCTCTTTGAATCAAATTTGGGATACATTATTTCACTTTAGTTTTGGTAGTTTTTAGGGTTCCGTACCGAAAACGGAACCCTTATAGGATCACTTTGTTGTCTGTCTGTCTGTTTGTCTGTCTGTCAAGACCATTTTTCTCAGGAACGCGTAGAGGTAACAAGTTGAAATTTTCATCAAATACTCGGGTCTCCGGTCTCTTTCGGCTGTGAAAAAATCAAACTTGTAAGTCAACGCGATCAAAAGATATGACCGTTTATGTCGCATATTTTGCAATTTCACAAGGGAATCAAAACCTATAGGGTACTTCCCGTTGACCTAGAATCATGAAATTTGCAAGAAGCGGTGTCTTACAGCACATGTAAAGGGAAAAATCTGAAAACCGTAAATATGTAGTTTAATTACAAGAAAAATGCGAATTTACTATTAGAAACTTATGAAAATACACTAATGTTGTAGTAGTGGTATTGTCAGGCTCCAGAAGCAAATGGGTTGCATACAGTTAGGTCTTAATCGGTAAGGTCCGAAGGTTAAAAAGTATGAATTGAAAATTAAAAATTAAGGGGGGCCTTACTATTTGTAGATACATTTAAATAAACATAATAAGACGAAAAATAGCCTGAATATAAAATATTCAACCTGTTCGCCAATTTCAAAAAAATAATTTTTAAATAATTTTTTTTGTAGATTGGCGAACAGGTTGAATATTTTATATTCAGGCTATTTTTTCGTCTTATTATGTTTATTTTAAAAGTATGTGTTGGCACCAAACTGTTTATTCTGAATTTTCATTGTTTATATTCGTTATGCATTTCATCACGTACGCTATATACAGTGGCGGATCCAGGGGGGTGGAGGGGCTAAGGGGCTCAAGCCCCCCCCCAAAGCATCTGAGTTCTTTCGTGGCAAATCAAAGTGAACTCATCGGAAAATATATTTTCATAGTTCTTCTTCTTCTTCTTTTTGGTGCACCAGCTTAACTGGGACGTAGGTCACCTTCCTTTACGTATAATTATGTTTGGTGTCTAGGTGTTAAACACACGCATAGGGGGCCCTTACGTCTTTTAACGTGGGCGCCGAGCCACATTTGAGGGAGGTATCCTCGGCAATTTGCTGTGATGTCTTTGCCAGAGTCATACATAAGAGGACGGTGGCTTATTACAATACCCGGATTCGAACCTGGGTCTTATGTCCCAGAGTAGTCCGATAACTTGACTACTAGGCCACCACCCTCTCATTTTCGTAGTTACTTGGCTATCCACGACTCTCTCAGCAGGGTAATAGACGTTAAAAGACGTTCAATTTTTGTCGCGGTGTGTTATTGTTTTTATAAAATTTTGAATTCAAAGTAATGTCGTCAATACGAAAACAAAGAGATCTTCGTTCGTATTTTATGGTGAAAAGAAATAAAGAAGAGGGTGAATCGATCGAAAAAAACAATCAATCGAATGAACCAATATCATCTGGGACATCTGGAAACAATGCCAGCGACTTATCATTGTCGACTCAAAGTCCATCAGGTACATCTTTACATATGATTATTTTGTTATCTAGATAAATGGACCTAAAGGCACTATGCCGCTTGTCTTTGTGAAATGCCGCCGCCGATGTGTCCTTAATACGTGCAAAAATCGACTATTTTTTCTGTCGTAGATATATTGAAAATATTGTTACAAATGACGGAACAGAGATACTGTGAAAGTAACAGCTCTTAATATTAAGAGGTGCTTCATCCCAAATTTCCCATTTCATTAACATGGAGAAAACTTTATTTAAAATACCGTAGCATTTCTTATAGATATTAAGATCTGTGACTTTTACAGTATCTCTATTTTGTCATTTCCAACAATATTTGCAATATATCTAAGACAGAAAAAAATAGTCGTTTTTTGATACAGTCTATGTAATTAAATATTAAATATGTAATTTTTATAAAAACTATTTGAGAATTGGGTTGTTGAATAAAAAAAAAAAACGATTTTTTTAATGTATTTTAAAACCTTATTATAAATAATTTGGATGTGCGATACGAAAAAGTTAAAAAAATATAATTTCAATTAATTATAAACAATTTTTAAGTGATAAAATTTTAAAAATAATCACGTGACTCCAAACGCGCCCTAATTTGTTTGTAACGTCGTAAGTGAGAAACTTCATTTAAACATAAACATTATAAAATGGTCGTTTTAAGATTTTTTCGGCGCACTGTTTAAAACCATTGGTTTCGACGTTTAACAATGTGGGACATGTAAAAACATTTTTTGAGTAGTTCTTTTTGTAGTACCCCACACGATGGTACGAAACAAGCACGATAACTTTTAATATTTGACTTTTAATATTTGATATATTTGACATGTCTACTACAACTACTGTATCAACAAAATCATGCACGGGTAGAAATTACACATTTTACGTCACACGGGTAACCGGCCTGTTTTCAGTACCGAGTTCAAAAATATATTTTTTTTACTGACATATGTAAAAATGGCATTTTTTCCACGGCTTACCCTACATGAAACTGAGAAAGTGGCATTTTTTCATTCTAGAGATGAAAATATTTTCATCTAGTGACGAAAATAAGCATTTTAAATTTATGATTTTCTCGATTAAAACACTAAACTAACCAAATTTGCATAGACTTTCTTATTAATTACATCAATTTCAATGAAATATTTTTTATGTAAAACCGTAAAACGAGCCTGAAACTATTTAAAAAACCGAAATAAAATTAGGACATTTGTCTTGAAAAGTATCACCTTCTATGAGAATGCAATATGTTACCATGGAAACGACCGAACCAACAATTAAATTTGTAATGACAGTTCTGACAGTTCGCTTCGAATTGGATTTATTAAAGTCGAATTATGGATTCTACAACCGAAATCAGTAGAAAAAATTCCATTTACTACTCGAGATGAAAGTGTTTTTTTTTTTGGTTCGGTGTGATTGCTAACTCGCTGGCACTCGTGAGCAAACTCCCACCTCACCAAAAAAAAACGCCTGTAAAATATACTATTCAATTTGTTATAACTTTTTAATTTCAACGAAAAAAAAAATAGTTTTGTTATAAAACTTAAATATGAGCTTTCGATTTATGACAAATTGAAAATTATTCAAATACCCAATTATCGCGATTTTGAAGTTGATTTTATCAATCAGTATTATTTTAACGCATTAAAGGATTATTGATTAGCCATGTATTAATAATCTTGTACAGTAGTTAGTTTTTACCCAAAAATTAGTTTTATTAACATTTGCCACTATTTTTACCACTACTTTTTATAACATATACCACTACACTAGAGTCTACTTCGTGTTGTTTTATTGCTGTTGCTATAATGTTACAGATACAGAACCACAGTCAGTACCAATTGCCAGTACATCCAATGCTTGCGCTGAAAATAGTTTTGATATTTCTCATATTATAGGACAAAGCCTCAGTGATAAGGACAAGTATAAATATTTGACGGAATCTTTAAATATCTGTAATCATGAATATCCTGTGCAGACGGAGGGTGGACAAAAAAGAAAGTTCCGATCTGATTGGCTAAAGGAATATTCTTGGCTAGTCTATAGCCAATAACAAAATGGTGCATATTGTTTGCCTTGCGTATTATTTTCTGGCCCAGATAGTGGGGGTAAGCATTCTGTGGCTGTGATCTTTAGTCACTCGTCCACTAAGCAAATATAAAAAAGTGTTAGAAATCTTTAGAAACCATGCCATTACCGATTACCACAAAATGGCAGTATTAAAATGTACACATTTGAAAAGTTCATATGAAAACCCGGAAAAGGCTGTCAATATTTTAATCGAAACTGAGAAACAGTATATAATTAAATTAAATAGAGAGCGGCTGATTCCTATAGTAAAGACGATCATACTATGTGGTCGAGAAAATTTATCATTAAGAGGGCATCGAGATGATGGTACATTGAGTGATAGTGATGTAATCGGCCAAGGAAAATTTCGAGCACTTTTGAAATTTCGTATTGATGCAGGCGATTCGTCTCTCCAAGAGCATTTAGAGAGAGCACCAAGAAATGCTACATATCTGAGCAAAACAACCCAGAATCAGCTGATTGATTGTTGCCATTCTGCCATTATGAAAAAGGTTCTCAACAGAGCCAAAGAAGCAAAATATTATACTGTTCTTGGCGATGAAACAACCGATGCTAGTGGTACAGAACAACTCAGTATATGTATTAGGTATTGCAATATACAGAAGAGCACAATACACGAAGAGTTCCTATGCTTCCTGGCTGCAACTGACTTGACTGGTGCTGCGTTAAGCGATCAAATCATTCATGAATTAAATCGAGTGGGTCTAAAAATTGAGGATTTGAGAGGTCAAGGTTATGACGGGGGTGCCAACATGCCTGGAAAGTTTAGTGGCGTACAATCTCGAATAAAGCAGCTCCAACCGCTAGCGCCTTACATGCACTGTGCCGCGCATAAACTAAACCTAGCTGTCGTGAAGGCATGCAGCCTGCCAAGTGTTCGCAATATGATGGCAATAGTAAATAATGTTACCAGTTTTGTACGAGAGTCAGCAAAAGGATTGGAACCTTTCAAACAAGCTATCCTTAAAAAATACCCACAGACGAAAAGAGTTAAGTTGCAAAGTCTTAGTGATACACGCTGGGTTGAAAGGCATGATGCGCTCCTTCAATTCAAAGAGTTCTTTGGCCCTATCTTACAGTTCCTTGAAGAAATCGACAAAACTTCTCCGTCATTGAGAAGTGCAAGTTTTCTGGCTTCTATTCAACGATTCGACTTTGTCTTATCTCTAACGGTAACCGCCGCTGTATTTGAAATCACTGTTTCGCTTGCACAGCAACTGCAGGCTGTTGCATTAGATCTTAACCTTTGTTATGAGATGGTAGAAAGTGTAGTAAGAACACTAAAAAGGTATAGAGAAACTAAATATGAAGAAATTTTCCAAGAGGCGTGTATTATTGTAGTACCTTTGGAGATCCCAGTCCAGTTACCCAGAACTGCCAAACGTTCAACTCATCGCTCAAATATAGAAGCACCTGATGCTAAGGAATATTACAGGTAAACATTAATACATAGGTGCAAGTGCAACCCTTGAATTTCTTACCCGTTCTTCTTAAGGGAAAACTGCCTTTCGACGGGTGGCACAATCAATACATTAATAAAATAATTAATAGATAAATCTTAAATCTTAAAGTTTTAATAAATAAATTTAATAATTTTAGTAAATATTTAATTTAATTCTTAAATTATTGTGTGTGTACTACATACACACACTTTTTGTTTGGTGCAACATAATATTTTCCAATGTTTTTTTAAGCTCCAGTATAATGACATATCGTGTATTGTTTTAGATTAAACGTATTCCTCCCTTTCATAGACTTTGCGTTGGGACAGTTGACAAGTCGTTTTTCGAGAGCAGAGCACTCTTCGATTCTCGATTTGTTCCACCTTCTACCAAGTGCCATCGTAAAAACAGAAAATCTGACCTCGATAGTAGCAGCTGCACGCATTTACAGCGACGATTTACCTCATCCTCTCTCGTTATCGGGAGAAATAACTCTTTGGAAGGAACTATGGTGTGGAAGACAACATCTCCCCCAAACAGCAGCTGAAGCGCATCAAGAGACAAATGAGTTTTTTCCAAATATAAAAATTTTGTTACAAATTCTCGCTACATTACCAGTAACCACTTGTAGTGTGGAGCGCAGCTTCTCTTCGCTTAAACTAATAAAATCGTACCTCCGTACGACAATGACCCAAGACAGGTTAACCGGTTTAGCTTCCATGTATATTCACCGAGATATCTCTGCTAATCTACAACCTAACGAAGTCATTGAGGAATTTGCGAAAAGTTATCCGAGGAGACTTATTATGCGTTAAGCAAAATTAAATTGTTGTTTTTTAGTGTTTTCTTTGCTAGTCTTTACTTTACCTACCGTCAGCGAGGTCAAGCCCCCCCCAAATGGCAATCCTGGATCCGCCACTGACTCTATATACATAATATATACAGGGTATATATTGTGTCTAAATTTTGCTTGTTTATAACCGACATGCGACATACTCAAGTCCCGTAACATCCTGTATATATTATATTTCGTCTACTTTTTCTTTATAATCTACATATACTTAAATCACGTACGCCCTATATTTTTTTGTAGTAAATTGCCCCAAAGCAGTCAATTGAACAACTGAATGTTAAGAGTATCGAAATAGATCTAAAAATAGTTAATATATTAGTATATATTACATCTAGAAATAGATCTTAATATAAGTTAGTGAATAAGTGTAATACTAAAATAAAGTTTTCTTTTAAAGTTTAAAAATATTCGCGTTATTTAAATAAAAATACCCTGTATACCTTTATACAGGTATACAGTATATAGGTATACAGGCAAAATTGAGCAGTAAAAACAAATAGTGAAGTTCCAGAACCCCTAAATACTCATAGTGAATGGGGAACGTATGGTAATAAAATATAGGGTAGAATTCCATCGTACGACAGCGACATCTTGAGGTTATGCTTGCAGCGGTACTAAGATGGTCGTGATTTCAGGAGGGCCACTTGTCAAGTTAACTGAATGTGCTTGCTACGTCCTCCACAAAAAAAAAGTTACCTTACTTACAAGTTTGTACGGAACCCTCGGTGCGCGAGTCACAACTCGCACTTGGCCGGTTTTTTTGTTATTTATTAGAGATATTCATTTAAGTATGCGATGCTGATAATTCCCTATGTGCCAATTAAAACAATTAAAAATTCGAGCGTCTTTCAAATGTTTTTAATTTTATTTGCATGTAATTTCCCGTTTGAATTTTATGGTGGTACAAATTAGTGACCCGCTAATTGTTTTGAGCAGTGTAATATATAAACTTCTTAGGCCGAGGCTGCACTACGGTTTTTTCCCGTGAGCGGTAACCGCGAAACCGCTCAAGAAACACACAGTACGCTATGGGAAAAATTAGTTGTGGGAGAAAACCGCAAGTGAGGCCGCTTGTATTAGCTTACTTGAGTCACCAAATCACGCGATTAAAAACCGCGGCGGTTTAGCCGTAGTGCGGCCTAGGGCTTAGTTGAATTGAGTTGACAAACTAGTGTCCAGATTCTGGTAACCAAGGTCCAGAAAATATTAAAATATTGTACCACAAATATTAAATATTGATTTAAAACTATAATAATATTACGTATTTATATAATTTACTATTGTTTTAATGAAAATTCTATGCGTAATATATTTTTTTCTAAAATCCTTAGCAAAACACGACTTTTCCAAGTGCATGGTACGATCCCCTGAAAAATAATGTTAGCAACACTGAAGCAGAGGCGCAACCAAGCTCCTAATCTGGGAGCACGACAGTGCTCCCGTCAAGTCGTGCACAGCCGTACTATCCTTTTCTCGAAGCGACGCACGGCACTTTTGACCAGTGTTGCCAACTAGAATTTTGAAAAAGATGTAGGCCAGAATAGAAAATTACGTAGAATTAGTAAAATTTCGGCTTCAAAAGTACGTAGATCCACGTACTTTTTTTATAGTGATATACCTGCGATACTTTAAACTTGGACTATATAGGTATCTATAGGCAGTGTTCTGGATGCTTATCCAAAACTCTTTTACCTCCACCACATTTCAAGTCACATTTAAATGAATTACAACAAAAATAGGGACTACTATTTTTGTTTAGACTACTACTTTAATGATTTTTTTAACGAAACCCATGGGCGGAGCCAGGTGGGATTTTTGGGTTCAACCAAAGTTCAAAAAATCTGCATTTAAATACCGTATATTGGTTTAGCTGAAGTCGGGAAGCAGCCTGGAATAATTAAAATTAAAAATAGCCGCGTTTACTTTATAAATTTATTTTCCTAGCGAGTCTAACGCCCTACCGCGTTTCAACGGGCGAGTTAAAGAAGAACCTTAGCAGAGAACCCCAGCACTTTTAAAATGATCAACCTAACGCGTATTATAAACTTTTTTTCGCGAAAGAAAAGAAAATATGCCCATTTTCTGCCTAATGCGATATTAATAATAATAATAAAACATCTTTATTGTTATACTTATAAACACAAACATCTACAACTACAACAATTGGCCATCGACCCGTGGTCTTTCAGCCGGAAATGAACAGATATATAGAACATAAATTGAAAAAAAAAAAAAAAAAATTGTAAACTTAATTTCGACTTAATCGAAAAATTGGATGAGAATGAGTGAGTCAGTCGTCTTCTATGGATTCAAGAAGAGTTTTGGAGGGGTATTGTCGGTTAGAATGTCTAGATGGACGTTTAATGCATAGTTCGTCAAGGATGTTGAACGTCATATGGTTGTTTCTAAGCTTTCTCCTAAGTCTGTCATGTCTGTCAGCTAGAGGAGGGACCCGGGTTTGTCTATAGAGATCTACGTTGGAGGGGTTGTGGAGAGGGTTGTTAGGATGTCTGAGTTTGGTGATGAGACGTAATGCGATTCGCTCTGCGACCTCAAGGGTTCGTCTACATTTATTATTGGTGGAGGTAATTACGTGTCCATAATCGAGAATGGGACGACAGATAGAATTGTAGATTTTCGCCGCGGTCTTTATGGAAATACCCTGGTTGCCATTCGTAAAGGCTCTAAAGTGTATCGTTTAATTATCTGGGACTTGCGTAATTTGGCGTCGTTATTGAATTTGTGTTTCGAGCCAATAGTTAGTCCAAGATATTTAACGCTGCTGGAGGGCCGTACTTCGGAGGAGCCTGTGTGGATGCGAGGTGAGTTTGAGGAAATTTTGTGGTTAGGGATGAGGAGTTGGCATTTGGAAGGATTTGGTGATAATCTCCACTGGTTGAACCAAGCGAGAGTGTTGTTGGTGAGTTTTTGGAGTAGGTCGAAGGTAGATTTGAGGGAGTTGCTATGGGAAATCAGTGCAGTGTCGTCAGCGTATTGTAGTATGTAGGAAGAAAAGTCAATGTGAGATTTGTCTAGTTGATTGTAGTTGTAAATGTCGTGACAGTATATATTGTATAGGAGAGGGGAAAGTGGGGAACCTTGAGGGAGACCTTGCAGAGGGGAAAATGCGGGAGAAGAGATGGAGTTGATTTTTACTTTTGAGGATCTGTTAAAAAGGAAACTTTTAATTACGTGGATTAGGTAGGGAGGGACATTAATTTGCGACATTTTGAACAAAAGCCCGGCATGCCAAACGCTATCAAATGCTTTGTTGATGTCCAAGAATAGGGCTGCGGATTTCTTGTTTTGGAGGTGTGACGCTTGGATATTGGTTAGGATGAACAGAGGATGGATAGTGGAATGGAAGGGCTTGAAACCGAATTGATATTTGGGAATGTGGTCTGCAACGGAATTCCATAATCGGGTTTTAAGGATATGTTCGAGGATTTTGCCAAGAACAGGGAGGAGAGAGATCGGACGGTAACTGCTGGGAATGGATTTATCTTGACCAGGTTTAGGGATTGTGACTATTGTGTTCATTTTCCAGCAGCTAGGAAAGGTACATTTCAAGAGGCAGAAATTGAAAATTTTTGTGATAAAGGAGTGGATGTCTTCGGAGAGGAGTCTGATGAGGTGTTTGGTGACTAAATCGGGCCCAGGGGAGGAGTTTTTACCGTGGAAGAGGGCAGAAAGAAATTCTTCCAGGGAAACTTCATCAATGTTATAGGGGTGGATTGTCTTAAAGAAGTCGTTAAACCAGTTATTTATTCTGTCAAAGTTATGTTTGTCAAAGTCAGGAGAGTCAGAAGATGAAAATGATTGGGTGGAAATGAAATGGTCTGCAAAAAGTAGAGCCTTGTCTGAGTCACTGGAGTAGGTTAGATTGTTAAATGAGAGGTCTGGAATATGAGACGTCGGTTTATATTTCGATAGCTTTTTAATCTTGGTCCAGTAGGTTTTTCCCTGGTCTTTTTCTATTTCCTGGCAAACAGAGAGCCATCTGTGGAAGCGGAACTGTCCAATGAGTTGATGGATGTCTTTGTTTAGTCTGTTTATTTCGGTTTTGATGTCGGGATTTTCTGTTTGTCTGTAGTCTCTGTATAATTGTCTTTTAAGTTTGATGAGTTTTAGGATGAAGGGGGGAGGTTGTTAACGGTAGAATTTGGATGACAATGGAGGTGAGTGTTTTATTATTGAGTCCGTCACAGTTTTTTGAAATTCGGTAATGATGTCAAAGTTCAGCTCGTCGGAGTTTATAGAGGAAATATAGTTTTGGATATCAAGGTTAACCTTGGGAATGAGGGTTTTCTTTAGGTTGGGTACAGAGACAGGTATTTGAGGTAGTGGGGCATAGTCAAGGAGAATTGAAAAGGATATAGCTAGGTGGTCGGATCCCAGGTCAGGAGTTAGGATGATATCTACGATATTGTTGGTAAGGTTATTGGTATGGAGGATCAGGTCAGGAGTGGAGTCTTTGTTTAAAGGCATGAGGAAAGTAGGATTTGTTTGCCTGCGGATAAAATTAGAGTTATCAAGGAAAGAATTGAGGATACGGATTTTTGATTTGTTGCAATTGAAGTCCCCGATGATGAGAGAATATTCATACAATGCTGCCATTGTCAAGATATTCTGCTCAACAACGGAGTGGGGATGGATATAGACTAGGAAAATATGCAATTTGTTATTATAAAAGGGAATGGTGAAGTGGATGCAGTCGTTGAGTGGGTTATTTAAGGAAGGCGGATTGGCTTTGCCGGGATGGAATTTGGAGTTGATATGTGCTAATGCACCGCCCCTGGACCTATTTGTCAGTAACTGTCCATGTTTTTGTATTGTATTCCAGTTTTTGTATGTAGTATTAGTGTTTTGTCTCGTCTTAGTCTCGACAAAGAGGTGACAATCTGTGTTATTCATTTCCGCAAAGTTTTCAATCAACGAACGTTTGTTGACATAACTATTGATGTTTGCGTAGACAAATCGCATTTTAGGCATCGATATTGATAATGGATTGTGAGAGGTCTTCAGTGGGTAGTGTTAGAGTTTCGGAAGAAGGGTGGGAGAGGTCAAACATAAGGATGTACATGCGGTTACCAGAAAAGAAGGCATGGGTATCGATTAGGAAGTCGGAGGAGAAACGAAGGTTAAGTTTTTTGAGTAGTTCAGCGAGATTATTTTGAATGGGGTCGTTTATTGTGGTCAAGTAAGTATGGATGATATAGTCGTGTGTGGTTATAGGTGAGTGTATGCGTGAGTTGTGAGTGATTTCAGGGGGGAGGTCTGCAGATTTTTTGTTTGAGCTTCTAATGGTGACATTAGGAATTCCCTCGATGGGCGCAGTTGGTCGGTTCGGGCACTTATGTGACCAGGCTTCGTGGTCGGTCCGACCACACGAGGTGCATTTAACAGGGAGGATGGTTGTGCATTTATTAGTGTCGTGTGGACCACCACATTTCCGACATTTGACGGGGACATTGCAATGTTCGGTAGTGTGTTCGAACGACTGGCATTTGTTGCAAGGTCGGGGGATGGGCGGCGGTGGTGTACTTGGCGAAATCGGATACAGCCGATTCATAAAAAACAGGCCGCCAGAAGAAATCAGGGCCTCGAACGTATTTATATCAGATGTTATAATTCTTATGAGCCTGGTGGGATTGTTTGTTGCCTTAGATATGATACGCTTGCAGTATCGGAAGTTGTATTTCAAATCCCTCAGGTGGATGGCTAATGATTCATCACTGATCTCGTATTCAACGTGCTCAATAACTGCAGAGTATGACTCGTTTCTCGTAGAGGACGAGGATAAAAATGGGGTTCGGGGAAGGAGTTTGTAAGAAGCTAGAGATTTATTTGAGGAGAGAGTTTGAAGAGCGGTGTTTGCCTCTAAGTCAGTTTTTAGGAGAACTCCAGAGGAGGTTTTGATTGGAAGGTCTTGATTTTTGGGACGAACTGTTTGCCAGATTGTAGAAAGTTGGATGCGTGTGGTAGACGGATTTGTGGGGGATAATGAGTAAATGAAGTTATATTGTTTGAAAGGTTTACGAGTGTTTAGTGAAGTAGAAGTTGAAGGTGAGAATTGAGGCGCTGGATTACCAGAAACGTGTGATGTTGAAGTGGAGTATTGTTCGGCTGTGGCGGCTGATGTGGTGGCTGAGGTAGAAACCAGTTGTTGCGGCTTTTTGGTAGATGCTGGTTGAGTGAGGTTTTTGTTGCTGAAAGGTACGACTTTTTTGGGCCGTCCTCTCTTTCTCTTCTTCGTCCATTCTTCGTCCTCATCGGACATAATTGAGGTCTCGTCCGTCAGCATTTATGCCAACGTAGAGTGGGTATAAATATTGTTGAAATATAAATACCAAAGTATTTGTAGCACACACAGTTTAAGAGATTAAGATAGAGAAAAAAAAACAGCTTAAGTGATAGCAATTTATCGAAAGAGATAACGGACAGGTTTTAGATACGTCTGTGCGCGTTAAAGTCTCGACAACGACCTGCGATATTATTTTACAAATTTCGCAATTTAATAGAAAATACGTAGATTCTGAGACTGAAGTTCGTAGGTTCGCAGAAGAGGTCTAAAGTACGTAGATCTACGTCAAAAGACGTAGAGTTGGCAACGCTGCTTTTGACCTCCATGTAACTTCGTTGTGTATAAAGTAAGAAGTTTGAATCTTTAGATATCAATGGGACATACTATAACTGGCTATATTGCCAATATACCTAATAATTATACCTTATAGTTTACAAATTACCGACAGTCAAATTTCTTAATTTTCTAAGTGACACACTCACCGATCATCAAAATTCTAAGGTACTTCTCGCAATCTTACAAACTTTTTAAATTTTAATTACCGTTTAGCCTATAAAGGAAAGAAAAATCCCGAAATTTCATTATCCATTAAAAGAAAAATAATGGTTATTAAAAATTACATTGAACCAATGCTTCGCGCGTATGTATGTATGATTGCTACTGTTAAGGGGAAGCGCAGACAATATATTACCCGAGAAAAAAGAGGAAGATCTACAAAGATAAATGAGATCCTATCAAAAACATAAAATGTAAAAAATACTAACCCCCGTATTCATAGTCGCTCCTTATCTCAAGGAATAAGGACGCCTTGATGAAGGCTTCCTTGAATCTTTGAGGCGTCCTTGTTTCATAGTCACAAAATAAGGCTTCCTTCTGGAAGGAAGCCTTGTTTAGGGACATTTAGGGATATTTGATTGCTTATGGTGGCGACATTAACTCAAATTACTCAAACCCGTTCTCAAACCGCCAAGGCTGATTGTAAATATAACCTTAAAATTGTTATTGATAAAGTAAAAAGTGTGCGTTACACGAACCGCGAAAGGCTGTTATTAGCTCAGCCAATATCAGAAGAAAGCGCAATCGACTGCAAAAAAAAACTAGTGCTGATTTAAAACAAAAAGCTGAAGCATGGGAGAGGGTAATGATGAAATTTATAAGTGAAGGCTGGACACCACATACCAGCAAACAATTGAGAAAGTGCTGGGACAGCACTAAATCAGAAACAAAAGTAAGTGACAACAATTTTGTTCCTATCTAATTGAATTGTTGCATGATATTTTCTATTTCAAAATGCAATTATTTCATCAAAAATAATTTCAGAAAACGAAAGTTGACAACAACAATGAAACACCAACGTCTCATGACTGGTGGGGGGCCCTGCGCCTGTAGAACGCGTGGATCGAGTCATGGATTTCATCGATGAAACTGTAAATATTGATGTGAAAATTGATTGTCCATTTGACAGCACAGTAGCATTTGAAGAACATTGTAAATATTATAAAAAGGAGAATTTTATTACCATTCTTTTACCATTTTCTTTTAACCTTTTCAGGTGACATGGGCTCAACATCAGGTCTACAGCAATTCTTTGCAATTGCTTTTCATAATATTTCCAAAGAAAAGGTACTGAGGCTGATACAACTGTGAGAAGTGATTGAACAGCAGCAAGTTTCATTCATTCATCACAAAAAAATTGCCGAAGCAGAAGAGAAGCTAGACTACTAAAGATTCTACAATAAATTGTACAATAAAAAAAATTCCGTATCATATAAAGCAGTGCTCCGCAACCGCTGTGCCGCGGCACACTACTGTGCCGCGAGGTGATCTTAGCTGTGCCGCGGTTTTCTCAAGAATAATTAATATGTAAAAATGCCAATATGTAATTTCTCAGAGTCGAAATTATATACAAAACAAAAACATGTACTTAGTTGTACAAAAAATGTACATTGTACATATAGTACTGTGAGTGTTAGTTTGAGGACTTATGCGTAGAGATGTACGTCGTTTAATGTGATATTACTATTACATTAGTAAAGCAGCTTGCTGTTATGCTTTTCTAAGCATTTTCTTATTAAATAATCGGCACTAGTGCATTTTTTTCGGGTAAGTCAAATTTATAATCTTGCGTATCGATAATAAAACATTTAAGTCGTTCCAACTGAGTGTTTCGCCGATATGTTATTTTTTATTTAAGCATAGCTTTGAGCTAATATTAATTATTATCCCAATCTTCTAAAGATTTCAGAAACACGAATCGAATAAATCGTTCTCGACTTAACAAAATTCTGACGTAGGTTAGAAATATTAAAATGAATCGTTATAAATGTACTAGTAGTGATCGATTTCCGATCTCTTCATTTCGTGGCGATTTTAAGATCGATCTGGCTGACAAAAATTGGGCTTTAAGAGATCGACGTATAATAAAATAGAATCGAGATTGGAAACTCTAGTATAAACCCATATTTCGCTGTTGCACGTGGGGCAAATTACGGAGGGCGTGGCTCGAGCGTCGGCACTTTGTGTCTCAGTCTCGACGTATTTTGTTCTATCTACCGAACTGATGATCATGTTAGTCTGCATTCGAACGAGAAGAACTCCCATCAAATACCACATTTTTAGGTTATTTTGTTGTTATACCTCTAAAAAATATGGACAAGTTTTTAAAAAGATTTTCAAATTCACCGACAAACCAAAATGAACAAGTGGTGCTGTAAAAAAACAGAAGATGTGGGAAAGAAAGTATAACGAAGACTACATTCGATATGGATTTTCGTGTTGTGATAAAGAAACGCCACCCAAACCAGAATGCATCATTTGCGGAGAAATGCTATCTAACAGAGCAATGGTACCCAGTAAACTGCTTCGCCATTTAAATTCAAACCATCCTAGTTACGTTAAGAAGGACAAATCATTTTTTCTTAGACTGTTCGATCAAAGGCGAAAACAAAAGCAATCACTGTTATCGTTAGTCACAGTTTCTGATAACGCCTTAGAAGCTAGTTACCATGTTGCAAAATTAATTGCACGTCTGAAAAAACCACATACTATTGGTGAGACACTCATCAAACCAGCATGCATAGAAATTGTTAAATCCATACTTGGGCCCAGAGAAGTTAATGAAGTAAAAAAAGTACCGTTGTCAGCTGATACTGTTAAAAAAACGTATCAACGATATGTCGAACGATATTTTAGGAATACTAATTGCAAAATTAAAAACGGCCCAGAAGTTTGCACTACAAATTGATGAATCGACGGATATTAAAAACGGAGCACAACTCATAGCTATTGTACGTTTCGTTGACGAGGGCACTATAATAGAAAACTATTTATTTTGCAACGAGCTTCCACAGCGAACTACCGGCGAGGAAATTTTCAAAGTAACAGATGATTTTTTTAAAACTTATGATATGTCATGGAGTAATTGTATTAGTATTTGCACCGATGATGCTGCAGCAATGATGGGCAAGAAAAAAGGTTTTATTTCGTGCGTAAAACGGCAAAATCTAAATATAGAAATTACACACTGTTGCATACATCGCGAAGCATTAATGACCAAAAACTTGCCAACGGAACTCTTGAAAACGATGAATCAATGCATTACTATCATAAACATTATTAAAACAAGAGCCTTAAATTCGCGAATTTTTAAAATAATATGTGAAGAAATGCGATCGGATTATGAATCTTTATTGTTTTACACCGAGGTACGTTGGCTATCCAGTGGAAAAGTTTTGGCTAAATTGTTTGAGTTTTTGTTAAAACAAGATATGCCAGAACTTTATAAACTTTTTGATGATAATTACTGGATGTCCAAACTGGCGTACATGGCTGATATCTTTGAGCACCTGAACGAACTGAATAAAAGAATTCAAGGTCGAACCGAAAATAATCTGAAGTGTTCCGACAAGTTAGTGGGCTTTAAAAATAAGCTTGAACTTTGGCAGAAAGAGATACAAAAAGGATCATTAGAAATGTTCCAAAGGACTCACAAGTCAATGATTGAAAACAAAAAGATAATTCTGGATCTGAAAACATTTAAATTTGTTGTAAGACAAATTTAATCATTATTTTTTCACAATTAATACGGAGCAATATAATTGGATTAGAAATCCTTTTATAGCAGATGCAGAAAATTCAACGAAGCACTTTCCCTTCTAATTCGAGAGGAATTTATAGAATTGAGGAACGATGGGACGCTGAAACTCAACTTCAGTGAAAAGGAATTGGCTGATTTCTGGATTTCCGTTCAGAATGAATATCCTCAAATTTCTGCAAAGGCTATAGCAATTTTGCTTCCTTTTTCTACGACATACTTATGTGAACAAAGTTTTTCTACATTGGTTCTAATTAAAAATGAAAAACGGTCGTGTTTAAAAGGTCTTGACCATGAACTCCGAGTAGTAGTACTTTCTAATATATGTTCATCAAAACAAGCACAAATATCACATTAATAAATTAATTATTATGTTTAAATACTGATTAAATTAGCATTGATTACTCTGAATTGCAAAATTCACTATGTTTTTACCATAATTGATTTGTAAAAATATTATATAATATATATTATAAAGTAATAAGTTATATAATATTTCTATATATTAATTTTGGTAGAAACATAGTGAATTTTCCAATTCAGTGTTATATAACTGTGTTCACAAGTTATATAATATTTTTACAAATTAATTATGGTAAAAACATAGTGAATTTTTCAATTCAGAGTAAGTATGGATCACCTAGCATAGATTAATTAGGCATAAGTAAATAACAACAAACTTCATAGTTAAATTAAAAGACATTTTTTTACATATGTAATCTATAATACAAATATATGTGTTTTTGTGTGGGTGTAAAATTCAAATTGTATATAAAAATTATTGTATTTTTAACCCCCTACGCAAAAGAGGGGTGTTATAAGTTTGACGTGTTGTCTGGCTGTGTATCTGTATGTCTGGCTGTGTATAGCTGCTAAAGGAATGGACCGAATTTGATGCGTTTTTTATTTGTTTGAAAGCTGACATGATCCAGCTATAATTTATGAAGATCTGTTCAGGCGCTGGATGATCATCAGCTCATTTCCTACTTGACTTGATAACTTTCACAGTTCCGATTGATTTTAAATTGGTCCGGGGGTTACTTAAAAATTTTAATTTTATATTATTATCTAATAAAAACATATACGTACCACCTATTATTGTTATTTAATTTAGTAATACCCCGAACTTACGCGATAGGTCGTACTGAGCGCTAACCGGGTAACTCGAATTCGCGTAATTCGGGTTATAATTTCTCAAATAAATACCTATAAATTATTTTTAATTGGGGCCGGAAGCGAAAGAAAATAATAATTTAGACCAAAAATGTTAGATTAAAGAAGAATCAAATCTTAGATTATAGAAATATAAAATTGCCTACCGAAGTCACATTTCAAGTCACATTTAAATGAATTACAACAAAAATAGGGACTACTATTTTTGTTTAGACTACTACTTTAATGATTTTTTTAACCCAACCCATGGGCGGAGCCAGGGGGGATTTTGGGGTTCAACCAAAGTTCAAAAAATCTGCATTTAAATACCGTATATTGGTTTAGCTGAAGTCGGGAAGCAGTCTGGAATAATTAAAATTAAAAATAGCCGCGTTTACTTTATAAATTTATTTTCCTAGCGAGTCTAACGCCCTACCGCGTTTCAACGGGCGAATTAAAGAAGAACCTTAGCAGAGAACCCCAGCAATTTTAAAATGATCAACCTAACGCGTATTATAAACTTTTTTTCGCGAAAGAAAAGAAAATATGCCCATTTTCTGCCTAATGTGATATTAATTTACAAATTTCGCAATTTAATAGAAAATACGTAGATTCTGAGACTGAAGTTCGTAGGTTCGCAGAAGAGGTCTAAAGTACGTAGATCTACGTCAAAAGACGTACAGTTGGCAACGCTGCTTTTGACCTCCATGTAACTTCGTTGTGTATAAAGTAAGAAGTTTGAATCTTTAGATATCAATGGGACATACTATAACTGGCTATATTGCCAATATACCTAATAATTATACCTTATAGTTTACAAATTACCGACAGTCAAATTTCTTAATTTTCTAAGTGACACACTCACCGATCATCAAAATTCTAAGGTACTTCTCGCAATCTTACAAACTTTTTAAATTTTAATTACCGTTTAGCCTATAAAGGAAAGAAAAATCCCGAAATTTCATTATCCATTAAAAGAAAAATAATGGTTATTAAAAATTACATTGAACCAATGCTTCGCGCGTATGTATGTATGATTGCTACTGTTAAGGGGAAGCGCAGACAATATATTACCCGAGAAAAAAGAGGAAGATCTACAAAGATAAATGAGATCCTATCAAAAACATAAAATGTAAAAAATACTAACCCCCGTATTCATAGTCGCTCCTTATCTCAAGGAATAAGGACGCCTTGATGAAGGCTTCCTTGAATCTTTGAGGCGTCCTTGTTTCATAGTCACAAAATAAGGCTTCCTTCTGGAAGGAAGCCTTGTTTAGGGACATTTAGGGATATTTGATTGCTTATGGTGGCGACATTAACTCAAATTACTCAAACCCGTTCTCAAACCGCCAAGGCTGATTGTAAATATAACCTTAAAATTGTTATTGATAAAGTAAAAAGTGTGCGTTACACGAACCGCGAAAGGCTGTTATTAGCTCAGCCAATATCAGAAGAAAGCGCAATCGACTGCAAAAAAAAACTAGTGCTGATTTAAAACAAAAAGCTGAAGCATGGGAGAGGGTAATGATGAAATTTATAAGTGAAGGCTGGACACCACATACCAGCAAACAATTGAGAAAGTGCTGGGACAGCACTAAATCAGAAACAAAAGTAAGTGACAACAATTTTGTTCCTATCTAATTGAATTGTTGCATGATATTTTCTATTTCAAAATGCAATTATTTCATCAAAAATAATTTCAGAAAACGAAAGTTGACAACAACAATGAAACACCAACGTCTCATGACTGGTGGGGGGCCCTGCGCCTGTAGAACGCGTGGATCGAGTCATGGATTTCATCGATGAAACTGTAAATATTGATGTGAAAATTGATTGTCCATTTGACAGCACAGTAGCATTTGAAGAACATTGTAAATATTATAAAAAGGAGAATTTTATTACCATTCTTTTACCATTTTCTTTTAACCTTTTCAGGTGACATGGGCTCAACATCAGGTCTACAGCAATTCTTTGCAATTGCTTTTCATAATATTTCCAAAGAAAAGGTACTGAGGCTGATACAACTGTGAGAAGTGATTGAACAGCAGCAAGTTTCATTCATTCATCACAAAAAAATTGCCGAAGCAGAAGAGAAGCTAGACTACTAAAGATTCTACAATAAATTGTACAATAAAAAAAATTCCGTATCATATAAAGCAGTGCTCCGCAACCGCTGTGCCGCGGCACACTACTGTGCCGCGAGGTGATCTTAGCTGTGCCGCGGTTTTCTCAAGAATAATTAATATGTAAAAATGCCAATATGTAATTTCTCAGAGTCGAAATTATATACAAAACAAAAACATGTACTTAGTTGTACAAAAAATGTACATTGTACATATAGTACTGTGAGTGTTAGTTTGAGGACTTATGCGTAGAGATGTACGTCGTTTAATGTGATATTACTATTACATTAGTAAAGCAGCTTGCTGTTATGCTTTTCTAAGCATTTTCTTATTAAATAATCGGCACTAGTGCATTTTTTTCGGGTAAGTCAAATTTATAATCTTGCGTATCGATAATAAAACATTTAAGTCGTTCCAACTGAGTGTTTCGCCGATATGTTATTTTTTATTTAAGCATAGCTTTGAGCTAATATTAATTATTATCCCAATCTTCTAAAGATTTCAGAAACACGAATCGAATAAATCGTTCTCGACTTAACAAAATTCTGACGTAGGTTAGAAATATTAAAATGAATCGTTATAAATGTACTAGTAGTGATCGATTTCCGATCTCTTCATTTCGTGGCGATTTTAAGATCGATCTGGCTGACAAAAATTGGGCTTTAAGAGATCGACGTATAATAAAATAGAATCGAGATTGGAAACTCTAGTATAAACCCATATTTCGCTGTTGCACGTGGGGCAAATTACGGAGGGCGTGGCTCGAGCGTCGGCACTTTGTGTCTCAGTCTCGACGTATTTTGTTCTATCTACCGAACTGATGATCATGTTAGTCTGCATTCGAACGAGAAGAACTCCCATCAAATACCACATTTTTAGGTTATTTTGTTGTTATACCTCTAAAAAATATGGACAAGTTTTTAAAAAGATTTTCAAATTCACCGACAAACCAAAATGAACAAGTGGTGCTGTAAAAAAACAGAAGATGTGGGAAAGAAAGTATAACGAAGACTACATTCGATATGGATTTTCGTGTTGTGATAAAGAAACGCCACCCAAACCAGAATGCATCATTTGCGGAGAAATGCTATCTAACAGAGCAATGGTACCCAGTAAACTGCTTCGCCATTTAAATTCAAACCATCCTAGTTACGTTAAGAAGGACAAATCATTTTTTCTTAGACTGTTCGATCAAAGGCGAAAACAAAAGCAATCACTGTTATCGTTAGTCACAGTTTCTGATAACGCCTTAGAAGCTAGTTACCATGTTGCAAAATTAATTGCACGTCTGAAAAAACCACATACTATTGGTGAGACACTCATCAAACCAGCATGCATAGAAATTGTTAAATCCATACTTGGGCCCAGAGAAGTTAATGAAGTAAAAAAAGTACCGTTGTCAGCTGATACTGTTAAAAAAACGTATCAACGATATGTCGAACGATATTTTAGGAATACTAATTGCAAAATTAAAAACGGCCCAGAAGTTTGCACTACAAATTGATGAATCGACGGATATTAAAAACGGAGCACAACTCATAGCTATTGTACGTTTCGTTGACGAGGGCACTATAATAGAAAACTATTTATTTTGCAACGAGCTTCCACAGCGAACTACCGGCGAGGAAATTTTCAAAGTAACAGATGATTTTTTTAAAACTTATGATATGTCATGGAGTAATTGTATTAGTATTTGCACCGATGATGCTGCAGCAATGATGGGCAAGAAAAAAGGTTTTATTTCGTGCGTAAAACGGCAAAATCTAAATATAGAAATTACACACTGTTGCATACATCGCGAAGCATTAATGACCAAAAACTTGCCAACGGAACTCTTGAAAACGATGAATCAATGCATTACTATCATAAACATTATTAAAACAAGAGCCTTAAATTCGCGAATTTTTAAAATAATATGTGAAGAAATGCGATCGGATTATGAATCTTTATTGTTTTACACCGAGGTACGTTGGCTATCCAGTGGAAAAGTTTTGGCTAAATTGTTTGAGTTTTTGTTAAAACAAGATATGCCAGAACTTTATAAACTTTTTGATGATAATTACTGGATGTCCAAACTGGCGTACATGGCTGATATCTTTGAGCACCTGAACGAACTGAATAAAAGAATTCAAGGTCGAACCGAAAATAATCTGAAGTGTTCCGACAAGTTAGTGGGCTTTAAAAATAAGCTTGAACTTTGGCAGAAAGAGATACAAAAAGGATCATTAGAAATGTTCCAAAGGACTCACAAGTCAATGATTGAAAACAAAAAGATAATTCTGGATCTGAAAACATTTAAATTTGTTGTAAGACAAATTTAATCATTATTTTTTCACAATTAATACGGAGCAATATAATTGGATTAGAAATCCTTTTATAGCAGATGCAGAAAATTCAACGAAGCACTTTCCCTTCTAATTCGAGAGGAATTTATAGAATTGAGGAACGATGGGACGCTGAAACTCAACTTCAGTGAAAAGGAATTGGCTGATTTCTGGATTTCCGTTCAGAATGAATATCCTCAAATTTCTGCAAAGGCTATAGCAATTTTGCTTCCTTTTTCTACGACATACTTATGTGAACAAAGTTTTTCTACATTGGTTCTAATTAAAAATGAAAAACGGTCGTGTTTAAAAGGTCTTGACCATGAACTCCGAGTAGTAGTACTTTCTAATATATGTTCATCAAAACAAGCACAAATATCACATTAATAAATTAATTATTATGTTTAAATACTGATTAAATTAGCATTGATTACTCTGAATTGCAAAATTCACTATGTTTTTACCATAATTGATTTGTAAAAATATTATATAATATATATTATAAAGTAATAAGTTATATAATATTTCTATATATTAATTTTGGTAGAAACATAGTGAATTTTCCAATTCAGTGTTATATAACTGTGTTCACAAGTTATATAATATTTTTACAAATTAATTATGGTAAAAACATAGTGAATTTTTCAATTCAGAGTAAGTATGGATCACCTAGCATAGATTAATTAGGCATAAGTAAATAACAACAAACTTCATAGTTAAATTAAAAGACATTTTTTTACATATGTAATCTATAATACAAATATATGTGTTTTTGTGTGGGTGTAAAATTCAAATTGTATATAAAAATTATTGTATTTTTAACCCCCTACGCAAAAGAGGGGTGTTATAAGTTTGACGTGTTGTCTGGCTGTGTATCTGTATGTCTGGCTGTGTATAGCTGCTAAAGGAATGGACCGAATTTGATGCGTTTTTTATTTGTTTGAAAGCTGACATGATCCAGCTATAATTTATGAAGATCTGTTCAGGCGCTGGATGATCATCAGCTCATTTCCTACTTGACTTGATAACTTTCACAGTTCCGATTGATTTTAAATTGGTCCGGGGGTTACTTAAAAATTTTAATTTTATATTATTATCTAATAAAAACATATACGTACCACCTATTATTGTTATTTAATTTAGTAATACCCCGAACTTACGCGATAGGTCGTACTGAGCGCTAACCGGGTAACTCGAATTCGCGTAATTCGGGTTATAATTTCTCAAATAAATACCTATAAATTATTTTTAATTGGGGCCGGAAGCGAAAGAAAATAATAATTTAGACCAAAAATGTTAGATTAAAGAAGAATCAAATCTTAGATTATAGAAATATAAAATTGCCTACCGAAGTCACATTTCAAGTCACATTTAAATGAATTACAACAAAAATAGGGACTACTATTTTTGTTTAGACTACTACTTTAATGATTTTTTTAACCCAACCCATGGGCGGAGCCAGGGGGGATTTTGGGGTTCAACCAAAGTTCAAAAAATCTGCATTTAAATACCGTATATTGGTTTAGCTGAAGTCGGGAAGCAGTCTGGAATAATTAAAATTAAAAATAGCCGCGTTTACTTTATAAATTTATTTTCCTAGCGAGTCTAACGCCCTACCGCGTTTCAACGGGCGAATTAAAGAAGAACCTTAGCAGAGAACCCCAGCAATTTTAAAATGATCAACCTAACGCGTATTATAAACTTTTTTTCGCGAAAGAAAAGAAAATATGCCCATTTTCTGCCTAATGTGATATTAATTTACAAATTTCGCAATTTAATAGAAAATACGTAGATTCTGAGACTGAAGTTCGTAGGTTCGCAGAAGAGGTCTAAAGTACGTAGATCTACGTCAAAAGACGTACAGTTGGCAACGCTGCTTTTGACCTCCATGTAACTTCGTTGTGTATAAAGTAAGAAGTTTGAATCTTTAGATATCAATGGGACACACTATAACTGGCTATATTGCCAATATACCTAATAATTATACCTTATAGTTTACAAATTACCGACAGTCAAATTTCTTAATTTTCTAAGTGACACACTCACCGATCATCAAAATTCTAAGGTACTTCTCGCAATCTTACAAACTTTTTAAATTTTAATTACCGTTTAGCCTATAAAGGAAAGAAAAATCCCGAAATTTCATTATCCATTAAAAGAAAAATAATGGTTATTAAAAATTACATTGAACCAATGCTTCGCGCGTATGTATGTATGATTGCTACTGTTAAGGGGAAGCGCAGACAATATATTACCCGAGAAAAAAGAGGA
The DNA here is from genome assembly GCA_944588485.1 of Phosphuga atrata. Classification (NCBI taxonomy): domain Eukaryota; kingdom Metazoa; phylum Arthropoda; class Insecta; order Coleoptera; family Silphidae; genus Phosphuga; species Phosphuga atrata. The sequence continues at coordinate 3,039,441 of OX155909.1, forward strand.
AGATCTACAAAGATAAATGAGATCCTATCAAAAACATAAAATGTAAAAAATACTAACCCCCGTATTCATAGTCGCTCCTTATCTCAAGGAATAAGGACGCCTTGATGAAGGCTTCCTTGAATCTTTGAGGCGTCCTTGTTTCATAGTCACAAAATAAGGCTTCCTTCTGGAAGGAAGCCTTGTTTAGGGACATTTAGGGATATTTGATTGCTTATGGTGGCGACATTAACTCAAATTACTCAAACCCGTTCTCAAACCGCCAAGGCTGATTGTAAATATAACCTTAAAATTGTTATTGATAAAGTAAAAAGTGTGCGTTACACGAACCGCGAAAGGCTGTTATTAGCTCAGCCAATATCAGAAGAAAGCGCAATCGACTGCAAAAAAAAACTAGTGCTGATTTAAAACAAAAAGCTGAAGCATGGGAGAGGGTAATGATGAAATTTATAAGTGAAGGCTGGACACCACATACCAGCAAACAATTGAGAAAGTGCTGGGACAGCACTAAATCAGAAACAAAAGTAAGTGACAACAATTTTGTTCCTATCTAATTGAATTGTTGCATGATATTTTCTATTTCAAAATGCAATTATTTCATCAAAAATAATTTCAGAAAACGAAAGTTGACAACAACAATGAAACACCAACGTCTCATGACTGGTGGGGGGCCCTGCGCCTGTAGAACGCGTGGATCGAGTCATGGATTTCATCGATGAAACTGTAAATATTGATGTGAAAATTGATTGTCCATTTGACAGCACAGTAGCATTTGAAGAACATTGTAAATATTATAAAAAGGAGAATTTTATTACCATTCTTTTACCATTTTCTTTTAACCTTTTCAGGTGACATGGGCTCAACATCAGGTCTACAGCAATTCTTTGCAATTGCTTTTCATAATATTTCCAAAGAAAAGGTACTGAGGCTGATACAACTGTGAGAAGTGATTGAACAGCAGCAAGTTTCATTCATTCATCACAAAAAAATTGCCGAAGCAGAAGAGAAGCTAGACTACTAAAGATTCTACAATAAATTGTACAATAAAAAAAATTCCGTATCATATAAAGCAGTGCTCCGCAACCGCTGTGCCGCGGCACACTACTGTGCCGCGAGGTGATCTTAGCTGTGCCGCGGTTTTCTCAAGAATAATTAATATGTAAAAATGCCAATATGTAATTTCTCAGAGTCGAAATTATATACAAAACAAAAACATGTACTTAGTTGTACAAAAAATGTACATTGTACATATAGTACTGTGAGTGTTAGTTTGAGGACTTATGCGTAGAGATGTACGTCGTTTAATGTGATATTACTATTACATTAGTAAAGCAGCTTGCTGTTATGCTTTTCTAAGCATTTTCTTATTAAATAATCGGCACTAGTGCATTTTTTTCGGGTAAGTCAAATTTATAATCTTGCGTATCGATAATAAAACATTTAAGTCGTTCCAACTGAGTGTTTCGCCGATATGTTATTTTTTATTTAAGCATAGCTTTGAGCTAATATTAATTATTATCCCAATCTTCTAAAGATTTCAGAAACACGAATCGAATAAATCGTTCTCGACTTAACAAAATTCTGACGTAGGTTAGAAATATTAAAATGAATCGTTATAAATGTACTAGTAGTGATCGATTTCCGATCTCTTCATTTCGTGGCGATTTTAAGATCGATCTGGCTGACAAAAATTGGGCTTTAAGAGATCGACGTATAATAAAATAGAATCGAGATTGGAAACTCTAGTATAAACCCATATTTCGCTGTTGCACGTGGGGCAAATTACGGAGGGCGTGGCTCGAGCGTCGGCACTTTGTGTCTCAGTCTCGACGTATTTTGTTCTATCTACCGAACTGATGATCATGTTAGTCTGCATTCGAACGAGAAGAACTCCCATCAAATACCACATTTTTAGGTTATTTTGTTGTTATACCTCTAAAAAATATGGACAAGTTTTTAAAAAGATTTTCAAATTCACCGACAAACCAAAATGAACAAGTGGTGCTGTAAAAAAACAGAAGATGTGGGAAAGAAAGTATAACGAAGACTACATTCGATATGGATTTTCGTGTTGTGATAAAGAAACGCCACCCAAACCAGAATGCATCATTTGCGGAGAAATGCTATCTAACAGAGCAATGGTACCCAGTAAACTGCTTCGCCATTTAAATTCAAACCATCCTAGTTACGTTAAGAAGGACAAATCATTTTTTCTTAGACTGTTCGATCAAAGGCGAAAACAAAAGCAATCACTGTTATCGTTAGTCACAGTTTCTGATAACGCCTTAGAAGCTAGTTACCATGTTGCAAAATTAATTGCACGTCTGAAAAAACCACATACTATTGGTGAGACACTCATCAAACCAGCATGCATAGAAATTGTTAAATCCATACTTGGGCCCAGAGAAGTTAATGAAGTAAAAAAAGTACCGTTGTCAGCTGATACTGTTAAAAAAACGTATCAACGATATGTCGAACGATATTTTAGGAATACTAATTGCAAAATTAAAAACGGCCCAGAAGTTTGCACTACAAATTGATGAATCGACGGATATTAAAAACGGAGCACAACTCATAGCTATTGTACGTTTCGTTGACGAGGGCACTATAATAGAAAACTATTTATTTTGCAACGAGCTTCCACAGCGAACTACCGGCGAGGAAATTTTCAAAGTAACAGATGATTTTTTTAAAACTTATGATATGTCATGGAGTAATTGTATTAGTATTTGCACCGATGATGCTGCAGCAATGATGGGCAAGAAAAAAGGTTTTATTTCGTGCGTAAAACGGCAAAATCTAAATATAGAAATTACACACTGTTGCATACATCGCGAAGCATTAATGACCAAAAACTTGCCAACGGAACTCTTGAAAACGATGAATCAATGCATTACTATCATAAACATTATTAAAACAAGAGCCTTAAATTCGCGAATTTTTAAAATAATATGTGAAGAAATGCGATCGGATTATGAATCTTTATTGTTTTACACCGAGGTACGTTGGCTATCCAGTGGAAAAGTTTTGGCTAAATTGTTTGAGTTTTTGTTAAAACAAGATATGCCAGAACTTTATAAACTTTTTGATGATAATTACTGGATGTCCAAACTGGCGTACATGGCTGATATCTTTGAGCACCTGAACGAACTGAATAAAAGAATTCAAGGTCGAACCGAAAATAATCTGAAGTGTTCCGACAAGTTAGTGGGCTTTAAAAATAAGCTTGAACTTTGGCAGAAAGAGATACAAAAAGGATCATTAGAAATGTTCCAAAGGACTCACAAGTCAATGATTGAAAACAAAAAGATAATTCTGGATCTGAAAACATTTAAATTTGTTGTAAGACAAATTTAATCATTATTTTTTCACAATTAATACGGAGCAATATAATTGGATTAGAAATCCTTTTATAGCAGATGCAGAAAATTCAACGAAGCACTTTCCCTTCTAATTCGAGAGGAATTTATAGAATTGAGGAACGATGGGACGCTGAAACTCAACTTCAGTGAAAAGGAATTGGCTGATTTCTGGATTTCCGTTCAGAATGAATATCCTCAAATTTCTGCAAAGGCTATAGCAATTTTGCTTCCTTTTTCTACGACATACTTATGTGAACAAAGTTTTTCTACATTGGTTCTAATTAAAAATGAAAAACGGTCGTGTTTAAAAGGTCTTGACCATGAACTCCGAGTAGTAGTACTTTCTAATATATGTTCATCAAAACAAGCACAAATATCACATTAATAAATTAATTATTATGTTTAAATACTGATTAAATTAGCATTGATTACTCTGAATTGCAAAATTCACTATGTTTTTACCATAATTGATTTGTAAAAATATTATATAATATATATTATAAAGTAATAAGTTATATAATATTTCTATATATTAATTTTGGTAGAAACATAGTGAATTTTCCAATTCAGTGTTATATAACTGTGTTCACAAGTTATATAATATTTTTACAAATTAATTATGGTAAAAACATAGTGAATTTTTCAATTCAGAGTAAGTATGGATCACCTAGCATAGATTAATTAGGCATAAGTAAATAACAACAAACTTCATAGTTAAATTAAAAGACATTTTTTTACATATGTAATCTATAATACAAATATATGTGTTTTTGTGTGGGTGTAAAATTCAAATTGTATATAAAAATTATTGTATTTTTAACCCCCTACGCAAAAGAGGGGTGTTATAAGTTTGACGTGTTGTCTGGCTGTGTATCTGTATGTCTGGCTGTGTATAGCTGCTAAAGGAATGGACCGAATTTGATGCGTTTTTTATTTGTTTGAAAGCTGACATGATCCAGCTATAATTTATGAAGATCTGTTCAGGCGCTGGATGATCATCAGCTCATTTCCTACTTGACTTGATAACTTTCACAGTTCCGATTGATTTTAAATTGGTCCGGGGGTTACTTAAAAATTTTAATTTTATATTATTATCTAATAAAAACATATACGTACCACCTATTATTGTTATTTAATTTAGTAATACCCCGAACTTACGCGATAGGTCGTACTGAGCGCTAACCGGGTAACTCGAATTCGCGTAATTCGGGTTATAATTTCTCAAATAAATACCTATAAATTATTTTTAATTGGGGCCGGAAGCGAAAGAAAATAATAATTTAGACCAAAAATGTTAGATTAAAGAAGAATCAAATCTTAGATTATAGAAATATAAAATTGCCTACCGAAGTCACATTTCAAGTCACATTTAAATGAATTACAACAAAAATAGGGACTACTATTTTTGTTTAGACTACTACTTTAATGATTTTTTTAACCCAACCCATGGGCGGAGCCAGGGGGGATTTTGGGGTTCAACCAAAGTTCAAAAAATCTGCATTTAAATACCGTATATTGGTTTAGCTGAAGTCGGGAAGCAGTCTGGAATAATTAAAATTAAAAATAGCCGCGTTTACTTTATAAATTTATTTTCCTAGCGAGTCTAACGCCCTACCGCGTTTCAACGGGCGAATTAAAGAAGAACCTTAGCAGAGAACCCCAGCAATTTTAAAATGATCAACCTAACGCGTATTATAAACTTTTTTTCGCGAAAGAAAAGAAAATATGCCCATTTTCTGCCTAATGTGATATTAATTTACAAATTTCGCAATTTAATAGAAAATACGTAGATTCTGAGACTGAAGTTCGTAGGTTCGCAGAAGAGGTCTAAAGTACGTAGATCTACGTCAAAAGACGTACAGTTGGCAACGCTGCTTTTGACCTCCATGTAACTTCGTTGTGTATAAAGTAAGAAGTTTGAATCTTTAGATATCAATGGGACACACTATAACTGGCTATATTGCCAATATACCTAATAATTATACCTTATAGTTTACAAATTACCGACAGTCAAATTTCTTAATTTTGTAAGTGACACACTCACCGATCATCAAAATTCTAAGGTACTTCTCGCAATCTTACAAACTTTTTAAATTTTAATTACCGTTTAGCCTATAAAGGAAAGAAATATCCCGAAATTTCATCATCCATTAAAAGAAAAATAATGGTTATTAAAAATTACATTGAACCAATGCTTCGCGCGTATGTATGTATGTATGATTGCTACTGTTAAGGGGCAGCGCAGACAATATATTACCCGAGAAAAAAGAGGAAGATCTACAAAGATAAATGAGATCCTATCAAAAACATAAAATGTAAAAAATACTAACCCCCCGTATTCATAGTCGCTCCTTATCTCAAGGAATAAGGACGCCTTGATGAAGGCTTCCTTGAATCTTTGAGGCGTCCTTGTTTCATAGTCACAAAATAAGGCTTCCTTCTGGAAGGAAGCCTTGTTTAGGGACATTTATGGATATTTGATTGCTTATGGTGGCGACATTAACTCAAATTACTCAAACCCATTCTCAAACCGCCAAGGCTGAATGTAAATATAACCTTAAAATTGTTATTATTGATAAAGTAAAAAGTGTGCATTACACGAACCGCGAAAGGCTGTTATTAGCTCAGCCAATATCAGAAGAAAGCGCAATCGACTGCCAAAAAAAAACTAGTGCTGATTTGAAACAAAAAGCTGAAGCATGGGAGAGGGTAATGATGAAATTTATATGTGAAGGCTGGGCACCACATACCAGCAAACAATTGAAAAAGTGCTGGGACAGCACTAAATCAGAAACAAAAGTAAGTGACAACAATTTTGTTGCTAATCTAATTGAATTGTTGCATGATATTTTCTATTTCAAAATGCAATTATTTTATCAAAAATAATTTCAGAAAACGAAAGTTGACAACAACAATGAAACACCAACGTCTCATGACTGGTGGGGGGCCCTGCGCCTGTAGAACGCGTGGATCGAGTCATGGATTTCATCGATGAAACTGTAAATATTGATGTGAAAATTGATTGTCCATTTGACAGCACAGTAGCATTTGAAGAACATTGTAAATATTATAAAAAGGAGAATTTTATTACCATTCTTTTACCATTTTCTTTTAACCTTTTCAGGTGACATGGGCTCAACATCAGGTCTACAGCAATTTTTTGCAATTGCTTTTCATAATATTTCCAAAGAAAAGGTACTGAGGCTGATACAACTGTGAGAAGTGATTGAACAGCAGCAAGTTTCATTCATTCATCACAAAAAAATTGCCGAAGCAGAAGAGAAGCTAAACTAAAGATTCTACAATAAATTGTACAATAAAAAATATTCCGTATCATATAAAGCAGTGCTCCGCAACCGCTGTGCCGCGGCACACTACTGTGCCGCGAGGTGATCTTAGCTGTGCCGCGGTTTTCTCAAGAATAATTAATATGTAAAAATGCCAATATGTAATTTCTCAGAGTCGAAATTATATACAAAACAAAAACATGTACTTAGTTAAACAAAAAATGTACATTGTACATATAGTACTGTGAGTGTTAGTTTGAGGACTTATGCGTAGAGATGTACGTCGTTTAATGTGATATTACTATTACATTAGTAAAGCAGCTTGCTGTTATGCTTTTCTAAGCATTTTCTTATTAAATAATCGGCACTAGTGCATTTTTTTCGGGTAAGTCAAATTTATAATCTTGCGTATCGATAATAAAACATTTAAGTCGTTCCAACTGAGTGTTTCGCCGATATGTTATTTTTTATTTAAGCATAGCTTTGAGCTAATATTAATTATTATCCCAATCTTCTAAAGATTTCAGAAACACGAATCGAATAAATCGTTCTCGACTTAACAAAATTCTGACGTAGGTTAGAAATATTAAAATGAATCGTTATAAATGTACTAGTTGTGATCGATTTTCGATCTCTTCATTTCGTGGCGATTTTAAGATCGATCTGGCTGACAAAAATTGGGCTTTAAGAGATCGACGTATAATAAGATAGAATCGAGATTGGAAACTCTAGTATAAACCCATATTTCGCTGTTGCACGTGGGGCAAATTACGGAGGGCGTGGCTCGAGCGTCGGCACTTTGTGTCTCAGTCTCGACGTATTTTGTTCTATCTACCGAACTGATGATCATGTTAGTCTGCATTCGAACGAGAAGAACTCCCATCAAATACCACATTTTTAGGTTATTTTGTTGTTATACCTCTAAAAAATATGGACAAGTTTTTAAAAAGATTTTCAAATTCACCGACAAACCAAAATGAACAAGTGGTGCTGTAAAAAAACAGAAGATGTGGGAAAGAAAGTATAACGAAGACTACATTCGATATGGATTTTCGTGTTGTGATAAAGAAACGCCACCCAAACCAGAATGCATCATTTGCGGAGAAATGCTATCTAACGAAGCAATGGTACCCAGTAAACTGCTTCGCCATTTAAATTCAAACCATCCTAGTTACGTTAAGAAGGACAAATCATTTTTTCTTAGACTGTTCGATCAAAGGCGAAAACAAAAGCAATCACTGTTATCGTTAGTCACAGTTTCTGATAACGCCTTAGAAGCTAGTTACCATGTTGCAAAATTAATTGCACGTCTGAAAAAACCACATACTATTGGTGAGACACTCATCAAACCAGCATGCATAGAAATTGTTAAATCCATGCTTGGACCCAGAGAAGTTAATGAAGTAAAAAAAGTACCGTTGTCAGCTGATACTGTTAAAAAAACGTATCAACGATATGTCGAACGATATTTTAGGAATACTAATTGCAAAATTAAAAACGGCCCAGAAGTTTGCACTACAAATTGATGAATCGACGGATATTAAAAACGGAGCACAACTCATAGCTATTGTACGTTTCGTTGACGAGGGCACCATAATAGAAAACTATTTATTTTGCAACGAGCTTCCACAGCAAACTACCGGCGAGGAAATTTTCAAAGTAACAGATGATTTTTTTAAAACTTATGATATGTCATGGAGTAATTGTATTAGTATTTGCACCGATGATGCTGCAGCAATGATGGGCAAGAAAAAAGGTTTTATTTCGTGCGTAAAACGGCAAAATCTAAATATAGAAATTACACACTGTTGCATACATCGCGAAGCATTAATGACCAAAAACTTGCCAAGGGAACTATTGAAAACGATGAATCAATGCATTACTATCATAAACATTATTAAAACAAGAGCCTTAAATTCGCGAATTTTTAAAATAATATGTGAAGAAATGGGATCGGATTATGAATCTTTATTGTTTTACACCGAGGTACGTTGGCTATCCAGTGGAAAAGTTTTGGCTAGATTGTTTGAGTTTTTGTTAAAACAATATGCCAGGACTTTATAAACTTTTTGATGATAATTACTGGATGTCCAAACTGGCGTACATGGCTTATATCTTTGAGCACCTGCACGAACTGAATAAAAGAATTCAAGGTCGAACCGAAAATAATCTGACGTGTTCCGACAAGTTAGTGGGCTTTAAGAATAAGCTTGAACTTTGGCAGAAAGAGATACAAAAAGGATCATTAGAAATGTTCCAAAGGACTCACAAGTCAATGATTGAAAACAAAAAGATAATTCTGGATCTGAAAACATTTAAATTTAATCATTATTTTTTCACAATTAATACGGAGCAATATAATTGGATTAGAAATCCTTTTATAGCAGATGCAGAAAATTCAACGAAGCACTTTCCCTTCTAATTCGAGAGGAATTTATAAAATTGAGGAACGATGGGACGCTGAAACTCAACTTCAGTGAAATGGAATTGGCTGATTTCGGGATTTCCGTTCAGAATGAGTATCCTCAAATTTCTGCAAAGGCTATAGCAATTTTGCTTCCTTTTTCTACGACATACTTATGTGAACAAAGTTTTTCTACATTGGTTCTAATTAAAAATGAAAAACGGTCGTGTTTAAAAGATCTTGACTAATGATGGGCAAACTCGTATTTTTGTTAACTCGAGTTAACCCGGTTAAAAATTTGCGTAACCCGATTTCAAACCGAGTTATCCAAACCGAGTTAGCAGAAAAATATGAAGTTTATTATAAATTAGATTCTGGACGCCCCTGGTCTTAATTGGCACTTATAAGCCAACCATTTTATTTTTCGCCCATTAATTTTCATAGAAAAACTGTTTTTTTTTTGCAGAAAAATACACAATGTGTAACGGATGTTAAATGATACTAAATATTAATATATATATATATATATATATATATATATATATATATATATATATATATATATATACATATATATATATATATATATATATATATATATATATATATATATATATATATATATATATATATATATATATATATATATATATTAATATTTAGTATCATTTAACATCCGTTACACATTGTGTATTTTTCTGCAAAAAAAAATGTAGCAATAAGAACTGCAAATTCGTAATGACACTCAAATAATTCAGTAGGAACGTAAAACAGTAAATACTGTAAATACTAAATGTAATGCAGCAATGTCTATTCGACAGTTTCAGCACACAAAGAAAGAAACGGAGACAGCTCAAAGCGCGCGTAAACTGCACGCGCAGATTCAGCAGGCGCCGTCAAGCGCTCATTATTTGAACTAGGTCTAGTTTGTAAAATAATATATGCTTGGACACTCCACGCGCCATAACACTCCGTGCCTAGTATTCATAGGTCAATGAAATGGTCTATTTTCGCAGTGGATTGTAAAATGAAAATGGTTGTATTCGCAGCATTCAATTTACTTTATTTATTTATTTGTAATAACTTGTAATAACTCGTTTAATCTAATGAAGTTTGTCGATTATTTTGCAATCTAATGGCACTTAATCAATGACACGTAATTTCGTAGTAAACGTAGAGTCACGTAATTAATGACGATTGACAATGGACAGGTTGGACACAACCAGCACAAAAAACTACTACCATATAATAATTTATAGTCACCCAGTAGTATTTTGCTTTTGTTATAATAATTTATATTAATGCGATATACAAGGTGGCAAAAATTCAAGGGGTTATTCCTTGGCCTATTCTAAGAATATTTTGTCTTATGATGATTTCTATAAAACCCTTTGTTTCGAGGATACAGAGTCAACAAAATTTGCGACAGTAACAACATTTTATTATCATAAAGTACATGTAAAGTTGCTCTATCTACAATAAATGTTCAAGATAACTTCCTCCAGCCTGGGTACAAACATTCAATCTTCTCGTCATTGAGTGCTGAACTCTTTCAAATACAACAGGCTTGTTTCTAACTGAGTTACACCCAGTAATTATCCGATGTCGCAATTCACCTAAATTCTGCACTGGAGTAAACTTCAGATAGCCCCATTAAAAATAATCCTCGGGGTTTAAGTCTATATATATATATGTATAGTAAATCCATATATATATATATATATATATATATATATATATATATATATATATATATATATATATATATATATATATATATATATTTATATATATATATATATACATATATATATATATATATATATATATATATATATATATATATATATATATATACTTTTGGTTTACTCTTTTTGGTGCTAAACGGTTTCGTCTTTCATTGCATTAAATGCCAACTTTCTAAAATAATCTTTCTGAGGGAACTTATGTAGCCGGTATTTTTAAAAAAGTAGTAAAGGTATTTTTTCGCCATTTTAAACAATGCTGGAAATAAAAACTTTCTTTTTCACTCCAAAATTGAAGTGGATCATTTTTGCGATCTAAATATGGCATTTCAACGTACTTTTTATTATCATAGCAGCAGAAGAATATGGAGTACACTTTTCGTTCGATTTTGTTATTTTTTAATACACAACAGCCCAAATGTCATCTTATGAACAGGTCAATTTAGATACAGTAGCAGTAGAAGTTGATGGTTGTTCCCGTAAATGTGAGGTATTTGTTGAAACTGATATTATGTCCTGTATTCATTTATTACCCACATTCGTGCATTCTTAGCATTACTTTCTAATAAGAATGCTCTTTTCTTAAATCGAGAGTCAAGAAAGGTAGCTATGGCTGCTGTTCTATTATTTTCATAAATTCCAAGTCGTTTTTCTACTACATTGTCAAGAATTTGTTGTAACAACTTGCCTGACCCTGTCAGTGGAGTTTTTCTGTTTACAGCCTTCCTGAGACCAAATACAAGAGGTATAACAGAAGACAGGGATGGGTATATTTCTCCAGATAAAATGACAGTTACCTGTCAAAAAGGATGTAAAAGCGCTACCATTTCGTCAGCCAATAACCACTCATGAGACTCTAAATTTGATGGTGGTAAATTCAATGTAGGTAAAACAGTAGAAAGCGGTACCTTCAATTTGATTAAGTGCTCCAGCATGTAGAAAGTACTGTTCCACCTGGTACGAACTTCTTGCTTTACTTTTAGTAAATCCATATTCATTTGTTTTTGCATGTCAAGTAAAGCATAGGACGACTTGCTGCTATGCTTGAAGTGGGAAACAATCGAACGGCTCATTTTTTATACTTGTAACTTTGACTGTTATCCAGATTCTTTTCTAAATCAGCCCTTTCTTTATCTATACACTCTTTGACAGCAAGGTTAAGTGTATGAGCAACACATAAATGGTTCCGTTTGTTAAGAACCTCACTAATTGCCTTTTTCATAGGTGCAGCGTTATCAGTGACTATGCAGACTATTTTTGAATCTATTTTCCAATCATCCAATACTAGTTGTATAGCATTTGTTATGTTTTCAGCCGTATGATTTTCTAGTATTTCTGATGTGGAAATAACAAATTAATGTAATTTTACATTTTGTATAAAATGAGCTGTCACAGTTATAAAACTTTTATTGCTATCTGAGGACCAAATATCAGATGTTATTGCAATGTATTCAATATCCTCCAATCTCTTTTTGTAAGCTCTGGACTCTAAGTCAAATTTTTTTTCAATCATTTTTGCAAGTTTTTTTCTAGATGGAATTTCGTACTCGGAGTTTAATGTTGTGGTAAATTTGCGAAAACCTTCATTTTCAACGATTTTTTTAATGGCTGGTAATCTTTCACTATCATATGCATTAGGGCATCGTCCCCAGATTTCTGCACAGATTTATTGTATATATTAAAATTTAAACGGCTTTGTTTTAATTTTTTTGTTGGAGGTTCGACATCATTTGACGAAACCGGAACAGGCATTTATCTAAAATTCATCTAAAATTGATTTTCGAAATTGACTTGTTGATTTTATTGTATTACTATCGAGCGCCATCAAGCCAATGTTATCACTGGGATGTTTCTTTTTAATATGATTTATCAATGTGGTTGTATTTCCAGAATATTTATATGTCTTAGAACATGTTTTACATTTTACTTTTCCGTCAATGGGTAAACTAAATAGTTCCCACACCACTGATCTTTTTCTAGGACCTGGCATTATTCCGGTAAACTTCCACAACAATATGTAGAAAATATTTACTTTACACTACACGTAGTATTGCGTTTACGCCGTTGACCATGATCGTAAAGGTGCCGAACCGATTAGTCGGTCGGTGAAGCAGCGTATCAACTCGAGTTGGTAAATCGAAAATCGAGTTGACTCGAATTATCCTTAACTCGAGTTAACCCGGTTTAAAAAATCGAGTTGACCCATCACTAGTCTTGACCATGAACTCCGAGTAGTAGTGCTTTCTAATATATGTTCATCAAAACAAGCACAAATATCACATTAATAAATTAATTATTATGTTTAAATACTGATTAAATTAGCATTGATTACTCTGAATTGCAAAATTCACTATGTTTTTTCCATAATTGATTTGTAAAAATATTATATAATATATATTATAAAGTAATAAGTTATATAATATTTCTATATATTAATTGTGGTAGAAACATAGTGAATTTTCCAATTCAGTGTTATATAACTGTGTTCACAAGTTATATAATATTTTTACAAATTAATTATGGTAAAAACATAGTGAATTTTTCAATTCAGAGTAAGTATGGATCACCTAGCATAGATTAATTAGGCATAAGTAAATAACAACAAACTTCATAGTTAAATTAAAAGACATTTTTTTACATATGTAATCTATAATAAAAATATATGTGTTTTTGTGTGGGTGTAAAATTCAAATTGTATATAAAAATTATTGTATTTTTAACCCCCGACGCAAAAGAGGGGTGTTATAAGTTTGACGTGTTGTCTGGCTGTGTATCTGTGTGTCTGGCTGTGTATAGCTGCTAAAGGAATGGACCGAATTTGATGCGTTTTTTATTTGTTTGAAAGCTGACATGATCCAGCTATAATTTATGAAGATCTGTTCAGGCGCTGGATGATCATCAGCTCATTTCCTACTTGACTTGATAACTTTCACAGTTCCGATTGATTTTAAATTGGTCCGGGGGTTACTTAAAAATTTTAATTTTATATTATTATCTAATAAAAACATATACGTACCACCTATTATTGTTATTTAATTTAGTAATACCCCGAACTTACGCGATAGGTCGTACTGAGCGCTAACCGGGTAACTCGAATTCGCGTAATTCGGGTTATAATTTCTCAAATAAATACCTATAAATTATTTTTAATTGGGGCCGGAAGCGAAAGAAAATAATAATTTAGACCAAAAATGTTAGATTAAAGAAGAATAAAATCTTAGATTATAGAAATATAAAATTGCCTACCCAAGTTATTTTGATATAGAAGGCTTCATAAAATCTAACAAAGTAGTTTGACGACTCAAAGATTTTTTTTTCTCGCGCAAAATTTCCTCATAGCATGCTTATAATTTCTTTATTACTCGTTTTGTGGAAGAAATGAGTTCTTCGTTGGAGTCATTTTCTAAAATTCAGTGTAGTTGAAATATAATACAGTTACGTTTTAACACATGTATTTTTAGCCACGCCACTATGTCAGTTCCCAATAGTGTGGGGGCAGTAAGTCTATAATCGATAATCAAAAGTTGTGGGTCGCTCAAACAAAAGACGAATCGACGAGATTTGAAATCGCGTAACTCCGAGTTCGCGTAAGTCGGGGTAGCGTAGGTCGATGTATTACTGTATTTGCTGTATTTTTAAAGCCTTTGTGGTGTGCCGCGGAATTTTTGAAAATACGTTAGTGTGCCGTGGAAGATAAAAGGTTGCGGAGCACTGATATAAAGATATGTATAAATATATTTTATACTTTATATATCATATAAAGTATATTTATTTCATATATTTACATATACACTATTATTAACTCATTTAAGTTGGTAAACTGGATTTAATGACAATTTTTCAATAAAAGATTGTCATTAAACCCAGTTTACCAATAAGAATGCAATGTTATTAGGAGTTGTATTAACACATTCACTGACGCGCCTGATTTTATGACATTCCTGTATCTCCGATTTAAACCACTTTACAAAATCGATAGTTATAATGATATGGTATTTATTTTCTTTCTCTAGGGGCCCCATAGAACTATTTTAGGTGATTTTTACGAAATGGGTCACTGGTGACCCAGTGACGTGCTGGTCTGTAATACGCAAAAAAAAGTCACCGGTGTGACGGCGGCAGTGAATGTGTTAACAGACACGGGCACAGCCCATGATTAATTAATCTCCTTAATTTAGCATTTACCAACGGCAACAGAAGTTCGACCACGTATCCTTTGCTGAACCGATATCTTCTTCGAAAAGAAACATCATTGTACATTTCGATAGGATTCTGAAAGTTTCGAATGTACCTTCTGGCGAGCCACCTTTGAAATCTATTTCCATTTCATATTGGAATTCATTTCCTCAAAACCATTAACAAACTCACTATCATAATTATTTAAAAAAAATTTGTTCATTATACTGTTTCTGAGGTTAACCAATATGTCAAAACTACATGGACGACAAACGCAAGCGTCATCGAAACGCAACAGCCAATCACAGAGCTGAAGGCTTCCTCAAGGAAGCTCGAAACCTTTCTTGAGATAAGGAGCTGAGTAAGGATCCTTGAACTGTCAAGGAAGGTCTATGAAACGCGAAATAAGGAACAAGGAGGCCTTGTTCCTCAAGGAGCGACTATGAATACGAGTGTATGAAACAAGGACGCCTCTGAGATTCAACGAAGCCTTCATCAAGGCGTCCTTATTCCTTGAGATAAGGAGCGACTATGAATACGGGGGTTAGTGTCTATGGAAGCACCTATTCAACAACTTTGTTATAAACTTCGTATTAATCTGGTTATTGGTCATTCTACTAATCTTCCACGATTCTTGCGGTGTGCGGCTTCGCATTGTCAGGCATTAAGATAAATTCTTCTCCAATGTAGTCGAAATACTCGTAAAAATCTCCTCGAAGTACCTAGCACCCGTTAAACCCCCCTTCCCGTGACCACGGGCGCCTCTAACGATTAAAGCGGGGCCGGTTCGTGCTCCTATAGAAATTGCATCCCAGATCATGTAGGACTCTATAAGCAGTCCGCTCTTCAACACACATTCTGCAAATCGCTCTCTTGTACACTTTTATTCTTCGGTCGCTAGCATAGAGGCATATTCTGGTTTCATCTGAGAACAGAACAGACTCTTGCAAAATACTGCTGTGCTTGACGATGAGCTGGGGTAAGTTTTTGACAAACTGCTGGTGTCTTGGGGGTCAAGCTACTTTCCTGCTGTCTTCGTTTTACTGTCCAGTAATAGCCACTCTCTGTACTTCACGGAGCTTTTGCAGTTGAACAACATTAAAGTGACGATTTCTAAATGATGTTGACACAACAAAGCGGCCATCCCGCGCCGTAGTAAATATCCTTCTGCCTGTACGTTCCATAACGTTGGAACACTCTTAGAACCTTCGCGTCGCACGTGTCGAGAAACCGCTAGCTGGCTAAGTCAATTTTCGATTAGAACAAAATCTTTTTGCAGTGTAAGTATGAATGAAACTAACACTCTTAAAAACCCTTGAAAATTATGAAAAACGAATAATGTGCAAATTTCAATTGCAAGGGCAATAATTATAATCTCTCACAAGTTCGTTATTCTCGTTATAATCACTTCATAAATATGTTCGTTTTTGTTTACGGGTTGCTACACCTATAAACAATAAGCATGCATAAATTTAAGCTCATATTAAAGCAGTGGTTCCAAACCTATTTTTAATCGCGACCCTTTTTAGTTTTTTAAAAATGTTCGCGACCACCCTTTCGCATCCGTCATTAATGATTAATGTGATGTGATTGAGCTTGCATCTGCTTCAAACTATTCTAACTCTTGGTTGAGTTTTTGTCACACTTTCGCAGAGGTAATAAGTAGAAGCAAATGGCAATAATATTCGAAAAGACCGCATGAAAACTTATACTAGGATACGAATGATACATGGCACACCAAAATTGAGGTAACGATTGTTCCGCAAAGATATCACGTGCTGAAGAGTCATTTCGTAGCTCCAAAAATTCATCTTGAACTTCATCGAGAATGTCGGTAACATCCAAAGAGAACTCCGGGAAATATTGTTGAACAAAGACGGCAGCATCAGAGCATTTTTTTTAACTGCACCACCCTTTTCATCAAGGGTCATGCGTTTTTTTTCAACTGCACCACCCTTTTCATCAAGTGCCAACCGGCTCCGTCTTCCCTCATACACGAACCCCAGTCTTCCACCACCGCTCTATCCTCACTTCTCGACTGACATCCTTTACAGTTATGTGCCTACATGTCACTATTAGCTTCCCCACATATGCCACACAGCTTAAAGCGAGTACCCATGCAGTACCTCCTGCCTTTTTCCTCTGACCCACACCTGTGTTGTGCAATCAATACCTGCGGCAGCCTGGCTCCTTTGAGGTACAACGGAAGCCTCCCGTATTCTGGGAGGAACTTACTCCCCTCGATCTTCTTCTGACGACACTGTAACTCTAACTCGGCTAACCTTTCAGAACTAATTCTTCCACCTTCCTTCCATTCCCAAACATTCTCTCGATTACCTTGTATGTCCAGCCACAGCTTTCTTTCTTTCGCTCCCCCATTTTGTGCCCTTGTATACCCAAACCTTCCATTCTTACAACTCTCAGCACTTCTTTTACAATCCTTTCATTACCCATTCCATACACTTTTCTAGCGAACCTCCTAGCTACCTGCGAAAACACTTTCCGCCCAATTTTTTTCTTGCAGCAAAATGTTTGCCGGCGTAGTTTTATCTAAATTGAGGGCTTTAAAAACTGCAGCTGAACTCTCTCAACTTCCTCTTCCTCTTTCACTCCCCACACTTCCGCTCCATACAAAAGGATACTTCTCACACATGCCTTCCACAATACCATTTTCGCTGCAAAGTTATTGCTCAGCTCAAGCACTCCTTCCATACATTTCCTAGCCCGTTAGCAGCCACCCAAACCTTTTCACAAATATATTTCACATGGTCTTTCGCGGACCCATCCTGCCCAAACATAAAACCAAGGTATTTGAAGCTGATAACTTGCTCGATTACACTACTTCCCCATTTAAACGATTCACTCTTTTTTCCCGCTATCTTTTGAAACAGCATCCATTTAGTGTTTTTCACGTTCACTAGCAATTTCCTCTTTTCAAAAATCTTTTCACCAGCTGGATCATCTCTGACACTTCTCCTTTCGATCTAGCTAAAATCACGACGTAGTCCGCAAGCCACACTTTTCAAACTTTCCTATTACCAATTTCTACCCCTCCCGCTTGACCTATGCTCAGCACACTCCCTAAATCGGCCGTGTACAGGTTAAATAATATTGGACTCAGCGGACAACCCTGCCTTAGCCCCATTCTCACATCAAAACTTTCTGAAACTTCCTCTCCTACTTTCACTCTGCACCGCGTATCCTGATATCCGGGATCAGACCTTTATCTTCCTCTTCACACAAAAGCTTTTGCTCCTGCAGCTAAATCGCATAGATTTTATACGACGCGTCCATAACCGCTATTCCTCGATAGTTATCTAGGTCTTCCCTGTATCCACCTTTATCACCTAAGCCATCTTCCAGTTCACCAGCATCCTTTTATAATCTTTATAAATAAAGTTTTTTGAAAAGTTTTTTGATGACTATCGGGGCGTGCTTCCACGCTTCATTCGGGCTGCTTTTTTTTTCGGAAGCCTATCTAAAACACCTGAAAATCCTACCCACGTAAATTCATCTCTCCAGCTCGCTGCACCATTGACCACTCCTGCGACATCGTCGAGTATTCCGGGCAGGCCACTGGTTAGCAGCTCTTTGAAATAGGTTCTCCATAGGCCAATCGGTTTCTCACAACACCCTTGTTTCCGTCTATAGGCTGACACTATTTTCCAAATATCCTCTTTAATGTGGATCTCCTTCAACTTCTCGAATTGCGCGTCTTCCCGCTCCTTCTTCTTATAGAGTTCCATCTCTTTCAGTTGTATACGGCATTTGTTGCACTCCTCCATCGAGTCGTGACCCTCCTTCCACCTTTTGAAATTCTTCCTCACTGACTTCTTAAATTCTTTGACTTTTTGGTCGACCCTATACGTTTCTTTAGCCACTCCACATTTGATATTCACCCGTACCATGGCTTCTCAAACCACTTCCATTATACGTTTTAAACTGCCGACTCCCGGAGTTATTTCTTCCAAATTTCTTTGGAACTCAAGAATGGCCGTATCATTACAGATCGGTACTACTTTAACTTTACTAGATAGCTTAACTTACCTTCCCAAGTTATTTCTAATGGAAAATGGTCAGATTCATCCCTCTCACCTATTTGCATATTCATTATGCTCATTCTTGCCACCTCATTGACTAGCACATAATCAATTACCGACGCTTTAATACGAACTCCTGGATATTATCTTTGAATTGAATGATGTGCGTTTATGACGAGTATTGAGAGCACCAGCTTTTATGCAATTGACAATTGTCACGAAAGAGCCGAGCACTTCTTGCATAAACTTTGAATGAGTCTTGCTAGCAAGGGCATATCGGTAAATCATGCAGTGTAATCAATTTGCTTAGGGTGCAAGCTTTTTAACTTTTGACAGAAAGCCCGACCTCGATACAAGCATGACTGGTGCTCCATCGGTATTACACATTCCACACAAGTTTTTTCATTGTAAACCATTACTTTTAAAGAATGAACTTATCTCGATGACGTCTTCATCTTTCGTAGTAGATTCTAGTTCTCTACAAAACAGAAACTCTTTTTTTAGAAAAAGTCTATCAAGTGAATTTATCTCACGTAAACGCGTAATTGGGAACTTGAACTAACATCGGTTTATTCGTTAAGTCGAAAGGAAAAGACATGTGATGCCTTTATTTCAGATAAAATTTGTCACCTCTAAACATGTCCTGTCTGAAATGTGACTCTAAATTGTTTTGTTGGATAATTGACATGGTTTGATGAGGGTTTTTGCAAATGTGTGGGGCTTTTTAATTTTTGCAACTTCCAGAGCAATTTAATATGATACCTTAACTATAGCTTGGGTTTGTTGTTGAAAGTAAAATCCAACTTTTGCATTTTGGGCAGACTCATGTCGTTTAAAAAAGTACAAGTCTTTTGTAATATGTTCTGTTCTGTTTGTAAGTAACGAATTGTGACGGGCTATCAATAGAATGGTAACGGATCAAACAAAACCCTATCTATAATAGCAGCAACCACCCGATGGAGTAATAAACTTGCGTGATCTTCACGTGATTTTCGGGGGATGATTCCCTATTGGTCAGTGTAAACGCTTTTCAAGCGTAGATCATGCAGCCGAAACTATAAATCAGTCGACCAGTGCGGTTGTATGCCACGTGCTTTAAAGTTTTCAGTGACTGTGTGACTTCAGTGACTTTTTTTTATTGACTCTTCTATATCTGAAACGTCACGTTAGTATTTGTATTTGGTTATAGTATTGGGATTAATTAATAATCCATTGCATACTAGTCATACTGTCTGTGGTTTGAGCATGTAACCTATCGCCTTTTTTGTATATCGGACATATTATGCTCTCGTTCCATTCTTGCGGGATCTGTTCCTTACTCCATATTTCTATTCGGAGATGGGGTATGTAGCATGCTAGCTTTTCGCCGCCCTGTTTCAGTATTTCGGTTTGTATTTTGTCGATGCGAAAGAGATTTGTTAGCCTTTAGCGCAGTGCTTTCCAAACTGTGTGTCGCGACACTTTAGTGTGTCGCCTGCAGTGTGAAGGTGTGTCGCGGGAATAATCGTGACTATAACATTAAATTTAAAAAAAGCTTATTTGTTAGATGGGAATACCTATGGAATTAGGGATAATGAAGGATTCGAATTGTTGGACTTTATTATCCTTGACACTTTTAATGCTAACAATTTGCGTAAATGTTTGCAACCGTCGTTGCTAACAACGCGACTGGTGCGACCTCTCTGTTCTATCTATTCAATTAATTTATTTGTGTTGTAAATTATTTCAATAAATAGAACTAGAGTCAACTAGAGACGTAGTCGTAGAACTAGAGTCAACGGCCGAGAATTATTGCAAACAAGAACGCGCTAGGCGCGTTGTCAGCATTGGACGTGTTAATAACATAGGTATTCCCATCTAACAAATAATCTTTTTTAAAATTGGTTTAAAAAAAACCA
The DNA here is from genome assembly GCA_944588485.1 of Phosphuga atrata. Lineage (NCBI taxonomy): Eukaryota > Metazoa > Arthropoda > Insecta > Coleoptera > Silphidae > Phosphuga > Phosphuga atrata. Next base: position 3,060,350 of record OX155909.1, read on the forward strand.
CAAATGATTAAATATTATCGACCCTTTGTTCTTTTCAGTTGAAATATCCCCACCTTTAACCATGCGCATTAGGATATATAAGCTTTGTTTTTTGTTTGTAAATTTAGTTATAGTTCAGTCTTACAATTAGTTCTTAAATTGGTGTTGAATTACTCGTAAAATGGATAAGCTTCTAATTAAAAAAAGAAAAGTTGAAGTTGACGTTTGTGATGAACCTATGATATCGCTTATGGAAGAATCAGTTGTTGAAGGGTCTGCATTAATACGTAAAAATTGCAATGGAAAAATTCTATGTCTCGTTTATACAATAATGATTATATGAAACTAGGATTCACATTTTCTGGTAATTAATAAAATCCTTGTCCCCAGTGTTTAATTTGTGGGGTGATACCTGCAAATGAAAGTATGGTACCAAACAAATTAAAGCGCCATTTTACCTCAAAACACAGTCATTTATCACAAAAGCCAGTAGAATACTTTATTGAACTTTCAAAATCTATAAAGAAGCAGTCTGTATCATTCACCAAGAGAATGAAGACATCAGATAAAGCTCAAGACTTGATTGCTCAAATAATTGCTAAAAATAAGGAGCCACACACTATAGCTGAAACTACTATAAAGGAATCTTGCTGTGCTATTGTTCGAACAATGTTTGAACCAGAATTTGAGATAGAAGTCAATAAAATGCCTTTGGCAGATAACACGATTGGAAGACGTATTCAAGACATGTCTGATGACATTAAACTACAAATTAAGGACATGTTTCAAGATAGTAATATGGTCTTTGCATTACAGTTAGATGAATCCACAGATGTCAGTGGGTTGGCACAATTACAAGTTTTTATACGTTTCATTCATACTGACAGAATTATTCAACAACAATTCTTGTGTTGCTTAGAACTTCCATTGAGGAGGGTTGATACATTTAAAACATTAGATTACTTCATGAACGAAAATAATTTAAATTGGTTAAATTGTGTAGGAATATGTACAGATGGCGCTCCTTCAATGATTGGTTTAACAAAAGGTTTTATAGCTTTGGCAAAGAAAGAGAATGAAAATATTATATTAACTCATTGCTTTTTACATCGCGAAGCACTAGTGGCGCAAACCATTGATTGCGAATTGAAAAAGATTATGGACAAAGTGGTTCAAATGGTGAATTACATAAAAAGTAGACCTGTTAAATCAAGATTATTTGCTCACATTTGTGAACAAATGGGGGCAAAGTTTAAAAAGCTTTTACTACACACAGAAGTGAGTTGGCTTTCAAGAGGTCGAGTGCTTTGTCGTGTATACGAATTGAGAGAAATGATGTTTAGACTCTTTGAAGAAAATCGGCAAAATAAATTCTGCGATCTAATTCAAAACAAACTGTGGTGCACAAAATTAGTATATCTGACATATTTAAACATTTGAATAAAGTAAACACCAGTATACAAGGAAAAGGAGAAAATCTCTTAACAGCGGTAGATAAAATTTGTGCTATGAGAGACAAGATGGCAATTTGGAAAAGGAAAGTGAAAGAAGGAAATTTTGAAATGTTTTCCAAAACTGATGAATGTGAGCTAAAATATGATATTAGTGCGATAATTTTTGACCATTTAACATTACTCGTTGAGAAATTTCAACATTACTTCACAAATATTGAAATCCAAGACTATGATTGGATCAGAAATCCATTTATTTCAACTGCAACGATTAATTTCTCGCTTATTGAAGAAGAAGAATTAGCTGAAATAAAAAATGATGTTAATGATGTATAAAGAGGGTAACTTAGACAACTTTTGGATTTACGTTTTTAAAATGCATCCGAACATAGGTAAAAAAGCGTTAAAAATTCTTCTACAGTTTTCCACTACATACATTTGTGAAGTATCCTTTTTTTAACAATGATAAACATAAAGACATTGAAACGTGGAAGCTTAAAAATGCTTGATGACGAAATGCGAGTGTCTTTGTCTAATATTCCATGTTATATTCTTTGTCTAATATCTCATTAAAATGATAAGAGGTTATTAAATTTTTTTTCTATTGTATGTGTTTTTTACTATTATATCCTTTATAAGGGGGTTAGTTTCGCCTTTAAACTCTGGTTTGCTACTGTACTGTATTAATGTGTCGCGAAATTTTGTTTGTCTAAAAAGTGTGTCACCAACATGAAAAGTTTGGAAAGCTCTGCTTTAGCGTGTTGATTACAACTTCTTCTATAGTTGGTACCATCGTGTGTTTGCTATGGAGTAATAAACTTGCGTGATCTTCACGTGATTTTCGGGGGATGATTCCCTATTGGTCAGTGTAAACGCTTTTCAAGCGTAGATCATGCAGCCGAAACTATAAATCAGTCGACCAGTGCGGTTGTATGCCACGTGCTTTAAAGTTTTCAGTGACTGTGTGACTTCAGTGACTTTTTTATTGACTCTGCTATATCTGAAACGTCACGTTAGTATTTGTATTTGGTTATAGTATTGGGATTTATATTTTCTGCAGAAAAATAAAATTTGGCAAAGCAGTGTAAATCAGGCTTTTTACAACGTCACTACGAACTATCACCTGAACGCCGCGTGATCACTCCACGGGGTCGCTGCGGAAACTATAGCACCAAACTATTCAAATACAACTATATAAATGAATACTGCAATAAACACTATGTAACAAGTTTACCGAATGCGACAATTTATCTGTAAACGTTCTATTCGTTGCTTGGTACAAAAAATAGGGCTTTCAAATCCCTCTAGTTGGTGGTACTTTTCCGATTATTCTGGAGAGGTAACAGAGTGTCACGATCGCTTCAGACTATACCCGGATAGTTTACCACAGTCGCATTTCACCTGGCATAAGGAGCCGACCACAGATTACGTATATCTCGCGTACTGCCAAGCATAGATAATTTATTAATATTTTATTCTTCTACTCTTCTTCTGGCGCTACAGCCCAATATGAGCCTCCCCTAGCTTCCTCCGCCATTCCTCTTTTTCCCGGGCCACTTTCTTCCATCTTCCTAGTTTAAGGATTCGTCTGGCGTCCTGGTCTACTCCTCCCATCTTTTTCTTCGTCTTTCTATCGGTCTCTACTCCTCCATTCGGCCGTTCAGGATTCTTGGCCTGCTCGTATCACATACGTTTCACGTATATCGACACTGGTTGGTCTTTAAGGGCCTGATATACTTCCTTGTTGTATCACCTCCTATATTCTTCATTTTCCCGTACTGGTCCTAGGATCCTTCTTATTTTATTCCTCTCGAACGCGTCGATTTTCGCTTCGTTCTTTACGGTGAGGATCCACACATTAATTTTTGTGTCTCTGTGTATCACATTGGACTTGAGAACATTCGCAAATAAGAAATACGCTTTACTTGCCATCATCACTCTAGCTCTAATTTCCGCTCTCAAATTTCCGATTGCTCTAATTTCCGATGTTTGCGCCCAGATACTTGAAGTCGTTCACTTCTTCCAAGCTGTCTTGTGTTTGTATTCTTAGTGTACCCGTTCTACTTTGCACTAGCGTCTTTGTTTTGTCGATGTTGATTTGGAGGCCGATTATTTGCGCTGCTGATTTCAGTGTTGTATAAGCTTCCTCCGTGGCTAGTTTTGTGTGTTTTGTGTGTAATTTATGTCAATATCATCCGCGTATGCTGCGAGTTGTACGAATTTGTTTATTAGTGAGTTGTCTCTCCCTGTTCCAGTCTTTCTTATTACATACTCCAGGGCGAGTTTAAACAGCGTCGGTGCCAGCCCATCGCCTTGTTTCATCCCTTGTTCACATGTAAAGCTTTCCGATAAATTTCCCTACACCCGTACCTGTGCGGCGCATTCTAACATGGTGAGTTAGACAAATCTTACCAGCCTTTCTGGTATGCCCAGTTGTGTAAGTATCACGTACAGCTCGTCTCTGTTTATGGAGTCGTATGCTTGTTTAAAATCGACGAACACATTGTATACATCGACATTATGTTCCCAGGCTTTGCTGAGGGTACGTTTGACGTTGTGTATTTGGTCTACTGTCGATCTTCCAGGTCTAAAACCTGCTTGGCACTCTCCTATTATATTTGGGGCAAAATGCTTAAGTCTGTTGTTAATTATGGTCGTGAATATTAGATGGATAGGCAAAGGTATCAGAGACTAAAAATCATATACGATATGTTATAGTGGAAAAACAGATAGGAACAAAGAACTGGGAGCAGCATTCATCATAAACAAAGTTATGAAACCGGCAATCATTGACTTCCAACCTGTCAATGGAACAATATGTAAACCACGAATCCATACACGTCACACGAATGCAACGATCATCAATGTAGATTGCCCCGCGGAGGAGCAAGACGATGGCACAAAGGTAATCCATTGCATACTAGTCATACTGTCTGTGGTTTGAGCATGTAACCTATCGCCTTTTTTGTATATCGGACATATTATGCTCTCGTTCCATTCTTGCGGGATCTGTTCCTTACTCCATATTTCTATTCGGAGATGGGGTAGGTAGCATGCTAGCTTTTCGCCGCCCTGTTTCAGTATTTCGCTTTGTATTTCGTCGATGCGAAAGAGATTTGTTAGCCTTTAGCGTGTTGATTGCTGTTACAACTTCTTCTATAGTTGGTACCATCGTGTGTTCGCTATCTTCCTCCATTGGCAGTAGCTCTGCTTGCCTTAATGGTGTTACTGGAGCTATAGTTTGCGGTCTACTATCCGTAGTGCTCGGATTTTGCAACTTTTCGAAGTACTTTTTCCAGGTGTCCTCTATCTAGCTTTGGTCACTTATGATTTTTCCCGTTTCGTCTCTGCATAAATTTGTTTGGGGTTTGAAACCTTCTCTTCTCTGCTTCAGGTATTTGTACTCATCTCCAGCATTGTATGCTCGAAAATCTATTTCCATATTTAGAATTTGTTCGTTTTCAAATTTGCGCTTCTTTTGTCTGCAGAGCTTATCCGATTTTTGTCGTGCTCGTTTGATGCCTCCCTTCATTCTCTTGTTTCTATTTGAAGCATTCTTTTATGGGCGTTGTTTCTTTGTTCAATGCTTTCTCTACATTCATCTTCATACCACTCAGGTTTCTTTTGTTTATTCTGTCTAATTCCTAGTACTTCCTGTGCAGAGTTCTTTACTATGTTTTTCACCGTGTTCCACATAGATTCAATATCCCTTCATTCCTCTACATTTAGATTTGTTATTTTTTAATCTATGCTCGTTTTTAGTTTGTGCTTGTTTGCTTCTATTCGTAACGCCTCGATATTTAGCCTCTATGGTCTCTTAGACATGGCGTGTGCTCGCGTCCTGATTCTGCATCGATATTTGATGAGTACTAGTGAATAGTTTTGAGTTGCCATCTGGGGATCTCCATGTTGCCTTGTGAATGTCTCGATGTGGAAACAGAGTTGAGCTGATTACCATGTTCCTGCCTGTTGCGAAGTCTATTAACAGCTCTCCTTTGTTGTTAGTTAATTCATGCAGACAATATTTTCTAGTTGTTCCTCTATACTTTATTTCTGTTCTGATTTTGGCGTTCATATCCCCAAAATAATTTTAACGTCACTAGATGGTGAAGAGTCATAAACTCTTTCTAGCTCATGATAGAAACTTATCTTTGTGTCGTCGTCTTGCTCCTCCGTGGGGCAATCTACATTGATGATCGTTGCATTCGTGTGACGTGTATGGATTCGTAGTTTACATATTCTTTCATTGACAGGCTGGAAGTCAATGATTGCCGGTTTCATAACTTTGTTTATGAGGAATGCCCCGTTCTTTGTTCCTATCTGTTTTTCCACCATAACATATCGTATATGATTTTTAGTCTCTGATACCTTTGTCTATCCATCTGGTCTCTTGGACGGCTGTAATTGCTTGGTCGTATTTGTTGATTTCTTCTACAAGCGCTCTTTGTCCTCCTGGTTCATTGAGCGTTCGTATATTCCAGGTTCCAAAAGAAAATTCCTTGTTCGTTTGCTGATGTCGTTGTTTTAGGTTATGGTTGGTTCTCTTCCGAGGCGTTGTTAAGGGTTTCGTAGTGTTTTTGTTTTTCCAAGGGCGGGTTACTGGCCCACCGTCCAACCCTCCTTAATTACCCAGGCTTGGAACCGGCTACCTAGCAGGATTAGCTACTCAGTCCAACAATCCTCCCCAGCAGGCAGAGTTTTACTGCCTCCCAAAAAAGTCAAAGTGTTGGGAACCGCTGTATTAAAGCATTTCAATTGTTTCTTAAACGGTTAGGTTATGGTAGGTTCTCTTCCGAGGCGTTGTTAACGGTTTCGAAGTGTTTTTTCTGGTCTTTACCATGTGCGGGTACCAGGGGCGGGTTACTGGCCCACCGCCCAACCCTCCTCTTTTACCCGGGCTTGGGACCGGCTACCTCTGCGGATTAGTTACTCAATCCACCAATTCTACTCAGGAGGCAGAGTTTTATTACCAAGAAAGCCAAGGCGACCCCCTTGTGGGTCGCGACCCACCGGTGGGGAACCGCTGTATTAATGCATCTTAAATTATTTCTCAAACGGCATATTTCTTTATTTCATCACATAAAAAGTTTCTAAAAAAAAAATAGTTAAAGTTAAAAGTTTACAGTGGGCCAATTTCTTTGCACGTAAGTTTATATGTAGGAGAATTTAATTATAGATGAGAGTATTTTAGCTGTTTTACACAATACGTTTTCCGGGTAAAAAATACAATTACGATATTTGAAGATTCAGCTGTAGGCAAATAAAAATAATAATAAATAATAGACACTAGTCGTAACTTTCACAAATTGATTTATTTAACACTTTATCTATATCGGCTTCTTTGACCTTCTACAGAAGATTATGTACAATAGAAAGATGTTATATGTTTATATACACACTTTTTTATCATCTGTGAGGGAGACGGGATTATTTTAGGAATGGAAAGAGGTCAAGGTGATATTCATCCCTAAGGCAGGGCGCGGGCCTCAAGACCTGGAAAAGTCCTACCGACCAATTAGCCTCACTTCCTTCCTCCTGAAAACAATGAAAAAAATTGTGGACAATCACATACGGTGCGGACCTCTCAAACGAAGTCCTCTCCATAAGCACGAATACACTTATCAGCCAGGCAAATCTACAGTGGACGCTCTACACAAGTTAACGACCACATTGTTAGCAGCACTGGACTGCAAAGAAATTGCAGTAGGTATGTTATTTATAGATATAGAGGGAGCGCTTGACAACACAACCCGTTTATCAATAAAGAATGCAGTCACCAACAAAAGGATCGAAGACCCTACGTCGGTAACTACAGAGAGAGGCTGCCCACAAGGAGGGGGGGGTGTTATCGCCTCTGCTGTGGTGCCTGGTCGTTGATAATCTATTAGATGTGTTAACAAAGAACGGGTATAAGGCGGTTGGTTACGTTTAATAAGTTTGGTAGTACAATCATGAATCCTTGCACAGAGTGCACTTAACATCATTAACTGTTGGAGCAAGAAGGAGGGCCTTAGTGTCAACCCGAGCAAAACAGTAATGATACCCTTTACCAGGAAGAGGAAGCTGAAAGCTCCGAGCATTGACGGTCAGACGTTAGAATTTTCCGAGGAGGTGAAATATCTAGGGGTAATCTTGAATAAGAAACTCACTTGGAACTCGCATCTGAACAAAACGCTCTCAAAAGACACAGCGGCCCTTTTTGGATCTGCCGTAAGCTTTTTGGAACAACATGGGGACTAAAACCCAAAATGATCCTATGATCTTACACAGCAGTGGTAAGACCGATTATCACCTACGGTTCACTCGTATGGTGGTACAAAATAAAGGAAAAAAAGACCCAAACCATGCTACAAAAGCTTCAACGGCTCGCGTGCTTGGGTATAACAGGAGCGATGCAATCTACTCCAACCAACTGCACAAACAGGTAGAAAAAGAAGGATACATGGAAATAAGGGAACAAATCGGAAAGGAATTGCTGAAGCATCCCTAGGACACGATGTCTACAGAATACGACTTTGACGCAGCCGTTGAAGTGGTCATTAATGACCGCCAAAGCAGTGTTCAAAGAATCGAACATCTGAAAGACAAAGCGTCCATGTGGTACAGCAATGCATCAAAAACTGCTAAGGGTATAGGAATTCGCATATACAGCCGAAGTCACAGGGAGTCCACGGCATTGGGCCAGGCTCCCACGGTACTACAGGCTGAAATTATAGCCATTGAAAGATGCACACAAATCTGCCTAAAGAAACGTCTTAAAGGAGTGCAAATCTACATCCTAACAGACAGACAGGTAGCTCTAAGGAATTTAAAAGTCCACAACTTTAATTCCAAGTTAACCTGGAACTGTAAACAAACCCTAAAGCAACTGGTGAAAGGTAACAGACTCACGCTAATGTGGTCACCGGGTCACCAGGGCATATATGGGAACGAAATTCGCCAAAAGCGGGGCCGAAGTTCCCTTCTTTGGCCCGGAGCCAACTTGTGGGCTTAGAAACCCCCACGTAAGGCAGGGGGCTAAGAAATGGGAAGAAGAGCAAAAATAAACCTACTTGAAGAACAAACCAGAACAGAGGCAAGCTAAAATGCTCAGAAACTATTCTGCCGCAAAACTGCAGCAGATGCTAAGTTTCTCTAGAAGAGAAATCAGAACCTTAGTAGGCATACTCACAGGACATTGTCTGATGAGATATCACATACACACAATGGGAAAGGTAGAAAAAGATGCCTGTAGATTCTGTGAATCAGACGAAGAAACCGCTGAACACATAGGTTGTTTTCCAATTACGGGAGCACAGTGCGACTCACAAGGGGACCGTATGATAAGGAAATCACCGATTCGATTCATTTTTACTACACACGTAGGTGATGACCAGTAGTATAACAGGTGCAAGTAGTAAGACACAATATTCATCCGTTTCCGAGAAATTAATTAATTGAGAAATTAATTATTTTTGGTGCGTTCGTCTGCATTATACGTTAACAAAAACTCAACAGGCGAGTAGCGCAACGGTAACAGACTCGCTTCGAAAGCGCTAGGTCACCGGTTCGAACCCGCGAGGGAGCTTTCGTTTTTTCTTCAATTATTTCACATTTTTTACATATTCATGTGTCTTGAATATTGTTTATATTGGAATTAATTGTAATAACTATTTTTTTTAGCGGGATTTTGAAAAAATCATAATAATGTTTATTTTGGAATTCTTCGACTTCTTCAAACAGACCTTCTTCGTGGAGTTCTTCAAACATAATAAGATCGTCTCTTACAACTATTATATGTTCCGCCAGAGTTTTCATTATTGCACTATACAATTTTTTTCCCGATTTCCATATGTTCTTCTTTAATCACCGAAGAGGGTTCCCTCGCGATTTTATTATTTTCGAGAAGGAGCTGTATATACTAGCGCCGTTTTTAAGAGTATTTTCCACTCTTCACTAGTCTGGAAATTGGAATCAGGTTCACTTTCTTCGGCCATCGAAGGCCCCACCATATCACTGCCACGTGTAAAATCAGACATCTCTCAATTATTAATGACCGAAAGATAAAAACTATAAACTTGATGACCAATGACGTATCGTAGTCGATGTTGAAAGATACTTGAAGAGTCACTGATTACTGTAACCTAATAACTGATCTTCTTGGCGGATTTGTTACAATTTATATTGCCTTCCCAGGTACGATCTACGAATTCATTTTTTATACTAATTGTAAGGGATTAGGATTGTATCCATAAACATAAATATCCATTACGTTATACTTGATACGTTACTTGATATGTTTTACAAGAAACGTGGGTATTTTTGTAAAATCCTATACCCGGAAAGGGTTCGTAATCCGGCTTGGTAAAAAAAACTTCTGGGAAAAAAATTAAAAGTTCCTAATTGCACGACACAAAAGATTACTACAAAAGATTTGTATAATACTTTATTTGCAATGCAGATAACGTAGAAATTAAGAGATTAAAAAAAAGAAATTGAAAATTTCCTGAATGATTTTTTCAATATTCCTTTTCCCGCTAAAAAAAACAGTTATTACAATTAATTCCAAAATAAACAATATTCAAGACACATGAATTTGTAAAAAATGTGAAATATTTGAAGAAAAAACGTAGGTCCGCTGGCGGGTTCGAACCGGCGACCTCGTGCTTTTGAAGCGCTACTGTTACCGTTGCGCCACTCGCGTGTTGAATTTTTGTTAACGTATAATGCAGACGAACGAACTAAAAATAATTAATTTCTCAATTAATTAATTTCTCGGAAACGGATGAGTATTGTGTCTTACTACTTGCACCTGTTATACTACTGGTCATCACCTACGTGTGTACTAAAAATGAATCGAATCGGTGATTTCCTTATCATACGGTTCCCTTGTCAGTGCCGCAAAATGCCGCATTAGCAGAGGCTTTGTTGGAACAGATTAGTTTTTATATGCGACAATAGAGTGCATTAAAAATCTGAAAAATAAATTTACCTTTTAATAAGTAAACAATAGAAAGAATTTTAATTCGCTAAAGTTTTACAATAATTTATTTTTAAAAATAACAAAACAGAAAGGAAAATACATTGAAAGTAACTGTTATACCTGATTCTTCATAAATGGTTATATTGGTTGCAAAATAAATATTTATTAACAACAATTCAGTATTTTTACTCTTGTTGACAAAAATAATGAAATACACATCAATTACGCCAACTCAATGAAAAAACACTTCAAACTTCATGTTAACTTATTCGTACCACTTGCGCATTACATCCGAGAGCAGAGCTTTTCCTTGTGCTCGTCGGTGCGAGGCATTGCTGATGTTGGAACACTTGATGCTGCGCACAGTGCCGCATTGTGCGCTCTGGTGCTGTAATTGGAAAACTACCAGAATGTGCACTTGTGTAGCGCTAGCACACAAGGTTTGCCCACTTCGGGGTCGCAAGGATGACCATCTTGGAGCTGAGTAGTAAGCCCCTCAGGAATATCTTAGACTTCGTTCACGAAGTTGAATTCCTGGGAGAGTAATTGTAGTAAGGTCAAGCACAATAGATCAAGTTGGTCGCACTGCAGAAAAGCTTTGCAGCCAAACGACCCCCACACAAAAAAAACGTCTGCCCAATCCTAATTAGGAATTTCCTAAAATAATCCCGTCTCCCTCACAGATGATAAAAAAGTGTGTATATAAACATATAAAATATTTGTATTGTACATACTCTTCTGAAGAAGGCCAAAGAAGCCGAAATCGATAAAGTGTTAAATAAATCAATTTGTGAAACTTAGGGGGAGGTGGGGCAGATTGATTCATAAAATTTGAAAATGAAATAACATAAGTATAAACGAAATATTTTTTATTTATTTTCAACTCAACGTCTAGCTAAATGTGTAAATATTATAATGTCAAGGATCAAAATTGTTTAAGTTGTTATAGAAAAGAAAAATTATGTGTTTTGTAAAAAATGGATTTTGAATCATTCTGCCCCACCAACGGGGTACTTAGATACATCACGTGCGGCACTTTAATACAGAGTGGAAATTGTATGAAATGGTTATATTATAACACTAAAAGATAGATAATCCCATTATCACGACAATAGTTAACAGCTTTAGTAGAAATATGTGATTCGTGGTTGTCACAAATATTAAGAATTGGGTTATCTTTAGTTCACAGGTGTCACCCACCCGCTCCTGTTTGCTAAACCAAGACTGCCTTGGGGAGCCCCATTTAAAAATGGGACTTTGAAATGGACACGAGGAAAAACATAAACAGGAGGAAGAGCACCACATGTTGCTGTTATATATATGGGTTCTGGACTCCTAGGTGGAGCATAGAGCCTCCATAAGCACCCTCCAGCGGACCCTATTCTGGGCCATTGCTTTGGCTTCACTCCAAGAGGTTTTCTGGGCTTTTAGTTCATCTAACACTGTTCTCCTCCATGTTTGAGCCGGTCTTCCTCGTCGTCTCGTTCCTTGGGGATTCCAGTCTAGTGCTGCCCTTGCAATGTCGTCTGGTTTACTTCTTAGAATGTGGCCGATCCATCCCCATTTTCTTTTCTTAATGTCGTGCTCTATTGTTTCTTCTCCGCATCGTTTAAGAAGTTGCTCATTAGTAATTTTCTGTGGCCAGAAGATTCTGAGGATGATTCGTAGACATTTGTTGGCGAAAACCTGAAGTTTATGTTTTGTGGCATTAGTGTTTTTCCAGGTCTCACATCCATATAAGAGGATTGCTTTGACGTTTGTTCTATATAAACGCAACTTGCTCTTTTTTTTATGATGTTGGACCTCCATATTGTGTTTAGTTTCCTGAATACCATCTGTGCTTTTTGAATTCTGTTTAGAATGTCTAGGTCTGTTGCGCCCGTCTCGTTGAGAATGCTTCCTAGATACTGAAACTTTTCTACATTCTCAATTGGTTGGTCGTTTATTTGAAACGGTGCGTCGTTATTTGTGTGCATTCGCATCGCTTTTGTTTTTGAGACATTTATTTTCAACCCTATCTTCTGTGCCATGTCTGATAGTAGGGTGAGTTGCCTTTGCATACTTTCATAGGTATGCGAAAAAAGGCAAATGTCGTCTGCGTATTCGAGATCTTTGAGATTAGAGTAAAGAGACCATCGAATACCATCGTTTAGTCTGCAAGACTTTTCCAGGATATAGTCAAGAGCAATGTTAAAAAGCAAGGGAGAGAGCACACATCCTTGCTTCGTGCAAAGCACGTTCAAAGTCGATGAAAACAAGATATAGTGGCGATCGCCATTCAACGGATTGTTCGGTTGAGGCGGTTTGGGCGGAAGCCTGCTTGGTTTGGACGCAGTATGGGTTCGAATGCTTCTGCCAGCCTATGTAGGATTACACTTGCAATAATTTTGTTTATGGTGTTTAACAGCGTTATTCCTCTCCAATTTTTGCATTGCGTTAGGTTTCCTTTCTTTGGCAGTTTGATAATGAGACCATGTTTCATTTCTGCTGGAATTTCTTGGTTTGTCCAGATTCCTTTTATTATTTTTGCAAGTAGAGGTGCAATCCATTTAGGGTCTACCTTGATTAGTTCGGCAGGTATGTTGTCTACCCCTGCCGCTTTGTTGTTTTTCAGCTGCTTGATGGTATTTAGTATTTCTGTTTTTGAAGGCGCGTCTATTTTTATATTCAGCTGTTCATTTGCATTATCTTCTGGAGCTATCTCAAGTTCGTCTTCCGTGGGTGAGCTGAGCATATCAGCAAAGTATTCCTTCCACCTATCGAGCTGAGTTTCTGGGGTGGTCAGTGGGCAGTTGTCTTTGGTTCTAACTATATTTGTGGTCTTTGTGTGCTTTTTGGAGAGCTTGTTTGTCAGTGTGTAAAGAGTCCTCGAGTTGTTATTTTTGGCTGCTTCTTCTGCTTGCTCACATATCAGGTCAATCCATATTCGCTTGTCTTTTTTGGCAGATGCTTTAATTTGTTTGCATAGTTGTGTATATCTCCAGATTGCATCATTTTTTGTCATCGAAGTTTTGCACTGGAGTACCAGTTTCTTTGCATCCTTTCTGTCTTGTATAAGTTGCCATGTTTGGTCTGAGATCCAGTCTTTTCGATTTCTTTCCTTTGTGCCAAGGGTTGTTTTGGCCGATTCGAGTAGTGTCTTGGCTAAGCCATCCCAAGATGTTATGGGATTTTGGTCTGCATTTTCATGCAGGTTTGTTACGAAAATTTTTTTGCAGTTTGGTTGGCGCAGTTTGTGTAGGTTGAACTTTACTCTCTTTGATTGTTCAGGTTTCTTTGGTACGGCCAGTTTGATTCTGAACGTGCCGAGCAGAAGGTGGTGGTCGCTGGCAATATCTGCACCCCTTTTGTTTCTGACATCAAGTAGGGATCTCCGCCATGTTTTCGATATGGCAATATGGTCAATTTGGTTTTGGGTTTTCTTGTCGGGGGATATCCATGTGACTTTGTGGATTTGCTTGTGTGGGAACACTGTTCCACCTATAACTAGGTCTGATGTTGAACAGAGTTTCGTGAATAGTTCACCGTTTTCGTTTCTTTCCCCACATCCTTCTTTACCCATGATGTCTTCTAGGTTACTGTTATTTGTCCCGACCTTAGCGTTGAGATCACCCATGAGTATGGTGATATCACCTCTGTTTATCTTCCTTAACGTACTTTCAAGGATATCGTAGAAATTTTCTTTTTCCTCAGCACTCGCACTGTTTGTGGGTGCATAGCATTGTACAAAGGTGATATTTCTGTATTTAGTGTGGAACCTTGCTGTAATTATTCTGTCATCAATGGGGTTCCATGAAATTAGGCTCTTTCTGGCTTTTTTAGTAATTATGAAACCAACGCCTCTTTCATGAGACCCAGTTTCTTTGCCACTGTACAGGAAAAGCTCCCCAGATTGTAAGTTGAGCTCCCCCTTGCCAAGCCAGCGAACTTCTGATAAGCCTAAAATTGAGATGTTGTAGTTATTTAATTCTCTCACCGCTTGATGCACTTTTGTTGCTTCGTATAGAGTTTTTACGTTCCAGCATCCAAAACGTAACTTTTCCTTAAGTGTAGCCAGTGTTGTCTTCGTTTTGTCCGTCCGGATTTGTGTTGTAGAGGTTTCATTAATAGCATAGTTTAGGCCAAGCAGGTTATTAGCCCACTGTGGCCGTAGTTTGGTGCTGGGGCTGCCAGCTATAGCTTCCAAACGAGCCTCCTGTTTACAGGATTTAAATCAGCCGCCCATTCTGGGTCAGACGCTGTTGCAGGCGCCCAATCTGGAACAGACGCTGCGGATTTGTAGTACATGTTGCTGTTACTATTCTACAAAAAGTTACAAGTTCTCCGCGTTCAGCTGACACAATTTGACCTTCTTGCCTCTGTGTCTTCTCAGCCAAAATTTTAGGCGTTGGTAAGACCGTGTTAATGCCTGTTTCGTCTAAATTTAATATACGGTTAGGTGTGAATTTATAACTTAACATTACACGCTCAAAATTATCAAAAGTTCAGCCACTGTAAGACCGCAGTGGCAAGACCGCAGTTAAATGCAAATCTTCTTGCGGCGCTTGTGTTTTCAGGTCTCCCTAGGTTCTCCTGATTTCTTTTTCTAAATCCTGCTGCCCTATCTTTCCCGGCCCTATCATTTTCTGATGGCAACAACAGAACATATAATTTAAACATATTTTATATTATTTAAAAACAAATTTATATTGTGCAAAATTGATTGGGGCACTTTGATATGAGTATGGGGCACAATGATATGTATGTGATATGTATATCTAAGTGCCCCAAACATTTTTTTTCAAAATGCAACTTATACTGATGAAACTAATTTATTTATTTCAAAAAAATGCACTAAATCCTTAATACTTGATGCCCTAACTTACCTGTCTTACCTAATCTTAACAAGATGGCAAAAAAGATATTGGAAACAGCTTTACATTTAAAGTATTTTTTTAGATGGCCGCACTCGGAAACACGTTAGGACTTGTAAAATGCCATCGACTGATTGGCTGTCTGCGCGATCGCAATGGATGCGTTCAAACATTTATAGGACCGTTTTAGAGATGTCATCATTTGAAAACATTCAATAGATTATTAAATCATGCTTGTGTATCTAGGTGCCCCTTGTATCATTGTACCCCACCTCCCCCTACGCCTAGTGTCTATTATTTATTATTATAAATACAATTAACATGTATTTTATTCAAATGCACAGCAAAGTATTAAACGCTCAGTAAAAATAATAAATGGCCATTAATAATAATAAATAATAGATTTTCAAAATGTATGCTGTTTTTATTAACAAAACGGGACAATTATTTTTGTATGAAAAAAAGATGTTACGCCACTGTTGTAAAAGTGGTTGCATATATTGTTACGAGGTAGGTATAGTTCTGTTGAGATGTTTCATTTATTCAACAAATAAATTTGAAATGTGTTGGGCGCGAAACGTCTAGTGGACCACGGGTAAACTAAGTCCACTAAAATGGCTTGGTCGTGGTAGCTCTCAGTGTTGTTTGTGTGCATGAAATGTGATAAACTCGCTAAACAGCTGATTTTAAATAACTTATCTATTAAAGTGGATAGTAAAATTTAACTGCGAATTGAATTCGCAGTATGTGTGCACGTATTAAAATTTGGACAGTACCGTAATTTGTATTTTTGTGGTAAAATGTGTGACAATAACAGTGGGAGGCCACTAACAATGGCTGGAGAAGAACTTGATCATAATGCTGTTTTGGCACAAAAAGATGCAATTATTAGAGAACAGAGAGAGCATTTGGTTCGGTTAAAAAGAGAATTAGATGGTTTAGCGAGTGAACGAGATCTTTTACTATGCGAAAACAGTAATTTACGTTTTGAACTCGAAATGGTGGAGCTCAAACGTCTGCAAGAAGAGAGGTAAATTTTAGTTTAATCCCCCCGGAATTTTCTTTATTTACATCTAACAATTCTTGTAACTAATATTTAATCTATAATATAATGGCAATGAAATTTCTTCATATTAACTCATTTCATTTTCTTCATATTAAAAAAACCTATTTTATAGAACCCATTACTTGCTTAAAAATACATTTAAATCTACTTTTTAAGTTCATATCTTTAAGTAGAATGTTAAGTTAAATTAAGGTTTAGCTATTCACTTCACAGTAATTGTAGGATTGTATTCCAGGGATCATTTTCCCATGGTCTAAATCAGCTTTTCTCAAAGTGGGCGATATCGCCCCCCAGTGGGCGATGACGTCGTTTTGGGGGTCGCTAGGTAGCTAGGGGGCGGTAGGTAGCCAGGGGGGCGATATAGGGGGCGGTAGGTAGCCAGGGGGGCGATATAGTATTTCTGATAATGTATTTCTGTTAATTTAAAACAGCGTTTCTCAAAGTGCGCGATATCGCCCCCCAGTGGGCGATGAAGTCGTTTTGGGGGTCGCTAGGTAGCCAGGGGGCGATATAGGGGGCGGTAGGTAGCCAGGGGGGCGATATAGTATTTCTGATAATGTATTTCTGTTAATTTAAAACAGCGTTTCTCTAAGTGCGCGATATCGCCCCCCAGTGGGCGATGACGTCGTTTTGGGGGTCGCTAGGTAGCCAGGGGGCGATATAGGGGGCGGTAGGTAGCCAGGGGGGCGATATAGAATTTCTGATAATGTATTTCTGTTAATTTAAAATAGCGTTTCTCAAAGTGCGCGATATCGCCCCCCAGTGGGCGATGACGTCGTTTTGGGGGTCGCTAGGTAGTCAGGGGGCGATATAGGGGGCGGTAGGTAGCCAGGGGGGCGATATAGTATTTCTGATAATGTATTTCTGTTAATTTAAAACAGCGTTTCTCAATGTGCGCGATATCGCCCCCCAGTGGGCGATGACGTCGTTTTGGGGGTCGCTAGGTAGCCAGGGGGCGATATAGGGGGCGGTAGGTAGCCAGGGGGGCGATATAGTATTTCTGATAATGTATTTCTGTTAATTTAAAACAGCGTTTCTCTAAGTGCGCGATATCGCCCCCCAGTGGGCGATGACGTCGTTTTGGGGGTCGCTAGGTAGCCAGGGGGCGATATAGGGGGCGGTAGGTAGCCAGGGGGCTATATAGTATTTCTGATAATGTATTTCTGTTAATTTAAAACAAACAAATACGTTCGACAAAATTGTTCCGTGTTCAGTATTAAGGCCGGTCCAGACGCTCCGTTTTGCACAACGTTTTGTCTGAGCAGTCTTAAGACGGAATGAAAACGTTGCCTTTTTGTAGAGCGTCCACACGGTGCAGTTCTATCTGTATATTTCGCACAGTTTTAGTGACATCGTCATGGAGAGTTACTACGCTGGTCAATTTTGGCATGCTGTGTTGTTAAGAAACTGTTAGCATAATCTTAATGAAATTTAATATTATCTACTTTTAGAAACAAAATTTAAAAAATGGTTTTAAGACCAAATAAAATAAAATTGTTGGGTCTTAACATAGAGATATAATTTATTAATAATAATATAAGCTGCTCTTTATAGAGATATAATATATTAATAATAATATATTCAATAAACACGTACAAAGAAACTGAGGAATAAAATGAATCGGAAAACGGAGCTACCGTCCACATGCGCCGACTTTAGCTCAGTTATCGCTGCAACTGTACCGTCTCCGCGCTGTTCTCAAAACTGTGCAGTTTTCCTGTCCACACGCAACGTTTTATCTCCGACGTGTTGAACTGTGCAGACAAAACGTTGTGCAAAACGGAGCGTCTGGACCGGCCTTTATACAAACGGCCACGCTCGTCTGCTATTCGCTGCTGGTTCGAGTATCGATAATCGAACGCACACACACACATAGCCAGCGTTAATAACTCTACCAACTTTTCAGTAGATCTATCACCTTTTAGTGTCTGGCCCAAATCTACTACTTTGAAAAAAAATGTACCAACTTTTCAAGTTTCTGAAAAAAAAAAATATTATAATTTTATTTATGTAAAAATTATAATGACTTTTTTATAACTTTCTTTTCACGAATTTTTCTTTCTACAGGGATCCCCGCATGTCAATTTTTATTTGAAATATTTCAAAAACTATCACAATTATGAATTGGTAAAACCATACAACATTATAGATAATCAGATAAACTTAATAAAGACGGAACAAAGCTTGAATATATAAATATACTCAACCTTTCCGGAACTCTATAATACTAATGAGTCTTTTTAGGACTACCAAAAACAAATCTCGTATGAAATTTGTCAGTTATTCTATAGCTTTCAGTCCACCTTCGTGGCACTCAACAAAAACCATAAAAATAACATTGATTTTTAAGATCATGTCTTTCCGATACCTTGAGTGGATAGCCATCTGTGGACGCGTTTCGAGATTTATCTCTCATCAGCACAGCTTTGCTTCCATGAACAATATTTTGTAAATCACTCACTTGAAAACCCATGTGTTGATTAGGGTTAGATGTTTTTAATTTTGACATTTTGTGAGAGAGACATGAACTTAGCAGGTTATTGATATAAATGATAAATTTTGAATTGGTAAAACCATACAACATTATAGATAATCAGATAAACTTAATAAAGACGGAACAAAGCTTGAATATATTAATATACTCAACCTTTCCGGAACTCTATAATACTAATGAGTCTTTTTAGAACTACCAAAAACAAATCTCGTATGAAATTTGTCAGTTATTCTATAGCTTTCAGTCCACCTTCGTGGCACTCAACAAAAACCATAAAAATAACATTGATTTTTAAGATCATGTCTTTCCGATACCTTGAGTGGATAGCTATCTGTGGACGCGTTTCGAGATTTATCTCTCATCAGCACAGCTTTGCTTCCATGAACAATATTTTGTAAATCACTCACTTGAAAACCCATGTGTTGATTAGGGTTAGATGTTTTTAATTTTGACATTTTGTGAGAGAGACATGAACTTAGCAGGTTATTGATATAAATGATAAATTTTGAATTGGTAAAACCATACAACATTATAGATAATCAGATAAACTTAATAAAGACGGAACAAAGCTTGAATATATTAATATACTCAACCTTTCCGGAACTCTATAATACTAATGAGTCTTTTTAGAACTACCAAAAACAAATCTCGTATGAAATTTGTCAGTTATTCTATAGCTTTCAGTCCACCTTCGTGGCACTCAACAAAAACCATAAAAATAACATTGATTTTTAAGTATCGGAAAGGTATCGGAATTTTTTTCGGAATTTTCGGAATTTTTTAGGTATCGTAAAGACATGATCTTAAAAATCAATGTTATTTTTATGGTTTTTGTTGAGTGCCACGAAGGTGGACTGAAAGTAATAGAATAACTGACAAATTTCATACGAGATTTGTTTTTGGTAGTCCTAAAAAGACTCATTAGTATTATAGAGTTCCGGAAAGGTTGAGTATATTTATATATTCAAGCTTTGTTCCGTCTTTATTAAGTTTATCTGATTATCTATAATGTTGTATGGTTTTACCAATTCAAAATTTATCATTTATATCAATAACCTGCTAAGTTCATGTCTCTCTCACAAAATGTCAAAATTAAAAACATCTAACCCTAATCAACACATGGGATTTTAAGTGAGTGATTTACAAAATATTGTTCATGGAAGCAAAGCTGTGCTGATGAGAGATAAATCTCGAAACGCGTCCACAAATGGCTATCCACTCAAGGTATCGGAAAGACATGATCTTAAAAATCAATGTTATTTTTATGGTTTTTGTTGAGTGCCAGGAAGGTGGACTGAAAGCTATAGAATAACTGACAAATTTCATACGAGATTTGTTTTTGGTAGTCCTAAAAAGACTCATTAGTATTATAGAGTTCCGGAAAGGTTGAGTATATTTATATATTCAAGCTTTGTTCCGTCTTTATTAAGTTTATCACAATTATTGTTGCTAATTAATTAAAAATTCATTTATTATTAATCTAAATAGGTTGTCAGACCCAAACTTACAATTTATTTTGCATTATATATTCTTTAATTGCTTCTAAGTGATGATGTTACAAGAAATTGCGGCTTGTCCTTAGCGCGTGTATTCTTGATATATAAATTTTACTTTCAACTGTGCTAGATTTCTAGTGAATATTTAAGTTTTTTCGTTGTTTTATAATAAAAAATTCGTGATTTGGGGGGCGTTATTAACTTTAGCATATAAGTTTGAGAAACACTGGTCTAAATCAGCGCTGTCCAACTTCTCTTAGCCAGAGGGCCTCTCTTTAGCAAATATTTCGCGGGCCGAAAAGAAAAGTCAGTTCATCAACTCAAAAGTTATTTTATTTATACAAAAAAAATAAAGTCAAAGATAATAACACTTTTTTTCGACAATAAAGTTATTTTTTTGCATAATAAATATTGCGTTATATTTATTGTTAAAATGAAATATCACATAGTAACGGACAAAACAATATTATTCTTAAAAATAATACATAACAAGAAATAATAAAAACACATTAAAATTAGAATATTATCAAGCCTAAGCTATTTAATGGGAGCATTGTGGCCATAGCTGTTGAGCAACAATTTTTTTATGTCCATATCAATACTTGTTGTGGTAACTCTAATTATATTATTAAGAGTGGGGTCTTTCAAGCTGTTTCTAAATTTTGATTTTATATATTTCATGTGTGAGTGTTTTATATATTTCATGAGTATGCACGCTCGCAGTACTTTAGAACAGGGGTCTCCAAACTACGGCCCGAGGGCCACACCCGGCCCGCGGAGAGCTAGCATACTTGAAAACTCCTTTTAGAGAACATATTTTTTATAGCAAATTAAATTTAGTTTACTGAAGTATTCTAATTTTATGTTGAATAATTATTAATATCACATCTACATTGATATGGTCATGGGCTAACTACCCATAACATTGTTGTAGGCTTATGGTTATTGTTTTTGTGATAGGTTTAATAAAGAAACACATAATTGTAATGAGTAAAGACATGTATAATATGCCGAAAATTTAACTTCAGAATATAATAACTAACAAATTATTGAAATGAATCCAACTAACATTTTATACATTTTAAATAAAAACATAACTTATAACAAGCATAATGACATATGAAATACTAGCGAGATTTATGTAATTGAGATTTTCCACTGAAAATAGTTTGTAGTTGTGGACTAATTTTACTTGTACCAATTATTAAAAGAGATTTAAGATGCTCATCAGTTAATTTAGATCTGTAAACATTTTTTGTGTACTTCATTTTGGAGAAGGTCTTCTCACACAAATAAGTAGTACCAAAAACAGAAAACAGCCCACGAGGAAATTTATGCAAATTATCAAATTGTGTCAGTGGAAGACTCTTATAAAATTCCAACAAAGATGAGTTTTGATATTTGTTCTTAATTATATCACTGCACTGTAGATCAATCATTTCCATTTGAAGTTCCGGGGCTACGGTTTCAATGTCAGTATCAAAAGGATTCTGAAAAATCTTAATTTGATTCGCAATGGCATCAAAGTCCGAGAAACGAGTATCAAAATTTATTTTCTAAGCACTCAAAGTTTCGATTGCAAAATCGATAGGAAACTCAGTCTCAGTGGTGTGGCTGAATATTTCACATGTTTTAAAATGTTAAAAACATTTACTTCGTAGTTGTGATTGAAACAGTATCAATTTCTTCCGAAATGATTTGATATTAGTGTATAAATCAGGAAGATGCTGGTTTTCTCCTTGCAATCTCAAATTCAGTTCGTTCACATGTTTTGTCAAATCAACATAGAATGCTAACTTCCACAGCCATGCGTTGTTTTGTAATTCAGTAAGAGGGCGATGCTTTTCATTCAAAAAAATGTCGATCACTGCTCGAAGTTCAAAAAAGCGCTGAAGGACTTTCCCACAACTAAGCCAACGCACGGCAGTATGATAAGGTAAGTCATTTTCTCCAATCTCTTCAATAAATTGTCGGAATTGTCGGTGATTCAGCCCAAAAGATCTGATAAAATTAACAGTTGATATGACTGGTTTCAGAACTTCAGACATATCCAAACATTTTCCGCACAAAGACTGTTGATGAATGATACAATGTAAGACTAATGGTTTTGAACCACCGTCATTTTCTACAGCCTTTTACACAAGAGCGACCACACCTTTATCTTTCCCACTCATGTTTTTGCCTCCATCAGTTGTAATACATTTCAAGTTTTTCCATCGAAGGTTCTTTTGATTAATGGCCAATTCAACTCCTTTAAAAATATCTGTACCAGTATTTGTGCCATGAATACTATACATATCAAGAAGTTCTTCATGCACTTCATAGCTTTTATCTACTCCTCGAATATAAATCAACACCTGAGCAGTATCTGACACATCCGTTGACTCATCCAAGGCCAAAGAAAACCACTCAACATGGCCATTTTTGTCGAACAGTTGAGAGGATATATTTTCAGCGATGTTTTCTACCCTTCGAGCCACAGTGTTTGCTGACATACTGACAGTTTTTAATAAATTTACCTTTTCAGGGCACATTTCTTCTGCTACTGCAATTATGCATTCTTTGATCATTTCTCCATCGGTGAATGGTTTTCCACGTTTTGCAATTTCAAGAGCCACACGAAAGCTGGCACGAGTTGCAGCCTCTTGTTCAGTTTTGAGTTTTGTAAATGAAGATTGCTGCGATTTCAATCCGCGCTTCATAGCTTCGAATTTTTCTGTCCGCAAACCTCCTGTATATTTTGAGTAATTTTGAAAATGTTTTGTTTCATAATGACGTTTAATGTTATATTCCTTGAGAACGGCTATGCTTTCATTGCAAATCAAACATAGCGCCTTGTTACTGGACTCAATTTCGAAATACTGAATGTTCCACTGACCTTTGAATTTCCTGCATTCACTATCAATTTTTCGCTTCTTTTCCATACTACTAAATCACACACAAAAGTAACAATTCAAATCAGAATACTGTTACAAAGATGTCTTAAACTTAAACACGCACAAACATGTTTTAAGGAGGTACGCACTATTTTATTTCACAACAGTGTCATAGGAACTGACTTGTAGTTTTGCGCCACTAGCCTGCTTATATATTCCAATTACTGCCATCTAGAAGTGAGTGGAAGACACCAGAACTTTCTCGAACCAACGAGATTATTCTGTACGTGCTATTAGCGCCATCTGTTAGCGATAGAAGGTACTACCTATTTCTGCTTGTGTCCACCAGATGTCGTGTCACGTTACTCCTCATGGCTCGTACTCTACGACTAATCTAGAAATTACAGATAATGACAGGAAAATTAATAATATGCTGAGTTGCCGTTTTGCGGACTTTAGTCCGATTTGCAGCCTTTTTTAAACGTTGCGTACTTTTTCGGACTTTTTTTTCATCAGTGGACTATTTCACTTTTTACCACCGGCAACAATGATAATATGGTTTTGGCCCTCGGAACTTACTGGAGTAATCAGTATGGCCATAAGGCTGGAAAGTTTGGAGACCCCTG
Organism: Phosphuga atrata; assembly: GCA_944588485.1. Taxonomy (NCBI): domain Eukaryota; kingdom Metazoa; phylum Arthropoda; class Insecta; order Coleoptera; family Silphidae; genus Phosphuga; species Phosphuga atrata. Next base: position 3,084,153 of record OX155909.1, read on the forward strand.
CTTTAGAACATAGAAATGATTTGAAGTGCAAGATCCATTTATCCATTTTTGGATATTTTTCTTTGTCCAAATGTTTGAACACTTGTCAAAATGTCAAAATTCCCTTCTGTTACAAGCCTTCATTTCTTCATACATCCCTTTGCAACATTCAAAATGAATTAAATTATTTTCTTGCAAATTTAACTTCCACAATTTTAATTTATTTCTGAATCCTGTGACATGTTTATAAATACAACACACATCTTGATCTCTTCCTTGCAAGCATTTATTCAAAAATTTAAATAATTTGTCTGTTAGGAAAGCAAGTCAACAAAGAAAATTTTTATCACCTAAATTTGCTGTCAAATCTTCATCGATGCCAACTTCCGTTAAAAAAAGATGAAATTTCTTTCAAAGTGTAAAAAATCTCTTCAGACATTTTCCCGTACCAGCGAATATTACTATGTAAAAGTAAATCACCATACTCAGCTTGCAGTTTTTTCAGAATCGTCCAAAAAAGTTTTAAATTTTCGATGTGTGAGAGAACGATTTCGGCCACGAATTAAATTTGTTATTTTGCAAACCTTGTCCATTACGTCTTTTAGTTTTAGTGAAAGACCATATAATGCCTCCTGATGCACAATGCAATGGAACATTCGACAATTTATTCCTTCGTTTTGTAAGAGTCCTGCACGTCATAGCTCTGGCGCCGTCAGTTTCTACATTTTACAATTTGGAGCAAGTATTGGCTTTCACGCACATGTTCTCAAAACCATTTAATGTCTGGAAAATCAGGTTCGCCCGACCCAATATATTTTGCAGTAACATGATAACCATCAATTTCCATTGAAATCCATACCTCTGCTAATACATTTGTAGCAAACTCGAAATTGGATCTTTCTAAATGTTCATTAATTGTAACGCCACGGTCATCCAAATGAGACCCAAATGGTCATGAGGCAATATCAAACCAGCCAGTTCCCGACTAAGAGGAGCCATTCTGCGCTGTACTCGGTTATACGCACTTCTACCAGGAGCTTTTGTATCTATTAACAATGCATCGAGATCATGTCGCTTAAAGTGTTGTATAGCAAACCCTATAACTTTTTGATAACGCGGATTTTCATCTCGCCCTTCATCAACCGTCATGATCACCACTGGTTTTACAAACCCATGGTCAGTTTTAGAGAATGCGTGAAACTCTTCAAGGGCGAGAAACGACTTGAAGTCTTGAGCATGAGTATTAGCGGTGGATGAATTTTCCACTTATACTTTCCACTTCGTATAGCGATGTATGTTGGCCCAGAATATCCAGCGGCTTGCGGTTGTCCTAGCATACTGGAAGTTATTTTGTTACCAGCATAAACTTACGTTATTAATTTATGCCGATCAGGCAATTTGACTATATTCCATGTGCATTAGAAGAGGTGCTTGCTTATTTTCCGCAGTTACACCAATAGGGACTCGAGCTTTATCATCTTGAGATAAAAAAACACTTGATCTGGTCCAAGTATTGATGCCATGTTCTCCAAATAATGGATCGATGATTCGGCTAAACTACTATTTAAGTGGCTTTTTTTCTGATAAGTCTGTGCCCGAGAGACCTTAACATGAACTGTCGATGCATGTCTTCGACCCTCTGCGGAATTTGATTTGCTTCTGAGTTTTTTTTACACTACGAATAGATTCCGTTCGTCTTCTATCATCTGCTGCACTCACAAATAAAGCAATATCCGCTATTGTTTTTAATAGTAATGGTTGATCATTCTCTAGGCTAGGACGTCCCACTGAATCCCTAAGGGATAGTTTTTTTTATTTCTGGATTTTCATGACAAATATCATCTAACTTTCTTTTCATACAATCTCTGTGTTTCTTCTGGACAACTGCGTTTTGAATCTTCCTCTTTAAAGACTGTTTCGCTGCTTTTAATTCTTCACGTGACTTAAGGACGTTCCCAAGCAGCAGTCGTGCCGCTTTATAAAATATAGTTGAGGTGCAGTGTTCCTTTGGGTGCCGCTTATCTGCGTAGAAGTTCTAAAATACTTTCGTTGCGTCGTTTCTCCGATCCGACAACATGGCATTCTAACTCTATATTTTTATGTTGTTGACATGCGTAGCGTTTCAATATTTTGAAAAAATAAAATTGTATATTGCAAATAATATATTAATGATGCTCTCTCGATTGAAGAATGGTAGATTTGTTAAAAAAAAGACTAGTGATGCAATAGCTAAATCTCTCGCGGGTATGTCTGAGGCTAAAAAACGAAAATTTCAATCTATACTGAATGAAACAGCTCAATGTGAAATCCCCGCTTTGTATGAAGAATTAGTACGCTTATTTCAGGAATACGCATCAAATTCTCATAAATTTTCCATTGCAGCTTCAAGTCAAAGTAACGAAAGTTTTGATAATATTGTAGCAAATAAAGCCCACAAAAATAAATGTCTAAGTACAAGTAGTGCTTGTGATATTAGAGTAGCTAGTATTTTAAATATTAAAAAAAGATTAAATATTTCTATTGGATCCCGCACAGTTGATTTTGTTCATCGTAGTGATTTGAAGTGTAAAAACGAGCATTAGTAAGTCAGTCTAAAGCCAAAAAACTGAGACGGATTGAATTAAGAAAAAAAATGGAGCTGTTCAGGAAAGATACCGAAAGACATGAAGGTATTACTTATCAAAGTAATTGTGGAATGAACAAATTAATTAATTCCATACCAAATGACTGCGATAATTACAATAATAGTATTACACTACAAGATAATACAAAAGTTGTGTATTTTGACATCGAAACCGCGGGATTTGCTGCAAATGCGCATATTTTACAAATTGCAGCTATCTGTGATTGTAAAATTTTTAACATCTACGTAAATACTAAGACCAAGATTTCACCATCAGCAAGCGCTCTTACTCAACTTTACCAAAAACATGGAAACTTATTCTATAAAGATAAAAAAGTTGAAACCCACAAAATTTCCTATGCTTTGGAATCTTTCGAACAATTTTTATTTAATTTATGCAATGGGCAAAAAAATTGTTTGTTAGTTGCTCGTTTGACGTTCCACGACTTTTACGAGCTATAACGAAAGTACCTAGAATTTTGGATTTGATTTCAGGGTTTGCGGATACTTTGACTTTATTCTGAACCATCTTAGTTGATAGAAAAGGTGCTGGTCAATTTAAATTAGAAAGTTTAAGTAATGATTTTTTAGAACCTAGTGATGATAATCAGCAATTTCACGATGCCGTTTATGATGTTGTGATACTACAAAATTTGATAAACAAATTAAAATTACAAAGTAATTTATTAAATTCGTACAAACGAAGTGATTATTATTTACAAGAATTATCTATGTCTTCTTCTATGCCTTCTAGCGCTTCATTAAAGATCTGTTCGGAGTATAGATTGAACAGAATCGGAGAAATAATGCACCCCTTCCTTACCCCTCTAGCTATTTCAATGTCTTCTATTTGTTCCTCTTCACTTTTCATGGATGCGGTCTGTTTCCAGTACAAGTTAGTGATGATTTGTAGGTCTTTGGCGTCAATTCCCACTTGTTTAAGGATGTCTATCATTTTGTGATGTTGCACTCGATCAAACGCTTTCTGATAATCGATTAGGCATACGTAGATATCGCAGTTTACGTCTCTAGATCTTTGAAAGAGCACCTGCACTGAGAAAAGCGCTTCCCTTGTGCCTACGGCGTTGATGAATCCAAATTGATTTGCTGAGATTTGTTCTTCACGTTTGTTATAAGTTCTCTTGTGTATTATTTTTAGGAATATTTTGAGAAGATGACTCATGAGACTGATACTTCTATATTCCTCGCACCGTTTTGCTCCTACTTTCTTTGGTAATACGATGAATTCTGACTTCAACCACTCTTCTGGTATGCTGCCCGAGTTGTATATTTTGTTGAAGATGTTGGTAAGTATTTTGATATGTTTGTCACTTAGCAGTTTCAGGATTTCAACTTGTATATCATCCGGCCCCGCCGCCTTCCCATCTTTCATTCGTTTTATTGCTACGTCTACTTCCTCTTCCAAGATGTGCGGTCCCGTTTCTCCTTCGATGATTGGTGTTGCTATTCTCTCTTCATCTTCAAATAGTTTGTTGAGATATTAAGTATATGTTGAAGCATTGAAATTTATAGGCGACACTATACACGACGCCATCGCTGCAGCTGCTCTATATGATACACCATACCTGTAGCAGGTCTTCGATAAAGTAGTAAAATCGACGGATACATTTTTTTTCGGAAAGCTTTTGTTTATGGTGTTAGTGGAGTTATCTGAACTACTACGACTTTCAGACGCTGACGATACCGAAGAAGTACTAACAGATAACGAAGTATATAAAGCTGTAGTTGGGCGGTTATCTCATTCCTGTTTCCTCTTTCCAACTCCTCCTTTGCAACTTCTTCGTAACACTTACGTCGATTCCACCTATTATCATACTTCGAGAGGTTCTTTGAACAATTCCAAAAGTATGTTCTTGTTTGGGAACCTTTTAATCCTTGCGACAGATACATTGAGCGAAATCTTTACACTTGCATGCTGCAATATCAAAAAGTACCTTACTACTTTGTCGAAAACTTTCTAACTTTCCCGGGGAGAGCCTTTTTCACAGACTTAAGTAGGTTTTTGCATTTTAAATGGTATGCTTTTAACATCTGTACGACCCTTATTGGTGTTACTATCGGAATAGATGCAGTTTCACATATATTTTCAATTCTTGATGTCACTATATTTGCTATTTCTGAAAATGTAGGCTCTTTTGCAGTTTCCAATTGCAACTTTAGTTGATGTCTAGTTGATTTAGTTGAGGTAGAATATTATATTTTATCTCACAAATATCACCAAAAATAGGACATTTAAAGACACTTTGTTTTCTTTGCATGTTTTTTACGAAACAAAATTGACGTTAGCTTACTTGTTAAATAACTAGCGCAAGTCAAATTTGAGCCGAAACCAATAGTGAACCACTGACGACGCGACAATTGTTCTAATTGTCCCCTCCTGCACTCCCCTTATTTTATATTATAAACTTAAGATCATGCATTTTTTTGTTTTATATAGAAAATAAACTGTAGTTATAATAATTTCTGGGAATAAAATACGTCTGTTCATTAAAATTTCAATTAGTCTAAAAACCATATTTTTTCAAAAATTCAATGACGTTGCGGAGGCTATTACTATAAATCAAATCAAATAATATTTTGCATGGATTAATTTGAGTCGAAAAGGCACCGATTTTTCACTATTAGATCAATCACAACCCAAAAAAATATTTCGCTCCACCCTACTATACAGTTCAATGATTGGAGACTTGTTTCTTAAACTGCCGCGCAGTGTAACGTTGCCAAGTCGCCATATCCCACTCTTCAAGTTAAAGAAGTAAACATGAAAACCATCAAAAAAGCTTGGCTTTTAACAATATTATAACAAAATCAATACCGCTTGATAGTGTTATTTTTACAGAAAGATATTTGTTATATCCTCATTTACTGATTCTCAGTCTATCAAAAGAATATCAAGAAAATTACTATTGATATTTAATAAAACGTGTGTGAGAATTTCAATCCGGGTATGGTTTACATGTTAAACATGCAAAGTTTAACCGTCAATATTTACAAATTTTCCACCGCAAGGACTATTTAAACAAATTTCTACGGGTAAAGGGTACTTTTAACTATATTGATTCAAAATTACAGAAGAATTTAAAGAAAACTAATTTTCTTGGGAACGTCTTTAATGATCTGCTTATCAACTTCAATACGGCTTGGCTTGCTAGAATACAACGCATTCAGATTTTTTTCGAGTAGAGCAATCCTGTTTTTCATAACCTATTCTTATTTTATGTGTTTTCGCATTGCTGTTGTGATTCTACTCCGGGTTTAGTGTCATTCTCTTCCGGTTCTGTAGCTTCTAAAGCTGGCCGTAAAATTTGTGTTTTTTCTGCAGGTTTACAGGTATTCGTTGTCTAAAAATATAAACATCCTATTACTGTTAATGATTCTCTTATAAAGCGAAAAATACGACAAAGTGTGATCAAATTTAAGAGTCGTTGCATACACACTATAATAAGTGCATTTATGTATAATTTACTTTGTCTTTGCAAAAAGAAATTCGCAGTTTTATACATTTTGCGTTCGCTTATCCAACCAAATATGTCAAACTGCGGAATATTTTTTCGCGTAGACAAAATAAGTTATACATATATGCACTCAGTATAATGTGTAAATAACGACCCGATTCTATAGAAGAAAATGAACGAAAATAGCCGATGAGAAATCGGAGGTAACAATTTTATCGTCTAGATATTAGGAATCGCTCATGAATTAGGGCATCGCCCTCATCGCTGGATGAATCTTACGTTTTATTTATTGCATTGAATTATGATTTTTAATGACTATTAATTTTTGTATTGTTAAAGTTGGTTTAAAACATTATCTAGGTGAACATTGTTGTCCAATAATTCAACAATGTTTTTTTCATTACTTTGATTATTAATTTTTGTTGAATTTAATTAAACATTATAATGTATAGAATCACTGTTAAAAAAAGTGGAAATGAAAGTCATAATGTATTTATTTAACAGTATTTACTCACACAAACATTATGTTTTCAAAACCGTAGTTTCAACAAGGGTAGTGAGTGACTCATTTAAATGATTATGTCTGTAGTAAACATTTTAAAACTTAAATCAATGAAATGAAGACCAAGGCAAAATATTAGGATAATATATCTACTCAAGTACTATGTAATAGTACTAAATAACAATAGTATTAAATAACAAGCATTTTTTTAAGAGATGAGGTCACATAATTATGACATTTTAAGTCATCAGTTCCACAGTCCAAAGTTCCGCATCGTACGTATCAGACGCATCGCATCAAACGGATCGTAGTATTCTTTCTATAGGAAGTAATACAAGTGCGTCCACTGTTCCGCATCGTACGGATCGCACGAATCTACACGTCGGCAATGCCGATGCCGATGCTCCGAGGGGCAACTTTTCCGATACGTGCCGATGATGTCATACGGCATATGGTATTTGCTAGTAGTTGCGTCGCCAAATCCGATCGCTGCCGATACTGTGGACGCACCAGCGCCTTCGTTTGGATATTGAGGTGGGCCCCCCAGTAAATAAAAAAAGTGAATAAACATATAAATTCTTTAATTTTTAATACATACAAGAAAGGAACATATGTATAGAAGAAATATAATATATTAATATAAAAGAAAAACAAAATAGAACTTTATTTTCCTTTGAAATAAAACACTTGGGATCTTATCTTCACAATTTTTATTTTAATAAAATAAATGTATACATTTCGTCAACAAACTTGACATCATCAGTATAACTAATTTTTTCCCATAGAAAAACAAGCTTATATAATTAAATTATAAGAGGTTTTTTTTTTCCCCGGTTAACTATTATTTCTTATGAAATAATATCCTTTTTAAAAACTACACTATATATTATTTTGACAAATTTTTTTACCTGAATGAAAGGGTATTAAGGGTAGCAAGGGATTAAAGAGCATGCTTAGGTCCGTATTGAGGAGAAGTTCTTTGTTTTTGTACATGTGAATTGCTTCTAATGTATCGAGATTTTTTGAACTTGATTCTTTTAGTAGGGTAATTTATTAATTTTTATTTTCTGATTTATTAATCTTTAAATTTATTAATCAGAAATAACATTGACCCTGATGTCTGCAGCGAATACGTCAAACTGACGAAACTATGTATGGACCAAAACGGTTTTAGTTTTAACAAAAATTTCTACAAGCAAACCTTTGGTACAGCTATGGGTAATCCACTCTCTCCATTTTTAGCAAACATTTTTCTGAACCACGTGGAAAACCAAATTCTTAAAAAATACCACACCTTTCCTACCTTTTGGTGTAGATACGTTTACGATATCCTGGCAATAGTAAATAAAGACTTTAACGTTAATAATTTTCTGGAATATATAAACAACTTATACCCCTCACTAAAATTCACTGTAGAAAATGAAATTAACAAAAAATTAGCCTTTTTAGACATCTTGCTAATTAACAACGACAACCACATTGAATTTGTCGTTTATAGGAAAGACACGCAGATAACTACATCCTCCTCGCGCACGCCAAAAAAACATAAACATGCTGCTTTTCTCTCTATGATCCATAGGCTATTAAATTTCCCATTATCTCCCAACAGATTCAACGCAGAATTTCAAAAAATTATAGATATCGCAAAACGCGACGCTACTGGAACGCACTGTACAAAAATTATCCGTTTGTCACACTTCGTTAACTATTTCTGAACATTTTGTACTTTTATATTTGTATGAGATTTTTTTTAAATATCGAATAATTTTTGGTATAACTTGGATTTGTCTTTATTAGACGACATTTTTAACCATTCAACTTTGGCGAAGGTGGATCAGATGGTAAAACAAACACTATGCAATTTTATTCGCTTTCGAGCATAGTAGGGTTGCCATATATATGTTTAGACCAAAAAAGACTAGATTTTTTAGAAAATCCGAAGAAGTGAAAAAATTTAAATGTCATCACCATTCAGATATCACCACCCAGACCCCCGAAAAGTAAAGACCTCCCCGCTCCCCGCTGTTAAGCTAATAATGTAGTTATTAGCTTTACAACTTGTAGCTGTTCTATTTTTGCGATTTATTTTCATGTTCGGAGCAAATCTTGCGTGCTGAAAAGTAAGGTATTCAGTTAAAATGATAATCGTTGAGTGAAAAACACTTCGCCCTATGTCTATCGCACCTGGTGTACATTCTGGCTGAAGGACCAGGTCGTGGTCCCTAATTTTATTTTCGATTTATTATCATTTTCGATTATATGCATTAATAATTTATAAATAATATAGTCAGCGACCTGGCTGCGACGTTCATATTATTGAAAATAACTTCTGAACAAAAAGATACATTTCAAGAAAACGATCAGTAAAAATAGCATCGTCTGATTAGTCGGCTCTCGTGGTCTAGAATTAGAGCGCTAACTAACAAATCTGAAGGTCCCGTGTTCTATCCCGAGTGTCGCACAGTGGTTCGCGTAGCACTTTTAGCTGGACAATATTATTTTCGTTTTTAGATCAAAATTGTGTTAATATGCATCGTGCTGACCCCGTAAATTGCATTAATTTTAATGGTTTTTAATAAAAACAAGTAGGAATGTACTTGTACTATGTACTCAGTAATTTCTCTAACTATTTCAATTTACTCTGACTTTTCCAGTAATACTAGGAGATATTAATAAATCTAGGACTTCAGAAGGGATACCTGTTTTTGGCAGGACATCTCTTAAGCTTGATATTACAGGGTCAGATGTTATCAATAACTTGTTAAGTAAATCTCTATTCGTGGCAAAACGTGATTGCTTGCGAGTATTGTGTTGTCCAAACCTTCTGCAGTCCTTGTTTCGGGCTTCTTGCGCTTCTTCGGAAAGCTGGGCGAGGCAACGAAGCAGATGGAATAACTTCTGAACTATGAACAAGGATTTTGTGAACAGTATGTAATACCATGGATAAAGATTTATGTACAGTTTCTTTGTTTCTGCTGCTAATGTCTGCAATTTCTCAATGTTAATCAATATAAATCTGGAGATAAGCCCGAAGTGTAATTCCAATCTGTAATATAAGCACTTAGTTTTGGTTTTAAAAAAATTTCGAGTGGTATTTCCATCATTTGTATTGCCATACCCTGGTTTTGGCATATCTACAATTAGCCCCATTTCGGCTTTAAAACGGATTTTTATTTCGTCGGAACGTTGCTTCACCCTAACTTTATCAGATTCCGATCTAATTTGCCATTTCTTAATATCAAGACGATAGCTAATATGAAGCAAGCATTCAAAACACATAATGCAGCCATGCAATGTAGATAAACCAAAACCAAGTTTGTCTTTGTTGGTTACAAACTCCCTTTATTCACCATTCATCATTTTTTGGGGTTGCCCCACATATGAAGCACTTCTGTGATGAGAAAGTTTGGGACAACACAAAGACCTTCCCATCAATCATGGTCAGAAGCATTTCATACATGACCGTAACCTCACCTTCTTTTACTTTGCATATTGTAGGCAATCATTTATTTATCTCTTCCAAAACATTGTTATTTCCTTCCACAGTAAAGGCTTTAGTTTATTTGGAAAATATAATCTTTATTGGACGACATTGCATTGTAGAAGATGGCCGAGAATTCTGCCAGACTATATTGCCACTTGCATTCTTTAATGGAAGGGAATCGAATGAAAAAACAAACAAAAATTCATGTGTCTTCACTGTTCGTAAATTTTTGTGTGTATGTGCTGTGACAGGAACTTCCATCACAGCCCCACTTACTCATCAGAGTAAATGACGAGCAAGAAGGCAGGCTGTTGACAACCTCTTGCTGTACCAATAACAAACGTTCTGCAGTTTTATCTAAAACTACTTGTACTTTGATATCGGCTCGCGTTTCAGTCACAACAATCTGTTACTCTCGAGGATAACAAGCTATTTTAGCTTTCCTACGACTATGCAATGACGGAAATACCTTATGCCCAAGTTTAATGCTCCACTTCCGAGTCTGCTTGTAGGCATGACTTGTTGATTTACTTTTAATATAGTACGCTAAAGCTTCGTCACTGGTCATAGCTCTTGGCTCATTTGCTGCACAACTATTTTCCTTAAAGTAAGTTCCTTAAAGTAAGAGTAAGTTCCTTACTGAATCGTTCGTCAATTTTTATCCCTTTTATCATGTCTCTACTACCTGACAATCGCGTTGATCCTCAGCAGCGTAGGTTAGCTCACTAGTACTTCTGGTGCGGATAAGATCATCAACCCGTCTTCTTGTTGTTTTAAGGCTTGAGTCCGAGAACTCTTTCATAGGCCTCCCAGGGCCTGGTAAGCGTTCTTTAGAAGTAGTTGGCAACACTTTGACAATAGACATTTTAAAAGACATATTTGAACCCATGAGCCACAGCCACAGCTCCTCCACTTTTTAAGAATTTTGGATGATAATCGCGAAATGATGGCCTTCATGTTCTTTAAAGATTGTTCATTTGGATCCCTGATATCCTGTCTTGTACTAATCAATCGAAACAAAGCTTAATTTCTTGTTTCCTTTCCATATTTTACCTATCCTTCAAATAAATCAATTTTCGGTATGGCGAATACTACATCTGGAAATAAATTTGAAATAATTAATCGTCGCAGGCCAGTTTTATATCATTATAAAGTAGATGAATGCAACTATATTATACATTAATTCTAGAGGGGGCGACGAGGGGGTATGTGACTCTTTTCTGGCAAAGTTGAAAAATAGGCAAAAATCTGAGTACTTTAGAAACAATGTAAAAAAAATGATTTGTATTACATTTAATGAATAAAAGTATGCTTAAAATATAGTGCTTACCTTCAAATCCAATCTCCATAATACACAAATAGCACAGAACTTTTTGATAACACAATAAAATTAATTGATAAGTTGCAGAAATGTTACTAGAAGAATGAAAAAATCTCTTTTTCTAATATAAACATATTTTTTATAGCTTGTCATTATGAAATAATTATGGAAAAAATCTGGAATTATTGTTACTAAGTGTTTTCTGTGAATTGTGATAATTATATTCCACGAATTAAAGGGCTGTTTTTGCTGCTTTTGAATCACTGTGTATCGGCCGCATTTATACCAGAAGACGAATTTATAAAAACATCTAGGTTTCTGGACCTATAAGAGAAAAATGTGGGCAAAATACAATAGGCCACTTGGCCGCAGTGTTTCAAGTGTTAATAACCCGGTATTCACAATTGGACCAAACTTTAAAAAAATCGTCTGATTATAGGACAAGCGATCAGTGCTACCGCTTTGTACTTAGTGTGATAGCAAAAAAGCATCATGTTCAGTGGGTCCATATGACAATATCGGGAAATATGCATGTTGTGTACGATAATGTGTACTATGTACGGGCTCAGGTCAGGTTAGTTACTAACCTGTCTAGCTTACATCCAAGTAAATGCAGTAGAATCCAGAACACGACTCTATATAAAATTTCAAGTTTTCAGAATATATTGCTTTTATTTTATGAGCACATAATGATTTTGCAGCTACTGCAAAGCTATTTATGCATTACTTTTGCAGCTATTTATGTTACTGTGCTTAATTAATTTTTTTTTGCTCAACAACGATGTCTTTAAACTTTAATTAGCCTAAGAAAATTGAGTTTAAATAAGATTGTGTTATTTGCTTAGGCAGAGTCGCCATGAGTTATTTCATTTTAGTTTCTTAATTTACTTTTCTTTTCTCAACTCTCTTGTTTTGTTTTCTTTAGGAAACTTTTCAATTAACTGAACACCAAATGAAAACATGCATTGCACGTTTCGAAATGCAATTATGTTTTTAGGCAACAACTTTTAGTCTGATATTTCTCATTTTGCTCATCTACTTTTAATCAATGGAGTTTGGATTTTTTTCATAAAAAAATCATATCTGTCACATCGTTAATCTGAATTCAATTTATTTTTAACATGAATAGATAATAAAATTACTTTATTATCTTTATATTAGATAAATTGTTCCATTCGGAACTAAATCAATAAAACTACATCTAACAAGGGGACCATCAATACTGTACATCACGGATTTTGATGTGTTTCAAATATGTTACAGGGGTATATGCCCTGAGTACCAGGCTATCTGCTTTTCATCAAACGGGCCTTGGTTTTCGAGAAAATCGATTTTGAAATTTTCCCGCCAACTTTGTATACCCGTAACTTCATCTATTTTCCAACCAAGTGTGCGTAGCGCATTGGTTAAGGTGTACGGCTTCAGCGGTAGACGTACCGAGTTTAAGTCCTGCTCGAGCGACATTTTTGTTCAATTTTGTTTTACAGATTATCAACAAATAATGTAAATTATAGAATATTATTAAGGAATATTGAATTTTCAATTTTTTTAAATATGCATTTCGTTCGTAGTTCGTGGTTGAAGTTTCAAATATTTCAACCACGGTTGTTACCTACACCCGGTCTCTATTATGTTTATTCAAATATTACAGCTCCATGTATTTCACGGGTAATGTTAAAATTTCTTTTTCCAATTATTTTAAGTCCGTTTATTTTCTATACGATGTTATTTTACTGATTTCAACCCCCTTCCCTCCCAGCGAAGCCGACAATTTTATTGTATTTGCTAACAACACGATAATAAATGCAAATTCGAAAATTACGGCCGATTGTTTATTTACATTAAGGTAAATGTTTTCAATGCTTTGATGAGGGTTTTTTTTAAGAAACAACCACGAACTACGAACGAAATGCATATTTAAAAAAATTGAAAATTCAATATTCCTTAATAATATTCTATAATTTACACTATTTGTTGATAATCTGTAAAACAAAATTGAACAAAAGCGTCGCTCTAGCAGGACATGGTCAGGACTCGGTACCTCTACCGCCGAGCCGTACACCTTAACAACTACGCTACGCACGCTTGGTTGGAAAATAGATGAGAAGAAAATAGATGAGAAATAGAAGTTACGGGTATACAAAGCTGGTATGAGGTGGGAAAATTTCAAAATCGATTTTCTCGAAAACCAAGGCCCGTTTGATGAAAAGCAGATAGCCTGGTACTCAGGGCATATACCCCTACAACATTATTGAAACGCATCAAAATCCGTGATTTACAGTATTGATGGTCCCCTTGCAAATGTTTCAACTACATTAACCTTTAACTGGGGACATGGAGTCACAGGCGTCGCGTGTTTTGCAAATTCTTAGAATTGACTACTTCCCGCCGCTTGCCGCGACCCAGTGTATTAGTAGATTTTCTTTTAGTAGTAAAGCGACCACGGAAGGAGACAGATGTGTCGTCGGTTGTATAACATGTGAGTAATACTTATCAAAAGATCGGACGTAGTCTATCAGGCTACATGTCCCTAGTTGCCATACACTATAACTACTTTTTCGAATTACTTTTTTATTTTTATTTGCTAGTGCAAAATGACAGAAAAAGGTGGGAAACGTCAACGCCCGACCATTAGTTTTTTTAGTTTATTTAGTTCATTAGTCACAAAGTGATCAAGATGAAGATTCAGAGGAGAGTCAGATCACTCCAGAAGAAGTTGGCAGCGATAGTTCCGAAGATGAAGATAACGTACCTCTCACGGAATTACGGCGGTTAAATTTTTATTGGGGTAAAAATCGTTATAAATGGTCAAAGACGCCTCCCAATACTAGGGTACGTACACCTAAACATAATAATAATATAATTACTCGTGCTTGTGCCTCGAAATTGAGAGCTGAGGATCAAAAAAACCCTTTCAGCATCTGGAATAAACTGTTTGATAAAGAAATGCTTCAACAAATTTTGTCATGGACAAACAACAAAATCTCGAGTTACAGGATAAAGTTTGCCCGTCAGAATAAACCTGAACTGAAAAACATAGATATGACTGAGCTAAAGGCTTTTGTGGGTCTTTTACTATATTCAATTGTCTTGAAATCTAACCACGAACGCTCAAGTTACTTATTTGCTAGGGATGGTACAGGTTGTGAGATGTTTAGATGCTGCATGTCAAAAAATAGATTTGTCGTTTTGCTACTGTGTCTGCGATTCGACAATCCAGATGATCGCGCCGAAGGGAACCAAAATGACAGCTTGGCAGCTATATCCTTTATTTTCAACAAGTTTGTCAACAATTCTCAACAAATATACGAATTAAGCGAATGCGTCACCGTAGATGAGATGTTAGTGAAGTTTCGTGGAAGAAGTCACATGATTTCATACATGCCAAGGAAACCAGGTAAATACGGACTGGTCATACGAGCCTTATGTGATGCAAAAAATGCATATTTTTATAATGGATATGTTTATACTGGAAAAGGTTCTGATGGTGTAGGATTAACCACACAAGATAAAAAACTTCTCGTACCTACTCAGTGTGTCCTGTGGTTGACACAGCCAAGCGAAGGAAGCAACCGAAATGCAACTGGTGATAACTGGTTCTCTTCTATAGAACTTATTGATGAACTGGCAAAACGGAAGCTTACTTATGTGGGTACAATGAAAAAAAATAAACGGGAAATACCTAGCGAATTTCAACCGCAAAAAATCGAGAAACTCGGTCTACCTTGTTTGGTTTTACGAACCAAAAAACTGTATGCTCATACGTGCCTAAGAAGAATAGAGCTGTAACACTTGTGTCTTCAATGCATCACAATAACGACGTTGACTAGGGTACTAAAAAGCCCAAAATCATTCTTTATTACATTGCAACCAAAGGAGGTGTTGACGAAGCTGATAGAAAATGCTCCATTTATTGCAGCAGCCGCCGAACGAGAAGATGGCCAATGGTACTTTTTTACCGCATTCTGGATTTGAGCGGCATGAACGCTTATATACTGTATAACATGTATCAACCCAAGATTACAGAAAGAGGAGATTTTCTAAAGAGTTTAGCCCGCTCGCTAGTGCTTCCCCATATCCAGAGACGTGTAGTTTGCAGTGAATTACCGAGAGAGTTACGGTTAGTGATAAAGCGAGTTCTGGGCGACGATATGGTCGAAGAAGATGTCCATAGTCACGAAATTGGCCAAGGCAAACGAAGAGCATGCAGGATTTGTTCACCTAAATTGCACAGAATGACAGTGTACACGTGTGTCGAGTGTTGTAATCCCGTATGCTTGCAATGTTCTCGCCCCTTGTGCAAAAATTGCCAGTGTAATTTATGCTAAATTTAGTCGTTGTCAGATTTTTTATTGTTCATTTTCAGAAGCAACTATCATGTTTTTTGTTTCTTTCTAGATTAGATTTTAAGTAAAACGTGTTAAATGTATCGTATTACTTGTATTAGGTCTACTAAAATGCCAAAATACGGATCTCATGTCAATTGAGGCTGAAAAGTACCACTAACTGTAGTTTTTTTAAATATTTGATAATAAAAGCTGAATAAATTTACTTAATGTTTTTTATTACATACCAATGGTTAAATATCAACACAATTTTAAAACATCCAAATTAATTTTTATAACAAGAATTGACTTTGAAAGTAGTAGCCTGTGAGACGTCATGTCACTTATAGTGTTATAAATATATCATGTGCCCAGTCAAAGGTTAAGGTAAATATTATGTATAGTTTCGTTTTTCGATTTTTGTAGACAAGTTACATTTCATAACTAATCCGTACTGTATCTTGGAATATCTGAAGTTCATCCAGCGGCGAGCATTTGTATGCTGGACAAGCGAGGACGTACCTTAAAGGCGGGGTTATATTAGAGGCACGCCGCGTGTCGCAACGCGAGGAATTGCAATCAGTTTTTACGTTTTTACAATTCGTTACGTTGCCACGTTCATACATTTGGTATGAACGTGGTTACATTAGCTCAGTCCCGCGTGTCGCCGAGCGAGCTGACGCCACGCAGCGCTCAATTTTGATCGGCGTGAGATCCGTGGTAGGGGAAGTGACGCGGAAGTGAGTGCTTGCTCCGCGCTAATATAATCACCACGTGGCTACGCGCATTCACGCATACCGGCGAAATATTGGTGAATTCCAGTGTCGACGCTTTTAAGTTCATTCGCCAATAAATGATATTCCCTTAGAGTTCCTCTTAATGCATTTACTGGGTGCACCCAGTATCTCTTCATTATTTTCTTCTTGAGTAGGCGTAACATAAATAGGTAGGCAATATCTTCTTCAAGATCCGTATCTGAGTCAGAAGAGAACATTGTAAATAGGTGCGGACATTTACGCGGTCACCACTGAACTGACACAAAAATTAATCAGCACGCGCGGCGATGCGACACTGTAGTATAATCACCAGTCCGTTGCGTCACGCAGCGTTGCAATACGCGGCGTGGGCCTAATATAACTCCAGCTTAAGCCGGGGTTATAATAGGCCCACGCCGCGTGTCGCAACGCTGCCTGACCCGGCTGGTGTAATGTTTGGGTGTAATTTTTGTGTCAGTTCAGTGGTGATAGCGTAAACGTCTGCAGATACGGATATTGAAGAAGATATGGCCTACCTATTTATTTTAAGCCTACTCAAGAAGAAAAGAAAGAAGAGGAGATACTGGGCGTAAATGCATTAAGCCATGCGCCCAGTAAATGTATTAAGCTTAATGTTAATGCATTATGCTTGCTTGCTCGTCAACACGCCGCGTCGGAATGCGCATAGCCACGTGGTGATTATACTACCAAGTGTAGCAAACGGAGCAAGCCAACGCGTCACTTCCCCCACCACGGAGCCCACGCCGATCGAAATCGAGTGGTCTGCGTGGCGTCAGCTAGCTCGGCGACACGCGGACTGAGTTAATGTAACCACGTTCATACTTACATACAAATACATTTATTACATAGTTACATACAAATGTATGTAACCGATTGCAATCTCACGCGTTGCGACACGCGGCATGATTCCAATATAACCCCGGCTTTATTCTTTATGTCTAACAGAAACAGCATGTTCTTGTAATCTAGCAGATATTTTTCGGTTCATACGGCCAATATAAAAAAGTTATATAGTCAAGTTATAGAAAGTCTCCAAAAGAAAGTCTCTAAAAGTTATAGATAGTCTCCACAAAGTATTTTATAAATTCAATGTTATCCTTAAAGGGCGAGGGACCTTTTTAATGCAGCATTGTTGACATTTCTGTTTGAATACTGTATCGATATGGTGTTTCTTTAGAACTCTAGCAATTTTGTCTGCAGATCATCTGACGTATGTATTCCTATTATACGTCAGAGTATCTTTTAGAGTTTGTGAATTTTATAAGACAAAACACTTGTAAAAGAATACAATGATTACTGATTATTAATAGCTTTAGAGAACATTTATAGAATTATTTTCTAGGAAAAATACAACAACTACACAAAAATGTAATAAAATAGTGTTGCCAATTCAAAAACATTATTGTCAAATACCTAATGAATAATGACGTCATAAAGACGAAATTACAACACTTTCCCTTATTTGGTAATATTCCGAGACATCCATAAATTCAGAGCATTACACAAAATGCATTTCTATTCCTTCAATACATGTTTGGTGTTTCCTTTTACACAAAGGTTTATTCATAATGTCAGTAATCATCTCTCCCGTAGGAAGGTACTTCAAAATTATTACACCATCCAACGAACACTGTCTGAAACAATGATATCTAATATCGATGTACTTGGTCCTCTTGTGATAAACTGAGTTCTCAACCAATTTTATTGCTCCCTGGTTATCACAAAAGATTAATACTGTTTCGTTAATGCTTACTAAACTGCTTCAACACTTGGAAACAATGACTCCTTGCCTCCGATACAGCAACGTATTCTGCTTCTGTGCTCGATAGAGAAACAGACCTTTTTTTTTATTCCCATGATATGGGAGAATGCAAAAGCTAAAATAATAACCAGAGTACGACCTGCGACCAGTCGGTCATTCCCCCAGTCAGCGTCGGCAAATCCAGATTTTTCTGAGACCTGATAAAGATCCACAAATCACTTAAGATATCGTAAGAGCCATTTCGCTGCCTTCCAATGCTCTTCAATGCTCGAGAAAACTAACCGTGAATCAATCGCGACTCAAATCTGGTCTGGTGCAAACAGCCAGATACATTAACGATCCTATTAAACTCTGGTAAGGTATATTACAAGCTGGTTCAACTCCTTTTCTATTAGCAAGCTTTGATTCTCCAAAGGAGTTGACACAGGTTTTGAATAAAATCTTTTCACATTCGCATCTATTTTATCATCACTACATTTAAAATTAATCCCTGAAAAGTATTTGATAAACCTCAAATCTTTTATTTTAAATTCTTTAGACAAAGCTAATTTTACAGCACGCTTTTCATGCTCACAATTTGATAAAATAACGAAATCATCTACATAGATGGCTACAATCGTTAGGGTACTTGTGTGTCTTTTGAAACCCAATACCCGTAAAAAATACTTCTTTCTACCCTTCTATTCCAAATCCTACTGCTTTGCTTCAAACCATATATTGCGCGTTTTAAGAAAAAAACTTTTCCCATATTTTTATTAACAACGCAACCCTCAGGCTGCTCCATATAAATAGTTTCTTCCAACTTGCCATTTAAAAACGCAGTCTCGACGTCGATATGGTCGACACTCATGCCTAGCCTTACTGCAAGTGCTAGAAGTGCTGAAACTGTTAAACCTTACAGGTGAGAACGTTTCACAGTAGTCGACACCATAGCATTGTGTAAACCCTTTTATCTACGACTGCTATTGTAAATGCCCAGTATTGTACAGTTCATGGACTATGTAAATACATCATAACACACACGTATATAATGGTCCGCGATTAATGATAAGTTATGATTGATAACACACACGTGCGTTTCGTTTACGATTCGTTGAGAGCTGCTACTACGTGCTCATACGTTCAGCGCCTTCCGTGCCACAATTTTTAGTAATTTTTAGAGTTACTTATTCCAGTCACTTATTTTAGACTTACTTATTCCAGTTTAACCCAAATAAGTACTAAATAATAAGGTATGTAACCATCAAGAATGTATTTCTTTTTATTTCTTTCAAGTTAAATAATGTCGAGTAACAGTTATATATGAAAATACAAGTGTTTATTGTTTATTATAATAATGTTAATTAAATAAAAATAAATTTGTTACATCAAACATATTTTCCTTACTAAACAGAAATAAAATTTCTATTATTTAATTGATTTATTAAATTTAGTAATACTATTGCTACCACCCTTGCTTTGAATTTTGGTTTCCCTTCATTTCCCATTAATCATATTTAATCTTAAATACCCATTTATTTTTAACTATATTTACACCACCAGGCCTATCTACTAGTATCCAGGTACAGTTATTGTTTAAAGATTCTAACTCAGCCCCAATAGCTTCTTCTTCCCACCTACTAACCTCATGTATTGTTTAAGGGTTCTAATTGACTTCTACAAGAACCATAAAATAGTTGAGAGTCATTAAAGGAAAGAGGTTGTTTTCTTTCCCTCAAGGGATACCGCCTTGGCCCATCAGGAAGGTCAGCTTCATCTGCTTCTTCTGGAATCTGGTCGTCCTCAGAGCCAACTGCATCTTCAGGCTGTGAATTGTCTTCCTCTTCACTGACGGGAACCCAGTTCTGGAGTGACTGAAGCTCTAACATTATCCTTCTATATTATAGGGTCAGAAACCACTGTCATAATTTTTTCATCCTTAAAAATTTAGCATTCTGCATTCCGACTACGAACCACCTTATCTTCTTCAGAGAACCATATTCTATAACCTTCCTTCTCGTCACAATATCCATCGAAATAATATCCATGGTCACATCATATCCATACTCACCTTGTAGATTGTAGATATGGTGATGACGACTTGTACCGCGACCTTTATAGATCTATTCTACCCCACCCTCTTCCTCTAAGCGTTGGTGTACTTATTATCCAATTAGGGCGCCTCCTCTAGTCCTGATTCCTTTAGGAATTTCAGGATTTGGGTGGGATTCAAGGACTGCAACTCCTTTGTGTTCAAGCAGTGAGCCCCGAGGTACATCTGTCTCTTGCGGAACAGTGCTACGTAATCTTTGAGCAGATATATGGGGGTTTCTTCTGCTGAACCACAGAATCTGCATCCGTCATTCTCCTGTAGGCCTAGGGACTTGAGGTGTTTTCTAAGTCTGCAGTGTCCCGTCAGGACTCCTGTCAGAATTCTAAGCTTGTTCCTGTTTAGTTCCCAGCATCTCTTTGGATTGTCTCAACCCTGGAAGTTCTTGCCAGGTTTTCATCCATTGTTCTCTTATTTCTTCGTCTAAAAAAACTTTCGTTTCCGTCTATACCAGTGTGTCCTGATACCCAGTATAGCTTTACTTTATTTTCTTTTCCAAGTTTTTTTAGCTTTCACACACAGTCCCATACCAGTTTGGATCTGATGGTGTATGAGCCAATGGCCTTGATTGCTGCCTGGATATCTGACAGGATAGCAATTCGTTTTTTGCGATGATTCCTGTCTAGGTTAAATGCTTGGAAGATACTTGGGAATGTTCCCATGGATTCGAAGTATTTGGTACGAGTTCCAAACACTACTGCACCAGTACCTTCCTTTGTCTTCGAACCATCTGTATACCACTTGATAGCATTTCCCTCTATGTGGTATGCTGAGGATTCATCGCTCCAATCGGCTTTACTACTACACATTGCTGTGTACTTTTTCTCGAAATGGTATTTGCATACCATTTCGTCTTTTGGTGCTTCCAGCCAAGGGATCTTGGCAGCGGGGCTGTTTCGATCTCTGCTCCCGATTATTTTACCTCTGCCTATTCCTTCCTTGCTGAACCTTACAATCGCCGATCTGGCGACCCTCTCCACGACAAGGTGCAGCGGAGTCAGATCCAGCAGCTCCATTGCTGCTGTCGGGCACGACCCCATCGCCCCCGTGATGCAGACACATGCCAGTCTTTCAATCTTCTCAAACTGTTTCCTCTTAGAGGCCAGCTTTGTTCTACTTCCCCACACAACCGCCCCATAAGTGATCGCAGGTCTCACTACCATGGTGTACATCCATCGCAGGATTGTGGGGTTAAAACCCCCATGTTTTTCCTGCCAGATTTCTGCACACCATTAGAGCGCGTTTGGCTTTACCTACCGCTGCCTCAGCGTGTATATTCCATAGGAGTTTGCTATCTAGAGTGATACCCAGATACCTTATCTCCTGTTTGTCGCTTCACCTTAGGAATGTGTACATAACACTCCGTTCCAAACACTTTGAGGTGGCGAAATGACTCGAACTTCTGACCAATTCATAATTCGAAAGGTGATTTCTCTTTCAATTGGGTAGGTTACTTCTATTAATAACGAAAACAGCCGTGTTCACGGCTTACGCCCATAGTTTGGTTGGCAGTCCTCTTGCATGCATCATGAGTGCGGTTCTCTCTTTCTGCAGATCCGTTTTGTTCATGGCATGAAAATGCGAAATTTTATGCTATGCTCTTCAAGGATTCTCCGAAGTTTTGCATTCACTGATAAAAACTTTTAAACATCTCGACACTTCATTTTTCATTCGAAGGAAAAACACTCTTCGAAACCTTGAAAAATCGTCTTTCAAGCATAGAAAGTACCTTGACTTTCCAATTGAAGCTTGTTCCATGGGCCCACACAAATCGGCATGTTTTAATTAGCTTACCTGGAGAACTCTGCCGATTTTCTCTTATGAAATGATGCCCTCTTTTGTTTGCCATAAACGCAACCCTGAGAAAAAACATCTGAAGACACTGATGTCTCAATCATTTGGTTATTTAGCACCCTTTTTACATGTTGCGTGGTCCAAGCGTTCGTGCCATAACTTAAGAGACTCCTTCTTATCTGCCAACAGTGCCTGCCCTGAGTTCCGAACTCTCATGTCCAATGCGTACAAGCCATTGCTGGTCGCACAGCCAGTGATCCTCGTTGCAGCAGTATTTTTATTGTAAAATCTGCAACTCTTACCAGAAACTTCAAATTTATAACCTCTTTTTGCAATTAAACTGACATGGCACGTACCAAACTGACACGTACCAAAAATTCTCAAGTTAATTTGGTTCCCATTTATTACCATCAACCAAAATTTCAATGTTTATGTTCCCTCGGCCTTCAACCTGAGCAACTTGTTGTTTCCAATTCTAACTTGTTGAGGAACCTCAAACGTTTGTAGCCAACAAACCATTCCTTTACTCTGCACATATGCTGTGAGGTACCTGTATCTGCCACCCAGATCCCTGACTCTTTTCCGCCAGACGTGCAGACGAAAGCTGCGCCAATTCATTTCATTTTATTTCATAGGGCAATCCTTGGCGATATGATCTTCCTGGTGACATTTAAAGCATTTTAGTACCTTTTTGCTTTGTTTTTCTCTCTTTTGGTTACCAAAACTTTGTGTTTGCACCTACGGAGTAACTAATACAACAGGTTTTTCTTGCTTCTCAGCCAACCTCATTTCAATCAACCTTAACCTTTCTATCAAAAGGTTGATTGTTCTGCCTTTCACATCAATTGACTCCCAAACACTTTAGAATTCAAAATATTCAGGGGGCAAGGTCGACATAATCCTACACATGAGTAATTAATCGGTAATTTCGTCTTAGCAATTTTTTCAAGTTCGTCATTCAATTCACAAAAAGTTTTTTGTAGCTACGTGTGTTGCAATCCCATTATTATGAAACGATTCTTTAAAAAACTCCTCCATTAGACGACCAATTCCTTGACCAGAGAACTGTTCATAGACACTTCTCAAGTTTGTCCACGTATCACAAGAAGTGCTTCATGTAGCTGTTAATTCAATGTTGCTCTCATTCAACGATCCAACAATTATCAATTTGGCCAAGGCATCCCTTTATCCTTTTTAAAAAATCAGGATCCTTTTCTTTTCCTGCCTCCGCTTCATGCATTGTAATCGCGCCAATTGCATCATAACAATATTGGTGAAATAAAATTAGTTCTACTTGCCTTTTCTACTTTGACAAGTTTCTTGCTCCTTCAAGTTTTTCTATTTGTTAGAACTGAATTTTTTAGAATTCAGATGTGAGACTGAAAAACTCGCAGTTCTTTTGTTTTTGGTGTGTTTTATTAATTTGTAAGATTTTATTATATCCCATTCTTGTTTTTTGGTTTTGAATTTAAAATGGAAACAGTAGCGGTATTAAAATTTAAAAAAAATATTCAGATGTAATATATAATATTTGCGTATAATAGCTGGAGAACAGTAAAATGGAACACCCAGTATACGTGTATATAAATTGAAAACATGGTTATCCTAAAAATAAAGGTCATACTTAAATATTATGAAGCTAAAACTATTTCCGAAATAAAGCCGAATACGGCCACTTCTGTTAAAAATAGTATTTTTTATCAAATTATGAAATACCAATCATAGAAATTATCCGAGCTTGTGTCCTTGGCAATAAAAGTTGATAAAATTTTATGTAAATGTATAATGCCTTTGTTTAAACAAATGACTTTGTAGGAATTTTAAAATAGTGTGTAATAAGATAGATATCTAATATTCTTTATATATTTTCAGTAATTAGTAATATTAATCGCCTGTTTAATTAAATATTAAATAGCTTGTTATTACAGATATATCGAGTTATTTCTAGAGCGAAATAATTTGGCAATTATCTATTTCTTTTCTATAACGACTTTAATGGAGAAAAAGGAAATGAGAAAACTTTTTTACGAATTTTCTGAAATAATGTTATTTTTGTTCTGTAATTTTCTGTTGCATAACAAGAAAATCTTTTAATATAGCCATATTTTAAAATCAATCTCTTACACCTAAAGTTTTTATGTATCATTTTATGATGTTAACATTTTTATCTACGACCACTATTGTAAATGCCCAGTATTGTACAGTTCGTGGACTATGTAAATACATCATAATACATACGTATGTAACAGTCCGCGATTAATGATAAGTTATGCTTGATAACACACACACGTGCGTTTGGTTTACGATTCGTTGATAAGTTGAGAGCTGCTATTACGTGCTAATACGTTCAGCGACCCCCGTGCCACAATTCATACTAACGGAAATTGACATTGCGTACATTGGGTTGCCTATATCTATGCACAGTATTTGGTTCCAGTTTAACCCAAATAAGTACTAAATAATAAGGTATGTAACCATTAAGAATGTATTTCTTTTCATTTCTTTCAAGTTAAATAATGTCGAGTAACAGTTATATATGAAAATACAATTGTTTGTTGATTATAATGTTAAATAATGATAATTAAATAAACATAACCAAATAAGAAATAAAATTGTTAGATCAAACATATTTTTCTTATTAAACAAACAAATTAGTGTGGTCGTATATAAAGTATAGTACATAACTCGAGTTGTAAGGCAATTACATACTCGCGGAATTACGCAAACTGTTCGTACGTAACTTTTCCCCTCGTACGCAATATGCTTCTTACAACTCTCGTTATGTAATATACTATTCCATAACCCGAAAAACGATTTCTGTAATCTAATCTTGCACGATTTTGCGGTGTGCAGCTTCACATTGTCATGCATAATTGTTCTCGAATGTAGTCGACATAAGGTACCACATCATCATCATCAATCAGCCATTTGTGTCCACTGTTGGATATAGGCCTCCCTTAGATTTCTCCATTTCTCCCTACCTTGTGCCTCCCGCATCCAGTTTCCAGTGATGCGCTTAATATCGTCGGACGATCGTGTCGGGGGGCGTCCTCTGCTTCTGAATACAAGTTGCCTGGGACGCCATTCGATTATCCGTTTCGTCCACCTATCATCCGCTATCCTGGCAATGTGGTCGGCCCAGTTCCATTTCAGTGTTTGAATCCTTTCCACTACATTTGTGACGCTTGTTCTTTGTCGTATTGTTAGGTTTGGGACTTTATCTCGTAGTGATATTCCTAACATCGACCTCTCCATAGCTCTTTGGCAGACTTGTATTTATCTAACTTGTATTTATCGTTTACTAAGATATTACCGCTTGCGACCAGGTTGATCATGAATTGAGTTTTGTTGGTTGTGTCCAACCTTGTGGGAGGTCGCGTATAGCGTCTCCAGCATACGTGTAGCCTCGCCTAGGTCCTCCGCAATTATGACGATGTCTGCAAATTTTAGATGGCTCAGTTTTTCGCCGTTTATATTGATGCCTTTTGTTTCCCAGTCCAATTCCTTACTTACGTGCTCTAATAACGCCGTGTATAGTTTTGGGGAGAAATGTATAGTTTTGTATCTCATTGGCGTACTCCGCGTTTTACTCTGAACTTGTTGGTATTCTCGTGTAGTTTTACGCTGGCAGTTGCCTAAGTTTCATAAGTTTCTTTTATTAGTGTGAGGAGTTGTGGTGATCTATTCTACATTCCGCGAGTGCTTCAAAGACTTTACGTTGGTCTATTTGGTCGAAAGCTTTTTCGTATTCTATGAAAACTAGGACCAGTGGCTTGTTGTACTCTATACACTTCTCAATCAGCGTTTTAATCACATGCAGATGCTCGTTTGTCCCAAAACCAGATCTGAAACCCGCTTGCTCACGCGGTTGATAGAAGTCTAACTTTGGTGTTAGGCGCTTCGTTATTATCTTGCTGAAGAGTTTAAATATGTGTGGTAGGCGACTGATAGGACGGTAATTTGCTAGTTAGTCGTGTGTTTTGGTGTCTCATTTTTTATGCATAATTGTGATTACCGCATTGTTCCAGTTTGATGAGGTTTCTCCTTTCGCTAAACATACGTTGTATAGTTTTTTGATTGCTATTATGACCATTTCTCCGCCTGCTTTTATTGCTTCTATTACAAGCCCATCTTTCCAGCCCAGAGTTCTTGATTTCTTCTACCTTTATTTCAGGTATGTCCTCGAAGCCTTGATTGAGAATTTTTGGTATAGTAGGGGCATGTGTGTTTTCCTCGTTTACACTGTTTAGTTCGGGATAGAAGTTCTCCACTGCCAGGAGGATTTGCTTTGACAATCTCTCCCTGGTCATTTAGGAGCTTGTTGATATTATTTTTCCCCAAAGCTAGTTTTTGTCTCATTACCTTCATTACCTTCATTACCATCTTATTTTGCTCTATAACTTCAGAGATAATGTTAGTGTGGTACTTTCGGATATCGTTTCTGGCTGATCTTGAGATTTTCTTACTTAGTTCTCTTAACTCGTCCGTTTTGTTACTGTATTTGTTCCTTAGTTCTCTTCTTTTTTCCATCTTTTGTATCATGGCTGAGTTTTCCTTTATCCCTAGGTTCTTTAATACAGTATTTCTCCTGTGCCTTTTTGAGGATATCTGCTATGATGTTGTTTTGTTCGTCAGTATCTGTTTGTTCTTCGGCTACTGTGCTACTTTCCAAGTGTGTTTCGATGTACTGCTTATATGCGTCTGGTTCTCTTATTTCAGTCTAGTTTTAACCTTTCCTTCTTGTTGTTGATAACATTATAGTTGATAATGTCGATGTACCTAGTACCCGCTAAACCCTCTTCCGTGACCACGGGCGCCCCTAATGATAACAGGGTTGGTTCGTGCTGCCATAGAAATTGCACCCAGGATCATACAGGAACGACCTCCATAAGCAGTCCACTCTTCAGTGCAGCATCTTTCAAATCGCTCTCTTGGTGTCCGGTACACTTTTCTTCTTCGGTCGCTACCATAGAGCATATTCAGGTCTCATCTGAGAAGTGACGAGAACCCCATTGTTCCAAGGTCCAATCTAAATGATCCCTTGCAAAACGCAGGCGTGCTTGACAATGAGCTGGGGTAAGTTTTTGATAAACTGCAGGTGTCTTAGGGGTCAAGTTACTTTCCTGCAGTCTTCGTCTTACTATCCAGTGACACTCTTCGTACTTCACGGAGCTATTGTTGTAGTTGAACAGCATTAAGGTGACGATTCAGTGGCGGCTCGTGGATGATGTTTGTGCGAGGGCTGGAAAAAATTATTTCTACGAGTTGAAAAACCCGCATTTTCATTGACATATACAGAACATATTGAATTTTTTAATTCAGTGACAACCTGTTAATGCTTCATATAAATGTTGAAATTAAATTAAATTTTCGGTCATAATTATTTGAACGACTGTGACACTGGACAAATTTTTAAATCTGGAGTTAACCTAATGATTTAATTTCAATTTTTTCTTGAAATTTCAGTCGTGCAAAGTTCTTTCTTTTACAAATGCATAATTGAATTTTTTGCTTCGTTCATTTCTATAAAAATGTATTTAAAATTAGATTCAATAAATAAATTCAAAAATAACTATCTTACTTCCTATGTGTATAGTTAAAAACTACTTATTTATTAATACTTTGTTTTAAATTGTCCACTTTTCAATTGTCCACCAATTAATTATCCACTTAAGGTTCTTTGCCGTTGTCGAAACTCGAGTTCTTAGACACAAACATTATTATACATAACATTATAACATGCCTAAAATACAGAGTGCGGACTGCAATGTTTGCAGCCCACGATATACATATTACACAAACGTATATCGCGGGTGGGGGTAACCAGCTCAATAAACTAACTACGCTGCGAGACTCGGTCTGCACTGACTGCAGCCCGAGATATGAATATACAACCGCACTAAATTACACAATACACACATACAGAGCGCCTGTCGAGGTATTTATTACCTACAATTAAAAAAAAAAATATACTACGAACGGAAAAATATGTTTTTGTAAAATAATTGTATACTACCGGAATAGTTTATAATAATTAAAAAAATGTTTTAATTTTGGCGGCAGGGCTGCAGCACTACAGCCCTTATGGGAGAGCCGCCACTGTGACGATTTCTTAATGATGCTGAGACAATAAAGCGGCCATCCCCAGCCGTTGTAAATCTCTTTCTGCCTTTACCAGGTCGTCTATGAAAGGATTCAGTCTCCCCATAACGTTGGAGCACTCTTCGATCTGCAGCACATGTCGTATCACAGTTGTCGAGCAACAGCTCGCTAGCTAAATCCATTTTCGATTTCGGGAACGTACCTGGGGTACAGCTTATCTGTTCCCCTGGGATCAGATACCACGGCATTCCAAGTGGAAATACACGCCAAAGCTCAGTGGTTTGAAATTCCAAAAAGCTGGCCAAAATATGAAGGAACCGTCCAAATATCGTGATTTTTTGTCTCCTTACATTTTTGAGGTCGCTGAACACGAAACTGAATTCAAAATTTCGAAATTCTAAATGGC
The DNA here is from genome assembly GCA_944588485.1 of Phosphuga atrata. Classification (NCBI taxonomy): domain Eukaryota; kingdom Metazoa; phylum Arthropoda; class Insecta; order Coleoptera; family Silphidae; genus Phosphuga; species Phosphuga atrata. The sequence goes on from OX155909.1 coordinate 3,112,792, forward strand.
GGACGCAATATGGCGGATAATTTTTCGAAAAAGCATTCAATTTAGTTGAACCTGTAAATGTCACCGATCACAAAACTGAATTCAAAATGACGGCCAATGGAAGGCGGATAATTTTCCGAAAAAAGCATTTAATTTTGTCGAAAATCGGGATGTAGAGGTTTGTGAGGTCACTGACAACGAAATCAAAATTACTTTTTTGGGAAAATTAATAATATTTTTTGGGAAAATTATCCGCCATCTATTCTTTGTATCTAATTTTGAATTCAGTTTCGTGATCGATGACATTTACAGTCGCTAAATCTCGACTTTCAACAAAATTGAATGCTTTTCTCGAAAAATTATCCGCCATATTGCGTCCGCCATTTTGAATTTCGAAATTTTGAATTCAAATCACGAAATTTGATGAAAAATTATAACCGAAGCCGAACGCGCAGCCACGCGTAGTTAATTTTTGGATATGTTCTGAATAAATGTCTAACAAGGGGACCATCAATACTGTAAATCACGGATTTTGATGCGTTTCAAATATGTTGTAGGGGTATATGCCCTGAGTACCAGGCTATCTGATTTTCATCCAGCGGGCCTTGGTTTTCGAGAAAATCGATTTTGAAATTTTCCCGCCAAATACCCGCTTTGTATACCCGCAACTTCATCTATTTTCCAACCAAGCGTGCGTAGCGCAGTTGTTAAGGTGTACCGCTTTCGCGGTAGAGGTACCGAGATCAAGTCATCCTTGTGCGGTAATTTTGTTCAATTTTGTTTTACAGATTATCAACAAATAGTGTAATTTATTGTGTGTGAATATTATTAAGGAATATTGAATTTTCAATTTTTTTAAATATGCATTTTGTTCGTAGTTCGTGGTTGTTTAAAAAAAACCCTCATCAAAGCATTGAAAACATTTACCCTAATGCAAATAAACAATCGGCCGTAATTTTCGAATTTGCATTTATTATCGTGTTGTTAGCAAATACCATAAAATTGTCGGCTTCGCTGGGAGGGAAGGTGGTTGAAATCAGTAAAATAACATCGTATAGAATATAAACGGACTTAAAATAATTTGGGAAAAAGAAATTTTAACATAACCCGTGAAATACATGGAGCTGTAATATTTGAATAAACATAACAGAGATTGGGTGTAGGTAGCAACCGTGGTTGAAATATTTGAAACTTCAACGAACTACGAACGAAATGCATATTTAAAAAAAATGAAAATTCAATATTCCTTAATAATTTTCTATAATTTACACTGTTTGTTGATAATCTGTAAAACAAAATTGAACAAAAATATCGGTCGGGCAGGACTTCAACTGCGTACCTCTACCGCGGAGCCGTACACCTTAACCACTGCGCTACGCACGCTTGGTTGGAAAATAGGTGAAGTTGCGGGTATACAAAGTTGGCGGGAAAATTTCAAAATCGATTTTCTCGAAAACCAAGGCCCGTTTGATGAAAAGCAGATTGCCTGGTACTCAGGGCATATACCCCTACAACATATTTGAAACGCATCAAAATCCGTGATTTACAGTATTGATGGTCCCCTTGTGAGCAACAATTTGAATTTGGTTTAAGAGCCCGGGTCGACCAGGGTTTTGACTTATTGCTATATTTTCCAAAACGTCATCAAGAAAAATTATACTATTTCAAATTCAAATTTTAGTTACCATCTAGAGAAGAATCCATTTTTCAGAATCCAAATTTTCCCGAGTTTTCCCGATTCTACAGCCGTTTGCACTTCGTGTTACTTACGACGAGCAACGAGCAAATAATGCGTAAGGCCGAATACCGCCAATGGTCATAATAGATGCAACTATTCCAACCATTAAAAGTCTCTAGAAAAAAAATATTTTTTTCCACTTTTGACCAGCTTTTTGTGATTTCCGACCGCTGTGCAATGCGATCTGTGCCCGTGAAAATCTAATGATGGACTATAAAAGTAGAAACTTCCGCATTTTCACGAACAGTTAGGCTGCTATACATGCCTTAACGTGACATGAGATAAAATCCGAAAAAACATGGAACTGCCTCCAGAACCTCAAGGTTCTGGTAAGAGACAACAAGGTCTCACTTTCTTGGGTATCGAGGACAGCGAACTTGTGGGAAACGAAATGGCGGACAAGTTAGCAAAGGATGGTGCTAACAAAGCAAACATAAGTGCTAGCAGGGTCCCTAACATTAAGGAGATCTGCAGTCCGACTTTTTTAGCACATTCTTGGAGAGTTTTAAGTTGCTTTATTGCTGTGACTTCATCGCAGGACAGAAGGGCCAGGTCATCTGCGAAGGCTAAGCTAGGAATTTCGAGCTTATTTTTCTGTGTCCCAATGCTTACTGATTTCCAGCTATTTTGTGCTTTCAGTTCTTTTTCCCATTCCCTCATCACCTTATCTAGGACAAGGTTGAAGCGGATGGGTGACAGTCCATCTCCTTGCCGGAAACCAGTTTCTATCAGGAATTCGTCTGAGGTTTCACTCATGAATTTTATTCTTGATTTCGTATCAGTGAGGGTCTGTTTAGTGAATTTTAGTGTTTTGGTGTCTAGTCCCTGTTCTTTCAGGACGCTGCACAGGGATTGTCAATCAATTGGATCATAAACCTTCTTGAAATCTACGAAGACTCTTGAAGATGATTGGGAAGTTTTTGAGGGCCCTGAATTTTAGAGCGGTTTTTAGGTTGAATATCTGATATTCAACCTTGATATTCGCCAATCTTATAGCCGAGTTGTTCTTGTAGTCGTTTAAACAGGCATGTAGAGAAGAGAAAATTGTAGTCTTCAAGGAGTGAGGTTCCACTGTAGTTATTTACATCTCTTTTGTCTCCTTTTTTGTGGAGTGGGTGAATCAGAGCCCATTTCCAGTCTATGGGGAGTTTTTCCAGATTTCCTGTATAATTTCTGTAAGTTCCTTGAGTGAATTTGGACCTAGGTTTTTGAGGAGTTCTGCCACAATCCTATCGCTTCCCGAGGTTCTGTTTTTTAATATTGTTCACCGTGCTATAGTGCTAGTTCTTGGCAGTTTTCTTCATTAGTAAGGGTCAATTTCCCATATTTTGTATCTCTTTATCACAGTTATGGTATTAGAAAATTAGTAAAACAAATCACGACCCCCAGGTGCGATAAACCAGTGCGAGGTTACCATCCCCATATAGACCCTTTTGTTCTCTTAAATAACATTTAAAAAACCATAGCCCATAATATAATCTGTAAATGGGTAGCTACTAAGCACCGGCTACAGTGGAATACCAGTGCGCACAGGCCATTGCCCTCTACGAGAACATCTGCACAAATTGGGGATCTGGAGAGATGAACCACTGTGCAGACTATGCTATGAAGAGGAGGTAACTGCCTCTCAAGTAATCTCACATTGTGAAGCAATTGCACGTAGGAGACACGAGGTTAGCATTAAAGCAAATGCGATCCCCGTCAAACTAAGGTGACCAGACGTACTGCTTTCGGCAGTACAGTACTTCTTTGAGATAGTCTGTACTGTCCAATTTTTAGGCACTATATCTGTACTGCCTTCCTTATAGAATGCACTGCTTGTACTACTTTGCATGATATTGTAAAACTAAATAAGAATAACTGTGTTTTTATGCATTTTCAAAGCGAATGCCAAATCAAGACAAGCTGTTGCATTTAATATCACTATTAAAGAAATTTAAAGCTCTAAAGTGTCAGCTCTTCCGAGGTGAAAACTGTCTTAAATAATGTGTTGGAGCAAATAGTCGCTAGATATAATACGGGATTTGTTCCATTAAAGTTAACGCAGAAACTCGATACAATCGAAGAGTCAACTTCAATAAAATTAAATCAAATAAAAATTCCTTTGAATAAGTAAAAAATGGACTGATTGTTTCACATTTTTGGATGGATATTAAAATGCCAAATGAAGACGGTTTTTTGAAAACGATTTTGATTTACGGTGAAAGAAAACCACAAAATTGTTATCGATGATAATAAACTCTCCGATGAAGGTAAGCGGAGTATTGCTCCACGGAAAAAATAAATGAATGGAAGAACTTAAAAGTACTTGTTGAATTTGCAATGTGTTTGCCGGGTACCAATGCGACAGTTGAATGAGTATTTTCAATCATCAATGATTTCTGGAACAGCTGAACATCAAGATTAAACATAAAAACCTTATCAGCAGTGGCTTGAGTGAAGGCGAATCTCCAGTATATATGTGAAGCATTTTTTAATGTTTTAAATGAAAATGAAACATTATTTTGAAAAAATTCATTCAATGAAAAATATAGTTATAAAAAATAAAAATGATTCAAATATTTCCTTTCTCCATTTTTTTTGTAAAGCACATGCACAACCATTACCCCTACATCCGTCTAAAACCCTGCTTATCAAAGTCTACAAAACCAGAAAAGACTACAAATTAACGAAGCAGTTCAATCATTACTCCAAAACAGAAGGTTTTATGTGGAACTTTAAAATAAAAAAAGCCGCTGGAGAATCCAAAGAAACGGTCCCCCACAAGGTAGTGTTCTGGCCCTCACTCTATTTAATATATACACCAATGACCATAGCCTATAACAGAAAACGCCAAACACTACGTGTACGCTGACGACCTGGTTATCACAGTTCAAGGTAAGACATTCGGGGTGATAGAGGTAGAACGGGGTGATAGAGGTTACATAGAAAACTAACTTACAAACTGTCACAAGAACAGACAAAATGTAGTTGCTAAAAATAAAACGGTGCAAAACCTCAATTCCAAGTTTTCAAATCCAAGTTCAAGAGAACATCTACGCAAGCCCTCTGTTTTTCAACTGCAGAATATGCCTGCCCAATCTGGTGCAGATCAAGCCATGCAAAACAAGTCGACATCGTCTTAAACCAAACCAAGTGAAAGAAGAATATTATGCACTTCATCACCATGTCCCTTATGGCCAAGAACAGCAACGGAAAAGGCTCAAATCAAGGGAAAAAACCTAACCTAACGAAATATAATTTGCATATGTGTAATCAGCAGTAAAAATGCTTTCATAAACGTTGCTGTAACTCAAAAAAATATCATATTTCGCATTTCGTCGATTCCGCGGTTCAGACTCTCCGTGTCGATGGTATTTCTTAACTGAAAGCTTCCTAAGGAATATTATATACGTCTTCCGACTAATTTTGGGACGTTGAATCGATTGGTGAAGACTAGAAGTCTCTGTGGTGAGCCGTTCAACAGTTATGACAGCGTCAAATCAGTCGGAAATGTGAGATGGTGTACAGCGAAAAAGTATATAAAACTTTGAAGCATGGAACCGCCCGACAGCTTTCCTATCAACGAAAGCCCCTGTACAGGGTCAAATTTGGACTGGAAGACATGGAGAACGCTAAACAGAATACGAACCGGTGTGCCAACCAGTGAAAACAAACAAACGAAAGTGGAAAATTGAGGAAGACCAAGAATGCCTCTGTGAATGTGGTGAGATACAAATCATGGGCCACCTGCTGGAATGCACATTATGCCCTGCAACGTACTCCATAGATGATATGTGGATTGCAAGTGAAGATGCCATAGGCGTAGCCCGGTACTGGGCAGAAAAACTTTGAATGCAATGATTTCGGACTCGAAAAAGTAAAGTAAGTGGTACAATGTACTGCTTTCGCGTTTAAAAAATCTGGTCACCTTACGTCAAACACATGGCGCATAGACTAGAACTAACACATGGGCTGGATCTATTCGCATGTACAGAACATAGGTTATGTTTATTTAATTAACATTATTTAACATTATAATAATGGTTACCTACTTTATTATTTAGTACTTATTTGGGTTATACTGGAATAATATTGCTCATATATATATATAGGCAACCCAATATACGCCTTGTCAATTTCCGTTAGTTTGAATTGTGGCACGGGGGGCGCTGAACGTATGAGCACGTAGTAGCAGGTCTCAACTAATCGTAAACCAAATGCACGTGTGTGTTATCAATCTTAACTTAACATTAATCGCGGACTGTTACATACATGTGTGTTATGATGCATTTACATAGTCCACGAACTGTACAATAATGGGCATTTACAATAGTATTCAATATTTTTCGCAACGAATACATTGAACAAAAAGTAGCATAGATAAAACAGCCGCAGATCACATATTATGCTTGCACGACTATAGGCGTACATACAACATCAGCATCAAGCTGTAATACAACATTAGCACTCTTTAATCAGAGGAAAATAAAATCTGCTGATATAGTCCGAAAAAAAGTTTTAAATGAGCTTGTCCAGGTATATACAAAAACCAAAATCCTGACCCTTTTGTGATTCATCTACATTTTCGGATAAATTTAAACCATTAACTATATAGGTTTTTTAACTCTTATAAATCCATAGATTTTATCTATACCAGGGATCGGAAACCTTTTTATCAGGAGGGCATATTTTAGAAATGTGAGTTCGGCGGGCAAAAATATTAAACACATATTTTTGTTACATAAAGTTTTAAAACATAGATCCTTACTTTTGTTCGCGAAAACAAATTGTGTACTTCTTCAATAACTTTAATAACTTCAATAACTTTTATTTGTACAAACTTTAAACAAATGGAACACAGCCTGAATATATAAATATATTCAGCCTTTCCGGGGCTCTATAACATTTATTGAGTCTTTTTTGACTACCAAAGCAAATCTCACATGAAATTTGTAAGTTATTTTACAGCTTTCAGTCCACCTTCGTGGCACTCATAAAAACAACATTGTTTTTAAGATCATGTCTTTCCGATACCTTAAGTGCATAGCCATCTGTGGACGCGTTTCGAGAATTATCTCTCATCAGCACAGCTTTGCTTCCATGAAAAATAATTTGTAAACCACTTACTTGAAAACCCACGTGGTGTTTATAATTTTGACATTTTTTGAGAGAGACATAAACTTAGCAGGTTAATGATTGAACTGATAAGATAGAATTGGTGAAACCTTCCTACGTTATATATAATCATACAATAGATAATCTTACAAATTTCATGTGAGATTTGCTTTGGTAGTCTTAAAAAGACTCAATAATTGTTATAGAGCTCCGGAAAGGCTGAATATATGTATATATTCAGGCTGTGTTCCGTTTGTTTTAAGTTTGTATGATTATCTATAACGTAGGATGGTTTCACCAATTCTAACTTTTATTTGCAATAATAAATGTTGGGACAAAATTTATAAAATATTTGAACAGGGGGCACTTCAAAATGGCCTTGCGGACACCGCGTTGCCGACACATAAATTGTATTCATTTTTTCGTTTCGTTGGTAGTTTGCTTGTCGCAACAAGCGAGATTTCAATAAAATCAATAAATTGCGTAATAATATCAGTCATGTAATGTAATAATGTTCTTTTTATTTTTAGTAAAACTATTAATCAAACTTGTTTGATACAATATTCATTTCAATTAGATTTATTACACGTACAATTGTTATTTTTATTATATAAACCTAATTAAATATTTTCAATGCGAAGAAACATTTAATTTAATGATTTATAAACGCAAGTGGGAAATCCGTGGCTACTTGTTATCATTAATAAATAAAATGTAGTCTCCGTTCCGCCTACGCAAGAATAATAGTAACCCTCACCCTTATATTTAGGGGAAGAATGGACGCGACGCTTGCGCTGAATAAGGTTCCGACGCCAGTACGAAGTATAATCACGCGACTCGGCGCCCTGGTGTGTTGTATTCGGTGTGATATTAAAAAACATTTTTTATAATTCTCTAAAAAAAAATTAATAAAAAAGGGATGTATTTAGAATATGCGTACAAAGGATTCTTGTGGGGTGGTTTTATATAGGTGACGTCTTGGATCTTCTAAAAATATAGGTAGAATTTTGTTTTATAGAAATCATATTTATATATGTAATAAACATTATGTAATAATTATTTATGTAATGCTTAGTTGCTCGCAAGGCGCTAATTTCTGAAAATCTGGTACAGTGGTGTGCGAAAGTGATGTAAACATTGCACCTATACGTCCGAAATATGGATAAAATATTTCTATAACAACTCGACTCCTTGAATTTCCATAACGTCATAAAATCATGGCTTTAAACAAATGATTTATTTGTACATTATACGATAAAAACACTCATATGCTTACTAAATGTAAAAACTCTACAGTGTATATTTTGACTAGTAAATGCATACATTGTATAATAATCCTGAAACGCTTCCTAACTGAGGAACAGCCCTTAATAGGGGGTGGTATCACACAACATTTTTGCTAATATTTCAGACGCAACTAATGATAATTGATTCAAATTTTGTCTGTACTACCTACTGATGCCGAACCACCGTTTGTGCTAATTTTCGTTTTGATAGCCAACCAGTGGCGGTACATACGCCGAATGACCTTTGTATTTACGCCGAACGACCCATTTTGTTTTCCATACATCAATGAATAATCTACTATTTACTATGACATTTATTTCTACTGCAACAGATAAATTGCATGTGATATTTACGCATTATGTCATTATCAACTGTGATATGTATTTTCTTAATACCGAGAATATATATATAGTATATATGTATATATATATATATATATATATATATATATATATATATATATATATATATATATATATATATATATATATATATATATATATATATATATATATATGTATATATACCGGGTGGTCCATTTAAGTGAAGACATTGAAATATCTCGAAAAATAAACATTGTACGAAAAAATTTCCCAAATAAAAACTTAATATTTGAAAGGGGGTTATGCACTGGTGCTAAAGTTAGAACTTCTCCTAGAACATAGAACATATATAGAACATATATAGAACATATATATATATATATATATATATATATATATATATATATAAATTTGTATTATATAATAAACAGTAAACAAAATTTGTATTATATCAACAATTTTACATTGTTTTGACATTGTTATTTTAATTCCGAAATATTAAAGGCTTTTTTATTACTAAAATTTTGACGCACGGACAACATACGATGAGCGTAATTTATTGGAAAAAGGTTCATAATATAGGTTTATAATAGATATAAGATATTTGGGTCATAATAGAAGATAATCTAGCAGCTGCCAAATAATTATACATTTTATGATCAGAGCCAGCCGAATTGGTATAACATTATTTTATACCTATTCCGAATAGGCAATAAATTTTTTTTGTTGGCATAAAATGCACTTGACGTCAGGCTGGGGCGACAAGCCGGTCGCTATTCTCTGTCGCAACTAATGGATCATGACAACCTCACTTGTATCGGTAAATGCTAGGGCGTATGCAAATGGACGAGGGCTACTGGACTTAAGGGCGGAATCAGTTAAAGATGCTAGCCCAGTGTAAAGAAGTGCCACTACGTATTGCTACGCTGAACATCGGAACTCTAACGGGACGTATCCGCGAACTAGCTGATATGCTCAAAGGACGGAAAGTGGATAACGCCTGTATACAGGAAACTCGATGGAGAGGACAGAAATCCCGTGAAATAGGAGACCCTACTATGGACACATTCTCAAGTGTTATATCCATTACACTTGAGAATGTGTCCATAGTAGGGAAATATGGTATGTTCTGGCCCCTTCGCACTCCTCGCCAAGGTTAACCTTGATAAAATATATAAACAATCATGTCCAGATTAAAAATTACACCCGCTGAAATAATTTAACTATTGTACAACTACAGCAATAAGAAACGCAGTATAATCATTTTAGTGTTTTGAACTGTAAACGCGCGCTAGAATGGAATGTATGAATTGTGAAATAGTTGATAAGAACCGCCGAGTCAGCATTTTCCTGTTTCAAATTGTTTAATTTTATCTTTATACATTCGGAATGCTATTGATATTTAAGCCTGAGCTCTAAATTCATCGGCATATCAACAATTAAAACTGTATCTCTGCAATAAATGTGTAAAAGTTTTCGCAAGCAAGGATAATCTTGATAAAAATATGATGATAGAAATATGTGATTATAAAAAATGTATTACAAATGCACCGTGAGTGGTGAGGAGGCGCCAGAACATACCATCTTTCCCTACTGTCCATCATACGTTGCGCTTCTTCTGCTGTGTTTGCCAAAAAACAAGGTCATCTGCATATTGCAGCTCAGTGAGGGATCTCTTGCGTTCATTTTTCTGGACTTTAAGACGCGCAAGGTTATGTAATCCACTGTCAAAGTGATATCAAATGTCAAAACCACGGCCCTGAAGCACTCGGTCCAAGCATAGGAGAAACGCAGTCATGAAAATATTGAAAAGAAGAGGTGATAATACGCAGCCTTGCCTTTTTTTTTAAGTTTGGTTCGATGTGATTACCGAGTTTGCCGACCCTTCGAACACTGCGGCCTATTGGTAGCCTATTGTATTCTATCACATGCTCTTAGGCCCAGAAAACCTTTTGTTATAGTAAATTGCGCTAATTACCATTTTTCACATTTGTCTTTCTGGAACAAATGCGGCCGGACGCTGGGAATAGAACTCGGGCCTCTATACTCGTCAGTTAGCGCTCTAACATGAGGCCACGAGCGTCACCACTACGCCACTCGCGCCGGCCAGCCTTGCCTTACGACATTAGAAATGTTGAAAGAGCCGGTAATATCGCCAACTGAAATAGCTTGTGCCTCGTTGTCCATATGAAGATCGGCAATTATATTCACTAGCTTTGCAAATTGATTTGGCAAATTGACAGCCAAATCTTAAGAGTATTTGCCACAGGGCTTGCCTGTTCACCATGTCGAATGCCTTCCGTAGATCCACAAAAATAGCAAACATAGAAGAATGCTGCTCCCTCACTTTTTCCTGGAGCTGTCGAAGTCTGAACATCATATATGTTGTCCCTCTGTGCGGGTGGAAACCAGATTCTCTGTTTGGTAGGATTGACTCTAAAGCAGGCTATATACGGTTAGAGATCACCCTTGCCAGTATCTTACCAGCTTCACAGAGAAGGGAGATGCCACGGTAATTGGTGCAATGTATTCCATTCCCTTTCCTCTTGTATATATTGACAATTAGAGAGTGCTTTAAGTCAGCGGGAGATTTTTCAGAATCCCAGATTTGTTTAAATAGGGTGAGAATTTTATTATGTATGGGAGTACCACCATACTTATAGATTTCAATTGATAAGCCATCTTATCCAGGTGCTTTGTTGTTCTTAACCTGTAGGGTGCTGTAGCTGTAGCCGTGCGAATCTCATCAGATGTTGGATAGAGAGCTAGCTCCTCCCTCACAGGATATTGGGGGATTTGGTAAGCAGGTTAGATTCACAGTTGATGTAGTGTTCAGAAGCTCTTGGTAGTACTCTCTCCAACATTCTGTTATACCAGTGTCCTGCCTCAATAAAACTCCTTCCTTAATCTTAATGGGGCAGTTCCGATTTCAAGTGGGCCATAAACGATAAATATCGCCTTTGTAGAATGCACCAGCAATGTTCTGATCAGCCAGCTCTTAGATTTCTTTGGCTTTTTGCTGGAACCAATTGTTCTTGAGTTGGCGGGTTAAGCGTTGTACAAGAGCCTTAGATCTTCGGTTTTCGATTCTCAGATTTGTATAATTAGGATTACGCAAAGTACGCCTAAAAAGCTCATTTTTGCAGCTCCCTGATTGCAGCTTCAATTTCATTAGTATTCTCATTAAACCAATCGGGATTTGTTTTCTTGGAAGCAGGACCAAGCACCTTATCAGCTGCAGCGTTAAGGCACTGTTTCATGGTATCCCAATTGTTTTCCACTGTCACTTGCCTGAGGGTGAAGTGTTGAGGGTGAACTGTAGCTGCGCCTGGACTTCATTGATAAAGTTTGTTTTGGTGTCAGGGGATTTTAATTTCGTGATATCATGTCGTCGTTGTTTCATTCTGGGTCTAGATTATCTGTTAGTGTACTTGGGTTGAACTGCTAGCTTACACAAGAGCAGTCGATGGTCGGTGTCACATTCAGCTGCCCCATAGATTCTGGTCGAGTGGACGAACATCCGACTGTCCCACAATAATGTGGTCGAGGGCATGAAAATGGATGGATCTTGGGTGCTTCCAGGTGCCTTTGTAGATATTTTTTAAATGAAACAAAGCACAAAGTGTAGCACAAAGTATAGCGATTTTCCATTTTCGTTCATCTTGTCAATACTGTGCCTTCCGAGAAGTCCTATCTATGCCTCAAAGTTATGGCCATGTCGTGCATTGATCACCAAGAAGTACAACACTCTCACTGCTTGGGATATTATCCAGCGTTGAGCCAAGTAGATTATAGAAGGCTTCTTTAACGCTGTCCTCCTGGAGAGTTGGGGCATATATGCTGATAAAATTGATTGGTCTTCCCTTGGACGTGTCGAGTCCCAGGGTTACAATACGCTCAACCTAACCTAGATTACATCAACAACGACCACATAGTGTTCCCGTCATTGTTCCTTTTAACTAGTTAGCATTTTTTGCCACGGAAGCGCTGAACGTTCTAACCTTATTGTGTTAGTGATTTGAAGTATTTTGTTTGTCAAAATTATAATTTTTCAATATTATCGATAATAAACCATTATTTTGTTTGTAGATTCTACAGCATTTTAACATGCTTCGTACATAAAATAATGCATGTTACATGTGCACAAAAGTGTTTCTTCTCACACTTGTATCATAAACTACTATTTTACTCATAAACAAATATTTTGTTGTCAGCCGTTAAATGCAATAAATTGTTATGTAAGAAATTAAGCAAAATAAACGTATATAAGAGTATATGTAAATAACGTATTATTTACTGAAACTGCGAATATTTTTTTTGTAATTTATCACATACGTCACTAATTTTATATTCACTTTTTGTAGACTTTCTAATATAATTCAGAACATTAGTCGGAAGAATGGACACCTTTTCGAATGCAAAAGATTTGCAAATTTTGAATAAAATTGTAATTTGACGTTTAGAGCTACAAATATAAATAATTGGTTTGTAAATAAATTTAATAGGAATGTGATGCGATACGAATATAATTGTTTTTGCTGTTTTATAAAAAAGTAGATTAACTTTATTAAAATTAAATAAATTAAATTTATTTATTTATTTAAATTTATTATCAAATAATTTCTTACTTCCTTATAATCCACCCTATAAGATAAGTGCATATTTTTTTATTGATTAGACATTTGAGGATCATTAAAGATAATAGTAATAGAATAATAATAGAAATAAAAATAATAGAAAACAAAGTGTGCGAATAATAAAGTATAAAATAATAATAATTCAGTTTGAGAATTTATTAATAAGTCATTAAATTATTATGAATTTTATTTTCTTTGAATTAATTATCTACACCAGGGGTTCTTAAACTTATGTAGTCCGAGGACCCCTTTTTGAACAAATTTTTATTTGCGGACTCCCTCTTGAACAACTTAGTTTTTGCGGACCCCATCCCAACCTTACACATCTCATCGTTCTTGAGACTTAATTTCTGACTCAATAATGTCATATAGGCACATAGGCACTACGTTATAATAAGTGTTCCTAAAAATGTACCGCGAGTAATTTTAATAAATGGACATTTTTTTAAGGACACAACAAACATTTTTCTTAGAATATAGAAAAAAAAAAACAAAATGAATAGAAATAGCGTTATATAGAAAAAATTTCTATTTCTCAAAGATGTGTTGAAAAGAACACATCTATACGCATATATTTAAAGTTGGCTCTGAACGTCAAACTTAATAGTCAAAGTTTTTGGCAGTGTTGACAGAACGCAGCGCCTCTAAGAAAATACCAAGCCCTATAATCAGTGTGCAGAACAAGAGTAAGTACTTTTTCCGCTTGTACTAGTAGATATACTAGTACCGGATTATTGGAATGTTCTGATTACTGGATTGTATCGAAGAATTCGTGATAAATTACGAATAAGACCCATCAAAGTTTTAGGCAACCAAATGTACTCGTGTGCTCTCCAAAGGAAGGAAACTCCAAAATAAAATTAATAGTCAGCAATATAGAGATAAGAATAAGAAAAAAAAACTCTTGCAATAGTTTATTCAGAAATTTCTGAACATCGAACAATCACAGCTGAAGAGGAGGAAAACATTAAACGTCGTAAAGAATATTCCTAACAAAACAGTCTGCGGTACAGAGAAAAGAAAAGAGCTACTACTAATTTTCTTAATTTACATACAGATAAATATTCAAAAGCAGTTATAAGGCATGTTTCTAAAAGTCAAAAACTCACAAATTGCAGGCCCATCAACAAGAAATGTGCCATATATCCTACCAATTCATTTTTACTGACCTATGAACACAGAATCAACCAAACATTCCGGATTCAAATTCATATTATGATGATGACATTAACAGTCATTCTCCTTCACAAGTGAGTTATGTTCCAAAATTGCATAAAACAATACTAACAAACTATGTACCAAATATATAAATATATTGTTTTATCTATTGTTTTGATAAATTCTCAAAACCAGTTTTAAGGCTGTTTTTTTCAAAAGTTTTCACTTCAGTCGGCAGTGCCTGACTGCCTATTTTTTTATATCTCGTGCTCTAGCGGAGCCTCAGCAACGACTACGTGGACCCCCAGGGGTCCGCGGACCCTATTTTAAAACCTGTGATCTACACTAGAGTTGAGCATGGGATCCCATCGGCCCATCCCATCCCATCGTCCCATGAGATGGGATGAGTTGTGTGAACGTTGCGTAGGATGGGATCGCATGGGACAACAAATTTGTATGGGACGGAGTGGGACGAGTTTTCATAATCTAGTAAATCCGGGATAGTTCGTGCATAATTAATTGCTTATCGTGCCAATACGCACATTTTCCATGATATGTCCAGCCCAGGAGATTTCTGTGATAACGAAGTAGTTCCTGTCGATGAAGTCTTACGATCCGTTTGCTACTAAAAAGGTTTACTCACTGTCATATCTGCTGTATGGAAAATATGGGATGAATGGAACGGGCCACGCGACCGGGATTGTATGGGATGAATGGGATAGGATGAAAGTTTGTGGGATGGGACAGTGGGACGAAAATGTAATGGGATGGGACAGTGACAGGGATGCGTCCCACGGGATGGGATCTGAAACTAGAAATTCGTCCCATGCTCATCTCTAATCTACACCGTTAAATAATGGAATATTAGTAGAGTTGAGATATAATGTTTTATCAATTTTCATATTTATCAATTGTTATAGTTCCAATGCTATCAAACTATAACATATAACACGGGATGGGATCTGAAACTAGAAATTCGTCCCATGCTCATCTCTAATCTACACCGTTAAATAATGGAATATTAGTAGAGTTGAGATATAATGTTTTATCAATTGTCATATTTATCAATTGTTATAGTTCCAACGCTATCAAACTATTTATAGATAAATTGCTAGTCCTCGAAGAAAAAAGTTTAAATAATTTACTGTTGGTAACATCAAACTATATTATAGATCCAGGGTCTCCAAACTACGGCCCGAGGGCCACATCCGGCCCGCGGACAGATTTTGTCCGGCCCGCGGAGAGCTAGCATACTCGAAAACTCCTTTTAGAGAACATATTTTTTATAGCAAATTAAATTTAGTTTACTGAAGTATTCTAATTTTCTGTTGAATAATTATTAATATGACATCTACATTGATATGGTCATGGACTAACTACTCATAACATTGTTGTAGGCTTATTGTTTTTGTGATAAGTTGGATAAAGAAACACAGAATTGTAATGAGTAAAGACATGTATAATATGCAGAAAATTAAACTTCAGTATATAATAACTAACAAATTATTGAAATGAATCCAACTAACATTTTATACATTTTAAATAAAAACATAACTTATAACAAGCATAATGACATATGAAATACTAATGAGATTTATGTAATTGAGATTTTCCACTGACAATAGTTTGTAGTTGTGGACTAATTTTACTTGTACCAATTATTAAAAGAGATTTAAGATGCTCATCAGTTAATTTAGATCTGTAAACATTTTATGTGTACTTCATTTTGGAGAAGGTCTTCTCACACAAATAAGTAGTACCAAAAACAGAAAACAGCCCACGAGCAAATTTATGCAAATTATCAAATTGTGTCAGTGGAAGACTCTTATAAAATTCCAACAAAGATGAGTTTTGATATTTGTTCTTAATTATATCACTGCACTGTAGATCAATCATTTCCATTTGAAGTTCCGGGGCTAGGGTTTCAATGTCAGTATCAAAAAGATTCTGAAAAATCTTAATTTGATTCGCAATGGCATCAAAGTCCGAGAAACGAGTATCAAAATTTATTTTCAAAGCACTCAAAGTTTCGATTGCAAAATCGATAGGAAACTGAGTCTCAGTGGTGTGGCTGAATATTTCACATGTTTTAAAATGTGAAAAACATTTACTTCGTAGTTGTGATTGAAACAGTATCAATTTCTTCCGGAATGATTTGATATTAGTGTAAAAATCAGGAAGATGCTGGTTTTCTCCTTGCAATCTCAAATTCAGTTCGTTCACATGTTTTGTCAAATCAACATAGAATGCTAACTTCCACAGCCATGCGTTGTTTTGTAATTCAGTAAGAGGGCGATGCTTTTCATTCAAAAAAATTTCGATCACTGCGCGGAGTTCAAAAAAGCGCTGAAGGACTTTCCCACAACTAAGCCAACGTACGGCAGTATGATAAGGTAAGTCATTTTCTCCAATCTCTTCAATAAATTGTCGGAATTGTCGGTGATTCAGCCCAAAAGATCTGATAAAATTAACAGTTGATATGACTGGTTTCAGAACTTCAGACATATCCAAACATTTTCCGCACAAAGACTGTTGATGAGTGATACAATGTAAGACTAATGGTTTTGAACCACCGTCATTTTCTTCAGCCTTTGACACAAGAGCGACCACTCCTTTATCTTTCCCACTCATGCTTTTGCCTCCATCAGTTGTAATACATTTCAAGTTTTTCCATCGAAGGTTCTTTTGATTAATGTCCATTTCAACTCCTTAAAAAAAACGGTACCAGTAGTTGTGCCATGAATACTATACATATCAAGAAGTTCTTCATGCACTTCATAGCTTTTATCTACTCCTCGAATATAAATCAACACCTGAGCAGTATCTGACATATCCGTTGACTCATCCAAGGCCAAAGAAAACCACTGAACATGTCCATTTTTGTCGAACAGTCGAGAGGATATATTTTCAGCGATGTTTTCTTCCCTTCGAGCCACAGTGTTTGCTGACATACTGACAGTTTTTAATAAATTTACCTTTTCAGGGCACATTTCTTCGGCTACTGCAATTATGCATTCTTTGATCATTTCTCCATCGGTGAATGGTTTTCCACGTTTTGCAATTTCAAGAGCCACACGAAAGCTGGCACGAGTTGCAGCCTCTTGTTCAGTTTTGAGTTTTGTAAATGAAGATTGCTGCGATTTCAATCCGCGCTTCATAGCTTCGAATTTTTCTGTCCGCAAACTTCCTGTATATTTTGAGTAATTTTGAAAATGTTTTGTTTCATAATGACGTTTAATGTTATATTCCTTGAGAACGGCTATGCTTTCATTGCAAATCAAACATAGCGCCTTGTTACTGGACTCAATTACGAAATACTGAATGTTCCACTGATCTTTGAATTTTCTGCATTCACTATCAATTTTTCGCTTCTTTTCCATACTACTAAATCACACACAAAAGCAACAATTCAAATCAAAATACTGTTACAAAGATGTCTTAAACTTAAACACGCACAAACACGTTTTAAGGAGGTACGCACTATTTTATTTCACAACAGTGTCATAGGAACTGACTTGTGGTTGCGCCACTAGCCTTCTTATATATTCCAATTACTGTCATCTAGAAGTGAGTGGAAGACACCAGAACTTTCTCGAACCAACGAGATTATTCTGTGTGTGCTATTAGCGCCATCTGTTAGCGGTAGAAGGTACTACCTATTTCCGCTTGTGTCCACCAGATGTCGTATCACGTTACTTCTCATGGCTCGTACTCTACGACTAATCTAGAAATTACAGATAATGACAGGAAAATTAATAATATGCAGTGTTGCCGATTTGCAGCCTTTTTTAAACGTTGCGTACTTTTTCGGACTTTTTCAGGATCAGTGGACTGTTTCACTTTTTACCACCGGCAACAATGATAATATGGTTTTGGCCCTCGGAACTTACTGGAGTAATCAGTATGGCCCTAAGGCTGGAAAGTTTGGAGACCCCTGTTATAGATAATCATATAAACTTAGTAAAGTCGAAACACAGCCTAAATATATAAATATATTCAACCTTTCCGGAGCTCTACAATATTATTGTGTGTTTTTAGGACTACCAAAACAAATCTCAGGTGAAATTTGTCAAATTATAATTCGTAACAGCAAAGCTGCACTGAAAAGAGATAAATCTCGAAACGCGTCTGCATATGGCTATTCAGTTAATAGAGGGATATGAATCTTAAAAACAAAGTAATTTTTCTGTTCCTCGTTTATTGCCACCGGAGTGAACTGAGACCCAGTAAATGACTGGCAAATTTCACATGAGATTTGTTTTAGTAGTCCTAAAAAGACACAGTAATATTTTAGAGCTCCTGAAAGGTTAAATATATTTATATATTCAGGCTGCGTTCCGACTTAATTAAGTTTATACGTTTAAATAATGTTTGTGATGTATTTTTCTTCTTCTAAAACAAATGTATTTTAAACGTAATAAACGAACAAACTATCAAATGTCAAACAAGAAATAATATCCAAAATAAATGTGCTTTATAACAACGTTCTTTATACAAACCAGTTATAATGTATAGATTAGTTCAATCTTATGTAAGAACTATTTTACATGTTTACAAGAATCTATTTTATATGGAATTAGTTTTAATATTTTTTTTTTTATTGCAAAATATTTTCTAAATTTTCGTAAGAGAAATAAGGATTACAAAATAACAATTCATTATGTAACAATAAAACAAAATTGATTTCACAATTACATTTATGGCTTCTATAGTGCGTTAAATACAAGGTAAAGATTTTTAACAAGGCAACATTTTCAAGGGGAAATTTCTAAATTTGATTATTAAATAAAACATAATTCTACTAATATGGATAAATTTGTTTTTGTCAAGATAGATGCGCATATTTCACATTGTTCAATCGAGAGAGAGATAATATATTTATTGTAAACTTTATACAAAGGGCTATCGACCACGAAGTCCTCCTACCAGTAAATACAATTTGGCTTAAATGAAAAAAAAACGTATGTATATATCAACATAGAGATAGCAATAGAGTGATGTGAATGAAATGAGATGAGATGATGAGTTTAGTCGTCGTCGATTTTTTCGTAAAGCGTCTTAGTTGGGTGTCTGCATGAAGTGGTTTTTAGGCATAGCGGGTCTACAATGGTCCAGTGGTTGTTGCTGTCTTTGAATTTTGTCCGTACTTGTTGTTGCCAGTCTAGCAGCTTTGGAACTGGGGAGAGTCTATATAGAAGATCGTTGCGAGGATCGTATCAAGGTTATTGTTTTGGTGTTTTAACTTAGAAATCAGTCGTAATGAAGTTCGTTCTGCCATTTCCAATATATTTAGTGTTCTGTCGTTAGCGTTTGAAAGTAATATGTGTCCGTAGTCAAGGAGAGGGCTGCAGATGGCTTTATAGATTCTAGCGGCCATTTTGATGGAAGTGCCTTTATTTTCAAGGATTAGAACACGGAAATATTTACTTCTTGCTATTGTCTTTCGTTGTTTCGAGTCGTTGTTGAATTTCATTTTGTTGTCGAATCAAAGATAAGTTTTTGATTTGAGAAGGTGCATAAGTGTATGTGGAGACAGCAGAGAGAAATTCTGTGGTTGGGCATGAGGACTTGGCATTAAGATTGATTTGCGCAAAAGTCTCCAACGATTGACCCATAACATCGTTTTATCGGTAAGAATATGGAGATCGTAAATGGTCTCTGAAGACATTCTCCACAGTCTTGTAGTTTGTTCAGTTGTTCCGTGCTGCATTCAATTATGTGCTCCTAATACAATTCTATATCCTCATTTTTAACTTCCAATGCTATTTTACCACGTTTTTATTACACCGCTTTCTTGTCTGTCTGTTTTATTGTTCTCTTATATATGACGTCTATTCGCTAGTCTCGTCTGTTCTCTTCTCTGTCCGGTAGAAATTTTGCAATCGATTTTAAACTAACTCATCGGGAGAGCTAGAGACTTGAAACTTTCAATTTGAACATTACTTAGAACTGAATGACAGTGTTATATTTATACACTTTCTTTTACTTACGTCAGTATACTGAGAAACTGGAAAATTCCTTTTGGTCCCTGTTTTCAATGATGGTGAACTCCTGACATTCACCTCCCCGCGGTAGAGAGGGGACAACGGCTGTATATATTTTATACAGACGGCTAACAAATAAAGGGACCGATTATTATCTCCCGGTATAAGGAGCTCACCTTTTATCAACTGCCAATGCCCTCCTAGGAGGGCGGATGATCGGGTAAAAGGAAGGGCACACCCCTTGTCCTTGGGGTGGGAAACTGCCCTTAAAGGCGGAACAGCCACTAGCTGGCGAACGGCATAGGATCTAGATGACCTCAACAGAATCTGCAGCTGAGAAGGTGAACTTCTGATGATGGGAGAGGCAAATCTGTGGCGTCTGTACTCCAGTGAAGCGGCTAAGCAAGGCGTCTGATTTTCATATTAGGAGCGGTCTAAGCATCACCTGGCAGTAGGTGTAAAATACACTTGACTTCAGGCTGGGGCGACAGCCCGGTCGGTAATTCTGTGTCGCAACTAATAGATCATGACAAACTCACTTGTATCGGCAAATGCTAGGGCGTCCCCCGAAAGCGACGCGCGTCTGTCTCGCCCGACCGCCGTGCCAAATAGGCGAGGGCTACTGGTTCAAGGGCGGAATCAGTTAAAGACGCTAGCCCAGTGTAGTCCCACTGCCGACCTGAAGATCAGCAAATGCAGGATAGGTAGATATACAAGCGGCCAGAGAAAAATAAAGTGGTGGAAACTGCAAGAGCAGAAATCAGCATCGGTAAGTAGTTTTACATTTTCTCCTGTGGACTCCAACAATATTGACAGCACATGGACCAATTTCAATGAAACATTAGGTACAACAAAACCAGGAAGTCGCCATATTGACAAACAGACATGGTTGTGGACAGCTCAGGTACAAGAAAAGATAAAGGATAAGAAGACAGCATTCAAAACCTGGCTTCCTCAAAAGACAGATGAGCACAGAGAAAGATACATTACTGCTAAACTAGAGGCAAAGAAAGCCGTCGCTGAAGCAAGAACCAACTACTACAACAATCTCTACCTCAAATTGGACAACAAAGAAGGAGAAAAGGATATATACCGTCTGATCAAAGCCCGAGCAAAATCAACAAGGGATATTAAGGGAAGGCAAAAGATTTCAGAGCAAACATGACAGTATCAAACGCTGGCATCAGCATTTTTAGGAGCAATATAGAGTTCCCGCATCCACCAATCCCAGAAGGTATCGCAATTGAAGGGCCTATTCCCAAAATCACTGCAGAGGTAGGTTAGGTTTGCCCTCCAAAGAATGATAAATCGGAGATCTTCTGGAGCAGACAATCTGCCCGGTGACTTATGGAAGTTGCAAGAACTGCAAGCCTCTGCGATTGATTGGCTTGTTACCTTTTCCAATGCCATAATCGACTCTGGCCACATCCCTACTGACTGGACTACAAGCATCAAGGTACCGATTTTCAAGAATAAAGGAGACCCAGCAGAGTGCTGCAACTATCGCCCAATACGCCTTCTCTCACATGCAATGAAGATCTTTGAGAGAACTCTTGACCATCGACTACGTAACAATGCCAACATTAACATCAACCAGTGTGGATTTGTCAAGAGAGCTGGAACTACTGACGTCATATTTGCAGCACGATTACTCATAGAGCCTTCATCGACTTCGAAAAGTTAATTGGGTATGCGGTCCTAGACCATGGAGTGCCAGAATAATTTGTTTATGTGGTCAAGATGCTATACACAAACACCAGTAGCAGAGTACGTTGTGCTGTTGAAACCTCAGATAACTTTCCTGTAAATGTCGGGGTTCGCACTTTCACCTTCCCTCTTTGTTGTTGTCATGGACACCATCACTTGTGATCTACAACGGAATGTCCCTTCGACCCTTCTGTATGCGGAAATGATGTAATGGTTGCAGATGCCTTGAGAAACTCCAACGTCAAGTTGAAGACTGGAATAACCGCATTTTCCAGTATGGTCTACGTCTAAACGTGAAAAAGACGGAATATCTGGAGTTAAAACCAAGTAACAGTACCATTCTCGGTGGAGAAAATCTAGTCAAGACCAACTCCTCTAGGAACCTTGAGTCTCGTCCACAGAGTGATGGCAGCTTCAGTGAAAAAGTAAGAGCCAGAGTAAAAAAGTGATACGGTCTGTTGCGCTATATGGTGTCGAATGTAAGGAAAATAAAGATTACAAAATAACAATTCATTATATAACAATAAAACAAAATTGATTTCACAATTACATTCATGGCTTCGATAGTTCGTTAAATACAAGGTAAAGGTTTTTTAACAGGGAAAAATTTTCAATTGGAAATTTCTAAATTCGATTATGAATATGCCCATTATTTTTAATTATGAATATGCCCATTATTAATGACCTGAATTTTATTTATTTTTTTTTTTTTAATCAGTAAAAACCTTTATTACCCTAAGGTGTAAAGGTACTTATAATGACCTGAATATGCCCATTATTGCACAGTTCGTGGACTATGTGAATACATCATAACACACACGTATGTAAAACTCCGCGATTAATGATAAGTTATGATTGATAACTAAGGCTCGGATTTATAGCTATTCTGCTATACGTGAAAATTGATGGCAGATTAAAAATATTTACAAATAAATATGAATCATGACAAAACTATTTATTTAAACAAAATTTAAATGTGCTATTTTTGCTTTTTTTCAGTTTTTATGATTATTTCAAATCTGTATGCTTAGATTCGTGCTTATTTCCAACTTATTACAAATTTACAATATTTCTAAGCTAATTTTTGACTGCTGTTATTTTTTAAACGTGTAAACGCGTAAAAACAAAACTTGAATATGTCGGCGACAAAGACTTGCCCTCCACTATGTCTATTTGCACCTGCACAGCGGTTTGTAAATTCTCGGTAATTCCGAATACAGTCATTTATCTCTGACCTGTTATTCATTTAGAGTTCAACAATTGGAAAAGAAAATACAGGAAAAAACTGAAGAATACGGCCAATTTCAAATTTTAGTATTGTCGAGTTTTTACCCGATATAACTGTTGTTAATCGTCTTTCACAACGTATTATCCCACAACATAACCCCAAAAAATACAAATTGAGCGTATTCTTCATCTTCAATATAGCCAAGAACAGTTTACTCGTGTGGTACTTGTGTTTTAATCATGCCAAAAATTAAACCTATGATTGAAGATTGGATTAGAGGATTTCCGGAATTGAAATGTGAAAATAATAAGATATTTTGTAGAGCATGTGTGAAAACACTAAGTTTTCCTTTTTTTTAATAATAAAAATGATTCATGTTTGATTTTTCATTGTAGATTAAATGCGACTAAAGATACAATATTGTACAACACACGAAAACAATTATTCATCAAGAGCATCTCAAAAAGTTTACTATTAAAACAGCTAAGCAGCAAACAATAAGCGAATCAATTTGCATTTTCCAAGAACCTATGTAAGGCTATGATTTCATCAAATATACCTTTGGCAAAGCTGTAAAACAGCAAATTTAATATTTTTTTGCAAAAGTATTGCGGCCGACATATTCCCACAGAATCGACTATACGTAAAAATTTTCTTGATAGTGTTTACATGGAACTAAGAAACGACATGAAAAATAAAATAGGAGAAAATTATATATGGTTTAGCGTGGACAAAACCACAGACATTTATGGGCGCTACATAGGTAATTTGTTAATTGGAATTTTAAATGAAAATTTACAAACTACGTCATATTTAATTGCTACCAAAGAACTTGAAAAAACAAATAGCAATACTGTAACAAAATTTGTGCATGACGAATTGACAAATTTTTTTTACCAAATTTAGTTCCTTCTGAAAAAATACTATTAATGGTATCAGACGCAGCAGCTTACATGATTAAGGCAACTTCGAATTTAAAAATTTCATATATAAATTTAATTCACTGTACATGTTTAGCACACGGACTAAATCGTGTGGCTGAAAGTATTAGACTGGAATTTCCCTTAGTAAATAATTTGATTGCGCAAGGCAAAATAATTTTTTTGAAAGCGCCGTTGAGGATACAAGTATTCAGAGAAATATTGCCCGACACCCCACTGCCGCCTCAACCTGTAATAACGAGATGGGGAACCTGGCTGGAGGCGGCAATGTACTATGCCGACAATTTGAATCGTTTCAAGAAAGTTAAAGAATTTTCAGAATCTGCATCCCAGTCTATCCAAGATTGTCAGACTCTTCGTAAAAATCCAGAAATTGTACAGAATTTGAAGATTGGATTAGAGGATTTCCAGAATTGAAAAGAGAAAATAATAAGTTATTTTGTAGAGCATGTGTGAAAATAGTAAGTTTTCCTTTTTTTAATAAAAAACAAATGATTCATGCTTGATTTTTCATTGTAGATTAAATGCGCCACAAAAAAAAATTGTACAACACACAAAAACAATTATTCATCAAGAGCATCTCAAAAAGTTTACTGCTAAAACAGCTAAGCAGCAAACAATAAGCGAATCAATCGCTACAACTTCTGCTCGTGGTGGACAGTTTGTATTTTCCAAGGAACTGAAAGTATTAGACTGAAATTTCCCTTAGTAAATAATTTGATTGCGCAAGGCAAAAAAAAAATTTTTTGAAAGCGCCGTTGAGGATACAAGTATTCAGAGAAATATTGTCCGACACCCCACTGTCGCCTCAACTTGTAATAACGAGATGGGGAACCTGGCTGGAGGCGGCAATGTACTATGCCGACAATTTGAATCGTTTCAAGAAAGTTGTTTTTGAATTTTCAGAATCTGCATCCCAGTCTATTCAAGATGGTCAGACTCTTTGTAAAAACCCAGAAATTGTACAGAATTTGGCTTTCTTAAAAGCAAATTACAATTATGTTAGTGGTGCAATTCAAAAATTGGAAACTGCAGGACTAACTTTGGTGGAAGCCGTAGAAATAGTACACAGTTTCCAGACTACAATATCAGGTGTAGATTTATCTATAGGAAAAAATGTTCTAACTAAATTAGAGAATGTGCTTATGAAAAATATAGGTTTTAAAGTATTAGAACAAATCTCCGAAATCTTATGCGGAGAAATTGTGGAAAACTTGGAAGTGGAAGGATCTTTGGTTCCAAAATTTAAATATGCACCAATTACAAGTGTAGATGTAGAGAGAAGCTTTTCGTGTTTAAAAAATATCTTAAGCGACCGCATAAGATGTTTCTCGGTACAAAACTTAGAAAAACATTTAATTATAGCCTGTTTTAAAAATGAACCCGACTGAGAAATTTGTCTTGTATTTTGCATACCTATTTATTTTTCTTTAGAATTTATATATTTTGTATTTTTTTTTTGTTGAATTTTCTTTAATCTAATAAAATTATAACATATTTTTCAATTTTTTTAAGCTTTTTTGAAACTTATTTTGACACATTTCTGAATTTTTATGCCTATTTAGCCTGATTTTTATGCTTTTTTAAGAGCTTTTTCCAATTTTTTTTTGTGCTTATAAATCCGAGCTTTATTGATAACACACAGGTGCGTTTGGTTTACGATTCGTTGATTGGTTGAGAGCTGACACTACTTGCTCATGCGTTCTGCGCCCCCTGTGCAAAAATTCAAACTAACGGAAATTGACATTGCGTATATTAGGTTGCCTAAGTTAAGGCAACTTAACTCGTTTGCCTTTGTTTAAGAATGTATTTCTTTTCATTTATTTCAAGTTAAATAATGTCGTGTAACAGTTATATATGAAAATACAACTGTTTGTTTATTATAATGTTAAATAATGATAATTAAATAAACATATTTTTCTTATTAAACAGAAACAAATTAGTGTGGCCATAGATAAAGTATAGTACATAACTCGAGTTGTAAAGCAATTACGTACTCGCGAAATTACACACTCCCCGCTACGCGGGTCGTGCGTAACTGTTCCACTCGTACGTAATATGCTTCTTACAACTCTCGTTACATAATATACTATTAAATATAATCCGGATATTTTCGTTTAAAACGTATTTTATAAAATATAATGATTTTATGTAAGAATTACATTTTCTTCCTTTACGACAGCAAAACAATACATTCATATAACTCATTTGAAATGTAATTTATACGAAACTATGTATATCAAAGCACATTTGAAACAAAAGCCATTATCATATTTGGCTTTGTTCGCCGAATGTATTTTTGTTAGCTGGCTCAAGTATCAATATATAACTGTTTCTTCTGTATATGGTAATATAGGACACAAACTGGATATATCCTTTTCTAGTTAATCACTCACTAATATGATAACAAAAGATACCAAACTGGACATGAAATAAATTTATGTACAAATTACATGTGATTCTTTAGAGTTTTTAATGGTAAAATGTGAGAAAAATTAAATTTAAAAAATAACCGTTTTTTAATTACATCTCGACACATACGTTCCAAGTTGGTTCTAAAGAGAAATGATACTCCACCATATAACATACGAAACAAAGAATTGAGAAAAATTATTAATATTTGTTCAAAAAATCAATTGACAAATTGTCTTGATTGGATATAATGCACTCTTAAAAATAATTATGAAATGCATATATTAAAATGCTCCTGTGATTTTATTTTTATTTCTTCGAACAAAAAAGTTTTCTTTCATTGATTTTTGCATCTTTGGGAAAAGGAACAAACACAGGAAAGTGAACGAACCAAAAGAACCAAATCTTGTGAATAGTGGTCTGGTGGTTGCTATTTTAGAAAATTCCGTTACAGAAAATCCCGAACAAATATGAGCTGGTTTAACAAGGATCCAAGAATTGTTCTGGACTCATACTGGACGCATACAGTGGATAACGCTTACGTGGTGCCACGTGACTTAACGTGACGCGACGAGACGTGATTTAAACCTAAAACATATTGTTTTATATGCGGCTGATTATGATCGACGTAATGTCCAAGCTTTAACGTCGCGTTGCATCAACTCGGGCTGCTCACGTGATCCTTTCAGCCAATCAACGCTCTCGACTCTTGCGCGCATGCACTCAAATACAAGAGTGGCATTTATCATTGTGTTTACAGTTTGAAAAGTTTCCAGTCTATAATAAATAACATTGAAACATTGATAATGCCTCACAACAGAATTCATTTTCAAGTACCAACTCTGTCAAATGTCACTTTTCATACACGCTGTTTGGCGGCAAGTTATGGCCATCGTAATTTCACAAACATACCTTAACGCAGAGTTTCCCAAATGCCGGGTCGCGACCCGGTACCGGGCCACGGAAAAATAATACCGGGTCGCAAAGAAATTCTAAAAAATTTAGCTGCTTTTTATTTATTTTTACGAAAATGTAAAATACTTATAACTAAATAAAATTAAATGGACATTATTGAATAATATAATTGAGTGCAAAAATACATATTTTCTGCGAATATATAAAGCTATTCTTGGAAGAAACTATTAAAAACAAATAACCCACAATGTCGCGACTTGTAAGAGAACACAAACTTAAATTATTTTGAATTTAATTGTAAAAAACTAGAACTTATTATTCTTTGTAAGTTTTCGGCTACCAATTAGCTATCATCTACGAGTTGCATATTTCTTGCAAGTTAGAACTTGCAAGAAACGTTTATAAGCTAACATTTACATGTTCTAACTTACAACATGTAAACACATTTCTGATCTCATTTTTGCTTTTTCTTGTTATAAAATGTTCAACACGCCATTTTGAAATATATTTTAATTGTTATCACATGAATGCGTAACTAAACTACTGCGCAGTGCGCACTACATATATGCCGTTTCTGACTATTTCTCTTATTTGATGAACAATATCTACGGGTCACGAAAACAAAATATTAAAATTACCGGGTCACGAGGAAAAATATTTTGGAAACGCTGCATTGACGCTGTAAAGATCACTTGACATCATGTGTCCTGTGCTGGTCTGGCGGTTTTAGGCTTTCGCCCAGCTATGCCGCCGTCTTGTGGTTTGACTGTCGTTACTTTTTTTTTTTTTAGTCTGTTTGTTTGTCTGTGTCGTCTGTTGTTTGTCTTTCGTTGGGTTTCGTTTGGCTTTACTTGACTCCCAACTGTAGTCCTGTTGTCTTCGTGTGGTTGTCGGTTTTCTTGGTTGCTTCTTCTGTGTTTCATCTTCTGTGGTTGTTCTCCAGTGGCCTTCTCTCAGTGGTCTTCTCGGGGGTCGGCATCAGTTGTCTTCTTGGGGGCGGCTTCGGTTGTCTTTTCGGTGGCGGCTTCAGTTATCTTTTCGGGGGCGGCTTTGTTTGTCTTTTCGGCGGCGGCTTCGTTAGTCTTCTCGGGGCGGCTTCGTTTGTCTTCTCGGGGGCGGTTTCGTTTGTCTTCTCGGGGTCGGCTTCAGTTGTCTTTTCGGCGGCGGTTTCCTGGGGTTTCTCGTTGACAATTCGGGTCTTTTTCAGTTTAATTATGTAATTCATCATTTGGATGAGGACGCTGTCGTCCACGGTGTCCAAGTAGTCGGCGTCGAAATACTTTGCCGCGAGGGCTTCGTTGGGCGTTGTCGGAATAAACGTGTTCATTGTGTGACAGCAGAGGAACGAGTGATCACTTGGCATCATCATGTGTCCTGTGCTGGTTTGGCGGTTTTGAGCTTTTCGCCCAGCTATGCCGCCGTCGTGGGGTTTGGTTGTCGTTGTGTTTTTTTTTTTTTTTTTTAGTCTGTTTGTTTGTCTGTGTTGTCTATGTTTCGTTGGGTTTCATTTGGTTTTGCTTGGCTATAGTTGCGTCTTGTTGTCCTGGTGTGGTTGTCGGTTTTCTTTCGGCTTCTTCAGTGTTTCGTCTTCTGTGGTTGTTCTCCAGGGGCCTGTGGTCCTGATGTGTTTAGTCTTCTCGTTGATGGTGATGGGTTGCTCTTCTTCTTGGTCGGGTTTGCGCTTGGGGGCGGCTTCGGTGGGGCTGTGAGTGTCCATTGGTGTATTTCTTCTCCTTGGGGCGGTTTCGGTTTTCTTTTCTGCGGCGGCTTCATTTGTCTTCTCGGGGGCGGCGTCAGTTTTCTTTTCGGGGGCGGCATTGTTTGTCTTCTCGGCGGCGGCTTCGGTTTTCTTCTCGGCGGCGGCTTCGGTTTTCTTTTCGGTGGCGGCTTCTGTTTTCTTTTCGGGGGCGGCATCAGTTGTCTTCTTGGGGGCGGCTTCGGTTGTCTTTTCGGCATCGGCTTCAGTTTTCTTTTCAGGGGCGGCTTCGTTTGATTTTTCGGCGGCGGCTTCGTTAGTCTTCTCGGGGGCGGCTTCGTTTTTCTTCTCGGGGACGGCATCGGTTATTTTTTCGGCGGCGGTTTCCTGGGGTTTATCGTTGGCGGTTTGTCTCTTCAGCAGCAGTAGGGTAATGTAATTCATCATTTGGTCGAGGTGGTTTTCGTCTACAGTGTCCAAGTAGTCGGGGTCGAAATACCTTGCCGCGAGGGCTTCGTTTGGTGTTGTAGGAATGAACGTGTTCATTTTGCGACAGCGGAGGAGCAAGTGGCTGGGATATGATCACTGATTATAAACCACCTGCCTAGTGTCTCTATCACTTGGCATCGCGTCGCGTCGCGTTATATAAGTTCATCGTACACCCGCCATCGCTCCCCTACCACGAAAATTGATTTAGCTTGCATCTGGGCCACCTTTGCATCATGGGGTCTCGGGAATTTGACCCTGACAGAGGATAAAAACCCTAAATTTCGACGAACTATGTGTTATCCTGCTGAAATATCACATTTTATAGGGTTTGGAGATAAAACCTGACAACCGGTTGCAAAGTTTCGGTGATATGCCCTATTACTATCAAACTGCATCCAGTAGTGAAGTGAATGTCATTGCTTGTCGATCTAACACAAACTTTATTCTCAGTCTTTTAAACGCCTGGACTCTTTTACGACCATCATGGCCATCTTCGCAAATGGGAGTAATTACTGAAACGAAGTCCCATTCGAGTGAATTTATTTGCAGTTCATCTTCGGTGGCGAATTGTCATTGACATTTTTAGAAGTGGAACTTATTTGCAATTGGTATCTTCAGAACCAAATGTTGTCTGGGACCCGCTCGTATCGCGACAAACACATTCGTCGACGAGTTTAATCGTACGACTTTTTTTTTCGAATACTGATGCTTGTGGTCGATTAAGTTCAATGTCCGTACCCAAGAGTATACAGGACATTAATGTTTAGATTTGTGTAATTGTATCTATGTAGTAAAACTTATTTTTAGAAGAATTAGAAATAGTTGCATTTATGAGATTTAGTATTGTAGTGTTAATATTTGCAAAATGATGTAGACATAAACAGAATATTAAATGAGATATAAACAGAATATTAAGAATATTAAATGAATTTAAGTTGGAATATTTCGATGTGTTAATGAAATGTTCTGAAAAATGTTGAATCTTAATAAAAATATTTTGATGAGTTGATAAAATCTTCTGGATAATGTTAAAATCTTTGTTTAATATTTTGATGAGTTGATATAATGTTATAGAAAATGTTTGCTTGATTCTTGTGGGAAATCAAAACCTATTTGATGTGTCAATTGTATTTCTTAATGGCGAATTAAGAGAAAAAAGCTAAATCAGGTCGGAGAGATTCGAGGGTGGATCTGAAGTGATATCTGGGTGGATATATAGACTGAGAGATATACATTGAAACGAGATGAAAAATTAAACAATTTCCCAAAAGTTTTTCTAGCCACATGTAATAAATATACTCGGAAAGTTCCTAACGAAAATCAATAATCCTTTCATATTCTTTGCGACTGGAACGAAGCCTGGATATGGCCTATTTGTAATTGTGCGAAGTGACTTAAAATTAAAAGTAATTTAAAAAGGACGAATGTAGATTTGGTGGTGACGACTTGTACTGCGACCGTCATAGATCTATTGTACCCCACCCTCTTCCTCTATACGTTGGTGTACTTACCCATTTAGAGCGCCTCCTCTAGTCCTGATCCATTTTCAGGAACTTCAGGATCTGGGTGGGATTCAAGGACTGAAAACTCCTCTGCGTTCAGGCAGTGGGCCCCAAGATACATTTGTCTCTTGCGGAGCAGTGCTCCGCAGTCTTTGAGCAGATGTATAGTGGTTTCCTCTGCAGTACCACATAATCTGCATCTGTCATCTTCTTCTAGACCTATGGTTTTGAGGTGTTTTCCAAGTCTGCAATGTCCCGTCAGGAGTCATGTCAGGATTCTAAGCTTGTTCCTGTTTAGTTTCCTGTCGAAGTTAAATTGTGCAGATCTTTCGATTGCGTGTACCTCTGCTTGGAATATACTTGGGAATGTTCCCATGGATTCGAAGTATTTGGTACGAGGTCCAATCACTCCTGCACCAGTACCTTCCTTTGTCTTCGAACCATCTGTATAGCACTTGATACCATTTTACTCTATGTGGTATGCTGAGGATTCGTCGCTCCAATCGGCTTTACTAATACACATTGCTGTGTAGTTCTTTACGTTTAAGGCGAAATGGTATTTGCATACCATTTCGGCTTTTGATTCCTCCAGCCAGGGATCTTGGCAGCGAGGCTATTCCGGTCTCTGCTCCCGATTATTTTACCTCTGCCTATTCCTTCTTTGCTGAACCTTACAATCGCTGATTTGGCAGCTCTCTCCACGACAAGGTGCAACTGAGTCAGATCCAGCAGCAGTTCCATTGCTGCTGTCGGACACGACCCCATCGCCCCCGTTTTGCAGACACTCGCCAGTCTTTAAATCTTCTCAAGCTGCTCCCTCATAAAGGCCAGCTTGGTTCTACGTCCCCACGCAACTGCCCCGAAAGTGATCGCAGGTCTCAATATCATGGTGTACATCCATCACAGGATGGTGGGGTTACAACCCCACATTTTCTCTGCCAGATTTCTGCACACCATTAGAGCGCGTTTGGCTTTTCATACCGTTGCTGCAGCGTGTCTATTCCATAAGAGTTTGATATCCTGTGTTATATCCAGATACCTTATCTCCTGTTTGTGTTCTACTGCCCTACCATCTAACGGTATGGGCTGTAGGCAGTTTAGTTTTCTATTTCTAGTAAATGGTATCAGCGTGATTTTGCTCGGGTTGAGTCTCAGTCCCACTGTTTTCACCATCTACTAGTTACTCTGAGGCCTCTCTGTACGATTTCACATAGCGTTCCCTCAAACTTCCCTCTGGCTATGATGACTATGTCATCGGCGTAACCTTGACATTTGATATCTAGGTCTAGGAGATCTTGTGTGTGATCTCTAGTGTCTCTTCCCACTTGTGCCCCTGCCGTTCTGGTTCTCAGCATTTCTCCTATCCACTTTAGGATAGTGCTGTCGATATTCCTTCTTTCGGGAGCTGCTTTGACAGCCTCGTGCGAGGTGTTGTCAAAGGCTCCTTCTATATCCAAG
The DNA here is from genome assembly GCA_944588485.1 of Phosphuga atrata. Taxonomy (NCBI): domain Eukaryota; kingdom Metazoa; phylum Arthropoda; class Insecta; order Coleoptera; family Silphidae; genus Phosphuga; species Phosphuga atrata. The sequence continues at coordinate 3,145,343 of OX155909.1, forward strand.
AAGGTACATATCGCTATTTCCTTTGTCTCTAGTGCTGCTTTTATTTCATTTGTCAGCTGATACAGGGCGGTTTTTGTAGATTTGCTGACCTGATGATCTATGTATGCATGCTGCCAGTTGTGTAGTGGTGCACCTACCAGCACTATTGTTCTAAGGTAATTGTCAATTGCCTTTTCCATTATATTAAACATAAAATATGTTAGACTAATGGGTCTAAATGACTTCGGTTGAGTGGTGTCTTTCTTCCCCACCGTCGGTATGAATACCACCTTAGCCCTTCTCCATAGCTCTGGTATGTAACCGACGCCCTGAACTACTTCTAAGGATTTTTAGAAGGTGCGGCATTAGTTCTCTCCCTCTTTTTTCATCCACGCATGGGGCCATAAATGGCTCGAAAGTGCCGATAGCCCATCTGATTCGGTTTTTCGTACAGATGGACGCGGCCCTAATTCAGTCAGCCCGATTTGGTCTCCGTGGTTGCATCAAGCCCTAGGTCCCTTTGTATTTTCTACATCCCGGAAACTTGGTTTCTAGTAGGAGGTGAGCTCTTTACTCTTCGTCCTCTGAGAAGCTCCCATCCCGTCTCTTGAGAGTGGCTGTCATTTCCACTATATCTTTCGCTACTGATTTATGCAACCTAGCTGCCACCGGGGTGGATTCTATGTTTTCACAATAGATCCTAAGGTTTTTTCTTTTTGCCCTTCTGAGCTCTTTGTTGTAGGTGGTGAGCACCTCGGAGTATTGTAGCCAATTTCCGTATTGCTTAGCTTTGTTGAAAAGCCTACGTACTTTTACTCTTAATCTACACAAGATTTTGTTCCACCATTTTTCGTCCTTTTGCTCCTTCACGGTTTTTACCGGGTAGCTGGATTCAAATGCCGTGGTGATTGCAACATTTATTTCTCCTACAGCTTCCTCCAGTACGGTGTAGTGTTTGATACTGCCCCGCATTGTCACTTGCTCTAGGTTCTCTTTTAGTTTTAGAACTAAACATAACATATTTAGTTTTGAACAAACAGGTCGGAAGTTGTCAGGGTTTAGGCTGCCTTTTATGGTCGAGCAGAGGGTTGACCAAATGTGTTGCTACTATTAAAGCCGAAATTGTGGTTAAGAGTGTGAATTTCTGTGACTAAAAGGATGCCACCCTATTTGTAAGCAACGACGCAGCAATCAAACTATCTGAGAATCTGTATGACACGAACGAAACATATAGCGATTCGAAATTTCATTGTCGAGGACAGAGTTCAAGAAAGTATAATTAAAATGTAGCTGATAACGAGCCATTGATTCGCCTAATCACGAGTCGAAGATTGAAAAGGTTTTGTAAAGAATTACTACTTTTAAATTAATTAAGAATAGAGATTTCAACATTTACTTATATTGAATAGTTTTCATAGGTGGAAGCGATTCCGATAGCTATTGAACCATCCTTGTCCATTCAGCAATTGGCAGAGGTAGAAATTTACCTCTCCGTGCTTGCGTCCTAACCACTTTGTAAGATCTGGTGTCAGTAACCGTGTCCATTCCCCTTTTTCGGTTTCCATTGCAAATTTTCGCTGACATTCGGTAAGTATCTCCCAGTCGGTGCTACTTTCTATTCCTTTGGAAATTAGATACTTCTCTTTTTAATTTGGAGATCAATGGGTGGAATTCCAGTCAGTACCAATGCAGCTTCCGTAAATACAGTTTGAAAACTGCAGCATATCCTAAGCGCCACTCTACGTCGTACCCCTGTCACGAGTTTTCTGTATTTTTCCCACTTGGTAGCTTGGCTCTACATGGGCGCTACATACAGGAGAATCTCTTCCTGCAGTCACAGTCTTCCTGCTGGATGATTTTGGTCCCCCTAGGTTTGGCATAATTCTGCTTAGTGCCAATACAGACTTTTCAGCTTTTATGCTGCATGTCGCCACATGTTTCTTCATTTCACAGTTGTGATCGTATACGACGGCGGATCTCCGACGACAGCTTAACCAAGACCCAGTTAATGTTACTGACGAGCTCCAGCTGTGTTTTTGATTGGCAAATAACGGCTGCGTCATCAGCGAATCCTATAATGGTTGTCCCTGAAGGTACTTCTATTGTAAGCACAGATTTATAGAAAATGTTCCACAGGATAGGTCCCAGAATAGAGCTTTGTGGTACTGTACATTCCATTTGCATGTTCGTACTCCGTTCAACAAGTATACATCTTTCCGAGAGATAGTCCTATATTATTCGCCGGAGGTACATTGATACTCCTATGTCTTTGAGCACCAACATGATAGCTTCCCACGCTGCTGAGTTGAAAGCATTGCGGATATCTAGCGTAGCCATTACCGGTTATATAGCCGGTCATTGGACATAGCCGGTTATTTGGGTTTATTAGGGGTGGAGGGGGTTTGTGAAGAATCACGAAATAAATATCACATGGGGGGAGACCATGTAGGGGGTGTAGGCAGTTATGTGTATTTATTTTTTCGTTGAACGCGGGTAGGGCGAGGGTTTAGCCCTAAACATCACCACGTATCACCAGGAGGGAGGGAGGGAGGTTGGCTTAAAAAGTTGTAAAAAACATCATGTGATTAGTGGACGACCCCTTACTGTGAGTTATATTGGCAATAGTGGTAAACAGTTTTATTTTCGATTTCTGTGCATTGAAGGCTTATGTGTTTTGGAATTGGAAATAGACGCTCAAGGGACTGGAACACGAATAATAAAATAAATAAAATCCCTTCTATTCAGGTGTACATAAATACCATCTCCTGTATATAAACTACAAAAGACTTGGAATAATAGCTTTTTCTCTTCTCCAACTGTACACAAAATTTTAATTTAAAAATAAATGCATTCAATAATACTCTGCTTATGCGAGGTTGATATGCGGTTTATAGCTGAAAAATATTTAAAGAAATTTATTATTCGCAGAGTGCATATAACTTTAACAACAATGTATTATGCTTACGAAGTTGCCTATGTATATTACGCGTATATCCTATCTTATTCCTTTTAAAAAGACCTGTTTATATTTGATAGCGATTTCTAATGGGATTTTATTATCTTTCGCTTTAATAGCCATTTATTTATTATCTTTTACATTAATTGAACGTCTGCCAAATTTCGAACACATAATCCTTATTAATTTCTTGATTTATCTTTTTTATTGCTATTTAATATTTATTCTCAATAAAGTTTTATTTTGCAATGGAATATTTTAATTTAATGATGACTTTTTAAATGGACAAAGGTCGCATTTGTAAACCTATAATGTTTGTTATAATTTAATATTTGAAATATTGGCTTTTCGAAATTTTACAAGGATTTTCATTTAATTTATATTAAACTATGTCTTTTATAGAATTATTTCCGATTATACTAACTGGGTCAATTCGTATCTCAAGTCCATATTGAATCCAGATTAAACCAATTTAATTTTTTTATTTAACAGTTGCACAGTTTCTGTTTTTTTAATAATAGAACATCGGGCAAATCTTTTTCTTTAAAAGAAAAATTGTCGTATAACAAAAAGTTAAGAAATTCGAACCGAATCCGAATTAACCTGAAAACAATCTTTAGAATAGAAAATTATTTATATTTGTACTTTATATTTTACAAATAGATAGTATGCATTAGATACTTTTGCGTTACTTCTTGATATTTCGTGATAAAAGTCCATTCTCTCCGCTGCTACCATACGTTTTTTGATAAACAATTTACATATATTTATTTTATTTTCTTCATCTGAATCTTCATCAGTTAGTTCATTTACTGTAGTTTAATAAAATTATCGCCCTCTTCCAAATGTCTAATAGTTTTGCTAGAATCAAGCAATAAAAAATAAATTAGAATTAGTACATAAAACTAGTTAGTTTGAGTTAGTATATAAAACTAACCCAAATCGTAGAGAGCTTTCTAAGAATTACTCTAGAGATTTCTTTGGAACCTTCAAGCAGACACTCAGAAAATACGCTCCGCCAAGCCTCCACTTCAGAGACACAAGGCAAACTGGCTAATAACGACAAGGACAACTGCCACCTTTTGGCTCAGTACTTTAAAAATCTACTCAACTGTGACCCACCCAGCGAAGACTTCGACTATAAACAAACCACACCATTGGAAGAAGTTGGCCAGATCATTCAACTTCTTATGAATAATAAGGCAGCTGGAGAGGACTCTTGCTAAAATACTATTGCTGATTATTGCTGAACTGTGGAAAGGTGCTAGAAACAATGCCGTGCGCAAGCTAACCGAGATCATCCAGGACATCTGGGAAACAGAGAAATTACCACCCGATTGGAAATATGCTCTGATCAATCCGCTTCACAAAAAGGGAGATTTTACTGATCTAAACAACTGCCGTGGAATTTCTCTCGTCCCAGTAACAAGATTCTCTCGAAGGCGTTACAAACAAGGGCAGAAAATCAGCTGGATAGTCAACTGGGAGAATACCAGGGTGGCTTCAGGAAGACGCGATCCTGTGTTGAACAGATCCTCAATCTTAAAACTGTGGTCGTCACCTTTGTTGATTTTAGGAGGGCATTCGATTCCATTGATAGAGAAACGCTTTACAAGGTACTCCAGGAACTAGGGCTAGACAAGAAAACCCGAAGACTCATCCTAGAAACTTTGACCAACACCCATTCCAAGGTTAATTTTATAGTCGACATTTCAGAAAGCTTCGAAATAAAAACTGGAGTGAGACAAGGAGATGGACTTTCCCCACTCCTCTTCAACTGTGTCCTTGAAAAGGTTATGAGAGAATGGCGCAAGGAACTGATCAATTTGTGTGCTCAGAGTGGTATCTACCTGGGACGTAAGAACTATGGACTGGTTGTAGATTGCCTGGCCTTTGCAGATGACATGGCACTGTTTGCTGATTCTCTTGAGACGGCAACAATGCAGGTAAATTGCCTCATAAAAAGTAGGTCTTTAAGTGTCGCTGGAGAAAGCAGAATTCTTCACAAACATCAGATAAGCAAACAGAGAGATGTTACTAGAGCTGGGAAACATCAATAGGACTGAGAAATTCAAGTATCTCGGCGAATGGATTGAACTCTATTGAATTTATCAGAAAGAGCATGATTATCCAAGAGAGTCAACAAGTTAGAACTAGCCTATCGACTGACTAAGAACACTTACAACAAGAAATGCCTGTCACGCAACCTGAAACTTAAGCACTACACACCAGTCTTACGACCAGAAGCCCTGTATGCCATGGAGTGTCTTTCCTTGAACCGAAGAGGTCTGGTAGAGAAATTGGAAATCAGAGAGAGGAGAATCCTCAGGAAGATCCTAGGCCCGGTAAAGGAAGATGGGGAATTCGGAAGGCGGCATAACTCTGAGCTCTACGAACATATCGAGATGCTCTCTGACTATGCAAGGAAAAGAAGGAAGAGGCTTTCTATGGCCACGTTGCAAGATTGCCTCCAAACCGTCTAACCAACCGTCTGTTCACCTTCTGGCAAAACAAGAGGGTTGTAGGTCGTACCACTTGTTTGACAGAAACCGAGAAGGATATTGAAGAACTGGGAACAACTGACCAAAACAGACAGTCTGTGAGACGTACCCTAAAGGAAGTGCATGGATTTCATGAAAAAATCCGAAGGAAAGGTACTCCCTGGACAGAAGAGAGATAGGAGTTACATCGGCAAAAGATACGACAATACTGGGCAAAGATCAAAGTCCAACAGTTGAACAAGCGTGGTCCAAAGTTGGCCTATTCGAAAGAAGAAATTAGAAGTAGATTCATATATCCTCCTAGAGTCCTCATAATAGGATAGACAAAGTTACTGGATTTAAAAAATATATATTTATTTATAATATGTTAACTAATTTTGGTGTACATGTACAACTTACTGCGAGAGAACTAATATATTGAAAATAATCTTTTCTAAAACAATAAAACGTACCCTCGAGAGAACCCGAACTTTTTACAAAATAAAAAAATTAGTGATGGGAAAATTCGATCCTCCTGTCGATGATTTTTTTTATGAACCATAATGAAAGTTGAATTAATAATTCAACTTTCATATCTCTTTTTTTAGTATGTAAAGTTAAAATAAAGATCTGACGAAGTAATCTAATAAAATATTATTTTAGTCAATTTTTAAATTAGCTATGTAGTTGAACGAATAGGTGTAGATTTCACCTACAGACCAGTTCCGTTCTGAATGAATTTTAATTAGTGACGTTCACAAACGACGCCTCATGACAATTTTTGTGTCCGGTTACTATGAGGCTAGGAAAATATTGGTTCAATTTATTACTTCTTAAAATGTAAAAGACAATCTGAAATTTTACATCTGTTCTAGATTGAAAAATTTATATAATATTAACTAATAGTAATGTTGTCTCCTTGTTGTCTCATAAACCTTTAAAAATACCATTGCTAATTTAAATTATTAAAATTATTTTGATTATTTCCTCCTATCCTCATGATAGGAATGTTCTTTGTTCCGGTACCAAGACGTGGACCACAGTTTAAGAACGCTACACGTACGGTTACTTAACTTTCGAATATAAATATTGTTTATTCTTCGTTGCAAAGATTAGATAAAGATTTGATTTAGTAAATTTTGTACATTCCCAAACTCAATTAAACTTCCGGGAAACGCACTTACACGCGCAGTCGCACTGTTAAAGTTCTTATAATTTGATTAAACAAGGAATGTTATTTTTCAATGATTTCTTACCGTGTTACTTACAGAGTTATGTTTTTGATAAGCAATACCAAAACACAGACAAAAATAAGTGCACTGAATAGACCTTTTTAGGTTAGTTAAGCGCATGCGCGTCCGCAGTGTTTAAAAGGCGGGAATATGAAAGTATCTGGTACATTTTGTTATTTTCACTGGTTATACGTTACAAAATTTCTGGCACTTTTTTAACGTACATGCCGAAAATAGGCGCTTGCGCACAAAAAAAAATCAACTATGAAAATGTGTATTAGTTTATGTTTTATAAACCAAGAAAAGTCACTAGTGAAAATATAATTACTATTTAGAATTTATTTTATTTTATTCGTGTCAGAAACACTTACATTTGCAAATAAAGAAGCATGAAAGGATGCAGTTGAAACATTAGATACAAAAAAGACGTGTAGTTATTTGAGATCCCACACTGTACACCACATAGTTCATTTAGATTACTGCCGCCCAGAAGTTGGCAACCTCTAGTGCATTTGGTGAGGCATGCAGTAAGTCATTCCCAGTACATGTTGTCGGCTACTGTTTACACTGGAGCAGACGGGAGGTCGTCTGGATTTCCCCACATTCACATAACAAGGACTCCACTTGACCTTTGATCCATCCACCATTATCTAATGGTGCTACAGTCCTTGTAGGATCTGGGGATCTCCTCCCACAGCCTACACTTGTGCTTGGTGTCTTGATCTTAGACACAAGTGTAGGATAGAGGTGGTAGTGGCCTAGTAGTCAAGGTGTCAGACTTCGGAGCCGCAAGTCCCGGATTCAAATCCTGAACATGGAAAAGTAAGCCACCGTTCTCCTGTAGATGGCTCTGGCAAAGTCATCACAGTAAAAAACAGCCTCGAAACCTCCCCGAATAGTGGCTCGCCAACCACGTTAAAAACTGAAAGGACTCCACTTGGAAACCCCATGTTATCAAGATGGTTTTAGATCTTGCTACTCCTGGCAGTAGTCACTTGAGTCCATTTACTCCATTTCTCTCTATAGCCAGGGAATAGTTTACTTTAGAGCTATTAAACCTTGCTCGCCACAAATCAACACGGAATTGCTTTTGTGTCCCGACGAGAGTCACTGATGATTTCAGGAAGCTTTTTCTTGATTTGAGTCGTGAATTTCCTGACTGATATCCATATAGATGTTTCAGATGTTAGAGCCTTCTTTTTCTCATAATTGGCCGCAACCTCTCGACGATTGACAGGTGGAGCAATACCAGCTAAGCTGTATAACTTATCCAGTGGAGTAGGTTTTAGACAGCCGGTGATGACACGGCAAGTATCATTGGGAGCCACATCGACCATTTTGGCGTGGCTATATCTGGACCATACTGGGCACGCAAATTCTCCAGCCGAGTAACATAGAGCCAGTGAATAGGTTCTGATGATGCCAGGGTGTGCTCCCCATTTTGTGCCAGTTAGCTTCCTTATGCTGTTATTTTTGGCAGCCACTTTTTGTTTGGCGTTCAAGCAATGTTTCCTATAAGTTAGAGAGCTGTCAAGGGTGACTTCTTGGTATTTTGGAAAGATACAGTGGTCTAGCATGACTCCATCCCAGGTAATTTTGAGAGTTCTGGCTGCTTGCTGGTTCTTAAGGTGGAAGGCACAAGTTTGTGTTTTACTAGGATTTAGTCTCAGCTGATTTTCTTTGTAGTAGGCTGATAGTTCTATTAATGCTTTGGCTCAACAGTATCAAAGCAACTGGCTTGGGCAGAAATGGCACAGTCATCTGCATAAATTAAATTCTGCGCCCCTTCAGATAATGGTTTATCGTTGGTATAGATATTGAATAGCGCAGGAGCAAGCACACTACCCTGGGGTAATTCGTTCTTCTGTGATCTCCATCTGCTTCTTCTGAAGCTTCTCCCTGAAATTGAGCAAAGAATTTTCTATTTTCAAGAAAGTTCCGTATGAAACAGGTTAGTTGGTAATCTTTGGTAGCCTTATATAGTTTCAGGATAACCTGTTTGTGATTAATTGTGTCATAGGCTGCTGTTAGATCTATAAATACTGCTCCTGTGATATCTTTCCTTTCAAGCCCATCTTCAATATGCTGTGTGAGTTTGATCACTGGAGATGTACAACTCTTCCCAGACCAGAAACCAGCTTGTTGTGGAATAAGGACTGCCTCCAACTCTCCCATTATTCTATTGAGGATGAATCTTTCAAGAACCTTATACAAGTGGCATAAGAGAGATATTGGACGGTAACTTCTGGGATCATCCTTATCCTTACCTGCTTTACGAATCGCTATAACTTTGGCTTTCCTCCATATCTTTGGAATCTTGCAGAATTGTATGAAGTTATTAATCAGTTCTTTTAGCCAGCGCTTCGTTATTGGTCCAAAGTTATTAATCAGTTCAGCTCTTATTTCATCGAGGCCCGCAGCTTTGCCATTTTTACATTTGCTCAGTACTATCTATCTCATCCTATAAGATCTATCTCATCCTGGGTTAAAGGTTGTTGCAAGGAGGTGGTTTCTTGATCAGGCTGCGTCTCAAGTGTTTTTTTACCGGTCCTTTTTGGTATTTTTCCATTAAGCGCAAGCAGGCGTGCAATATGATCAGCACGGATATTTGCATGGGTGTTTGCCTAGGAAGGATCATTATTTAGGCGCCGAAGAAGTCTCCAAGCCTCCTAACTATTCCTGGCCATATCACAGTCTGACATTAGTTTTTCCCGCTATGTACGCTTTGAGATTGAGGAGAGAACAGAGCTCGCTGTTTGGGAGGTTTGGTCACTGAAAGGATCTTCTTCATATCGTGTGTAATACTCCTCTAGTAAAACGGTAGTTTGTGAGGTCACACCTTGAAGATATACCGTCCTTCAGCCTCTTGGAATACAGGCTCGTGAGCAGAGTTTAACTAGGTCAACAAAGGGTTCATAGCTTTCCGGCCCAGTTGAAATTGTTTGAACTTCTTCATCCAGCATTCTGGAGAACTTAGGCCAATTAGCCTTCTTGAAGTTATACCTTCGCCTGAAACCAGTTTTTTGAGGTCTTATGATGGGGAAGAGTTGACAGATTATTGGTCTGAGTGTTTGTGTGTTTGGGATAGGAGAACACACCCATTTGTGGCACTGTTGTGCTATGTTTTCACAGACGATGAGGAGGTCAGGATTGTACCCTCGTCGCCACCTTCCACTTTTGAAGGATGGAGGCAATTTGCTATCATGACTAAGGGAGAGGTAGTTGGTTTCAACCCAAGATAGAACAGCTTCTCAATTTTCAACCTCATGTAAGTACCCCCACACATGGCTGTGGCTTTTAAAATCTCCTATTATTACGTTTGTCTTCCTGGAGTCAAAATTTGCAAGGAGATCTTTCTTGAAGGAGGCTTGTACACTGATGTGACCACACAGTTGCTTAGCTCCAAGGTGATAATTTCGATGTTATTTTACTGTGTATCTTAGAAAGTGTATCTTAGGAAGATGGCACTTCCATAATGAGCATGAGGTATTTCTGCAACTAATCGTAAGCCGGATACACTTGGTCGTCTCTGATGGCTATCTTTGTGAGTTTCTTAGATGCACAAAATATCACACTTCTCTTCATAATATATTTCATTCAGCAGCTGTTGTTTAGATGCTGAAATGCCTACGATATTAACTGAAATAACTTTCATGGTTGGTTCTGAAAGGAACCTTTTGTTTAATCGCATAGTAAGTGTTTCTGCATGGCTGAAGTTCAATTCAGTACTGGAATTCAAATCCACGTTCCTATGGAGGGGCACCATGGGCAGGAATCAGCATCAATTTTTGATGTGTGATGTGACATACTTTTGATGTGATTTAATGTGACATACTATTTAGAATGACATTGGCTAGTTTAAATTTTAAAATACAACAAATAACACTCGCGGAAAAACATGAAATAACTTTCACTTTTTGACAACTCAATATTATACGCAATTTATCCTCATTGTCCAGCAAACCCAGGGTGCGCAAAATAATTAATAGACCTTTTCATAGTTGAATTTTTTTTGTGCGCATGCGTACATTTTTGCCATGTAAAATGCCATGCCAAAAAAATTCCTGAAATTTTTTGACGTATAACCAGTGAAAATAATAAAATATGCCCGAAACTTTCATATTCCCGCCTTTAAAACATTGCGCATGCGCTTAACTAACCGTAAACAAGTCTATTGAAGAAGCTTCACATTATATAGAAATAGGTAAGGAGGACTGTTGTTTACAGCAAGCGTTTGTCGATTAATCCCAGGTAAATGAATTCTGCCTGTATTTTTGTATCCGTAAAAAATAATTCAATGTACCTTGAATACACTTTTATTAAATATATTTGTATGGACTTAATTATATTTGTGTAACCTCTAAACAATATCTCTATCATTTTTTAAATAAAAATCTGAACGATTAAACCGTCTTAGTATTCAAATACTTCTGGGAGTTTGTGATGTATGTCAAACATTAGAAAATTGTTTTTGTTGTAATGTATTTATAATTATCGTGGATATAGTAAGCCCTACTTACTGGGGAAATCTTGCAAACTCTCGGACTCAATACGGTTCCGTTCCGTTAATCAGCAAGTCTACTCTATTTTCATTACTAATTATTTATTACCAATATTTTTTCTTTTTTGTATTGAGGAATTCTAATAAGTTTTCTACATCAATTAGTTCACTTTTATAATTCCAGCAATAACTACTTGTTTCTTTGGCAAAATTGTATAAATAAATATTAATAAATCGTAATCTTCATTTAATTCATGCCGAAGAAATCATCTCTGAAAACCTCACATATTTTTCCATTATCTAATTTTTAAATTAAGCTGGAATTTCTGAATCGTAATTTTTACTTTGTATATTTTTAAGCATTTCTTTTACTTTTCTAGATTTGAATCAGTGCATATTTTCCTAGCTCTTAAATATGGCCATATATTATTAGATTTCTATTTTAAGACCAAACAACTCTGCAGCAAATTTATTCATTTTAAATATATTTATTATATGAAATATCATAGCGTTAATGTATTTTTCGTGCATATTATATGCCAAATTCGTTTATAGTATGTTAAAGTACGAGTTCAAGAATCGCGATTTTTCAGCACGCGTCCATGTTTAGAAAACGACGAACGTAGCGAGGAGTTTTGTAATGGGCATGTGCAAAACACGCCTTACGAACGAGTTTTTTATACTATGTTTTATATATATATATATATATATATATATATATATATATATATATATATATATATATATTTCGCCGTTTTATGCCATTTCTAAATAAAAAAAAATTCGCCGATAGATATTGAGAAAATTGTATCGCACTCGGCGAGCCATTAAACGAACCCATATGAGTGCTTTAATGACTTCATTATAAACTCAAACGCCGGGACACAAAAACAATCCCGTGAGGATTTGTGGCGAGCAAAGTTTAATAGCCCTAAAAACTAGCCGAAGCCAAGCGACAAACTACCCCTTGGCTACAGAGATCACAAAACAGACTACGGTCAGGAGTAGTACGCGGGCGAAACGGTTATATTTGTAGACAGTGCAGCTGGCCTACAACGTTTGATGAACCAAATAATAGCAGAAGGTAATGCGCTTGAGCTAGTAAATAAGGCCAAAACGAAAACAAGGGTTATCAGTAGAACACCAGATATCCAAGTCAATTTGCAAGTATACAATAAGCAAATAGAGCAGGTGGCTAAATTTAAATACTTGGGCAGCTACATCACCGAAGACCTGGACCTGGGGATCTGGAAGTAAGAACACGCATCAAAATAGCCAGAACAACGTTCCTTAAGATGAGGAAAGTATTTTGCAAGAGAAGCCTAAACCTTAAACTAAGATACCGGTTCGATAAGTGCTAGATTGGCACGGTACTGTTGTATGGTGTTGAGGCTTGGACGTTGAAGATCAATACCATGAACAAAATAGAAAGAAGTGTTTTTTGAAAGAAGACTATTTATAAATATAAATAGTCTTGTCTGTCTAGTCTTGTCTGTCTAGTCTTGTCTGTCTAGTCTTGTCTGTCTAGTCTTGTCTGTCTAGTCTTGTCTGTATAGTCTTGTCTGTCTAGTCTTGTCTGTCTAGTCTTGTCTGTCTAGTCTTGTCTGTCTAGTCTTGTCTGTCTAGTCTTGTCTGTCTAGTCTTGTCTCTCTAGTCTTGTCTGTCTAGTCTTGTCTGTCTAGTCTTGTCTGTCTAGTCTTGTCTGTCTAGTCATGTGTGTCTAGTCTTGTCTGTCTAGTCTTGTCTGTCTAGTCTGTCTAGTCTTGTATGTCTAGTCTTGTCTGTATAGTCTTCTCTGTCTAGTCTTGTCTGTCTAGTCTTGTCTGTCTAGTCTTGTCTGTCTAGTCTTGTCTGTCTAGTCTTGTCTGTCTAGTCTTGTCTGTCTAGTCTTGTCTGTCTAGTCTTGTCTGTCTAGTCTTGTCTGTCTAGTCTTGTCTGTCTAGTCTTGTCTGTCTAGTCTTGTCTGTCTAGTCTTGTCTGTCTAGTCTTGTCTGTCTAGTCTTGTCTGTCTAGTCTTGTCTGTCTAGTCTTGTCTGTCTAGTCTTGTCTGTCTAGTCTTGTCTGTCTAGTCTTGTCTGTCTAGTCTTGTCTGTCTAGTCTTGTCTGTCTAGTCTTGTCTGTCTAGTCTTGTCTGTCTAGTCTTGTCTGTCTAGTCTTGTCTGTCTAGTCTTGTCTGTCTAGTCTTGTCTGTCTAGTCTTGTCTGTCTAGTCTTGTCTGTCTAGTCTTGTCTGTCTAGTCTTGTCTGTCTAGTCTTGTCTGTCTAGTCTTGTCTGTCTAGTCTTGTCTGTCTAGTCTTGTCTGTCTAGTCTTGTCTGTCTAGTCTTGTCTGTCTAGTCTTGTCTGTCTAGTCTTGTCTGTCTAGTCTTGTCTGTCTAGTCTTGTCTGTCTAGTCTTGTCTGTCTAGTCTTGTCTGTCTAGTCTTGTCTGTCTAGTCTTGTCTGTCTAGTCTTGTCTGTCTAGTCTTGTCTGTCTAGTCTTGTCTGTCTAGTCTTGTCTGTCTAGTCTTGTCTGTCTAGTCTTGTCTGTCTAGTCTTGTCTGTCTAGTCTTGTCTGTCTAGTCTTGTCTGTCTAGTCTTGTCTGTCTAGTCTTGTCTGTCTAGTCTTGTCTGTATAGTCTTGTCTGTCTAGTCTTGTCTGTCTAGTCTTGTCTGTCTAGTCTTGTCTGTCTAGTCTTGTCTGTCTAGTCTTGTCTGTCTAGTCTTGTCTCTCTAGTCTTGTCTGTCTAGTCTTGTCTGTCTAGTCTTGTCTGTCTAGTCTTGTCTGTCTAGTCTTGTCTGTCTAGTCTTGTCTGTCTAGTCATGTGTGTCTAGTCTTGTCTGTCTAGTCTTGTCTGTCTAGTCTGTCTAGTCTTGTATGTCTAGTCTTGTCTGTATAGTCTTCTCTGTCTAGTCTTGTCTGTCTAGTCTTGTCTGTCTAGTCTTGTCTGTCTAGTCTTGTCTGTCTAGTCTTGTCTGTCTAGTCTTGTCTGTCTAGTCTTGTCTGTCTAGTCTTGTCTGTCTAGTCTTGTCTGTCTAGTCTTGTCTGTCTAGTCTTGTCTGTCTAGTCTTGTCTGTCTAGTCTTGTCTGTCTAGTCTTGTCTGTCTAGTCTTGTCTGTCTAGTCTTGTCTGTCTAGTCTTGTCTGTCTAGTCTTGTCTGTCTAGTCTTGTCTGTCTAGTCTTGTCTGTCTAGTCTTGTCTGTCTAGTCTTGTCTATCTAGTCTTGTCTGTCTAGTCTTGTCTGTCTAGTCTTGTCTGTCTAGTCTTTTCTGTCTAGTCTTGTCTGTCTAGTCTTGTCTGTCTAGTCTTGTCTGTCTAGTCTTGTCTGTCTAGTCTTGTCTGTCTAGTCTTGTCTGTCTAGTCTTGTCTGTCTAGTCTTGTCTGTCTAGTCTTGTCTGTCTAGTCTTGTCTGTCTAGTCTTGTCTGTCTAGTCTTGTCTGTCTAGTCTTGTCTGTCTAGTCTTGTCTATCTAGTCTTGTCTGTCTAGTCTTGTCTGTCTAGTCTTGTCGTTCTAGTCTTGTCGGTCTAGTCTTGTCTGTCTAGTCTTGTCTGTCTAGTCTTGTGTGTCTAGTCTTGTCTGTCTAGTCTTGTCTGTCTAGTCTTTCGAGTCTTGTCTGTCTAGTCTTGTCTGTCTAGTCTTGTCTGTTTAGTCCTGTCTGTCTAGTCTTGTCTGTTTGGTCTTGTCTGTCTAGTCTTGTTTGACTAGTCTTATCCGTCTAGTCTTGTCTGCCTAGTCTTGTCTGTATAGCCTTGTCTGTCTAGTCATATCATCATATCATATAATTTATTTATCATTAACGATGTATAACATACATATAAGATAAGTCATGTGTAAGGTGAAAAAGTAATAATAATATAGCAGAAACAACAGGCACGTTACATACTACGTAATACCAAAAATGTAGGAATATAAAGCAATGAAGTAAAAATGAAGTAAAGTGTAGTAAAAATAATAAAAGAAGGAAACAGAGATAGAAAGAATTGCATATCAGTGGAATCATAAGTTCATGCATTATAGTCTTGTCTGTCTAACCTAGTCAATCTAGTCTTGTCTGTCTAATCTTGTCTAGTTCTGTATGCTTAGTCTTATCTGCCTTCTCTTGTCTTTCTAGCATCGTCTGTCTAGACCTGTTTTTATTGTTGGAAAGCAATATTGAAGGAACTAACCGAAAGCGGAATGGCGCCTTACCTTGCATGGTACGAAGCTAGTTCCATAATAGAATACTGGTGCTACAGGCACATAGAGTTTCGGTAGAGAGAGAACTGAGTAGCGGGGTCCCACTAGGTTCAGTCATAGGATCTACTTTGTGGAAAACCCTATACGATGAGGTCCTAAGACTGAAACTTCCGGAGGGTTCCACGCTCATTGGCTCCGCGGACGACCTGGCGATCGTGGTCTCACCAAAAACGGAACCCATGATAATGCAAACGGCAAACCGCGCAATTCGCCTAGTATTATTATTATTACCTTTATTGGCATATTTACAACAATTACTATAAGACTAACAATACAACATATCAAAACAAAACAAAAAACACATGGAAACAATAAAAAAAAAGAACAAAAAGCAGAACATAACTAATAACCCGACCCAAAAATACCCCAAATACTCAAACTTAAAAAAACTACACTTTAAAGAAACAAAAAAAAAATTCTTCGCCCGCACTAACTTTTCTCCCTCCCTAAACTCTTTCCACAATCACTCCCTTCCGCTCTAAAATTTCCAGCATTATGGGCCACCCGCTACCTGACTCGTCTATGCACGCTTCCCAGTCTTTACATTTATTTTTCTTTCCTTCTTCCCATGTTAGCCCTTTGCACTCTTCCATCCAATGTGCCCACCTGTCAGTACCCTCTCCGCATATGGTACACAAATTCTCCCTTTCATTCAACCAGTACCTTCTTCCCTTTTCTTCGTTGCCGCACCGAAACCTGGCTATCCTATTTTGGCTACCGCTGGACCCTCTGCTTAGGTACAAAGGGAGTCCAAAGTACAGTTGTACCTGCTTTCGTCTATACGGCTTTATCGTATCTGCAGCTCTATCTCCCTACTCCTGTCACCCAACAATTTTTCACACTTTACGCCTTCCCTTTTCATCCTTTCTACCTCCTCTTTCGACAGCCCTACTCGTTCATACATTTTTTTCCATTCATTTCCCCATTTTGTTAGTCTTATCCCTCGACACCTTCCTTCCTTAAACTATTGAACACCTCTTTACACTATCCTTTCATTCCCTAACCTATACACTTTCCTTTCGTATCTTGCCACTCTCACTGATGCTTCTACTGCAACTTTATGCGCATTCGCTTCTTGTAGCACCAGGTACCCTGGCGTACTCCTGTCTAATTTCAACGCCCTTTTTATAAACTGGAGTTGTACCTTTTCTACTTGTTCCATTTCGTTCATACCCCATATTTCCGCTCCTTACAACAAAATACTCCGAACACACGCTTTCCACACTATCATTTTTCCCACGAAACTATCTTCAAATTTATCTTTCCAAGCATTCCAAAACCTATTAGCAGCCACCCATGCTTTCTTACATACGAGCATAATGTGCTCATTATTGGACCCATTACTACCAAACATAAATCCCAAGTATTTGAACCTGCTAACCTGCTCTATAACCTCTTCCCCCCACATCAAGCTTTCCTCTTTCTTACCAACTTTCTTTCTAAACACCATCCACTTAGTCTTCTCTACATTCACACTTAACATTCTTTTCTCAAAATATCTTTTAATCCCTCAAATCATCTCTTTCATTTCCCCCTTTTTTTTGTTTTTGCTAAAGCAACTATGTCATGGAATTAGTTTAAATGTAGCAGTATAAATCTCGTTATATAATATTTCAATATAAGAAATAGCAGTGAGGGCATCAAGCAGTGAGGGCTTATTTTAAAGAACATAAATAATCAAGTTGCTTTTGTATTAAGAGATTAAGCGAATTCTTAATAACTATTTAAATAGTAAGGTTAGTATCTCTCTAAACACAACAAAACTAATAAATTTTATTGCAACCATCAAAGTAATGCAAGTCTCATTCAAACCCTTCTTAGACAACTACAAAAAATAACCAAAGGTAACTTTTTTTCTTAAATTCATACCTTTTCCATTGCACTTATTCAGGTTTTGACATATTCTATTATTCATAAGTATGCCAGCTTTTGTGCAGTAATGAAGGGCATTCCAACTACAGTGCATGTTCTAGTGTCTCTAAAATACGTTTCGCTCCCCAAGAACCGAACAAGTAGTGCATTTTGAATTACGAGGGGGCAGCAGCTGCTCTGGTGAATCATTCGCTGTAATCAATACCTACTGATACTGCATAACGCCCCCCCTACCCCAAAACGCGCTTGTCACATACAATATTCGTAAAATAATAATGACAATCAATAAATTGCGTGTTACTCAAATTTACTGACTCGTGATTAAACCATTTAGTTAATCAAGCAATTATGTTAAACTACATAAGCGTTATAATCGTCATTTCAATTGCATATTTGTTACAATAAAATAATATAGTGCTCGCTGCTTTATTGAAACAAATATAATTATTAATAAACATTCAAATATAACATTTAGATAAAAATAAATCTTTTTTGTATTTTCATGCATTAAGGTCCAATATTATTTAACATATATTTTATCAAGTATTCCATGAAATTAATACAAATAACTTTTTAGATGTATTTATACAAATTTAATTTCTAAAAATGTTATTACATTTTTTAATAAACAAATATATTGTTGGGAAATGACCAACAACCTATTTTTGGGAACTCACTTCCACATTTTACAATTTCAGTAATTTTGTTCAACTACGAAAAGTATATGAATATTACATTTATAATAAAAGCGGGTTGAATATGCATATCTGTATCGATAAATGAAAATACAGTTCATCCCATCTTTATTGGAGATTGCAGCTTGAATTGATTATATATTATTCACAAGCATTTTGGGAATAAAACAACTAGATGTGATGGACTTTGGATAAATAAATTTAAAGTACCACGAGCCTGAGATTCAAAGAAAATTCATAGTTTTGCCACGATCTTTACGATTTGACGATAAAACAATTCTTAGCAACCCAAAATGATGCATATTCCCTGCATCATTTTTATATCTGTGTAATCCAATTTTTACTTACGTTATAACGTAGTAAAAATATAAATACTCCAGAAAGTTTAATTCAAATTAATTATCAAAATAATATTAATTATATTATGATTAAATTTGACCTGTTTGAACGCCCCCATTTTTCGCGCGATTTGTATTGTTTACTATATGCATAGACAGTTTTCAGTTTTAATCGCTATTTCGATCATGGAAAACGCTAAAAAAATATTTTATAGATATTGTCCAGTATCGCAATGAATAGCATCAGGAATAACAAAGATTGTTTCTCAATTTCACAAATGTTTAAAACTGAATGTAATTAATGTATATTAATCTATAGACTTTAATGATGCCTTTGGATATGGAAATCACTTACAATTAGTTGTTTTACTAATATTGGACAAGACTGGACAGGATTGGATAAATCTATAAAGTTAAAAATTTATTTTAGTCGTGTTCATCCAAGGTTACAAACCATCAATTTCATAGATGATTAAAGTTGAATTTAGCTATATTAACCAACATGCCTATTCATTTACTGATGCCTCTGAAAATGAAAATCTCGTCGATGTTTTACTATTATTGAACAAGACAGGACATGGTTGAATTTATTTATACAATATGTATATAATATTTATACAATTTAAATGAAAGGGGAAAGGGTTTAGAATTACTGAGACGGGTGAAAAAAAGAAAGAGCAAACAGGTAATGGAGAATGTAAAATGTATACCAGTTTGTTTTATTGTATTGTTTGTTTTACAATTAACATTGTTTTTTAGCTAAATCAATAAAAAAATAAAAGTAGGTAAAGTAGTTACTAAATAAATAAATAAGAAATAGAAGGCTAAAGAAGATATAGGCTTAGTTTTGTTTATCCAGGATTAATCAGGAATAAGCAAGATTGGACGAAGGTAAATAAGACTAGATAATGCTAAAGAGGGTTAAATATGTCCATACAAGGCTAAAAAAACTATAAGCTCGGATAAGATTCGACTAGGCATAGGCAGAACTAAGTAACGAGATCGGGCAAGATATTATATAAAACAAAGCTTTGACAAAACCACTTTCAGTCATTGTTTTTGATAATTTCTAATGTCACTATATACCAAAATCTCAGTAGGTAATGGAAAACGCTACAGAAATATAAATAAAAACACATTTTCTTTCAAACACGACTAGCACAGTATGATTATCGATGCCGATAATTCTTATAACATGCTATGTGACGTCATGCTTCGATTCTACCAACGGTTATGCGTTTCTTCTTCTTCTTGTGGTGACCTATCCGTTGCCGACGTTGGCAATTAACATGGCTATTTTAACTTTGTTCGCTGCACTCCTAAACAGTTCTACTGAAGTGAGTCCGTAACATCCACGCACATTATGCAAACATGAATGTCTTCGTCTACCCGGTTCTCTTTTGCTGTCTGTTTTGTCCTGTAAGATTGAGTTGCAGCATAAGATACTTCTCATAACGCATTATATGCCCAAGGTATATTTGCCCATTTTACGTTTTTTAACAGTGAATGAGATTTCTCTCTGTTTGCCGACTCTCCGGAGAACCTCCTCGTTTGTGATCCTCGGTCCACGATATTCGTAAATTGCGACGGTATACCCACATTTTGTAGGCCTCCTGTTATGCGTTTCGCAAAGAATTTCTCTCGCTTATTTTACACTATATCATTAAAGTTTTATGGAATTAAATACAAACTAAGTGAGAAAATAATGGTTTAGAGTAGAGAAAGATAGTATGTTCTGACGCCGCCTCCATCCATGTAATTATCTGCTCCATCCATGTAATTTCCATAAGCCAGATGGAGCAAAATTGACCACGACACACCGCTTATCAGTAGTTTTAAACGTGGCCGGCCGAGTATGTGTAGATGGAGCAACTGCGAGGGGTTAGGAGGGGAATGGCACCGTCCATAGGTTTTTTCCTATCCATGGGTTCCGTATAGGTTCCGTCCATAGGCTCCTAGAAGATTTCTGTGATAACGATGTAGTTCCTGAAAAAAAAGTCTTACGATCCGCTTGCGACGAAAAAGGGTTACTCACTACTGTCAGATAAAGAAATTACGGAAAAATTTGAGCGATAATTATCGTTCGCATAATTATCGTTAAGAAAGTCTGAACCGAAAAGAGAGTCTGTTATATGGGAAAAATGGAATGAATAGGACGGGTCGTGCGACCGGAATAGGATGGGATGAATAGGATAAGATGGGACGAAAATTTTAGGTTTGTGGGATGAACAGTGGGACGAAAATGTGATGAAGATGTGATGTGTGAAATGGGACACTGGCAGGGATCCGTCCCACGGGATGGGATCTGGAACGAGAAACTAGTCCCATGCTCATCTCTAGTGTGAGGTCTATGTAACCCCACGCAAAATAGGGTTTTATTAAAAATACTGTTTTTTAATTGAAAAGTTGTTTTTTCTCAGGCCACCCCTGTAGATTGTAGATTGTAGATATGGTGGTGACGACTTGTACTGCGACCTTTATAGATCTATTTTACCCCACCCTCCTCCTCCAAGTGTTGGTGTACTTACCCATTTAGAGCGCCTCCTCTAATCCTGATTCCTTTAGGAATCTCAGGATCTGGGTGGGATTCAAGGCCTGCAGCTCCTCTGTGTTCAAGCAGTGAGCCCCAAGGTACATCTGTCTCTTGCGGAGTAATGCTCCGCAGTCTTTGAACAGATGTATGGGGGTTTCCTCTGCTGAGCCACAGAATCTGCATCCATCATCCTCCTCTAGGCCTAGGGCCTTGAGATGTTTCCTAAGTCTGCAGTGTCCCGTCAGGGCTCCTGTCAGAATTCTGAGCTTGTTCCTGCTTAGTTTCAGGCAAGCTTTAGTTCTCTTCTGGTTAAAAGATCCCAGCATCACTTTGGATTGCCTTAGCCCTGGAAGTTCTTCCCAGGTTTTCATCCATTTTCTTCTTATTTCTTCATCTAAACTTTTGCGGATGGTGTTCACGCTCATACCGCAAAAGGGTTCCGGACCTATAAAGGGGCTACTGGATCCCTTGTTTGCTAGGTGATCGGCTTCTTCGTTTCCGTCTATACCAGTGTGTCCTGGTACCCAGTATAGCGTTACTTTATTATCCCTGCCAAGCTTGTTCAGCTTCCCCACACAGTCCCATACCAGTTTGGATCTGATGGTGTATGAGCTAATGGCCTTGATGGCTGCTTGGCTATCTGACAGGATAGCAATTCGTTTTTTGCGGTACTTCCTGTCGAGGTTAAACTGTGCACATCTTTCGATTGCGTGTACCTCTGCTTGGAAGATACTTGGGGATACATGGATTCGGAGTATCTGGTACGAGGTCCAAACACTCCTGCACCAGTGCCTTCCTTTGTCTTCGAACCATCTGTATACCACTTGATGGCATTTTGCTCTATGTGGTATGCTGAGGATTCGTCGCTCCAATCGGCTTTACTACTACACATTGCTGTGTAGTTTTTCTCGAAGTGGTATTTGCATACCATTTCGTCTTTTGGTACTTCCAGCCAGGGGATCTTGGCAGCGAGGCTGTTTCGGTCTCTGCTCCCGATTATTTTGCCTCTGCCCATTCCTTCCTTGCTGAACCTTACGATCGCCGATCTGGCGGCGCTCTCCACCACAAGGTGCAGCGGAGTCAGATCCAGCAGCAGCTCCAATGCTGCTGTCGGACACGACCCCATTGCCCCCGTGATGCAGACACACGCCAGTCTTTGAATCTTCTCAAGCTGTTTCCTCATAGAGGCCAGCTTGATTCTACTTCCCCACGCAACCGCCCCATAAGTGATTGCAGGTCTCACTATCATGGTGTACATCCATCGCAGGATAGTGGGGTTACAACCCCACGTTTTTCCTGCCAGATTTCTGCACACCATTAGGGCGCGTTTGGCTTTACCTACCACTGCCTCAGCGTGTCTATTCCATAGGAGTTTGCTATCTAGTGTGATACCCAGATACCTTATCTCCTGTTGGTATTCTACTGCCTTCCCATCTATGAGTATGGGATGTAGGCAGTTTAGTTTTCTCCTTCTAGTAAATGGTATCACCGTGGTTTTGCTCGGGTTGAGTCTTAATCCCACTGTTTGACACCATCTACTAGTTACTTTGAGGCCTCTCTGAACAATTTCACAGAGCGTTCCCTCAAATTTTCCTCTGGCTATTATGACTATGTCATCGACGTAACCTTGACATTTGATGTCTAGGTCGTTTAGCCTAACCAGTAGTTCATCAACTACCAGGCTCCACATTAGCGGTGATAGTACACCTCCCTGTGGGCACCCTCGAGTTGTGGAGATCTTAATGGTGTCTTTTCCCACTTGTGTCTCCGCCGTTCTAGTTCTCAGCATTTCTCCCATCCACTTTGAGATAGTGCTGTCGATATTCCTTCTTTCGAGGGCCGCCCTGACAGCCTCGTGTGAGGTGTTGTCGAAAAACAGCTCCCTCTATATCCAAGAAGGCACATATCGCTACTTCCTTTATCTCTAGTGCTGCTTCTATTTCGTTTGTCAGCTGATACAGGGCGGTTTCTGTGGATTTCCCTGCTCTGTAAGCATGCTGACTCCTGTGTAGTGGTGTACCTACCAGCACTATAGTCCTAAGGTAATTATCAATCACCTTCTCCATTGTCTTTAACATAAAAGATGTTAGACTAATGGGTCTAAATGACTTCGGTTGAGTGGTGTCTTTCTTCCCCACCTTCGGTATAAATACCACCTTAGCCCTTCTCCATAGCTCCGGTATATATCCGAGCGCTAAGCTACTTCTAAAGATATTTAGAAGATACGGCATTAGTTCTCTCTCTCCCTTTTGTAGGAAGGCAGGAACTAGTCCGTCCACTCCTGGGGCCTTAAAAGGCTGGAAAGTGCCGATAGCTCATCTGATTCGGTTTTCCGTACAGATGGACGCTGCCCTCTTCCAGTCGGCCCGACTTGGTTTCCGTGGTTGCATCAAGCCCTCGGTCTCCCTGTATCCTCTACATCCCGGAAAATGGGTTTCTAGTAGGAGGAGAGCTCTTTGCTCTTCATCCTCCGTGAAGGTCCCATCCGGTTTCTTGAGAGTGGTTGTCATTTCCACTCTATCCTTCGCTAGTGCTTTGTGCAGTCTAGCTGCCACCGGCGTGGATTCTATGTTTTCACAGAAGGTCCTAAAGTTTTCCCTTTTTGCCCTTCTGATCTCTTTGTTGTAGGTGGTAAGCACCTCAGAGTATTCTAGCCAATTTCCGTATTGCTTGGCTTTGTTGAAAAGCCTACGTACTTTTGCTCTTAATGTAGACAAATTTTTGTTCCACCATTTTTCGTCCTTATGCTCCTTCACGGTTTTTACCGGGCAGCTGGATTCAAATGCCGTGGTGATTGCTACATTTATTTCTCCTACAGCCTGCTCCAGCACGGTGTAGTGTTTGATACTACCCCGCACTGTCACCTGCCCTAGATTTTCTTTTAGTTGGGAACTAAACATAGGCCACACAGTTTGTCTGGGGTTTCGAATGGAGGTGTTTTCCTCACTCGCTCCTTCCAGCTCAAACTCTATGATCCTATGATCTGACATTGAGGGCTCACTTGAAACCCTCCACTTTTTAATTAGTTTACTTACGTTAGCGCTACCTACCGTATTATCAAGTACCTCATTTCTGACTTTAGTGACAAATGTTGGTGTCTTCCCAACGTTGTACACAATTAAGTTCTCTTTAATGAGGTATTCTAAAAGGTACTCACCCCTCTTATTAGTGTCCGTGCTGCCCCACATCTCATTGTGTGCGTTCGCGTCACATCCCAGGATGAGTGGCAGCCTTCTCCTAATACAGTGTTCCACCAGCTTTTGTACTTCAATGGGTGGTATGCTGTTACCATCGCCAGGGAAGTATGCTGATGCGATCACTACTTCGCGGTGGAGACCCTCGATCTTGATGAGGGCCTGAATCGGTACTAAATCCCGCGTTAAAAATTCTGAAAGACATAAGTAATTTATGCCATTTCTTACCATAATGCAAGTTCTAGGGGAGACCTCACGGCTGTCCCATACCAACTTACATTCCCTGTTGCTAAGGCCTTTGATCTTACCTCCGTAGGTCCAGGGTTCTTGAAGCAGCGCTAGCCCTAGGTGCTGCTTGGTGAACATCCTAGCCATCACAGCTGAAGCTGCTTTGGCATGATGGATGTTCACTTGGGCTATTTTGGTGCGCCTGCTGGTCATTCTTGTTTTGTGACAGGAGGCGGCAAGTCCTCCTCTGTCCCTACAAGAACATCTACCTCTGCCTCTGTAGACATGGCTGGACTGCTCATGTCTACGAGTGTGAGGTCAAGGTCGTCTTCCCGGGAATTCGGGCTGACTTCCTTGTTCTCTGTGTCGGTTAGGTCCCGTACACATGGATTATTTTTACCTTTGGAATTCATATAAATCCCACGAGTCGCAAGGGAACTAAAGGTCCACCACATCAGAGCCCCGCTTGATAGTGGTAAGGCTGGATACCCTCTGAGGTCGCCAGGTATCAGAGGGGCTCCGTATCAGCCAGTCCCTTTGGCACGGGTCGCATGACACCTTGGGATTAAGGGTTTGGAAGTTCTTGGTTGTTCGCCCTCCGCCGAACGCCCCAACCGGGGTTGTTCCAGTCGTGACGTCC
Source organism: Phosphuga atrata (assembly GCA_944588485.1). Classification (NCBI taxonomy): domain Eukaryota; kingdom Metazoa; phylum Arthropoda; class Insecta; order Coleoptera; family Silphidae; genus Phosphuga; species Phosphuga atrata. The sequence goes on from OX155909.1 coordinate 3,170,205, forward strand.
AACGGTACGCGAAACTAAGCCCTCACACCGCGACAAGGTGACTTCCACGTGAGGGCAGGCCACCCCTACTAGACGTATAATCCTAGAATGGTAAAACTAGACAGACAGGATTAGAGAGACCGATGCCATGACGGCGAATTTAGAGCTCAAGCTTATATGCTACCCCTGTGCCGGATGTATAGCAATAAAATTAAACAAGTTTAAAGACGAAAATGCGGGCACAAAGGCTGTGTTTCTTATCAATTATTTCACAATTCAGAACTTGCACGCGCTTACAAGTTCAAAGACTAAATTGATTACGACGCGTTTCTTATTGCAGAACATACTATCTTTCCCTAATGTTTAGGTGTAATGTCAGAAAGATCAAGTAAATTTATATCATTGCATGAACCCTTAAGAAAATTCGGGAACTCTTTAGACAGTAATTTCGCTGGGCAAATAACTACACTAGAAACTTGAACTCGTTCTATAATCTATATAATTTTTAACTTTGTATGTTAGCGCCTATGATAAATTGTTTACTTCAATATTGTGTATTAATATAAATTTTATTTTTCCTTTAATATATTTTTATTGATTGAAAGCTTGTTATTAAAATAAAATATTAAAAAAATCCAAAAACTGGAAATAATATTGAAAAAAATATATACCCTACGTACAAGGGAGGTGTTGTTTTTCTACGCATTTTGTCTTGACAAGTTAAAGTTAATATATAATCCTCTTCTTTAAGTAGCCTGTCTTCTTCGTACGTTGGCAATCATTAGCGCTATCTGTGCTTTGTCGATCGCTTTTCTAAAGAGACTTTTCGTAGTCTCACCACACCATTGTCGCAAATTCTTTAGCCACGATATTCTTGGACGTCCGGGTCCTCTTCTGCTTTCAATCCTTCCTTCTATTATTAATTTGAGAAGTCTTTATTTTTCGTTTCTGAGTATGTGTCCAAAGTATTCCAGCTTTCGTCTTTTAAGTGTGCGCATGACTTCGAGATATGTTGACATTCTTGTAAGCACATCCACATTGCGCACTCTGCCCATCCACGATATTCTCAACATCCGTCGATACGTCCACATTTCGGAAGCTTCCAGCTTATTAACTGTTATTAACTGTTAGAGTCCACGCCTCAATTTCAAAAAAGAGAACACTGAAAACGTAACAACATAGTACTCGAGAGCGAACGGAGAGTGACAGACTTCGGCAACACAACACGGACTTCAATTTAACAAATGGTGCTCTGGCTTGTTCAATTCGTGCACGAACCTCCTGCATATTATCCCAGTTTTCGTTGACCTGCCATCCGAGATATTTGTATGACTAAACGCGTTCGATTTGTTGTTTCTGTACCTGTAGAATAGCTCCTTTAACCTGATTCTTATTAATGACAATCCATTTGGTTTTTTGGTATTTCAAATTCTGCCCTGTTGGATGCCACCTGGTCAAGTAAAATCTGAAGACCCTCCAACGAGTCTGCGAGTATAACGGTGTCGCGTACCTAAGGTTATTTATATTTACGCCTTTAATGGAAATTCCTTCAGAGAATTTTTCCAGGGCATCTTCGAATATTTTGTTTGAGTAAATGTTAAAAAGTAATGGTTGCAACCCTGTAGGACACCCCTTTTGATTCGAACTTCGCCTGACATCTGTTGATCTACCTTAATTTGTGCAGTTTGGTTCCAGTAAAGATTCAATTATTTTGAGGTCTCTATCGTCCAGGCCTACGCCTTTAAGGATTTTCATAAGCTTTTCATGCTGTACTCTGTCAAAAGCCTTTTCGTGGGCAATGAAACAGGCATAAACAGGAACAGAGACGTCCCTGCACCTCTGAACCAACACTTGGATACTAAACAGGGCCTCTCTTTTGCCGAATCCGTTACGAAAACCGAACTGCATTTTGCGACTCGCATTTTGCATATTTTCTCTTGTGGATGATCTTTAGGAAAATCTTAAGAAAGTGTCTCAACAAGCTGATAAGCCGATAATCGCTACAGTTTTTTGCCGTGCTCATCTTTGAAAGCGTTATAAATGTTGATTGAAGCCAGTCGGAAGGAATGACGCCCGATCGGTGGACCATATTAAAAAGCTTCACTATCACGTTTAGTGACTCCTCGTCCTTTAGACTTCCGAGTAAATTCCATCTAGACCTGCAGCTTTTCTATTTATTGATAACGAGACTGCATACTGGACTTTTTCTTTAGTTATATCAAGCCCTTCGCGTGAATATTGTTCAGGAGTGTCCGATCTTTCATCATGAAAAAGGTTTTTGATATATGTGTTATTTGATACATTTATTTGATATAATTTGGTTTTTGATATATGTGTTACATTTAAATTTAAAGGTTTTTGATATATACTGTTCTATTCTGTTGTTCACGTCAAGAATTATTTTATCTTCACTGTCCAAGAGAATTTTGTTTGTCGGGGTTTCTATACACCAGCTGCTTCCTTAATTTTCTTGTGCATATTAAGAGTAACATATTTATTACAAAAGTGTCATATTATATACAATTTTGCTTGGCCATTCTAATTTTGTTCTTTATTTCTGGAAATTTCTTTATATAATATATAATAAGTATTCTAATTTCAAGAAATATATATTTTTTATATTTGGATTTGTTTAGTATCAAATTATTTTCTAAGAAATTTAAAGGTAACTGCTACATATTTATAACAAAAATCTTTTATTTCAAATGGTTTTTTTATAAAAAAACATATACCATATTTATTTTTCAATTTAATTATAATTTAAATTAATGTAAACATTTTGTTTTTACGGACAAATAATTTTTTTAAAAGTAATATATCTTTTACTTTTTTGTTACAAATATTTTTACAGATACACAATATTAATCGTAATATTAAAATCTTGAATTTAAGGTTATCGACATAATTCTAATGAAATTATGAATATATTCAAATTTATTTAAAAATCTGTCACTCTTGCATAGGATTATCCTATATTTACACCCGTATTCATGTCGCTCCTTGAGGAACAAGGCCTCCTTGTTCCTTATTTCGCGTTTCATAGACCTTCCTTGACAGCTCAAGGATCCTTATTCGTCTCCTTATCTCAAGGAAGATTTCGAGCTTCCTTGAGGAAGCCTTCAGCACTGTGATTGGCTGTTGCGTTTCGATGACGCTTGCGCTTGTCATCGATGTAGTTTTGACATATTGGTTAACCTCAGAAACAGTATAATGAACAACAATTTTTTAAATAATTATGATAGTGAGTTTGATAATGGTTTTGAGGAAAATCCAATATGAAATGGAAATAGATTTCAAAGGCGGCTCGCCAGAAGGTACATTCGATTCTTTCAAAATTCTATCGAAATGTACAACGATGTTCCTTTTCGAAGAAGATATCGGTTCAGCAAAGGAGACGTGGTCGAACTTCTGTTGCCGTTGGTAAATGCCCAATTAAGGAGATTAAATAATCGTGGGCTGCCCGTGTCTCTGTTAACACATTCACTGCCGCCGTGACACCGGTGACCCGGCGGTGTTTGAATACTTTTTTTGCGTATTACAGACCAGCACGTCACTGGGTCACCCATTTCGTGAAAATCACCAAAAATAGTTCTATGGGGCCCGTAGAGAAAGAAAATAAATACCATATCATTATAACTATCGATTTTGTAAAGTGATTTAAATCGGAGATACAGGAAAGTCATAAAATCAGGCGCTGCAGTGAATGTGTTAATACAACTCCTAATAACATTGCATTCTTTTTGGTAAACTGGGTTTAATGACAATCTTTTATTGAAAAATTGTCATTAAACCCAGTTTACCAACTTTAAATATATTAAATAAATATACTTTGCCCTAAATATGTTTATATTTATATGATACGGAATATTTTTTATTGTACAATTTATTGTAGAATCTTTAGTAGTCTAGCTTCTCTTCTGCTTCGGCAATTTTTTTTTAATGAAACTTGCTGCTGTTCAATCACATATGGCAGTCGTATCAGCCTCAGTACCTTTTCATTGGAAATATTATGAAAAACAATTGCAAAAAATTGCTGTAGACCTGACGTTGACCCCACGTCACCTCAAAAAGTTAAAAGAAAATAGTAAAACAATGCTAATAAATTTTTACTTTTTATAATATTTACAATGTTCTTCCAATGCTACTGTGCTGTCAAATGGACAATCAATTTTCACATCTATATTTACACTTGTTTCATCAATGAAATCCATGACTCGATCCACACGTTCTACAGGCGCAGGGCCCCCCACCAGTCATGAGACGTTGGTTCATTGTTGTTGACATTGTCAACTTTCGTTTTCTGAAATTTTTTTTTGATAAAATAATCGCATTTTGAAATAGAAAACATCATGCAACAATTCGATTAGATAGGAATAAAATTGTTGTCACTTACTTTTGTTTCTGATTTAGTGCTGTCCCAGCACTTTCTCAACAATTGAGATTTTGATGATTTTCTCGCCACTGGTATTTGGTTGACAATCAATTTTCACATCAATATTTCACTTGTTTCATCGTTGAAATCCATGACTCGATCCACACGTTCTACAGGCGCAGGGCCCCCCACCAGTCATGAGACGTTGGTTCATTGTTGTTGTCAACTTTCGTTTTCTGAAATTTTTGTTGATAAAATAATTGCATTTTGAAATAGAAAACATCATGCAACAATTCGATTAGATAGGAATAAAATTGTTGTCACTTACTTTTGTTTCTGATTTAGTGCTGTCCCAGCACTTTCTCAACAATTGAGATTTTGATGATTTTCTCGCCACTGGTATTTGGTTGACAATAAATTTTCGCATCAATATTTACACTTGTTTCATCGTTGAAATCCATGACTCGAAACACACGTTCTACAGGCGCACGGCCCCCCACCAGTCATGAGACGTTGGTGTTTCATTGTTGTTGTCAACTTTCGTTTTCTGAAATTATTTTTGATAAAATAATTGCATTTTGAAATAGAAAACATCATGCAACAATTCGATTAGATAGGAACAAAATTGTTGTCACTTGCTTTTGTTTCTGATTTAGTGCTGTCCCAGCACTTTCTCAGCAGTTGAGATTTTGATGATTTTCTCACCACTGGTATGTGGTGTCCCTCCACTTATAAATTTCATCATTACCCTTTCCCGTGCTTCAGCTTTTTGTGTCAAATCAACAGCACTTGTTTTTTTTTGCAGTCGCTTGCGCTTTCTTCTGATATTGGCTGAGCTAATAACAGCCTTTCGCGGTTCGTGTAATGCACACTTTTTACTTCATCAATAACAGTGTTACCAACTCCCAAAAATATTTACCCCTAAAACCAGTCAAAAACCCCTAAAATTGCCACAATTACTTGAAAATCTATAATATTCTGTAAAAAACAATAAATTAATAATAATTAATATTCTGTAATATTTTTTAATATTCTTTATTTATAAATTACGTAATACTTAATTTTTTTTTTTTAATTACTTAATTACTTAATACAAATATAATTTCGTTTTCATCTGGTTCTGACTTTTTGAAATCATACATGTTGACATTAAATAAACTTAACATATTAGGGGATTAAGCCGGCGCGAGTGGTGTAGAGGTGACGCTCGTGGCCTCATGTTAGAGCGCTAACTAAAAAATATAGAGGGATCATTCTATTCCCAGTGCCTACCGCATTTGTACCAGAAGACAAATGTGAGAAATATTAATTAGCGCAATTTACAATAACAACTAGGTTTCTGGGACTATAAGTGTATGTGAATGCAAAATACAATAGGCCACAAGTAGGCCGCAGTGTTTGAAGGGTTAATACCCGGCATCCACATCGGACCAAACTTTTAAAAAAAGAAAAAATGTTAGGGGATGGATTAAATGTTGTTCAAGATCCACCATTTCGTATTTCGTACCATCATACTTTGTATACATAACATTTCAATAGATAGTCTATTCCGCAACTTGTTTTTCACAATTTTGTAGATGGAAAGCTCGTTCGAAAATGCGTTTGAAATTGGCACCGTGACAAATGCTAGTTCGAATTTTGAGACATTTTCAAAACGTTTACAGCCAGCTCCGTCACAATCATTATGTTTTTAATTTAACTGCGATATCTTAGTAAAGAGAAACTGTACTAGATGTCGCTAAGTCGCCAGGTAAACAATTATATAATTAAGATTGCCTAGCTAGAGTTATCCCAGGACATATATTTTTACACTTTTATTTTTATATAAAAAATTACTAAACTTAAAAAAATCCCTAAAAATATAAAACCCCTAAAAAAATCCCATCCCACTTATTTACCCCCTAAATTTGGGGGGAAAACCCCTAAGTTGGGAACCCTGATCAATAATAACAATTTTAAGGTTATATTTACAATCAGCCTTGGCGGTTTGAGTAATTTGAGTTAGTGTTGCCACCATAAGCAATCAAATATCCCTAAACAAGGCTTCCTTCCAGAAGGAAACCTTATTTTGTTACTATGAAACAAGGACGCCTCAGAGATTCAAGGAAGCCTTCTTCAAGGCGACTATGAATACGGGGGTTAGTCACCAGTTGGTTCTTTTCAGAGCTACACCTGATTTGGATTGAGAATATTGATTGCATTTAAATAATGGTTAGTCGTCTTGCAATGCAATGTAATGAAATATTCGTAATTTGAAGAATACAAAAGGTTGCTGCTTTGTAGATACCTTTAACCAATTGGCCATGGGATATCCGCATACTTTCACTTAGTCAACCTATTACATTTAACTTTCTAACTATCCATATACTTAAATTGGTTATACACTGTATTTTATTTCCTTCTTGTCAGTTCACTTTAGTTTAACATTTAGATACGAATTTCAAAATGATAATTAACTTAATTAAACAAATATAATTGGACTGTGAACTAACAATAATTAAAAAAGCCGATTTGAGTAAATAGCATTTCCATAAAAAAATATTTACAATATATTTGTTATAAAAAGCCATGTGTAATATTATTAATAGAACTAGATAGTGGATTTCTGTTGTGTTAAATTTAATATGACCGAGGAGAAATCAACAAAAATGAGTATTCCAAATAATATATTTATTTCCAAGAAATTATTATGATGCCTTATCAATAATATAATAATTGGTATTTCCGTATAATCTAGATAATCCGACACATATGGGACCGTACAACCGCCGGATTAACAAAAAAAATCCGTATTATCAGGATTAAAACAAAATAATAACAATTTTACATATTTTATGTACAATTGTATTTCAGAAAGAATAAAATATGTATCTATATAGGTAAACGTGTACATAAAAAAATATGTACAAACTCAGAACAGATAGTTTAGACAATTGTAGAGTGGAGTTAGCTTGGTCAGAATCGCCAATCAAGTTTTCAGAGTTAAAAGCAGGGTGTGTTGGCCGGACCTTTTTCCACGAACACTCGATGGTGTTGTTTTTGACTTAAATTTTTCTGTGCGAGAGGTTTATATGCGACGCGTAGCAGCGTAAAGAAAAGACACATGTTTCCCCAGAGAGCCAGGATTACTGGACGTTGTCGATTAACAAACCGCCGGATTATCAAGATTATACTGTATTTAATTTAAAACAGCATGAAACATTATTTTGTTTAGGAAAAATTTTATTGAATAGCTAATATTCGACAAATATTCAAATATTTAAACCAGAAATCCTCTGGTCTAAGTGTTAAGAACCCAACGTAGCAATTGGTACTTACGTATTAACGCCACCACCGCAATATATAGGAACGAAAGTTCGCGTTGCCGCGCGTATGTTGTCTTGATTGATCTGTCCGCTTCGCGGCGGGCAACCTAATCTAACCGGGGTTAAAAAATAAAGTATTTTGAGTTTTAAAAATGTTTTAATTTCTAAATAAAATCTTTTATTTTATGATTTATCATAAAAATTTTAGGTGTAGATTGGCGACATTTAAAAATGTAGCGGTGATGGCGTTCATACGTATGTACCTAGCAATCTTATGAAAATCAGAAACAGGATTACTGAGCGTGTCGGATTAACCAACCACCGGATTATTAAGATTATATATTTGATATAATTTTGAGGGGAATTTTAAATTAAAATTGAAATATTTCGTTGGCCACATAAAAATTGATTTTTAACCATTTTTTAAAAACGTTTGAAATAAAATTTGCCTAATTTAACAAATAAATTTAAAAAATAGAGATAACCCTTCTTGACAAATGCGTAGCAAAATGAACTAATAGGGAATATGCATGTAATTTAATTTTGGTTCAAATATTTTTTTCGAAACTGTTTTCTAGAAGGGTTACTATATGTAGAGTTTATATAAAGAGTTGTGGTTTAAACTTGTCCGTTATTATTGTAGAGTATTTGCCATGTTACTAATGCGAAACTGCAAAATATTTAATTAGGGGTACGTGTATGTATTTACTTACTTAAATTTTCCTGTTTCCACTCCATATTTTCATGTACACAACAATAATTAGTTATCTGGGGTACTTAACTTAAATATTTCTGAAGATTCTAATCACAAAACCGAATATGTAATACTAGCTTCCTCCTCCATTCCTCTCTTTCCCGGGCCACTTTCGTCAATCTTCTTAGTTTAAGGATTCGTCTGGCGTCCTGGGCTACTTCATCCTCCCATCTTTTTCTTGGTTTTCCTATCGGCCTCTTCCCCTCCATTCGGCCGTTCGGGATTCTTTTGGGCATTCTATCATCTGGCATTCTTATAGTGTGGCCTGCCGACCGGAGGCGCTGTACTTTCAGGTATATCGACACTGGTTGGTCTTTAAGGGCCTGATATACTTCCTTGTTGTATCGCCTCATATATTCTTCATTTCCCCGTACTGGTCCCTTATGAGTCCTAGGATCCTTTTTAATACTTTTCCTCTCGAACGCGTCGATTTTTTCTTCGTTCTTTACGGTGAGGATCCACACTTTGCAGCTTTGAGTATTGGTCGGATGATTGTTTTGTACACCTTCATTTTTGTGTCTTTGTGTATCACATTGGACTTGAGTACATTCGCCAATGAGAGATACGCTTTACTTAACATCATCACTCTGGCTCTAATTTCGGCGTCTTCCAGATATTGATGTTTGCGCCCAGATACTTGAAGTCGTTCACTTGTTCCAAGTTGTCTTGCGTTTGTATTCTTGGTGTACCCGTTCTACTTTGTACTAGCGTTTTTGTTTTGTCGTTGTTGATTTGGAGGCCAATTGTTTGGGCTGCTGATTTTAGTGCTATATAAGCTTCCTCTGTGGCTCATTTTGTGTGTCCCATTATGTCAATATTATCCGCGTTTGCAGCGAGTTGTACGGATTTGTTTATTAGCGATTTGTCTCTCCCTATTCTAGTCTTTCTTATTACATGCTCCAGGGCGAGGTTGAATAGCGTCGGTGCCAGTTCATCGCTTAGTTTCATCCCTTGTCCACATGTAAAGTTTTCCGATAAATTTCCCTGCACCCGGACCTATGCGGTGCATTCTGACATGGTGGACAAGTCTTACCAGCTTTTCTGGTATGCACAGTTCTGTCAGTATCACGTATAGCTCGTCTCTGTTTATGGAGTCGTATGCTTGTTTGAAATCGACGAACAAATTGTATACGTCGACATTGTGTTCCCAGGCTTTATTGAGAGTACGTTTGACCTTGAGTATTTGGTCTACTCTCGATCATCCAGGTCTAAAACCTGCTTGGTGCTCTCCTATTATATTTGAGGCAAATGCTTGAGTCTGTTGTTAATTATGATAGTGAATATTTTGTATCCGTTCCACACCAGTGAAACTCCTCTGTGGTTTTAGCATGTCATCCTATCGCCTTTCTTGTATATCGGACATATTATGCTCTCGTTCCATTCTTGCGGAATCTGTTCCTTTTTCCATATTTTCATTAGGGGATGGTGTAGGTAGCATGCTAGCTTTTCGCCGCCCTGTTTCAGTATTTCGCTTTGTATTTCGTCGATGCCTTCGATTGGAGATTTGTTAGCCTTTACAACTTCTTTTATAGCTCTGCTTGTCTTAATGGTGTCACTGGAGCTATAGTTTGCCGACTACTGTGCGTAGTGCTCGGATTTAGCAACTTTTCGAAGTTTCCAGGTGTACTCTACCTCGCTTTGGACACTTATGATTTTACCCGTTTCGTCTCTGCATAAACTTGTTTGGGGTTTGAAACCTTCTCTTCTCTGCTTCAGGTATACGCATCTGTACTCATCTCTAGCATTGTTTGCTCGAAAATCTTTTTCCATATTTTAGATTTGTTTGTTTGTTTACTTGAATGTATTTACTTACTTAAATATTCCTGTTTCCACTCCATATTTTCATATACACGACAATAATTAGTTATCTGGGGACTTAACCTGAATATTTCTGAAGATTCTAATCACAAAACCAAATATATATTAATTTAAAAAATTTGGCAGCGGCCCGTATCTGTCCACCATTAGCGCAGTGACAGTGGCAATGTAAGTATTATTCTAAAATAGTATTATATTAGTTGGCGCAACTAATATAATACTATTGAATAATACTTAAATAGCAAAAATCTTTTAAATAATATAAAACTGGACTTCATTTAATAAAATTGCAAACTTATTTTGAAATATTTTAACTAATACATATTCATTTACCTTAATTAATTTAGAATTTAGAAAATTAGTTTTACTTTGGAAAATTGTTTTGTATACTTTTAACTTTAATGATTTATTAAAAACAAATAATCTGGTACAGATTGAAATGTTTTTTTTAAATGTATAAATTGTCACCATTTAAAGTGAAGGAAGTGTTGGAAGAGAGAAAAGAAGTGTTAAAAGTAAAAGAATTATTTGAATGGTGCCGCGCACGTGCCGCATGAATAATTTTAGTGGTTGGTTGGTTGCGCGTCATCGTTTCCATTTCCCCTGAATGTTTTGTTCCTCCAGTTTGTTATTCGAATCACATGTTCGATGTGATGTCTGATAGCGTATACTCTGTGCACCCACACCAAAGAACGCTAACCCACTTGGTGCTATTCATTGCAAAATAATTTTTGTTCCGCCTCTTGAGCAGACAAAATCATCAATATAGTTTAAATTTATTTTTTGCAAATAGTAATTTAAGGAATAATATAGTGTCGATATAACATCAAGGACTACAGACCTGACGTCATACCACCTCGCACCTCCCTCTAGTAGCGGAACAGTTCTAATGCAATTGAGTTAGATCCGCGCTCATAACGTTCACTTATACCGTACGGGCAGGAACTTTGCTATTTATTCTTACTTTTTTTGTTATTTAAAATTTCTTAAGTTTAATGTTATTAACGTGATGATACTTTTACTAAACCTTGCTTGTGCATTAGTGAACCCTTTTTCCTTGTTGTGTTTTAAGTGCCTTTACCAATTTCGCTTAATGTAATTAATTTCAATTAAAATATAACGAATATGCGGGGACATTTAGTTGTTCGGGATATGCCAAGTTCTCACACAGTGGTTAGTGATAGAACAGTGGTTCGTGTGCATCATTCACGAGTACAGGAAAGGGTTAGGGTTGTTTGCACAACCAGACATCAACATACCAGTCGTTTCGTTACAGTGACGGAAGCTTGTGCTAGTTTGCCACCATTTAGGAAACATGTCACTACAATCAGGTACAAAAACATATTACAAAAGTGATTTATATGTATATATAAATATGATTTATATATATATATATATATATATATATATATATATATATATATATATATATGTCCGTTGATAAACATTTTTTGTTCATCGTAAAATATATTCCCAATGCCATCCAAAATCATTTCCAACTATATCACAGTTTGTTTTTTCGCTCACATTGTAAAGCTATTTCAAAAGCTATTTCGTTTCATAATATTTTCAAAATATTTTCGTGCAACAAATAAACTGAGAATATAAATAATAAATATTGTAAATCAATTTACGTGCGATTTTAACTTGTACTTTGATTTAGTTTCGCCATTTAACTGTTCGCTGTATGTTACGTTATAAGGTTAATGTGCACTTTGTTGTTTAATTGAAATGACTTACACACTACTGTGACCTAGTAAACGTATAGAAAAAGCTTGTTTTACTTGTCGACTGCGTAAAGTACCGCTCAACGTAATCCTTTACCACAACTATGCGGGGATTGTTCTGCTGCTGCATTTCTAAGGGAAAATATCGGTATTATAAAACTTTTTTTTAATCCCAACCGTGCAATCTGCGGTTTCCACATGATTGCGATGAACGTTGCCCAATGCATTACACACCTCTGTTAAGTTGGCAGAACCATCGCGGAAAAAGAAATCCGCGACGGCACATAATAATCCGCTTTTTATCCGCAAACGATTATAACAAAAAAAATCTCGCACTTCCCATTTCCCGGGAAAATGGGGTCCCGCTAATTTAACATAAAGTTAGCGGGACCCATCCTAAAAATAATTATATTGAGGAAATAATTGCACCGGAATTATTCGCTTTTTATCCGCAAATGATTGTAAAAAAAAAGGGGTAAAGGGGTACCGCTAACTTAACAGAAAGTTAGCGGGACCCATCCTAAAAATAATTATATTGAGGAAATAATTGCACGGGAATTAACCACTTTTATCCGCGAGAAAAAAAAATTCCGCACTTTTCATTTCCCGGGAAAATTTGTGAAATTTTTGTTGAATTCATTTGTAGATGACGCAAAGGTTTTCATGTACTATCGCGGAGAAATAAGGATACAGGGTAAAAAAATTGCTGTGAGGTAATTTTAAAGAACAAAGAAAGAGGGGTAGATTAATGAAGAAGAAAAGAATCTACGATTATTTAGAGGAATATTTTATTTATTCAGTTCTGTTAAAATTCTGATAAACCTCTGAAAACAATTCGATAGTGAGAGCTTAATCGCAACGAGTATAATTTAGCATTTTCGGGCTGACATTCTTCGTATCCATCATAGGTATCGGTGATTCATGAAACCCATCGTATTCATTCCAACCCGGAAATAGATAGCGGATTTCGGAAAGGGGCGGAGTCTAAATGTTTTTGTTTTTTCCCCGGCCGAATCGTCACACGTTATTTCTATTGGAGCGTTCAAAAAGGCATCAGCGCGGCGGAGAAATGCTGGGGCCTTTCAAATATGCGGGCGGCCTTTCAAAGGTGCAAGCGGCGTGTTAAGGCACTTTCAAAGATGCAAGCGGTATGTTAGGCCTTTTCAAAAATGAAATGTTCTTTTGGTTGCCTTCCTCCCTCCTACAGTGGGGTGAGAGGGCAGTTGTAGTTAGTGGAGCTATTGCCACCTCTTTCTTTCTTTGTTCTTCAAAATTACCTCTCAGCAAATTTTTTCCCCTATATCTTTATATCTCCGCGATAGCACCTGATAACTTTTGCTTCATCCACAAACGAATTCCGAGAAAAAAATTTTTTTCCGGGAAATGAAAAGTTTTTAAATTATTTTTCTCGCGACATTCGTTTGCGGATAAAAAGCGGATAATTCCGGTGCATTTATTTCCTCAAAATAATTATTTTTAGGATGGGCCACGCTAACTTTCTGTTAAGTTAGCGGGAGACCATTTTCCCGGGAAATAAGAAGTGCGCGATTTTTTTTTACAATCGTTTGCGGATAATTCCGGTGCATTTATTTTCTCAATATAATTATTTTTAGGGTGGGTCCCGCTCACATTCTGTGAAGTTAGCGGAATTTTCGCGGGAAATGGAAAGGGCGGGATTTTTTGTTTTGTTTACAGTCGTTTGCAGATAAAAAGCAGATTATCATGTGCCGTCGCGGATTTTTTTTCCGCGTTGGTCTGTCAATTTAACAGAGGTGCATTACACAGTCGTGTGAAGTTGGCCCCCGAAATTTTGAAAAATTTAAATTTTTTTGAGTTCTGGCAAGATTTCGAATAGTTCTAGAGTTCTTGCTTGAAAATTGCAATAGTTCGGGGAAGTTCAGGAATTTCGGGCAGAAATCGAGAAAAACAAATTGGGGGCCAACTTCACGCAGCCCCCTATTTTTCAGGAAAGAGAGTTCTGATGTAATATTCCAGTTCTTTATATAGAGTTCTAGAGTTCTCAATCGATAATGAATATAATTCTACTTTTTTTTTTTTTCAAAAATTTTTAATTTTTGAAAAATTAATAAAAAATCTGATAACGGTTTTCGATTGTACTAAGGCAGATAAACAAAAAATGCTTATCAGACATTTTTGTAAAATCAATATTTATAAATTTATTTATAAAAAACTTTCGACGAAGATAAAAAATAAAAAAATACAAGAGTTCTGATAAGAGTTCTGAGTAGCCCCCGGATAGCTCTGAACAAATAACCAATACAATTTCTTTGTCAAACCAATATTAAAGAAGTTATAAGCCAAAACGAGGTGCTAAATTTTTGAAAATTACAGAATTTCAAAAAAATATTTTTTTCCGTAAGTTCTGTTAAGAGTTCTGGGTAGCCCCTCGAGAGTTCTGAACAAATCTCTTTTATAATTACCACGTCCGACCAATATTAAAGAAGTTATAAACAAAATATGCGGCGCTGTTTTTTGAACATTAAAAAATTTAAAAAAATAAAAATGTCGTGACTTTTGATAAGAGTTCTGAGTAGCCCCCGGAGAGTTCTGAACAAATAACCAATACAATTTCTTTGTCAAACCAATATTAAAGAAGTTATAAGCAAAAGCGAGGCGCTAATTGTTTGAAAATTTCAGAATTCGAAATTTTTTAAAAGAAGTTATAAAAGAGATTTGTTCAGAACTCTCAGAGGGGCAACCCAGAACTCTTAACAGAACTCGTAGAAAAAACAAATTTAAAAAAAAAAATTGAAAATTCTGAAATTTTAAAAAAATTAGCGCCTCGCTTTTGCTTATAACTACTTTAATATTGGTTTGACACAGAAATTGTATAGGTTATTTGTTCAGAACTCTCCGGGGGCTACTCAGAACTCATATCAAAACTCATGAAACATTTTTTTTTGGAATTCTGTAATTTTTTTAAATTTTGCGCCTCGTTTTTGCTTATAACTTCTTTAATATTGGTCGGGCATGGTAATTATAATTATAAAAGAGATTTGTTCAGAACTCTCGAGGGGCTACCCAGAACTCTGAACAGAACTCATAGAAAAAAAATTGTTTCGAAGTCTGTAATTTTCAAAAATTTTGCGTCTCGTCTCGTTTTTGCTTATAACTTCTTTGATATTGGGCGGACATGGTAATTATAGAAGAGATTTGTTCAGAACTCTCGAGGTCCTACCCAGAACTCTGAACAGAACTCATGGAAATTTTTTTTTTCGAATTCTGTAATTTTCAAAAAATTTGCGCCTCGTTTTTGCTTATAACTTCTTTAATATTGGTCGGACATGGAGATTATAAAAGAGATTTGTTCAGAACTCTCGAGGGGCTACCTAGGACTCTTAACAGAAGTCAAGGTTTTTTTTTTTTTTTTTGGAATTTTGTAGTTTTCAAAAATTTTGCGCCTCGTTTTTGCTTATAACTTCTATAATATTGGTTTGACAAAGAAATTGTATTGGTTATTTGTTTAGAACTCTTCGGGGGCTACTCAGAACTGTTATCAGAACTCTTGTATATATATTTTTTATCTTCGTCGAAAGTTTTTTATAAATAAATTTATAAATATTGGTTTTACAAAAATGTCTAATAAGCATTTTTTGTTTATCTGCCTTAGTACAATCGAAAACCGTTATCAGATTTTTTTTTAATTTTTCAAAAATTACAAAATTTTGAAAAAAAAAAAAGTAGAACTATATGCATTATCGATTGAGAACTCTAGAACTCTATATAAAGAACTGGAATATTACATCAGAACTCTTTTTCCTGAAAAAGAGGGGGCTGCGTGAAGTTGGCCCCCAAATTGTTTTTCTCGATTTCTGCCCGAAATTTTCTAAAACTATTGCAATTTTCAAGCAAGAACTCTAGAACTATTCGAAATCTTGCCAGAACTCTAAAAAAAATTTTAATTTTTCAAAAATTTGGGGGCCAACTTCACACGACTGCATTACACTAGTATCCATGCGGTTTACGATTTTATTTCTAGAAAAAAAATACGCGCATTACTAAATTCGATTTTCATGTTTGTCAATAAATTTGCTAATTCGAATTATGTTTTATCACAAGCATTGTTATTCGAAGGACAAAGTAAATTTATAGATTCAGTTTCATATAATAATCATAAAGGGACTTTCAAAAATTATAATGACAATAAGCGCCAAAAAAAAATCGAATAGAGGAACTACATGTTTAATAACTATATGAATAATAACAATAATAAAACAGCTAAATATATTAACATTTAAGTGATTTATAAATTGATTATGCCGGATTACTGGACGTGTCGTCCGATTAACCAACGGTCGAATTACTACGATTATACTGTACAGTATAATGTCGATAGTCCGACACATATGGGACCAGACAACCGCCGGATTATCAGAAAGAGTGGTGGGAGGGAAGAGCGCGAGCGGATTACTGAACTTGTCGTCCGATTAACCAAGAGCCGAATTGCCGATATTGTACTGTAGTTTCAAGTGACTTAATTTGTTTCAAGTTTCAAGTGACTTTAAATTGATGCGAAAAATTCACTTTGTTTTTTACCACACTTATATTATGTAAAAATGTTATATAACTTATTATTCACAGTTATATAAATTTCTACACATATCACGACTCGAGTTTCGACGTTTGACGGTCATTTTCAAGTTGAAATTGTTTCACTTGAAAAAATCAAGTTTCACTTGAAAATGACCGTCAAACGTCGAAACTCGAGTCTTGATATGTGTAGAAATTTATATAACTGTGAATAATAAGTTATATAACATTTTTACATAATATAAGTGTGGTAAAAAACAAAGTGAATTTTTCAATTCAATGTAAGTATGGATTACCACGTAGTAACTGTCGCAACCATCCTATTCATTAAATTGATGCGTTTGAAAAAAACCTATAGTTTTGGTGGGGAGGGGCGGTGTCTATCTGTAGTTAAGGAATTATCGGCAGGAGATTGGGTGACATTAAAAAGTTGGGAAAAGATTGTGTCGGTTTGCTCGTTAAGGAGATTAACCGAGGTATTACGGGTTTGTTTGAAAATTTACAATGACCCTACGTCAGTGGTCCGCAAACTATTTTCAATTGCGACCCAACATTTTCTGTAAAATTTTATCGCGACCCCTGGATAGAAGTAACGTGAACATTGTAATTCCCAAACAGTTGTACCAACATCTCCAGAAAAGCTTAAATAAAGCCCTAAAATAGTTTTTGAGAAAATTAAGTTTGAAAATGTCAATGTTAAAAATTTGATTTTCAAGGTGGAATTTGCAAAAAACTGCAATATTTGCTAAAGTAAATATAAAAATTTGTGAAAATTTGCTAAATATTCCGGAACAGTTCCACAAACATCTCCACAAAATTTGAGACGAATCCCCAAATTAGTTTTTAGAAAATTATGTTTGAAAATTTCAACGTTTACAAATTTAATTTTCAAGGTGGAATTTACAAAAAACTGCAATATTTGCTGAAATAAATATTAAAATATTGGGAAAATTTTCTAAATTTTCCGCAACAGTTCTACCAACATCTCTACAAAATTTGAAGCAAATCCCCAAATTACTATTTGAGAAAAATATGTTTGAAGATATATTTATTTTTTAAATCTCTTTATATTGACATTTAACTATTTACTGCTACCCAATAATTACACACGAAATGCCTCAAATATTTTTTTAATTCGACAACCCAAAAAGACTCTCTATCGACCCCTCTGGGGGCTTGCGACCCATGATTTGGGCACGACTGCTCTAGGAAATTAAGTTTTGGGCCTTTGTTGCAATTCTTTGAGATTTTAAGATTAGCTATTTCGGGGAATTTGTGATTACATTCTAAACAATGGTTAGGGAATAAACTTGTGCCTTTTTTAAGAGAGAAGGCACAAAAATGTTCTGAAAAACGAGGTGATATGCTTCGTCTTATCTAATCTACGTAAACGCTATTGCATTCAGAACAATGAATCTTATATAGGCCGGATTTTTTCAGGGGGTCGATTTTGTCTTTAGCGTTAAATAATATGTGGAATTTGGAAGAAGGTTTAAATGCTTGACTTGTACAGACAACTGGTCTGATGGGAGTATCGGGTTTCTGGGTTTTTATGAAACTGTAGCGCCTGGGAGCTACAGAATTTTGACTTATAATTTTAGATTTCTCTCTAAAGTCACCCTTAAGAAATTCAATCAATTTATAGGTCACCCTTAAGAAATTCAATCAATTTATAAGTCACCATCGAAACTCGAGTCGTGTTAAATGTATAAATTTATAAAACTAGTGTCCGACAGAAAATGTATTTTTGGCCGAAAACGAAAAGAAGCTTCCGGCTTTAGTCTCATTTTCGGCCGAAAACGAAGCCGAAAATGTTAATATTTCCGATGTACACTGAAATCTTGTTTGTTTTTTTACATAGGCTTTAAATGAAATACAACACGATAATTATATTAGAGGATTCAAAATTTCGTGTATTTATTGTTGGATTGTTTGATTCTATAATATTATCAAGCAATCAATAAATGACGATTCACTCCGAATAATATTTGCCTGTGGGTTCCTCGCTCCATAGTGAAAGCGATTTTTTACAAATTTTACAAATCACTTGATATGTTGATAATTCAGTTATAATTTCAGTTATATGTTGATAATTATGTTGACAATTTCATGATCAGTTGATAATTCGGTGGAGCCAACTTGGATTTTTCTTTTTTAGTGACATTTTCCCTGTAACAAAAAAGATAATCAGTCAAATAAAATGCAAGAACAAATAAAAGTAATATAATTTAAGTTGTTACGAGACTCTCGTGTGAAGCCCTAGTTAAAATTCTCTTGAATTTACAAGAAATTTATTGCATCTTAAAAACAAAATGTATATGAAATTTGGCAGACAAATTTCTACAAATCATTGACACAATAAGGTTACAACTTTCACCTCCACCGTCCACTTGCCACGTTGCCTCCGTGGCAAAAATTGCCAACCAGTAAAAATGCAGCGACTGGAACAATATTTGGTCGTTATTTAAACCTAGACCTAGATTTAAACTAGATTAGGTTATTGTATGGTTAACTTATATTTGAGCCAGGTAAAACCAGACTGAGAGGCCGAGACTTCTTGATTCAAAATAATAAAAATTAATTCAATTTTAATATACGTTAGAAAATTTATTTTCCTATGTTTTATGTTTTGAGGCGCGAGTTGTTGCCATAGTAACAACAAACAGAAATCGTTCAATAATTAAACTTTCTATTTTATTTACATTGGACTTTTACGAACGATTGGGATACTTTTGCACACGATTATAATAATGACATGTTTCACATTCAATAATTTACTTCTTATTGTGTTTTTCATTTTGGTGTGCGACTTGATAGAGTATTTTAAATTAAATTTCTAATTCTCATTTTGATAGGAAGTACTGGCAAAAATTCGAAAAATAGAATATTATAATGCAGTGCTTCTCAACCTTTTTTGTTGATGTACCCCTTTAGCCCGTTAGTTGTTTCTAAAGTTGTGTACCCTAACCTACCCCATCCTACCCCTTATATGTTTGTATGTAAATTTAATACTTACTACTAGGGCAGGAGCGCCATAAGAAACTCTAACTAAGTAATTATAACTAGAAGTGGATTACTTATTTTGGTGACGGGGTAGTGTGTGGAGAAAAGGAAAATAACAAACCCGGAGACGATGTAACTTTTTATTGCGCGTCACGTGACGCGTGCCGGTTTTGATGCGAGTTGTGGAAGTGGTCTCTGATGTTCTGCTGGGAGTTGTGTTCACTGATGTTCTGCTGGAAGTTGTGTCTGGATGTTGTTTCGAAGTTGTCTCTCGAAGTTGTTTCTAAAAACTCTCCCTTTGTCACTCCCGTCCCGTCCTTTTATCCCTCGGTCAAACGCATCTTCTCTCTGGTAACTTTGGTGGGAGAGGTTTTCCGTTGTCCCGATTGGTTGTTCGTTCTTCCCTCCTATTGGTGCTGACGCCAAGTAAGAGGGAGGAAAAATCGGTATTGTTTGATCAGCTCCAGCCCGCTTATAAAACGGTCTGGGCCATAAAACGGTTTAGGAAAAACCCGAACCTGTGCAACTCATCTTGTCAATAATGAGTCCCTACAGGACCCCCCTGCTAGTGATTAACGATACAAGTGCATAATTTACAAAGTTACAGGGTTTATCTCAAACCGGCCTGGTAAAATTCGGTGAATCTAACGCGGCGTCCTGATCTTGTTCGGAGGCCTGGGTCGGTGTTGGGAGTCACAGGTTGGGGTGCAAGCGATGGTGCTGGTGCTGGCGCTGGTTGCATGGGAGCTTGGGTTCCGCCCGCGTCGTCCGGAAGGTCGTCATCGGAGTCGCTCTCCAGCTCTGGTTTTTCGATGTTCTCGTCGATGATGTACGCAGGTTTGAGTCTATCGATCGTAACTGGTACGTGTCTTCCCCGCATCAAGAGAATGAAAACCTTGTCAGTGCGAGAAATTACTTTGTACGGACCATCATACGGCAGTTGGAGAGGTCCGTTTGGTGCGTCGTGGCGCACAAAAACGTGGGTAGCAGTGACGAGATCCTTAAAGACGAAGATTCTGCGCTCACCGTGCCTGGACCCACTGACTGGACGGAGTGTCTCGAAGCGTTGACGAAGTTCCTTCACGAATTCAGCGGCGTTGTCGACCTCTCGGATCGCCCGGGATACCAGGAATTCTCCGGGAAGGCGAAGGGGCTGACCGTAGACCATCTCGGCTGTTGTCGCCTGTAGGTCGTCCTTCCAAGCTGCACGTATGCCAAGTAGCACCGTTGGGAGCGTTTCAGTCCACCGAGTAGCCTGCAAGCACTTGATGGAGCCTTTTAGCTGCCGATGAAAACGTTCGACCATGCCATTGGCCGCTGGGTGGTACGCCGTTGTGTGCAGGTGCGTCGTCCCTAGGAGTTGGTTGAGGCAGCGGAACAGGTGGGACTCGAACTGCCTGCCTTGGTCGGTGGTGATCCGGAGAGGTGTGCCAAAACGTGCAACCCAGCTGTTGTAGAAAGCGCGGGCAACGGTTTCGGCTTCCTGGTCCTGTAGAGGGATTGCCTCCGGTCATCGCGAGAAACGATCAACGCAGGTTAGGCAGTACCTGTATCCCTGCGAGTACGGCATGATGATCAGGTCCAGATGAACGTGCTCGAACCGGCGGGAAGGTGCTGCAAATGAGCCGACTGGAGCGGATACATGCCTGGTGACCTTGGATTGCTGACACTGGATACAAGCTCGTGCCCAGGTGCGACAGTTCACGTTGATGGAGGGCCAAACGTAGCGCTGTGTCATCATTTTCGTTGTTGCCCTGATCCCAGGATGAGACAGCCCGTGGATGGCGTCGAAGGCTCCCCTGCGGAACGGCGTCGTGAGAAAAGGCCTGGCAGTGGGTGTTTTGACGTCGCAGAAGATCGCGGCGTCTGAACCCGGAATGCGGATTTGTCGCAAGTCCAGCTCGGAGCTGTCATCCTGCAAGAGTCCTTGAAGTTCCTGATCTTGTTGCTGCGATGTCGCCAGAGCCTCGAAGTCCATTGGAACAGTGATCTCGTCTACCCTGGATAGAGCGTCGGCGACGACGTTGTCTTGCCCCGCGATGTGCCTGATGTCGGTTGTAAATTGGCTGATCAAGTCCAGGTGACGGAATTGGCGTGGCGAGCATTTGTCGGATCTCTGGCGGAAGGCGAAAATTAGCGGCTTGTGGTCCGTGAGGATGGTAAACGGACGGCCCTCGACCATATGCCTGAAATGCTGAACTGCACAGTAAATCGCTAGGAGCTCCCGATCGTATGCGCTATATTTATTCTCGGAGCTACTAAGCTTCTTTGAAAAGAATCCAAGCGGCTCCCAGTGATCGTCTACTCGTTGTTGAAGGACTGCGCCTATGCTGTAGTCCGACGCGTCGCACACCAGAGACAGGTCTGCGCCGGGTCGAGGATGCGCCAAGAGTGCTGCGGTGGCCAGTTCCTCCTTGCACTGCATGAAGGCTGCCTCGGCTCCGTTGTTCCACTGAATCGGCGTGCTCCCCTTGATGTTACCTTTGAGAAGGTCGTTGATGTTCGCCTGTGTTTTAGCAGCCCTGGGTAGAAACCTTCGATAAAAATTGAGCATCCCCAGGAACTGCCGTAGTCCTTTGGCAGTCTTCGGCTTCTCATATTCTCGGATCGCGGCGACTTTTTCGGGAAGCGGTTCTGTTCCTCTCTCGGAGACGCGGTACCCTAGAAACTGTATGGTTGCCGCGCCGAAACAGCACTTGTTGGGGTTGATCACGACACCAAACTGCTGCAAGCGTTCGAACAGGATTTGCAGATGACCACGATGCTCCTCTTCGGACGATGATGCCACCAAGATGTCGTCTATGTAAGCGTAGCAGAAATCCAAACCGCGGAGGACTTCGTCGATGAACCGCTGGAACGTTTGCGCGGCGTTTCGCAACCCGAAGCTCATGGATGGAAACTCGAATAATCCAAATGGTGTGGTAATGGCCGTTTTAGGAACGTCTTCTTCCGCGACTGGAATTTGGTGATATGCCCTTACCAAATCGATCGAGGTGAAGATCTTCTTCCCATTGAGCGTCTGCGCGAAGTCTTCGATGTGGCGCACCAGGTAACGATCCGGGATGGTGCGTGCGTTGAGGGCCCGATAATCACCACAGGGACGCCATTCGTCGCCTTTCTTTGGCACCATGTGCAAAGGTGAAGCCCAACTGCTCTTAGATGGGCGGCAAATGCCCAACCGCAGCATGGACTCGAACTCCTTTCTGGCGTTCAACAGTCGGTCCGGGGCAAGTCGACGCGGTCTTGCGGCTTCAGGTGGTCCGGGCGTCGTGTGTATGTGGTGGACGGTGCTGGGAGTTGTGTTCACTGATGTTCTGCTGGAAGTTGTGTCTGGATGTTGTCTCTCGAAGTTGTTTCTAAAAACTCTCCCTTTGTCACTCCCGTCCCGTCCTTTTATCCCTCGGTCAAACGCATCTTCTCTCTGGTAACTTTGGTGGGAGAGGTTTTCCGTTGTCCCGATTGGTTGTTCGTTCTTCCCTCCTATTGGTGCTGACGCCAAGTAAGAGGGAGGAAAAATCGGTATTGTTTGATCAGCTCCAGCCCGCTTATAAAACGGTCTGGGCCATAAAACGGTTTAGGAAAAACCCGAACCTGTGCAACTCATCTTGTCAATAATGAGTCCCTACACTTATATTACATAAATAATAACAAATAAAATCAGGTATATATTATTTATTTATTATTATTTGATAAGTATATTATATAAAATCACAGAAGTTTCAATATAAGCATAAATTACATTTTTAACATCCAAATTACCTATTCAAATTATTCTACAAATATTTTTAACAAAATTTAATGGGATATTTGTTGCGATAAATCTTCAGCAATGTTTTCAAAATTTGGTTCCCACGTTGTTAACTGACAACGTATGTCTGCTGATGCTTCAAGCCTGTTTCTTTTTTTAGTTTTTGTGTCACAGTATTTGGCAAACCCGCATTCACACAAATACGTTGTTACAAATGGTAATAGTTTTCTTATAGCTTTATCGGCTATGTTTGGATAAACTTTAACTAGACCAGCCCAAAATGACGATAAAGATACAGTAGAAAACAATTCTTTATATATCGTGTCAGTAGAAATGTCAATCAGTTGCTCTTCTTCTGTTGTTGACAAGCTATATTTTTTTTTATTTGTAGAAAAAGGATTTACTAACTATCCACATATAATTTTCAATTTCATTATCATCAGAAAAATAATTGTTAAATGAAGCCAACAGATCCTCAAGATGTTGAATTATAGCTTTTTTTAAATCAGAATGAACGAGAATCTTCTTTTCTAACAGATAATAACTCAATTTATTAAAAGTGTCAAATTCTCCTGACTTTGCTCTTTTCTCCCACATTGAAATTTTCATCTTGAATGCATAAATTTTGTCATTGGCAGTGAAAATATTATTATTTTTCCCTTGCAGTGATAATTTTAATGCGCTAAGTTGTCACATAATGACACATAAATATGCTACACCTTGTAAAGTGTAGTCGGAAATCATAAAATCCATATGTAGTTGTATTTTTGCCTTAGTTGATTTCTTCTGAACTTCACTCCTGCGTTCGTATAGAAATACTTTTATTTATTTATACTCAATACTTTTCCTCGGCTCAACCAACATACTTCTGTATAAAATAGTAAACAGTTGTAATCACTGCCCATTTCAGTACAAACCTGCCTCAAAAGTCTAGTATTTAACGCACTGTTTTTTACAAAGTTAACTATATTTGTTAGTGCCTTAAAAAATTCTTTTAAAGACTGAGGAATGTTTTTAACCACTAAATTTTCTCTGTGGAGAATACAGTGGCTACTTGAACAAAATGGATGTGCCACTTCTTTAATTCTTACGACTACACCAGAAACTGGACCTTGCATAGTTTTAGCTCCATCAGTGCAGATATCAATGCACTTTTTCCAATCTATTTCATTACTTCGAATGAAATCATCAATTTTATTGAAAATATCACAACCCGTAGTTGTATTTTTTAGGTGGTCGCACATTAACAAATCTTCGCAAAGCTCATCATTGTACTGATATTTTACAAAAACTAAAAGTACTGCCAATCCGCTGACGTCGGTGCTTTCATCTAACTGTAAAGTAAAATAGGCAGACAACTTGATTCTCCGCAGAAGGTTATTAAGAAGATCGTTTGCACAAAGTGCAATTCGCCTTTTTACGGTATCATTAGAAAGTGGCAATTGTTTTATATTTGTCACTTCTTTAGGACCGAATAGTGTTTGACAAATATTAATGACACAAGGTTTTATTAAATTTTCACCAATAGTATGAGCTTCACCTTGCCGAGCAATGCTATAGCTAACTTTCAATGAAGCTTGTAGTAATTCTTTGCGAGGGATTGTATATGTTGATTTCATTAATTTAGACTTATTTAAATAAATTTTCTTTTTTTCTTCAAAATAACTAACAAGTATCAATACTTTAAATCACGGATTTTGATGCGTTTCAAATATGTTGTAGGGGTATATGCCCTGAGTACCAGGCTATCTGCTTTTCATCAAACGGGCCTTCGTTTTCGAGAAAATCGATTTTAAAATTTTCCCGCCGTATACCCGCATTGTATACCCGTAACTTCATATATTTTCCAACCAAGCGTGCGTAGCGCAGTTGTTAAGGTGTAGGGCTTCCACGGTAGAGGTACCAAGTTCAAGTCCTGCTCGAGCGATTCTTTTGTTCAATTTTTTTTACAGATTATCAACAAATAGTGTAAATTATAGAATATTATTAAGGAATATTGAATTTTCAATTTTTTTAAATATGCATTTCGTTCGTAGTTCGTGGTTGTTTTAAAAAAAAACCTTCATGAAACCATTGAAAACATGTACCCTAATGTAAATAAACAATCGGCCGTAATTTTCGAATAAGCATTTATTATCGTGTTGTTGCAAATACCATAAAATTGTCGGCTTCGCTGGGAGCGAAGGGGGTTGAAATCAGTAAAATAACATCATATAGAACATAAACGGACTTAAAATAATTGGAAAAAGAAATTTTAACATTACCCGTGAAATACATGGAGCTGTAATATTTGAAAAAACATAACAGAGATCGGGTGTAGGTAGCAACCGTGGTTGAAATATTTGAAACTTCAACCACGAACTACGAACGAAATGCATATTTAAAAAAATTGAAAATTCAATATTCCTTAATAATATTCTATAATTTACACTATTTGTTGATAATCTGTAAAACAAAATTGAACAAAAATATCCCTCGGGCATGACTTGAACTGGGTACCTCTACCGCTGAAGCCGTACACCTTAACCAATGCGCTACGCACGCTTGGTTGCAAAATAGATGAATAGTTACAGGTATCAAAGTTGGCGGGAAAATTTCAAAATCGATTTTTTCGAAAACCAAGGCCCGTTTGATGAAAAGCAGATAGCCTGGTACTCAGGGCATATACCCCTACAACATAATTGAAACGCATCAAAATCCGTGATTTACAGTATTGATGGTCCCTTGTAAGTGGTTTATCTTTAAAATTGAAATGACCATTTTCTAAATGTCTTTTTACCAGAGAGGGTTTCATTGAGTTGTTGCTAAACGTTTGCTCACATATTAAGCATAGAGGCAATTGATTTGATTCCTTGCAGCAGAAATGAAAATCAAAATTCAAATATTCGGGTTGATAGCAACGGCGTTTTGAAGAATTTTTGGATGAAACTAATTGACTGCTAGTACTTGCGATTGGTATTTCGCATTTTTGGAATTTTGGTTCAGAATGCTCGGAAGGTTCAGATTGTTTACCGGTAGTTCTTTTTCCTCCTCTTATCACAAACTTATCCATAATTGTATTTTTCGGATTGAAGCTCTAAAATAGGAGTATAAAATTATGTTTTAGAAAAAAAATATTGATTCACCTCGGGATAATAATAAAAACCATTACTGAACGGCTACTGAAAAACTGAATTTATTGAAACACTTCAGCCAAACTTACTTTCTTCCAACTAATCTGTAAAGGTTTTTATTTTGTGAACCTAGCATTACAATTATTATAACCTAACTATCAATACAAACTAAAAACGAGTCCTAAAAAAACCCCGTACCTAACAAAGAGTTAAATAGAGATATGATATTAATATATAATTGTATACTGACCTGCTAATTTATAACGTGCAGAACAATACAAGAATCTTTCAATTTTACTAACAAGCGCAACGGTTTTGCTAAGTATCAAGACGAATGCGCGGTTGCAGTGACACGCAATGCATGGTGGGGTACAATCTAGGCATCGTTATTTAAAATACCAGTAGTCGAGTGTCTAGGCTAGTAGGCAGCCCCTATCTCACTGATAAAGTTTTTGTCATTTCTTCTGGTAATAATTTACAGCAAATTGATTAGCATTCGCCATTTTATAATGAAAGTTAAATGTACCCCTTCAATTTACGATTGTACCCCCAGGGGTACATGTACCCCCGGTTGAGAACCACTGTTATAATGTATAATTATTGGATTGGAAAATTGTGAAAAAACAAAAACTCAAATCAAAACAAACAAAATCTAATTCATTTAAATATGGTATAAATGATGGTATAAAAATAAATAAATCTGTTTACTAATAGTATATTACGTAACGAGAGTTGTAAGAAGCATATTACGTACGAGCGGAACAGTTAAGCACGACTCGCGTAGCGGCGAGTTCGTAATTAAGCGATTACGTAATTGCCTTACAACTCGATTTATGTACTCTACTTTATCTACGACCACACTAATTTGTTTCTGTTTAATAAGAAAAATATGTTTGATGTAACAAATTTATTTCTTATTAGGTTATGTTTATTTAATTATCATTATTTAACATTATAGTAAACAAACAGTTGTATTTTCATATATAAAGAGTATAAGAATAAGAGTGCTCATAGATATAGGCAACCCAATGTACGCAACGTCAATTTCCGTTAGTTTGAATTGTGGCATGGGGGGCGCTGAACGTATGAGCACGTAATAGCAGCTCTCAACCAATCAACGAATCGTAAACTAAACGCACGTGTGTGTTATAAATTATAACTTATCATACATCGCGGACTGTTACATACGTATGTGTTATGATGTATTTACATAATGCACGAACTGTACAATAATGGGCATTTACAATAGCGGTCATAGATAAAATATATAAATTACGCAAGAAATTTTCTAATCATATGTTTTATTTATTAAGAATTTTTAATTTTAAAATTCTTCGAATATTCTCAGGAATATTTAAAATAATCTTACGTGATTTATAAACTCATTATTAGTTTTGTTAGTTTTCGGGCAAGATAGTATTTGTCGCTAATTATCGCAGTAAAGAATAATACTTAGCGTTTGTTACAGAGTTAAAGCAACGAGTAGATGTCAATTTAATTAACTCCTTGCAACCTTGATTTTTGTTGTTTGTCTAGTAGTTTCTATGAGGATTTTTTTCTATATGGAATATTTTATGAAACAATCTATTACTCCAAAATGGTTCTCTTTTGGTTAATAAATAATTCACACAAAAACTATACCGAGTGATTAATACGTAATGGTTGCAATATATTTTCCACATACATATAACGGTAAACCCTGATACAACGCGGTTTGAAAATTGCGCTGTGTACACATTGTGGAAAACGTTCCTCAAAGCGTTTCGATATTACGCGGTTTACAAATTCAAAGTGTTAAATTTCAGTTAGTTAAATTATCAAAGTGCATTGTTTCCAAACTTCCAACTTCAAATATTGTAACCTGTATGAATTGTAAAATTGTATTTTCTTCTTCTTGTTTCGAATAGGCCTACTTTGGACCACGCTTGTTCAATTGTTGGGATTTGCTCTTTGCCCAGTATTGTCACATCTTCTGCCGGTGTAACTCCTTTCTCTCTTCTATCCAGGGGGTGCCTTTCATTCGGGGTTTTTCCTGAAATCAATGGACTTCCTTCAGGGTGCGTATCACATACTCTTTTTTGGAGATCTGTTATTCCCAGTTCTTTAATATCCTTCTCGGTTTCTGTCAACCAAGTGGAACAAACCTTCTTGTTTTGCCAGAAGGTGAACAGACGGTTGGTTAGTCGGTTTAGAGGCAATCTTGCAACGTGGCCATAGAACCTACTATAGGGTAGCTACCCTTCTTTTCCTCGCACAGTCAGAGAGCCCCTCAATATGTTTGTAGAGCCCAGAGTTATGTCGCCTTCGGAAGTTCCCATCTTCCTTTACCGGGCCTAGGATCTTCCTGAGGATTCTCCTCTCTCTGACTTCCAATTTCTCTACCAGACCTCTTCGGTTCAAGGAAAGACAGTCCATTACATACAGGGCTTCTGGTCGTATGACTGATGTGTAGTGCGTAAGTATCAGGTTGCGTGACAGGCATTTGTTATTGTAGGTGTTCCTAATCAGTCTATCGGCTAGTTCTGACTTGTTGACTCTCATGGATAATGATGCTGTTTCTTATAAGTTGGGTTCAATCCATTCGCCGAGATTCTTAAATTTCCCAGTCCTCTTTATGTTTCCCTGCTCTAGTAGCATCTCTCTGTTTGCTTCTTTGATGTTGGTGAAGAATCCTGTTCTCTCCAGCGACACTTGAAAATCCATTTTGGCAGACTGTTTTCTGAGGCAATTTACCTGCATTGTTGCCATTTCAAGAGAATCAGCAATCAGTGCCACGTCATCTGCAAAGCCCAGGCAATCTACAACCGGTCCATCATTCTTACGTGCCAGGTAGATGCCACTCAGAACACCAAAGTTGATCAGTTTCTCACGCCATTCTCTCATAACCTTTTCAAATACACAGTTGAAGAGAAATGGGGAAAGTCCACCTCCTTGTCTCATTCCAGTTTTTATTTCGAGGCTTTCTGAGATCTTGGCTCTACATTTAACCTTGGAATGTGTGTTGGTCAAGGTTTCTAGGATGAGTCTGCTGGTTTTGTCGTCTAGCCCTAGATCTTGTAGTACTTTTTTAGGCGTTTCTCTATCAATGGAATCGTAGGCCTTCTTAAATTAACAAAGGTGACTACCACATTGTGGTTTTTCATCTTAGAGTATGCAAGTACAGTTTTAATATTGAGGATTTGATGATCACAGGATCGGGTCTTCCTGAAGCCTTCCTGATAATCTAGTGTTTGACTATCCTAGTGTTGGACAAACCCAATTGACTATCTATCTGATTTTCTGGCCTTGTTTGTAACGCCTTGGAGAAAATCTTGTATGTTACCGGGACGAGATAAAATACACGGTAGTTGTTTATATCAGTCAAATCTCCCTTTTTGTGAAGCGGTAAGATCAGAGCCGATTTCCAATCAGGTGGAAATTTTTCAGATATCCTGAATGATCTCGGTTAGCTTTCCTATGGCATTGCTTCCAGCTAGAGATGAGCATGGGATCCCATCCCATCGTCCCATCCCATTCCATCGTCCCATCCCATTCCATCGTCCCATGGTATGGGATGAGTGGTATGAACGTCGCGTGGGATGGTATGGGATGGGACGACAATTTTGTATGGGACGGAGTGGGACGGGTTTTGATAATCTAGTAAATCTAGTTCGCGCATAATTCATTGTTTTCATATTACAATCTTTTTATTGTCATTTGTTTGTAGACTTCAAGTAGGCTTCAGAATACAAATCACAGTACTTTTGCTATTGCTATTTCTATTTCAGCGCATATCTTTTTTGTGTAGGCTTTGTAGGCTTTTTGTCGGTTACCAAATCGCGCTTGCGCAGTTCAGCTGGTATTTTTATTTTGTGAAAAAGAAAAGTCCTATTTTATCCTTGAAAATGGTGCAGCTTTGTTTTTAACTGTTTTAACGATTAGACTGAAAATAGACAATAATCCAAAATGAACGTTTATCGTGCCAATATGCAAAATTTTAATACATGTCCAGTTCAGGAAATTGCTGGGATAACGATGTAGTTCCTGAAGAATCTTCCGATCCGTTAACGACGAAAAAGACTTACTCATTGTCGAAATACCGAAAAGAAAGTGTGCTGTATGGGAAAAATAGGATGAATGGGACGGGCCGCGCGACCGGGATGTGATGGGATGAATGGGATGGGATGGGACGAAAATTTTACGTTTGTGGGATGGGACAGTGGACGAGAAACTCGTCCCATGCTCATCTCTACTTCCAACACCTTTCCACCGTTCAGCAACGATAGAGTCCTCTCCAGCTGCCTTAATATTCTTAAAAAGTTGAATGAACTGGCCAACTTCTTCCAATGATGGAGGCTGCGTGCCCGGGTGTGGTGTGGTGTGGTTTGTTTGTAGTTATAAGTATTCACAGTTGAGTAGGTTTTTAAAGTACTGAGCTAAAAGGTGGCAGTTGTCCTTTTCGTTAAAAGCCAGTTTGCCTTGTGAGTCTCTGAAGTGAAGGCTTGGAGGAGCGTATTTTCTGAGTGTCTGCTTGAAGGTTCCGTCGAAATCTCTGGAGTTATTTAGCGAAGCTCTCTTCGATTTGGGTTAGTTGGTTTTTTGTGAAGGTGCGTTTGGTTCCTCAAATTATCTTGGCTGTAAGCTTTCTTTGTTCCAAAGAGTTATGCCAATTTTCCTTGGTCTTTTTAGAATTCTACTTCACCCAGGCTGTCTGTCTTTGGGCTATTGCATTGTCACAGTCTTCAGTCCACCACGGATGCTTCCTTATTCTAGCGAGGAAGGCGAGTTCATTGGCCGCCTTGACAAGAGTCTCCTTCAGTTGGTCCCAGCTGTTGAGATCTTCATAGTTCAGTCTCTTACTTACTTCTTGACTGTTCTTAAGTCGCTCAAATCTTACCATTTTGGAGGTTGTCTGTAATCTAGTGTTTCTAGGCTGGAGTGTTATTTTGATCTTTAAGAGGTAGTGGAGTCCAGATTGGCGCTTCTTAGTACCTTCGCGTTTTGTATTTTCTTTTGAGATTTTCGTGAAATGGCCACATGATCTATCTGGAATTCACCCAGGTTGGTATAAGGTGAAATCCAAGTCTTCTGTTTCCTTGGCAAGTGTTTGAGGGCTGTGGACTTTATGAGCAACTCAAAAGTCCTACACAGATCCACCAATCGTTCTCCCTTGCGGTTGGTTCTCTTATGCGCCAGATAATTGCCCACTATGTTTCTGTATTTTTCTCTCTTCCCAATTGGGCATTAAAGTCACCAAGCAGTATGACGGTGTGCCTCTCTGGAAGTTTAGAGATAATATCTTCAAAGTCTTCCCAGAAATTATCAGTTCTGTCTGGATTGCGTCTGTTCTCCTGGTTGGTTGAGGCAAGTACATTGACTACACTGTAGCCCTTGTTTGCACATTTGAGAGAGAGAGGATGGATACACGACTGCTCGGATCGGTAAAGTCGGTGACTGAGTCCAGCATCCTGTGAGTGATTATAAATCCTGTACCTAAGTGGGGTACATTCTTCATTTCCCGCTAACCCACTTTTCCTTTGAGGATTATGTAGCCTTGGGACTCGACATACATTAATTCCCGCACTACTCCAAACAGTTCCAATAATGGGCTCTTGAGGGCGCTACGAATTTGCGCGCGCAGTTTGCTCTTGTTTATGCTTTTCTTTGTTCTCTTTGTCGTATGACAAAGCTACATACAATTTTTCTGTGTTTACTGTTTTACGTTTTTACAGACTTATTTCTGTGTGATTACGATTGATATGAGTAGTTCGTATTGCTACCTTTTTTAATATATATATATATATATATATATATATATATATATATATATCATGTTGTGTTTGAGGTTTTCGCGGATAGATATTTCGTGTTGGTTTGATTTCTCGGGGATTCCGCGTTGATGTTGAGGGTTGGTTCTGAAAAGAACCGGATTCTCGACGTTTCGGCGTACATTCGCCAGTTTCGTCCGTGCGGACGTGCGTCCCGCGTTCGTGCGGGTTAACCGTAAGACGCATATTGAGAGCTCGTTCGTGGGATGCGACTATTTATAGCTGTCTGGCTTCGGGTCATGCGCGTTGTGTGCGGTGCTTCGGTTTCGTTGTTTGTTTGTCTTGTTTGTCGTATATGTGTCTTGGGTGTCTGGGATTGCATTTTGAGGGTGGATATGATCGGTCGCCATGCTGGGGGGGATCGTCTCTCGTGTTCATGCAGTAGTCTCGTTTTTCTATCTCTATGGCTTCTCTGTATACCCTTGACATTTAGTGGCTAATCTGTGCAATAGTCCTTGAATTTCTAAAGTCTATCCAGTGACCGGTGTTGGTGTGTTGGACAAGAGCGGATGAAACTTTGTCTTTGTGTCTGACTGAAACTACATGTTCTTGAATCCTAGCCGATATTTTTCTAGGGATTTACTAGGGATGAGAACGTTGTTTGGAAATTATACTTCTATGTTTTAGTGACAATAAACTGATCTGTGATGTATGTGGGAAGGCATTTGTCAATCTTTTTGGAAAGTTAATCTTTTAGAAAAATATCTATGGTAGGGAAGTGGAAAAAAATATAAGAATATATTTTTTTTAACAACTATTTAACCATTATTATGTTAATTCTACCTAAATCAACAATTACTCCAAACAATAAAAAAAATATATTTATATATATATATATATATATATATATATATATATATATATATATATATATATATATATATATATATATATATATATATAATAAAATATATAAAAAAATTAGATTTTGATTTATACATATTAGAAAATTCTTTCAAACATTTAAAATTTAAGAATTTTCACTTAAAGCAATAAATTATTTCAATAAAGTTTTTAAATTCCGCGCGCAAATTCCCAACGCGCCTCCAAGAGCCCATTATTGCAACTGTTAGGAGTAGTGCGGGAATTAATGTATGCTGTAGATATCGCTCGCCTTACATGAATTATCGATTTATTTAAAAAGCTATATTTTTATTGGATAAATTACCCTAATGTTTCTCTTTTATGTCATATACTAATGTGATTATTGTTCGACGCGCGACATATCTATGGAACCTTATATCCGTTTTATACGAAGTTTAACTATATTTAATTGTACGCTTTCACATAGTTGAGTTTCGGTATTACTAATGTTACCTAACAATGCCTTATTAAATTTAAAGCTAAAATTACTTCCACAATTATGAATGTATTACGTAACTAGGCTGCATTGTATGTACAATAAGATATTTTTTACTTACTTTCATACCTACCTTCTAACTACAAAAATTTGGAGCAAACAATTCCAAAGTAATAAATACACGTATAGAAGCTATTTTTCTATGATACATTAAAACGCCCAGAAAATTACCATCACGAAATTAAAATCAAATATAGATTGAGCCAGAAAATGCTTACAAATTTACATAAACGTTTACATAAAATGTATTTATGAAAATTAAAGAAAATTTGTGATTCTTTTTTTCAATTTGGAAATGGAAATGAAAATATGAAAACGAAGTTGACTGTAGTTAGTATGACGTTTTATTTTAATTGGCGATGGCATAGATTGCGATTCATTATATTGGGATCTAACAAGGGGAACTTCGACTTCGACTCCGACGTGTGGATCACGGATTTTCTTCAAACTTTGTACACTTTCAGTGGTCCATTAGGACGGCATTATGTGCAAGTAGTAAGGCGTACTATTGAGGCATTTTCGAGAAAATTGCAATTTTCTCTCTTCGAAATTTTTCAACATTGGAAATTCAATCAAAATGCATGCAAATACACGTATTTATTCATCATTTTACCTTTGAATTGTTATTTATAACAAAAAATATGACCAGCGTTGAAAAAAGAAAACGATGTGTGCGACTGGATCCAACTATCCAGCAATTACGCAGCTTGGACTTAACCTCTCGGCCACCAACATCTTATACACGTTGACGCAACGCAAATGTATATATTCGACACGGAAAAGTTCGAAGAGAGAAAATTGCAATTTTCTCGAAAATGCCTAAATAGTACGCCTTACTACTTTGCACATTACGTCGCACATTACGACGCACATTAGTCGTCCTAATGCACTACTAAAAGTGTACAAAGTTCCGTCGTCGTTCAGACGTCGGAAGTTCCCCTTGTAAGGTTGGTCGATCTATACTTTTACCTTTAATATATAATATTACGACCTTTTCGTTTTTTCCGAAATATTAGTGCACTCAAACTTTTTTCTGATTATTTTCTATTTTGTTTATCGTGAATTTATATATTACCAACTATGGTTAATGAAAAAGCATTGTATTATATAATAAATCTTTTATATTGAATTTTTCATATGAGATTAAAAATAAAGAAAACCAGTCTATCGAATATTCTATGGACCTTGAATAATAGGCGAGATAGAATGTCTTCGAGTGGAAAATTGCAGTGATGAAAGAGCTAACAATTGTTATAATTATGACTACAGATTTCTGATATACCAACTGGTATCGGAATGGACTTTCAGATGGGTTTATTCTGATATTATAATTATATTTACATAGTATATTTTATTATCATTTGTATGAATTATTTTTATCTTTTAAAATCAGAAAGTTTTATGCAGCATACAATAATTTGCACAAACATTCCAAAGATACTTTGACTGTAAAACAACGTACATTTCTTTTTCAAGCTTTTTTCTTGTTCAACTGTTGGACTTTGATCTTTGCCCAGTATTGTCGCATGATCTGCCGGTGTAACTCCTTTCTCTCTTCTGTCCAGGAGGTACCATTCCTTCGGGGTTTTTCATGAAATCCACGGACTTCCTTCAGGGTGCGTTTCACAGACTCTCTGTTTTTGAGATCTGTTATTCCCAGTTCTTTAATATCCTTCTCGGTTTCTGTCAACCAAGTAGTACGAACCTTCTTGTTTTGCCAGAAGGTGAACAGGCGGTTGGTTAGTCGGTTTAGAGGCAATCTTGCAACGTGGCCATAGAACGCTACCCTTCTTTTCCTTGCACAGTCAGAGAGCAATGTTCGTTGTCAATATATTCGTCAATATGTTCGTAGAGCTCAGAGTTATGTCGCCTTCGGAATTCCTCATCTTCCTTTACTGGGCCTAGGATCTTCCTGAGGATTCTCCTCCGATTTCTCTACCAGGCCTCTTCGGTTTTGGAGATCTGTTATTCCCAGTTCTTTAATATCTTTCTCGGTTTCTGTCAACCAAGTGGTACGAACCTTCTTGTTTTGCCAGAAGGTGAACAGGCGGTTGGTAAGTCGGTTTAGAGGCAATCTTGCAACGTAGCCATAGAAAGCTACCCTTCTTTTCCTTGCACAGTCAGAGAGCAATGTTCGTTGTCAATATATTCGTCAAAATGTTCGTAGAGCTCAGAGTTATGTCGCCTTCGGAATTCCTCATCTTCCTTTACTGGGCCTAGGATCTTCCTGAGGATTCTCCTCCGATTTCTCTACCAGGCCTCTTCGGTTCAAGGAAAGACCCTCCATGGCATACAAGGCTTCTGGTCGTAAGACTGATGTGTAGTGCTTAAGTTTCAGGTTGCGTGACAGGCATTTCTTGTTGTAGGTGTTCTTAGTCAGTCGATAGGCTAGTTCTAACTTGTTGACTCTCATGAATAATGATGCTCTTTCTGATAAGTTGGGTTCAATCTATTGAACCCAACTTATGGAGAGATACTTACATTTCTCAGACTTCTTGATGTTTCCCTGCTCTAGTAACATCTCTTTGTTTGCTTCTTTAATGTTGGTGAAAAATTCTGTTTTCTCCAGCGACACTTAAAGACCCACTTTGGTAGCCTGTTTTCTGAGGCAATTTACCTGCTATGTTGGCAATTTCTCTTTATATTATTTGGCGCTTTATTTCAACCAATACCTGTATTTGCCTTCATCAGATTTAATTAGCATTCCAGAATTGACTACAAAACAAAACGAGATAACTCGTAGTTTGCATTGGTAGTCAACGTGTTAATATCGAAATTGTCAAAAAGAAAGTTTTGGCAGCTGCACTCTGTTCTCACTTTTTGGGAAATAAAAAAACGAAATATGGTCTGGATTTATCTGCTCTAATATAACCTAATCAAGGATTAGATTAGGTTATATTAGAGCAGATAAATCCAATATTTTTTCTTATTTCGGATCGGTCGCGCTACCACATATCGCGGTCTATGTGGTCTGGATTTTACCTGCTTCGTTATAACCTAATGTAAGCATCCTTTTTGTTCAAAGCCATATCTGCGGTGGCGTTAGTACGAAAGTACCCAAAATACTTTAATTGTTATCCTTTTCAATTTGCATTTCTGATCAAAATAACTGTACAGAATCCAAATTTTCTGTGAAAATTTATAATGACAATGAAGTTGGTTGGTTTAAATACAATTGCAAAATACACTCGTAGGAAAATATGAAATTATTTTTCGTACAACCCAATGTTAAGAAACTAAACAAACAATAAATTAACTTTCTTTCATTCTGCATCTTACTAGAAACCCATTTTCCGGGATGTAGAAAATACAAAGAGACCTTGACAGAGAGAGGGCTTGATGCAACCACGGAAACTAAGTCGGGCTGACTGAGGGAGGGCCGCGTCTATCTGTACGGAAAACCGAATCAGATAGGCTATCGGCACTTTCCAGCCAATTAAGGCCCCAGGTGTGGACGGACTAGTTCCCGCCTTCCTACAAAAAGAAGGGAGAGATCTAATCCAGTATCTTCTACAAATCTTTAAAGTAGTTTAGCGCTCGGGTACATACCCGAGCTATGGAGAAGGGTTAAGGTGGTATTCATACCGAAGGTGGGGAAGAAAGACACCACTAAACCGAAGTCATTTGGACCAATTAGTCTAACATCTTTTATTTTAAAGACAATGGAGAATAAAGAAAATGGAGAATGGAGGTAATTGACAATTACCTATGGACAATAGCGCTGGTAGGTGCACAACTGTCAACATGCAGAGAGCAGGGAAATCCACAGAAACCGCCTGATATCAGCTGACAAATGAAATAGAAGCAGCACTACATACAAAGGAAGTATCGATATGTGCCTTCTTGGATATAGAGGGAGCTTTTGACAACACCTCGCACTGGGCTGTCAAAGCGGCCCTCGAAAGAAGGAATATCGACAGAACTATCTCAAAGTGGATGGGAGAAATGCTGAGAACTAGAACGGTGGAGGCACAAGTGGGAAGAGATACCATTCAGATCTCCACAACTCGAGGGTGCCCACATAGAGGTGTGCTATCACCACTGATGTGGAGCCTGGTAGTTGATGAATTACTGGCTAGGCTGAACGACGTAGACATCAAATGTCGAGGTTACGCCGATGACATAGTCATCATAGCCATAGGGAAGTTTGAGGGAACGCCCTGTGATATCGTACAGAGAGGCCTCAAAGTAACTAGTAGATGGTGTCAAACAGTGGGACCGAGACTCAACCCGAGCAAAACCACGGTGATACCATTTAATAGAAAGAGAAAACAATACTGCCTATAGCCCATACTGTTAAATGGGAGGGCAATAGAATACAAACAGGAGATAAGGTATCTGGGTATCACAATAGATAGCAAACTCCTATGGAATAGACACGCTGCAGCAGCGGTAGATAAAGCCAACCGCGCTCTAATGGTGTGCAGAAATCTGCCAGGGAAAACGTGGGGTTGTAACCCCACAATCCTGAGATGTATGTACATCATGAGAGTGAGACCTGCGATCACTTACGGGGCAGTTGCGTGGGGAAGTAGAACCAAGCTGGCCTCTATGAGGAAACAGCTTGAGAAGATTCAAAGACTGGCGTGTGTCTGCATCACGGCAAAAATGGAACTGCTGCTGGATCTGACTCCATAGCACCTTGTGGAAAGGGCCGCCAAATCGGCGATTGTAAGGTTCAGCTAGGAAGAAATAAGCAGAGGTAAAATAATCGGGAGCAGAGCTCACTGCCAAGGTCTCCTGGCTGGAAGCAGCAAAAGACGAAATGATATGCAAATAACATTTCGTGAAAAACTACACAACAATTCGTAGTAGTAAAGCCGATTGGAGCGACGAATCCTCAGCATACCACATATAGCAAAATGCTAACAAGTGGTATACAGATTGTTCGAAGACATCGCACCAAATACTTCGAATCCATGGGAACATTCCCAAGTATCTTTCAAGCAGAAGTACACGAAATCGATAGATGCTCACAATTTAACCTCTACAGAAATTATCAGAAGTCATCAGTCATCAAGGCCATTAGCTCATACACCATCAGATCCGTGGGAAAGCTAAACAAGCTTGGCATAGAAAATAAAGTAACGCTATACAGGGTACCAGGAAACACTGGTATAGACGGAATAAGCCGATCACCTAGCAAACAAGGATCCAGTAATCCCTTAACTGCGAAAACTGTTTACGGTATGAGTGTGAACACCATCCACAAAAGTTTAGATGAAGAAATAAGAGAACAGTTGATGAAAACCTGGAAAGAACTTCCAAGGTTGAGAAAATCCAAAGTAATGCTGGGATCTTTTAACCAGAAAAGAAGAAAAGCTTGACTGAAACTAAGAACAAGCTTAGAATTCTGACTTAGAATACATTTCAAAACCATAGGCCTAGAGGAGGGGTTCCCAAAGTGCGGCCCGCGGGCCAAATGTGGCCCGCGAGGCCTTTGAATTCGGCCCGCGATACCGATACGATATATATTTTTTTTTTATTGAAAAATAAATAAGTAAATTACTAATAAGATACTATTAAATAATATTATATCAAATAATATTACAAATAAGATACAATAAAATATTTTTTTAATAATTTTTAAAAATTCATACAGAGCTTTAACCATAAGCGTTTGTATTAATGTTTATATTTAAAAAATTATTTTGGTATGTCTAGTCTACTTATTACACATTTGTACAGAAATATAATATAGTAGTCTCAAATAGATACAGAACTGTTAATCATTTAAGACATGCAATTTAAATTGATAGAATTACAGGAAAATATCGATCCTAAGAATTCTTATCGGAACAATTCCTTAATTGATTTTTATAAAGGATGTGTGAATTATCCGGAAATACGAAAACATGCTCAACTAATGTTTTCATTATTATCATATCACTCAATTTTGATTTTAATTTCGACTTATTTATGCTCATAATTGAAAAACTTTTTCGCATATATATGTGCTCCCAACATATATCTGCGAAAAAACTTTTTCAATTATGAGCATAAATAAGTCGAAATTAAAATCAAAATTGAGTGATAATCATTTACAAGCACTATTAAGAATTCATTCGACGGGCATTCAAGGGGTCGTCCATTAATCACGTGATGTTTTTCTGTTTGAACTTTTTTTGTTTTAATAAATATATAATTAAAGATTTATATTTATATTAAATTTAGTATAGGTACAAATAAAAAAAATAAGAAATAATTAAATATATTTAAAACAAAAAAAATCGTGGTTATTGTTTTGATTTTATTCCGTTTTTTTTTTTGGCCCGCCAAAAAAATCGGTAATATTAAATTTTCCCGCCTAAGAAAAACTTTGGGAACTCCTGGCCTAGAGGAAGATGATAGATGCAGATTATGTGGTTGAGCAGAGGAAACCCTCATACATCTGCTCAAAGAATGCTGGGCACTGCTCCGCAACCGACAAATGTACTTCGGGACCACTGCTTGAATGCAGAGGAGTCGTAGTCCTTGAATCCCACCCAGATCCTGAAATTCTTAGAGGAATCAGGACTAGAGGAGGCGCTATAAATGGGTAAGTATACCAACGTTTAGAGTTTAGAGGAAGAGGGTGGGGTAAAATAGATCTATTAAGGTCGCAGCACAAGTCGTCACCACCAAATCTACAATCTACATCTTCTGCATCCACCGCGCTTTTACTCTTTCTAAATGCCACCAATTCATCTCCTTGGACTTGGGAGACAGTGACCACACAACAACAGTCCTGCTTATATGACGAGCCTAGTCCAAATGTCATGTGCGGGCCCTTGTCAGGCTTGGAAAGTAATGGTTGACCTCCACACGAAAATCGGCGAATTTATGTGATGAATCTAGCCCGCATGTTATGTTCGGGCTCTTATCGAGCCGGGCTATTCGCATATATTTTTTTGAATGTCAAAAGTTACTACCAAGGTTGGAAGTGCTCTCTGTAATCTTGTGTAGAGTTGATAGCATTAAGTGCTGCGATCCAACGTTCCAAAGTTGTATTTACTGTTCGTCGTTCCGTGTAAATACAAAAATATAGAAAACGCTGTGTGCCGCGTTTGACTCTAGCGCTGGGGTTAAAATTGAGGCCATTGTGTGATCCAACGTTAGGCTAGTCGTGTAGCACATACCCTGGTAGATTTTATACTGTTAACTCTACTTGTCTATTGTCTACTCTATAATATGCAATATAGATTATATGTTTGCTTTATTTATCATTGCTAAATTGTAACAGATGTCATATTAATTTCACTAATAAATTACATCAACTTCCGCAACGGATAAAACCAAACGAGACAACATAAAATTCTTAAAAAGATTATACATGATAATCTTACCCTAAAAAAATAATTACAACTTTAAATACACAAAATTATGAAAGAAGAGATTTAATTGTAAATCAAACCAATGTTTTATATTTTCCAATTTAATTCTGTATTTCTAGTTTCCTTTTGTTAATTTTGTTGTTTCAATGAAACAAATAAAACTATAATGGTACTGAATAACAAAGGTTTCGTAAAAACTAGTTTACGAAATTGTTTTGGTAAAGGTTTTGGAATGTAAAATCTAAGTTTGTGGATATCTGTTTTTATAATCGTATAGTTTTTGGAAAGTAATAGTTTTCCAATTCCATATTGAAACGAATTCGTTTCTATGTTTCGTAATTGGCTAGAAACACTGTCTGTTGCATTTTTTCTTTCTAGAAACTTTCTTTTTGTGTTCAATCTGCAAATTGTTTCTCCGTTATTTTTAAGTTTTTTAGAAATTCATTGAAGTTTTAACACACGAAGAGAATACATCACGAATGTGTTTCGTAAGATTGATGTGGGCAATTTTTGTTATGTTGTAATCCTCCCACATCAAATGTTGAAATCTATAAACATTATCTTATTTACAAGCTGTTTATTATTTTTAAATGAACATTATCAAATTTATTTTATGGTGATCGTAACGTGTCGTAACGAAAG
Source organism: Phosphuga atrata (assembly GCA_944588485.1). NCBI lineage: Eukaryota > Metazoa > Arthropoda > Insecta > Coleoptera > Silphidae > Phosphuga > Phosphuga atrata. The sequence goes on from OX155909.1 coordinate 3,211,697, forward strand.
AATTAAAAAATATATATTTCCGCAAATATGTCACATATGTATCTATGGCACTGGTTCCCAAAGTTGATTGGACCGCGACTCACCTCACAATAAGTTCCACGAAGGTGGACTGAAAGCTATAAAATAACTGACAAATTTCACATGAGATTTGTTTTGGTAGTGCTAAAAAGACTCAATAGTAATATAGAGCTCCGGAAAGGCTGAATATATTTATATATTCAGCCTGTATTCCGACTTTATTTAGTTTATATGATTATCTGTAATGTAGTATGGTTTTACCAATTCTAAATTATCATTTAAATCAATAACCTGCTAAGTTCATGTCTCTCTCACGAAATGTCAAATTAAAAATATCTAATCCCCAGTCCTACACTTGTGTTTCAAGTAAGTGGTACAAATTATTATTCATAAAAGCAAAGTTACACTGATGTGAGATAAATCTCGAAACGGATCTGCATATGGCTATTTTAAGCAAATTATTATAATTTTAAGAATCGGAAATTGTTTGTTTTCTCAAAATTTCTCAAAAACTATTACTCAAAACCAATTTTAAGCAACATCAGGTGAAACGAGACTAAATTATCTACAATTTGATATAAGACACAACTAAATTACTCAACAATTAATGCCAATTTTAAGCAAATTATAATAATTTTAAAAATCGATTTTTTTTGTTTTTTCAAATTTTCTCAAAAACTATTACTAAAAACCAATTTTAAGTAACATTATGTGAAACTAGACTAACTTATCTACAATTTGTTATAAGACACAACTAAATTAATCAACAATTATTGCCAATTTTAAGCAAATTTACATAATTTTTAAAATCGATTTTTGTTTTGTTTTTTCAAATTTTCGAAAAAACTATTACTCAAAACCAATCTTAAGCAACATCGTGTGAAACTACACTAAATTATCTACAATTTGATATAAGACACAACTAAATTACTCAACAATTAATGCCAATTTTAAGCGAATTATAATAATTTTAAAAATCGATTTTTTTTGTTTTATCAAATTTTCTCAAAAAATATTACTCAAATCCAATTTTAAGCAACATCCTGTGAAACTAGACTAAATTATCTACAATTTGATATAAGACGCAACTAAATTACTCAACAATTAATGCCAATTTTAAGCAAATTATGATAATTTTAAAAATCAATTTTTTTTGTTTTTTTAAATTTTCTCAAAAAATATTACTCATATCCAATTTTAAGCAATATCGTGTGAAACTAGACTAAATTATCTACAATTTGATATGACACAACTAAATTACTCAACAATTAATGCCAATTTTAAGCAAATTATTATAATTTTAAAAATCGATTTTTTTTGTTTTTTCAAATTTTCTCAAACACTATTACTCAAATCCAATTTTAAGCAACATCGTGTGAAACTAGACTAAATTATCTACAATTTGATATAAGACACAACTAAAGTACTTAACAATTAATGCCAATTTTAAGCTAAATTTTGATAATATTAAAAATCGTTTTTTTTTTGTTTTTTCAAATTTTCTCAAAAACTATTGCTAAAAACCAATTGTAAGCAACATAGTGTGAAACTAGACTAAATTATCTACAATTTGATATAAGACACAACTAAATTACTCAACAATTAATGCCAATTTTAAGCAAAAAATGATAATTTTAAAAATAGAATTTTTTTGTTTTTTAAAATTTTCTCAAAAAATATTACTCAAATCCAATTTTAAGCAACATCGTGTGAAACTAGACTAATTTATCTACAATTTTATATAAGACACAGCTAAATTACTCAACAATTAATGCCAATTTTAAGCAAAATATGATAATTTTAAAAATAAATTTTTTTTGTTTTTTCAAATTTTCTCAAAAAATATTACTCAAAACCAATTTTAAGCAACATCGTGTGAAACTAGAATAAATTATCTACAATTTGATATAAGACACAACTAAATTACTCAACAATTAATGCCAATTTTAAGCAAAATATGATAATTTTAAAAATAGAATTTTTTTGTTTTTTCAAATTTTCTCAAAAAATATTACTCAAAACCAATTTTAAGCAACATCGTGTGAAACTAGAATAAATTATCTACAATTTGATATAAGACACAACTAAATTACTCATCATAAAATTAATGCCAATTTTAAGCAAATTATAATAATTTTAAAAATAGTTTTTTTTTCGTTTTTTCAAATTTTCTCAAAAACTATTACTCAAAACCAATTTTAAGCAACATCGTGTGAAACTAGAATAAATTATCTACAATTTGATATAAGACACAACTAAATTACTCAACAATTAATGCCAATTTTAAGCAAATCATGATAATTTTAAAAATAGATTTTTTTTTGTTTTTTTCAAATTTTCTCAAAAACTATTACTCAAAAACAGTTTTAAGCTACATAATGTGAAGCTAGACAAAATTATCTACAATTTGATATAAGACGCAACTAAATTACTCAACAATTAATGCCAATTTTATTACTTAAAATTTTAAGTCATCGTCAAATGCAATTATTCTTGCGATTTTTTTTTAAATGCTTAGACAGTTAAGTAGATATATTCATCCCCTAGTAGGAAATGAAATAAAATGTTAGAAAAGTTAAAATTTAGAGCAATTTGACGATCCAGCAATTAAACAGTGCTGCGTCGAGTGCATTTTAAGTTATCGGAAAGACATGATCTTAAAAAACAATGTTATTTTTCTGGTTTTTGTTGAGTGTCACGAAGGTGGACTGAAAGCTATAAAATAACTGACAAATTTCACATGAGATTTGGTTTGGTAGTCCTAAAGACTCAATAGTATTACAGAGCTCCGGGAAGGGTGAACAGATTTATAGATTCAGGCTGTGTTCCGACTTTATTAAGTTTATATGAAAAAACATTCAGTTCCGATCTAATGTGTTATTATTTAATAAGATATCAAGATCAACTTCAATTTTAGTTACTTTTAATCGCAATGAGTTTGATACGAGTTTCATTTCTTTCGGTATTTAGTTTTAATATTAATCGTAGCTGAAAATCCCGTATGCAGAAGAAGATGTGTATGAAGATTACCTATCTCTTCACACAGCTTTTGAAATAAACGTGTTTGTAAGGGTCTTGGTTCAATATATTTAATATAATTTTCACAGCTGTATATAATTTTCATAGCTTCTCTATGAAGGCTACAGTGTGTCCATAAAGGACTTTTGTAACGACACTGCTATTTTTCCCGCACATATACCGACACAGTTTTTCCATTGTAAACCTTTTTTTTCCACGGCTAATTGGTTTGCGGAACAAACGTATTACCAGCTCTTACCAGTCACCGTCAGTGCTCGCCCACACGTCGTACAGTCCCAAAAAGCTGGCCTAAAGTCGAAAACTAATTATGAATCCGAAGTTAATATTTAAAATCAAAACAAAATGGTGGATTTTACATGAATCACTTTTATTGAGAAAGTACAAAATAGATCCACATGGTGTATATTATAATAAAATATACATGGCAATAAATTACACCTGTTCTCTTTGCTTTTATTACGAAGCCAATGATATTGTGTTTTCAAGAATTTTAGTTCCACTATGAGCGACAGTGAGCATCGGCAGATAAAGTCGTTTCTCGAATCATCAACTGTGAACTCCTTATACTTCTTCGCTTTAGATGGTATCACTCGGAATCGCTCATTCAAGTCGCATACGTCAATTCTTCCACACTATTTTTTTCGTGTAATTCTCCATCGTTTTGTGCGGTCACTAGACTCTGCAAATTCTGAAGATGGCCGACCCAAATTATTTTGAAGATTTTTTAGTTTCTTCGAAAGGAACAAAGACGCTCAACCATTCACAATATTTTTGCTGCAATTCGTCTTTATTTATTGATACTTGACGCCAGATTTTTGGCAGGTCATGCAACAACTTGTGGAGAAAAGGTTTATACATTGTCTGACAGAGCAAAGGGGCGTTGCAATTTAGCAGAGATAAAATTTTCGACCACCGCTTATGTTTCAGTCGTTTTGTCATACAAATGACCTTTCAATATCGAAAAAAAATCCCTCTCTTGTTAGGCCACATGCTTTACGTTCATCAGCGATTAAGCGTTTCTCTAACAATGGAATCGTAGGCCAACCTAAAGTCAACAAAGGTGACGACCACCTTTCGGTTTCTCATCTTGAAGTATGCAAGTACAGTTTTAAGAATGAGGATCTGTTGAATACGGGATCAGGTCTTCCTGAAGCCTCCCTGATATTCTCCCAGTTGACTATCCAGCTGATTTTCTGCCTTAGTTTGTAACGCCTTGGAGAGAATCTTATATGTTACCGGGACGAGAGGAATTCCACGGCAGTTCTTTATCAGTAAATCTCCCTTTTTGTGAAACGGATGGATCAGAGGCGATTTCCAATCCGGTGGTAATTTCTCTGTTTCCCAGATGTCCTGGATGATCTCGGTTAGCTTGCCCACGGCATTGTTTCCAGCACCTTTCCACAATTCAGCAACGATGGAGTCCTCTCCAGCTGCCATATTATTCTTAAGAAGTTGAATGATCTAGCCAACTTCTTCCAATGAAGGAGGTAGCAAGTCCGGGTAGCAAGTCCGGGTTTGTTGTGGTATGCTTATAGTCGAAGTCTTTGCTGGGTGGATCACAGGTGAGTAGGTTTTTAAAGTACTGAGCTAAACGATGGCAGTTGTCCTTGTGCTTAAAAGCCAGTTTGCTTTGTGAGTCTCGGAAGTGGAGGCTTGGCGGAGCGTATCTTCTGAGTGTCTGCTTGAAGGTTCCGAAGAAACCTCTGGAGTTATTTTTAGCCAAGCTCTCTTCAATTTGGGTTAGTTGGTTTTGTGTGAAGGTTCGTTTGGTTCCTCGAATTTTCTTGGCTGTAAGCTCTCTTTGTTCCAAAAATTTATGCCAATTTTCCTTAGTCTTTTTAGAATTCCATTTTACTCGGGCTGTCTGTCTTTGGGCTATTGCATTATCGCAGTCTTCAGTCCACCACGGATGCTTACTTCTTCTAGCGAGTGGGGCGAGTTTATTGGTCGCCTTGACAAAAGCCAATGATATTGTGTTTTCAAGAATTTTAGTTCCACTATGAGCGACAGTGAGCATCGGCAGATAAAGTCGTTTCTCGAATCATCAACTGTGAACTCCTTATACTTCTTCGCTTTAGATGGTATCACTCGGAATCGCTCATTTAAGTCGCATACGTCAATTCTTCCACACTATTTTTTTCGTGTAAATCTCCTTCGTTTTGTGCGGTCACTAGACTCTGCAAATTCTGAAGATGGCCGACCCAAATTATTTTGAAGATTTTTTAGTTTCTTCGAAAGGAACAAAGACGCTCAACCATTCAGAATATGTTTGCTGCAATTCGTCTTTATTTATTGATACTTGACGCCAGATTTTTTGCCGGTCATGCAACAACTTGTGGAGAAAAGGTTTATACATTGTCTGACAGAGCAAAGGGGCGTTGCAATTTAGCAGAGATAAAATTTTCGACCACCGCTTATGTTTCAGTCGTTTTGTCATACAAATGACCTTTCAATATCGAAAAAATCCTTCTCTTGTTAGGCCACATGCTTTACGTTCATCAGCGATTAAGCGTTTCTCTAACAATGGAATTGTAGGCCAACCTAAAGTCAACAAAGGTGACGACCACCTTTCGGTTTCTCATCTTGAAGTATGCAAGTGCAGTTTTAAGATTGAGGATCTGTTGAATACGGGATCAGGTCTTCCTGAAGCCTCCCTGATATTCTCCCAGTTGACTATCCAGCTGATTTTCTGCCTTAGTTTGTAACGCCTTGGAGAGAATCTTATATGTTACCGGGACGAGAGAAATTCCACGGTAGTTGTTTATCAGTAAATCTCCCTTTTTGTGAAACGGATGGATCAGAGGCGATTTCCAATCCGGTGGTAATTTCTCTGTTTCCCAGATCTCCTGGATGATCTCGGTTAGCTTGCCCACGGCATTGTTTCCAGCACCTTTCCACAGTTCAGCAACGATAGAGTCCTCTCCAGCTGCCATATTATTCTTAAGAAGTTGAATGATCTAGCCAACTTCTTCCAATGAAGGGGGTATCAAGTCCGGGTAGCAAGTCCGGGTTTGTTGTGGTATGCTTATAGTCGAAGTCTTCGCTGGGTGGATCACAGTTGAGTAGGTTTTTAAAGTAAAAACTGAGCTAAACGATGGCAGTTGTCCTTGTCGTTAAAAGCCAGTTTGCTTTGTGAGTCTCGGAAGTGGAGGCTTGGCGGAGAGTATCTTCTGAGTGTCTGCTTGAAGGTTCCGAAGAAACCTCTGGAGTTATTTTTAGCCAAGCTCTCTTCAATTTGGGTTAGTTGGTTTTGTGTGAAGGTTCGTTTGGTTCCTCGAATTTTCTTGGCTGTAAGCTCTCTTTGTTCCAAAAATTTATGCCAATTTTCCTTAGTCTTTTTAGAATTCCATTTTACTCAGGCTGTCTGTCTTTGGGCTATTGCATTGTCGCAGTCTTCAGTCCACCACGGATGCTTACTTCTTCTAGCGAGTGGGGCGAGTTTATTGGTCGCCTTGACAAAAGTCTCCTTCAGTTGGTCCCAGCTGTTGAGATCTATACTGTTCAGTCTCTGACTTACTTCTTGACTGTTCTTAAGTCGCTCTACGTCAAATCTTACCATTTTGGAGGTTCTATGTTATATAGTGTTTCTAGGCTGGAATCTTAGCGTGAGGCCACACGATGTGTTATGTATGCCGGAGCTGTGTCGCAACGTTATCCTACATACAAATCACTATGCCATGTTAAAAGATGCGTTGCATCTTAGGCGCGCCGCGCTTGTGACCTGCGAGACGAGGCGGGGAGGGATGATGCGCTGCGATGGTTCCTGATTCGACAGGACCCTGGTTCGTGTGGCACAATATAGCTCGAATTAATTACGGTGCGGTGCCGCACCGCATTGTTAACGCATCGTGTGGCCTAGCTCTTATTTTGATCTTTGAGAGATACTGGTCTGAGTCCAGATTGGCGCTTCTTAGTACTTTCACGTTTTATATCTCCTTTTGAGATTTTCGTGAAATGGGCACATGATCTATCTGGAATTGACCCAGGTTGGTATTAGGTGAAATCCAAGTCTTCTGCTTCCTTGGCAAGTGTTCGAAGACTGTAGACTTCATGCGCAACCCAAAAGTCCTACACAGATCCACCAATCGTTTTAATAATCCAAAATATTTTATTAGAAACAAACTTAATTCAATGAAGACCGCATCCAAATTCAAGAAAAAGGGCAAAACATTCCGCGTCGTTGATGTACGAAATTCGGAAAACTATGCTTTACATTGCAAGAACTCGCAGCAATGACACAGTTGCAGCTAGATGCAGCAAATTTTAATTAGACGACAAATCGGCCCGGCCGGTCGATTTGTCGTCTTATTTTTCAGGACTCACCCAATATTTGCTCGCGACCCATACTTTGGGAAATACTGATCTATGATATTACGTTCGTATAATCTCACTTTAGCACGAATGCGTAAATCATCGATTAACTTCAACTCTAAAAAAAGAACTATATATATTTGTATATATATATATATATATATATATATATATATATATATATATATATATATATATATATATATATGTATATATATATATATATATATATATATATATATATGTGTTGTATTGTTTTCTCGGGGATTCCGCGTTGATGCTGAGGGTTGGCTCTGAAAAGAACCGGATTCTCGACGTTTCGGCGAACTAACATTCGCCATTCTCAAGAGATATATGCGTCCGTGCGGGTCAACCGTTAGACGCATACTGAGAGCTCGTTCGTGCGATGCGACTTCTTATAGCTGTCTGGCTTCGGGTCATGCGCGTTGTGTGCGGTGCTTCGGTTCGGTTGTTTGTTTGTCTTGTTGGTCGTACATGAGTCTGGGGTGTCTGGGATTGCATTTTGAGGGTGGATATGATCGGTCGCCATGCTGGGGGCAGTCTCAAGGAATCGTCTCTCGTGTTTATGCAGTAGTCTCGTTTTTCTATCTCTATGGCTTCTCTGTATACTCGTGACATTTCGTGGCTAATCTGTGCAACAGTCCTTGAATTTCTAAAGTCCATCCAGTGACCGGTGATTGTGTGTTGGACAAGTGCCGATGAAACTTTGTCTCTGTGTCTGGTTGAAACTACATGTTCTTGAATCCTAGCAGATATTTTTCTATTGGTACGTCCAATGTAGGTTTGTTCACATGTTCCGCAAGGTATTTCGTAAATTCCATGGGATTCTAACGGGATGGTGTCTTTAACGCTGCGTAGCATGGAGGATATTTTCTGGTTAGGTTTGAAAATGGTGTCGATGTTGTGTCTTTTAAGTATTCTGGCGATTTTGTCAGTTGATCCATGAACATATGGTAGGTATGCTGTGCTAACGGGTTTTGCCAGATCTGATACATACTTTTCTGGTTTTAATTTTGATCTTATGATGTTTAAGGCCTCAGGGACCGGTACTTTTGTGAATAAAGATACAATGTCAAAGCTCACAAGGAGGTGGCCGGGCTGGAGTTGGTGATTTTTCAGTATGTCAAGCCATACTGAAGCCATACTGAACATGACAAGACAAGACTAGACAGACAAGACTAGACAGACAAGACTAGACAGACAAGACTAGACAGACAAGACTAGACACACAAGACTAGACAGACAGACGGTGGGGGTCTAAAATTATTATCAGTGAATGGGCCCATGTGAAATATAAACTTTTCATCTGGGTTATTAGTTTGTAATATGTTTATTTTTAGAGATATTTCTGTCTTCACTTAAATGGACCACCCGGTATATATGTATATATATATATTTGTATATATATATATATATATATATATATATATATATATTTGTATATATATATATATATATATATATATATATACCGGGTGGTCCATTTAAGTGAAGACAGAAATATCTCTAAAAATAAACATATTACAAACTAATAACCCAGATGAAAAGTTAATATTTCACATGGGCCTATTCACTGATAATAATTTTAGACCTCCCACCGTACTCCTTCTAAGAGAGACTGGTGGTAACTTTGAAATTTTAAATGGAAACCCCATATTTTTATTGCAGATTCAGATTCTTCGACAAAAAAAACATGAAAGTTTTGTTCTAAACATTTTTCTAGAATCTCTGTAGATGGCGGTGCAAATTGCTAAAATTAGTTACGTTTAGATTTTCAAAAAAAAAACAGGTGTTTATCAAGGCGGCTTCTGCCACCATGTTTTTTCTTTTTGTTTCACGCAATAATTTTTGTTATAAAAAAAAATTGTTGTAGTTTTTTTATCCTTTCTACATTGGTTTTTGTGTTCAGTCCTGTTTTCTGTATAATCTCTCCCGGGTATTTGAAACTGTCTACTTGTCTTGTCTCTCCATACTTAGTTATCAGTGGGTGTCTGTCTGTTAGATTTCTGGTCTTTTTGTCCACCTTCATTTCTTCCAATGTGTTGAAGAGTGTTTTTCTATCTATGGAGTCGTAGGCCTTCTTGAAGTCGACGAATATTACTGTGGTGTTCCTGGTCTTTCTAGTTGTTAGTATTGTTTTCAAGCACCAGATCTGTTCACTGCATGATCTTCCTTTGCTGAACCCTCCTAGGTATTCTACTATCTGTGGGTCTATCTGAGGTTCTAGCCGATTTAACAGGGATTTGGGCAGAATTTTGTACGTCACAGGTAGTAATGATATTCCTCGGTAGTTATTAGGGTCCGTTTTGTCTCCTTTCTTGTGGAGGGGGTGTATTAGGGCTAACTTCCATTCTTCTGATATTTTTCCGGTTTCCCAGATGTTTTCGATGATTCGGTGTATTTTAGGTGTAATGTTTTCATGGTCTAGCTTCCAGATTTCCGAAATCAATCCATCTTCTCCAGGTTCTCTGTTATTTTTCAGTGATTTTATTATGTTTACAATTTCTTCGAGTGTAGGGGGTTTGGAATCCAGGTTAGGTTCTGGACTTTCGAACTGTAGTTTCTGTGTTGGTTTTTCACAGTTGAGTAGTGTGTCAAAGTATTTTGCTAATATTTCACAGTTCTTTTTAGGGTTTGTCTGCAATGATCCGTCTTGCCTCTTGAAGCATAAGCTCGGTGGTTGATATCCTGTCATATTTTCCCTGAATATTTTGTAAAAATTTAGTGTGTTATTTTTGTTGAAGTCTTCTTCTATCTCCTTCAACCTGTTGTTTTCATAACCTCTTTTTTCTCTGCGGATTATTTTGGAGGAGGCATTCTGTATCTTGTTAAATTCTTCCCATTTTTCGGATGTTCTGTGGCTGTTAATTTTTTTTCAGGCTTGTCTTCTGTCTCTATAGCTCTGTCGCATGCAATGTTCCACCATCTGTGTTTCCTCTTTCTCGGTGGTTGCCCTAATTGCAACAATTCTTTAATTTTTCCTGACAGTTCTGTCCAATTTTTACTCTCAATTTTCTTAATTTTTTCTGTAATTTCTTGTTTAATTGTAGGTACTCTGGGTCTGTTCTGAAAGTTCTGTTGGTTCTCTTGATTTGTCTGTAGGGTATAAATTTCACTTTGATTTGTAGGAGATGATGATCGGATTCGAAAAATTCTTTCCTTGTCCTAACATTCATAATTTCTCTGGTGTTTTTCTTGGATGTCGCTATGTGGTCAATCTGAAATTCTCCTAGGGCGTTGTTGGGAGATTTCCAAGTCAGAAGTTTGTTGTGTGGTTTCTGGAATTGCGTTGACATGATTTTGAGGTCGAAATTCCTGCAGAAGTTTATTAAGTTCTCTCCATTCTTATTTGTCCTCTTGTGGACAGTGTGTTTTTTTTTAATTCTCCCCAGAATTCTTTATCATCTGCGGGTTTTTCTTGTTGTAGTTATTCGTGGGGGCATGTGCGTTGATCAGTGCATAATCTTTGTTCCCCGATCGAATCGTTAGTCTTGATATTTTTTCTGATTTTGAGGTGAAATCCATTACAGAGTCCAGTATCGATTTGTGTACTACAAATCCTGTTCCGTAGAGTTTGAGGTTTCTTTTTGAAATGATTATGGCTGGCTTCCCTTTGTATATTCTGTAGTTTTCCGAGTCAAAGTGGTTCTCATCTGAGAATCGTGTTTCCTGTATTACCAGTATTTTGATATTGAATTTATCCATGGCGCTCGTCAGTTGTTTCAATTTACCTACTTTCAGTAGTGTGTTCGTGTTGAGTGTTCCCATGTAAAATATTCTCTTAGTCTTAAGTTTTTTTTAGAGGCTCCGATTCTTCTCTTCATGACATGCCTGATCCCCTGGAATCCGATGATCAGGTCTATTACCCAGCCTTTTGGACTGGGGCCCAGGGTAGTGGATTTTTTCCCGTTGTTCTGACATGATTAATGCTTTGTGTTGAGGTTTTGGAGGTGAAATCCAAACGGATCTCACAAAATTTCGACTGGAGTTTTTAGTTCCAGAAGGTTCAATCGCAGCAGAGCTCACATAGCCAACAGACGCTGACCAGAGTACCGGTGGTTCCCACACAGACGTGTCTGGATTTTCACCTGTAACCCTAGGCAGGGGCCCTCACAGGGTGCTACCATCCGGAGTCAGATGGACCCAGGTTTTTTAACGAGGTGTTACTCCTCTCCCTCCTTTAAAAATTATTCAATCCAAAAAAACAAAAAAAAATAATGTTTATCCCAAAAATGTTAAAAAAACGCTCAACGTTTATCTAATCGCGGAATTTTTCTCCGAACCAGAAATTTTTAAACTTAAACCCCACCCATCACAGTATCTATGAAATGTTGGCGATTTTTTCTTAAATGTCTAAATTTGCTCAAATTTAATCCGAAAGTTCTAGTATAAAGACTCTATTACTGGTGCAGATTTGTACAGTCACACTAACAACACTATTCCATCGCACGTTTTTCACTAATTTATATTTAATGGATTTCAAACGATCCCGTTGTTAACGTTACTAGGGTTATGATGAACCTAACCTAACCTTTGATATATATATATATATATATATATATATATATATATATATATATATATATATATATATATATATATATATATATAAATATATTTAAGAGAAAGTTTTACTAAATTCGTTTTTAACTATATTAAGACTATTTTTTAAACACAGTTTTATTTCAAACCCAGTTTAATTTATAATATTTTTAAAAACAAATTATATATTCAAAACTTGTTGTGGAATAATCAGGAATAAATGCGTTTCTAAATAAAAATGTACCGGAAGCGGAAGCTAGACAAGTTCATCGTTTCTAAATTACTGAAGCTAGAATATTAAATTTGTTCTGCATATAAAATGTAATTGAAATTCCCATTTCAAGTTAGCTGCGGTTTACTCTTTGCTGTATAAAAATTCTAATGTTGCATTACAATTCTCACTTAAACACACAAGGAAAGGATTTGAAAAGAAAACGGAATTTCCTGTTTGTTGTTTTTTATTCTACAGGTAAGATGAAATTCCAGCAGGAAAAGAAAGTGAATTTCCATGGCTACGTTATTTTATCATTATTCTTTAAGCATCCTTCGGGATTTCGAGCCCCGTTCCATTCCCGTTCAATTGTTGAATATTATGATCAAATTGCACATTCATTCATAATAAAAAATAAATTGGTGGTCAAAATCGAGTTTTATTATTAAACTATTTCTGATTGTTTTGATAATAAGGAACCTCTCGTGTCACTAAACATAGTCCTTTTTTTGTAACCAATATGAGTCAAGGGCTGTAAGCCCTAAAAAACTGCGGCCTTGTGACCTATTGTATTGCCCCACAATGTTCTGTTCATGAAATAGATCCAGCCCCTCTGTTAGTTTTAGGAGTCTCTGCGCAACGTTTTTCACGGGGATCTCATTTTTGAAGATTATATGAGAGTCAGTTTCCTCATCTTTATAGCATAGTCTGCACAGTGGTTCCTCTCTCCAGATCCCCATTTTGTGCAGATGTTCTGGTAGAGGGCAGTGGCCTGTAAGTAAGCCGGCCACTATTGTGATCTGCTTCTTTTTCAGTTGCCAGAGTTCACCAGTTAAAGATTCCGATGAATTTTTAAGCAATCGTTTGCGGTGTTTCTGAACGTTTGTTTTATTCCACAGTTGCCGGTGCTTAGTAGCTACTCATTTACAGATTATATTACGGGCTATGGTTTTGGTAATGTAGGAGTATCTGATGTTTGCTTTTTTAGCACCATCCTTTGCTAACTTGTCCGCCATTTCGTTTCCTACAGGTCTCCTGTGGCTCGGTACACAAGCAAGTGAGACCCTGTTTTGTCTTGCCAGAGCCTTGAGGTTCTGGAGGCAGTTGCATGTTGTTTTGGTTTCTCTCATGGCACTTTAAGGCATTTATAGCAGCCTGACTGTCCGTGCAAATGCGGATGTTCCCACTTGTAGTCCATCATTAGATTTTCATGGGCACAGATCGCGATGGCGTGTATTTCCGCTTGGAAATACGTGGTATGTGATCCTAGGAGCACATATAAGCTGTACTTCAGGGACGGTCCGTAGATTCCTACGCCAGTTCCACTTTTGGATACGTCTGTATACCAGTCCTGCCCACCGTGACACGTTATTGTTTTCTTACCTTCTATCCCACGTAGTTTCGTTTTGAAGGGTAGATCGAATGATGCTTTTCGGCATTGGTGCTCTCAATATTGAGGTATGGCTCTGAAATTACATTCGTTATCGTGGTGTGCTCTGTCCTCGCCAGAGCCTCCCAAGTGCCATTACACCTGCATCTGAAGGCTCCCATTCTTGCCTCCCCCATGATGAATATATCTAGGGGAGGCAGGCCTGTCATAATTTCTACAGCTGCAGTTGGTGCGGTTCTTAACGACCCCGTAATTGCCAAGCATGCCAGTCTTTGAACTTTTGATAGTTCCTTTATGGCCTGTTTTTGCTTCAGTTTGGTCCACCATACCGTGGAACAATATGTTAGAATGGGTCTAGTACCCATTCTATATCCCACCCATCTAGTACTAGTAACCTATCCTACCCATCTAGTGGGTAGTATCCTACCTATCTAGTACTAGTAACCGTAGTATACAGCCAGTATACCTTGCTCGGTTTTAGTTCCCATGATTTGCCAAGTCTTCTTCTAGTCATTATTAATGCCATTTTACACTTGTTGGTGGCTTTGTTAAGGTGTTGATTCCCAGTCAGTTTAGTATCCAGGATTATATCTAAATACTTGACTTCCTCACTAACCTTTAAACGCTCATTGTAGAAAATTGGTAGCCGTAGACCCTCAATTTTCTTCATTTTTGTGAATGATACTAAAGTGGATTTTTGGGGATTTACTCGCAGGTCTACCCCCCATCTCTCTACCTCGTTCAGCGCTTTTTGCAAGAGCTCTGCTATTAAATTAGGAAATTTCCCTGTGATGAGAATAACTATCATCCGCATATCCTTGGGTATAAAATCCTTTGTTGTTTAGGAACACAAGCAGACTGTTGACAACCATATCCCACAGGAGTGGAGATAGTACCCCACCCTTTGACAACAGACACTTTCATTGTGTCACCTGCTACTGTAGTCTCTACATTTCTACCCTGCAGCATGGACCTTATCCATCTAATTGTTGTGATATTTGCACCATGACTGAGGGCTGAATTGACTATACTGTCGAATGAAGTGTTGTCAAACGCTCCTTCGATGTCAATGAAGACTCCAAGTGCCAGTTCCCTGTTTTCCAATGTTTTTCTATTCTTACCACTAATTGGTGAAGAGCAGATTCGCACGATTCTCCTAGTTGATAGGCATGCTGATTAGCGTGTAGGGGCCTGTCCAATAGACAGGTCTCCCTTAAGTGCTTTTCAACCAATTTCTCTAACGTTTTCAGTACGAAAGAGTTTAGGCTTATTGGTCTATACGATTTGGCCTAGGTGTAGTCTAGGCTCCCGGCATTTTGTATAAATAACAATTTTACTTCCCTCCAGGGGATCGGAATATATCCTGTTGCTAGACTTTTCCTGTACAGCTTTATCAGTATTGGCATCAACGTTTCTTTTCCCTGCCACAACAGGGCTGGAAAGACACCGTATGCTGCCTTATATGGGCCAGCTGCGAGCTGCTTTGTATCGGCCAAAAGTACTTAGGGCCCATTTAATTCTTTCAAATGTGATTACCTCTTTGAACACCTGCCAGGCATACCTCGTCTCTCTTTTAGGAGGGCGTACGGTGTGACATTCAGGATTTTCCATTGTAGGTTCAATCACATGAGAGCCTGGGAAGTAGGCTTGGAATAAAATTTCCTTAGTCTCTTTCCTATTGGCTGTGTGTTTACCGTTTGGTTTTATGGTAGTGCTAACCGGACTGGTCGGATTCTTTACCTCTTTGGAGTCTGGCTGTTTCAGATGTGCTTTCGACATTTTCACATGGCCTCCTCCAGGACTCCCTTTTAACTTTCCGTATTGATTTGTTGTAGTCAGTGAGTGTTACTCATGCCGCTAAATCTAATGCATGTTGAGACACCAATCTGTGACATATCTAAACTGAGTATCACAGCGCAGGTTCTGAGAGAGACTAAATTAATTGTGTGGGATGTATGCACAATGGGTCACAAACGGGATATTGAAGCGCTCACACACATCAGCCTTTATGTCCCACTGCTGGGCACCGGCTCTCTTTTCTACCACATATCCAACCTCAGCACTAAGATTTGAATATGGGGGACCGAGCGGTTTAACGTCGACCCGAACGACAAATTTCCAGAGAAGGTGTTAGGCAGTTGGGAGCCCACGGTTGCCTAAGCCGGATCTTTTTGTCCTATTATAGAGTTTTCTAATTCTGCTCTTTTTCTGCTCAAGTTCCTGGCTCCACCTGGTTACTTCTCGTTTGCAGGTTCGCTTCACTTGTGGGCAGCTGTCATGATACGAGCTTATGATAGCCTCCTGGAGTGTTGCGCAGACTTCCTCTATATCATGTGCATCGGTTATATTAGTTCTTAATAAACAAGAATACAGCTTCAGCTCTTCCCTATACTGCTCCAAGTCGGTTTTGCGTGAATTAACTTCCAGAAATATTTACCGATGGTCCAATAACGACGATTTTTCGGACACATACCACTTAGTAACCAGTGCACTAATGTATGGGGACGCTAAAGTTATGTCTATAACCTCTTTCCGGTGTTCCACCAGACTATGTTCTGGGCGTTGGCATCCATTCCAACCAGGATCTGGAGGTTGGATTCCTGGTGGTTCTGGTGCATCTTATGGTAGATAGGCAGAGGTCACAATAAGCGCCCTAACTGCTGCTCCAACTCTATACCTGATTCTGGCCGTGCTAAGATCTGTAGAACAGTGATCGTGTAACTTTAGAATGTCAATATTATTCCTACCAAATTAACGTTAATAAAATAAAATTATTTTTAAAAATTAATTATTAAGTTGACTTACCCTTGGCTTCACCCAGACCCAGAATTCTCCCTCGATTTATCCAGGGTTCTTGGATAAGGGCTATGCAGATCTCACCGGCAGCAAGGATTCTGCATAGGAAGGCAGAGGCCGCCGCACTATGCTGAAGGTTTATTTGTAGTATCTTCACTAGTAGACTCATCCAGCTTTCTACCTACCACCTAAAAGGTGAGCTGATTTAAACCAATATAGGCTTTACCTTTTCAGGGCACATTTCTTCGGCTACTGCAATTATGCATTCTTTGATCATTTCTCCATCGGTGAATGGTTTTCCACGTTTTGCAATTTCAAGAGCCACACGAAAGCTGGCACGAGTTGCAGCCTCTTGTTCAGTTTTGAGTTTTGTAAATGAAGATTGCTGCGATTTCAATCCGCGCTTCATAGCTTCGAATTTTTCTGTCCGCAAACTTCCTGTATATTTTGAGTAATTTTGAAAATGTTTTGTTTCATAATGACGTTTAATGTTATATTCCTTGAGAACGGCTATGCTTTCATTGCAAATCAAACATAGCGCCTTGTTACTGGACTCAATTACGAAATACTGAATGTTCCACTGATCTTTGAATTTTCTGCAATCACAATCAATTTTTCGCTTCTTTTCCATACTACTAAATCACACACAAAAGCAACAATTCAAATCAAAATACTGTTACAAAGATGTCTTAAACTTAAACACGCACAAACACGTTTTAAGGAGGTACGCACTATTTTATTTCACAACAGTGTCATAGTAACTGAGTTGTGGTTGCGCCACTAGCCTTCTTATATATTCCAATTACTGCCATCTAGAAGTGAGTGGAAGACACCAGAACTTTCTCGAACCAACGAGATTATTCTGTACGTGCTATTAGCGCCATCTGTTAGCGATAGAAGGTATTCTATCGCTAGAAGGTATATACTATAGGTATATACTATAGAAGGTTTTTTACGAAAAACCTATTTCCGCTTGTGTCCACCAGATGTCGTGTCACGTTACTCCTCATGGCTCGCACTCTACGACTAATCTAGAAATTACAGATAATGACAGGAAAATTAATAATATGCAGTGTTGCCGTTTTGCGGACTTTTGTCCGATTTGCAGCCTTTTTAAACGTTGCGTACTTTTTCGGACTTTTTTTTCATCAGTGGACTATTTCACTTTTTACCACCGGCAACAATGATAATATGGTTTTGGCCCTCGGAACTTACTGGAGTAATCAGTATGGCCCATAGGCTGGAAAGTTTGGAGACCCCTGATCTAGACCATCGATAATTGATCGAGTTATATTAAAAATTGCATCTGTTGTATTTTTATCCTTTCGAAATCCAAACTGATTCTCAGAAATAACTTTAAAGCTATTTAAGAAATCAACTAATCTAGCTTTGACACACTTCTCCACAATCTTAGCCACACTTGAAAGGAGAGAAATGGCACGATCATTACCTGGAATTAACTTGTCATTTGCTTAATAAAGTGGGATTACTGTCGCTTTTTATTAACTCTTGAGGAAAATATCCCTGTTGAAAACAGAGATTTATTATATGCGATAGGGGGACCGACAAAGCACCCGAATTAGAAATCAACAATTTAGAGGACAACCCATCCATTCCAGGAGCTACATTTTTCTAGCAACGGCTAGACATACTTTTCTGTGCCTACGTTTACCCAAGTTGACATAGTGGGCGATATTGATAACCTCTTGGATGGCATCTGTGGTCGACCTCCCCGCTCGAAAAGCATATTGTGCTGTTGATAGCCCTCCGTGCAGATCAAGCTCTTGGTGTATCCTGGTGGCTACTATATGCTCGTTAGTCTAAGTTTGCCTAGGCTGTCTAGTAGGCAGATTGGGCTTAGCGATGAGTGCTTTTCTGGCTTGGGGACTAAAACCAATCTGGCCTCCTTCCATCTACCTAGTATGTTTCTACTGCGAATGACCGAGTTGAACATGTTTGCAAAAGTCTCTGTATGAAGGAGGGCAGCCAGTCTTACGACTTCCGGTGGGATGCCATCAGGGCCTGGAGCTTTGTTAGCTTTTATTCTCGTAGTAGCTTCTAAGATTTCTCTAGTCGTGATTTCTAGGGGTACAGTGTCCACGACTTCTCGGTCCCAGAAAATTGTTTCTTTCTGCGGGAATAATTCGTCGGCTGCTTTAATCTTGCTCGCAGTTGTCATATAGAACTACATCTGACTAAGATGTTGAATGTATGAACGCATAGTCAGATAGAACTAGATCTGACTATGCATTCATACATTCAACATCCCCAGATCATCTTCTAGATCTGCCACTAGTTTTCGTTTGCCGACTGCAAAGACAAATTTGTTTTGTGGAGCAATGTGTAAAGCTGCTAACGAAGCATTTCAAGATATATTTCAAGACGAATTCATTTATTATATTATTTTATTAATTTATATATATATTCATTTATTTATTATATTTATAATTTCATTTTCACTTACTGGCCTAAAGAAAAAAGAATTTGAGTAATTGTTCTGGTTTAATTGCCAGTGATTTGAAGTATTTTGTTTATCAAAGTCAATCGGTAAAAAACAATTAGTTTTTTGTAGATTCAACAGTGTTTTAAAATGCTTGAAAGGCGTTTTTGCATTCTTCACACACTTATCATAAACTACTATATTTTATGTTTGATGATATGTAAAGTATCAATAAAACCACAGTATAGATTTAATAGTAAAAAATAATAGTGTGCGGATGGTATTAGTTTAAAATATATTATATAAAAGATGGAATTAAGTTTTTAAAATTAATTTATTTTACATATCTATATGGTAAAATTTGAACAACTGTATTTTAAGGTAATATTGAACAGTAATCAATATGATAATTATAGAATCAACTAAACAGCTTAAAATTTTTTCAGTTCGAAGTCTTGTTTACAAGGCGGGAATATGAAAGTTTCGGGCACATTTTGTTATTTTCACTGCTTATACGTCAAAAAAGTGCTCGAAACCATGGCACATTGATGCATGCGCATAAAAGAATTTCAATTATGATATTCATGCATGAGGTTATAGACTATTAATTGTTTTAATATTTTCCTTGTAATTTATTTTTTATTATTGTGAAGCTTTGGTATTTCCCAACATTCGGTTAAGTCAATCGCATTATATTTTTTGTTTCAATTAAGAAACATTTGAAACTTTTTCTAAAAAGAAAACGATTAAAAGTTAAAAAAAACACAATCAATTTACATTTATAATGAATAGGCATTTACAAATTTCTTGGATAATAAATTTGAATATGATTCACAATCTCACCTACACATACATTGTCTATATCCCATTGAACTTTTGCATTTTAATTGCAAAATATATAGCCTTCCATACAAAAAGTGTTAACTATATCAATTGATACGAGTTTATAAAAAAGTTTCAAGAATTACAAAAGGATTTTCATTTTATTAAAATGTGCGTGATCAATAGGTTATGGTATAAAGTATAACAGGGAAAGAGCCCGAATGACTGCCAGCAATTCTTTTGTAAGCATTGTTTAATAATGTTTCTATTTTTCTGTGAATACTTCTGTATCCAGAACTAACGTGATCAATTGGCATTTTCTTGCGTAAATCGTGAAACGTTAGAGATAGAGAAAATATCGACAATGAAATCGTATAACATACGATCTCTGGCCCTTAAAAATCACAACAGTTTTAGAAAGAAGCTATATGAAAATACAAGATTGTATATTTTTATGATAAATTTAGATAAAGATCAATTGTTGAAATTATTACAGATCGTGATTAAATTTATGCATTAGATATTTCCAACTAGCCTTGTGACTTGGAGCAAATGGTAGCACCACCCAAAAATGAAGATAATCATGTCATCGCAACCAAATTGCGGAAAATGCACGCTCTGCAGTTGCAACGGAAGCTTCACGAACTTGTTTAATGTTATCATTTCGATTTCGCTCCGCACGATGTAGAAGATACAGTTTGTCGTCTCTACACCTTCTCAGTTCTCAACTGTTGAAGTTTTAATGTTTTAACCTTCATACCAATAATAACGCCCAATAAATAAATTCCAATAAATTCCAATAATTGCCCAAATTTCATTTACTTATTTTTTTTTTAATCAGGTTTTGGTCACAATTTTAAATAAATTTGTATTATTCAGTTTATTTCTGTGGATTTAAAGGTAGCAGCACTTTCCAGCGATTTAAGGCCCCAGGTATGGACGGACTAGTTCCTGCCTTCCTACAAAAAGGTGGTAGGTAACTAATGCCGTATCTTCTACAAATCTTTAGAAGTACTTTAGCGCTCCGATACATACCGGAGCTATGGAGAAGGCTAAGGTGTTATTCATACCGAAGGTGGGGAAGAAGGATACCACTCAACCGAAGTCATTTAGAAACCCATTAGTATAACATATTTTATGCTAAAGACAATGGTCAAGGTAATCGATAATTACCTTACGACAATAGTGCTAGTAGGTGCACCTCTACACAACTGTCAGCATGCATACGGAGCAGGGCAGTCTACAGAAACCGCCCTGTATCAGCTGAAAAATGAAATAGAAGCAGCACTAGAGACAAAGAAAGTAGCGATATGTGCCTTCCTGGATATAGAGAGAACCTTTGACAACACCTCACACGAGGCTGTCAAAGCGGCTCTCGAAAGAAGGAATATCGACAGCAGTATCTCAAAGTCGAAGGGAGAAATGCTGAGAACCAGAACGGCGGAGGCACAAGTGGGACAAGATACCACCAAGATCTCCACAACTCGAGGGTGCCCACAGGCAGGTGTGCTATCACCACTGATGTGGAGCCTGGTAGTTGATGAATTACTGGCTAGGTTGAACGATCTAGGCATCAAATGTCAAGGTTACGCCGATGACATAGTCATCATAGCCAGAGGGAAGTTTGAGGGAATGCTCTGTGAAATCGTACAGAGAGGCCTCAAAGTAACTAGTAGATGGTGTCAAACAGTGGAACTGAGATTCAACCCGACCAAAACCAGGTTGATACCATTTACGAGAGAGAGCAAACTAAACTGCTACAGCACATACTGTTAGTTGGGAGGGCAGTAGAATACAAACATGAGATAAGTTATCTGGGTATAAGACTAGATAGCAAACTCCTATGGAATAGGCACGCTGAAGCAACGGTGGCAAAAGCCAACCACGCTCTAATGGTGGCCAGAAATCTGGCAGTGGAAAAATGGGGTTGTAACCCCACAATCCTGCCATGGATGTACACCATGATAGTGAGACCTGCGATCACTTACGGGACAGTTACGTGGGGAAGTAGAACCAAGCTGGCCTCTATAAGGAAGCTGCTGGAGGAGATTCAAAGACTGGAGTGTGTCTGCATCACGGGGGCGATGGGGTCGTGTCCGACAGCAGCAATGGAACTGCTGCTGGACCTGACTCCGATGCACCTTGTCGTGGAGAGGGCTGTCAGATCGGCCATTGTAAGGTTCAGCAAGGAAGGAATAGGCAGAGGTAAAATAATCGGGAGCAGAGACCGGAACAGCCTCGCTGGAAGCACCAAAAGACTAAATCGTATGGAAATACCATTTCGAGAAAAAGTACACAGCAATGTGTAGTACTAAAGCCGATTGGATCGATGAATCCTCAGCATACCACATAGAGTAAAATGGTATCAAGTGGTATATAGTGGTTCGAAGACAAAAGAAGGTACTGGTGCAGGAGTCTTTGGACCTCGTACCAAATACTACGAATCCATGGGAACATTCCCAAGTATCTTCCAAGCAGAGGTACACGCAATCGAAAGATGTGCATAATTTAACCTCGACAGGAAGTATCGCAAAAACCAATTGTTTTCCTGTCAGACAGCCAAGCATCCATCAAGGCCATTAGCTCATAACCCATTAGATCCAAACTTCTATGGGATTGTGTGGGAAAGCTAAACAAGCTTGGCAGAGAAAATAAAGTAACCGGGACACTGGTATAGTCGGAAACGAAGAAGCCGATCACCTAGCAAACTAGCTATCCAGTAATCCCTTTATAGGTCCGGAACCCTTTTGCGGTATGAATGTGAACACCATCCAATAAAGTTTAGATGAAGAAATAAGAGAATAATGGATGAAAACCTGGAAAGAACTTCGAGGCTTGAGAGAATCCAAAGTAATGCAGGTATCTTTAACCAGAAAAGAACAAAAGCTTTCCTGAAACTAGACAGGTTCAAGCTAAGATTTCTGACAGGAGTCCTGACGGGATACTGCAGACTTAGAAAACACCTCAAGACCATAGGCCTGGAGAAAGATGATAAATGCAGATTCTGTGGTTTAGCAGAGAAAACCCCAATGCATCTGCTCATGGATTGCCGAGCACTGCTCCGTAAGAGACAAATGTACATTGAGGCCCACTGATTGAACAGAGGAGTTGCAGTCCTTGAATCTCACTCAGATCCTGAAATTCCTAAAGGAATTAGGACTAGAGGAGGCGCTCTAAATGGGTAAGTATACCAACGTTTAGAGGAAGAGGGTGGGTACAATAGATCTATGAAGGTCGCAGTTTGAGTCGTCACCACCAAATCTACGATCTACAATCTTATTGTTATCAAGTTGTGAACATCGCAGAAGAAACAAAATAGTCAAAAAAATCAATATAAATAAAAAAATAATAGTAAATCAAAAAAATCAATAGTAGAAAAAATCAATAGTCAAAATAGTTTTGATTACAGGCCTTAAATGCCTATCCCAAACTTCTCTTCTGACCGTATTCAATTTGCTATAAATATTGTATTTAAAATTTATTTACAAATGTTGTATAATAAATAATATACAATCGATTAAAGCAGAAATCAGCCTAAAAAAAGTTATGTCGTCCTCCATAGTCTAGTTGACAACACACTCGCCTGGCAAGCGGTAGACCCGATTCCCGGTCGGGGAGACAACAACAACGTCCGAGCTGCCCACCCTGAATGAATGCGAAATATGCGATACCGGGGTGGCGCATACTAATAGCCAAAGTGGAATAGTTTAAGAAAGCTTATTATATTTGAGTTAATTGCATCCAAAATATATGATAAAATTTAAATTCATGAAGCTGGTTAGCTTAAGGTAAGTTGTCAATGGGTCACGAGAACGAAATTGGGCGCACGAACGAAGTAAGTAGTGCGCACATTTTCATTAAAAAAATTAGAAATCGATCTTTAATTAATTACTTTAATAATTAATGAATTACTACTAATGCGTTAAAACCTTTTACTATCTTGGCGCATGCCATTTTTGTTGTATTACCACATAACTTATTTATTACAAAACAATAAAACATTTGTATGTCATTATTTGACATAATCCCGAAGAGTTGCGCATGCTAGGTGGCGCTACTGTCGTGTCTAAATAACCAAGTAAATAGCGTCATATAAAAAATAGCTCTGTATATCTTGCCCTGTCCTCTTTATGTGTGACATCGTGCGAAATTTCAAGAATTTTTTCAAGATTTTTGGGAAAATTACTTTTATTACTTTTTTACTTTTGGTAAAACCATACTACATTATAGATAATCATATAAACTTATTAAAGTCAGAACACAGCCTGAATGTATAAATATATTCAACCTTTCCGTAACTCTATAATATTATTAAGTTTTTTAGGTCTTTTTGTTTTGTAGTCCTTAAAAGACATAATAATATTATAGAGCTACGGTAAGGTTGAAGACATTTTTTTATTACATTTTCTAAAATTTGGACATAATTTGGTTTTGAAGCAAATTCGTGATACTTACCAGCCAATGAATCTTTTGAATATTTTGCTACAATAAATCTATTCCTTTAGTCTAACTTTGGCCTTTAGGGAGTGTTATATTGTGAGATGTTCCTATTTCCAATGTATTTAGTCGTATTTGTGAAAATCTGCTATTTATTTATTCTGTAAAATTACAAATAAAATAATACCAGTTGTGCTGATAGTTTTAGACAGAAAAAGCATTCATTTTTTATAAGATTTAATTATGAACTAAATTAAATATGAAATTAATACAAGCATGCTATTTATTTCTATTGTTATATTTTCCTTTTTGTTCGTTTGAATAGAATTTCGTTTGCTGACAATATTTTTCCCACATTTTCAAGATCATATGTGTTATTGAAGTAATTAGTTCATTAAATTATTATTAGTTTAAATTTCACAATTGTAACCGCCTGACATGCTAACATTCTAATTATAAAATAGGTTTTTCAATGCACATACCATTTTTTTGTTTATATTATATTTTCATCTAAATAAATCCATTTTAATTTTATTTATAGTAGTTTTGAATAAATATAATTTTCAATTCCTATAAATTAGAATTTCTGTGAACAATATTGCAATTATACTTTGTTATAGAATTACAATAACGTTTTCTTGTTTTCTGTTTTATTCTTCTTCTTTATTTGTTTATTCAAATTCAAATGTTACACAATCACATATATTTACAAGAAAAGAATTAAGGAAACTATGTTCTTTAATTAACAAATTGACTAATAACATAAATAAAATATATTTATTAGTACGGTGTGGCTCCTGCATTTTACTGCAAAGTGGTCTCCCGTAGCAGTAAAATGCAGGAGGCACACCGTACTAATAATTATATTTTATTTATGTTATTACTCCATTTGTGAATTAAAGAATTAATTAAATTAAAAAACTTCATTTGTGAATTAAAGAGTTTGCTTTATTGTTTTCTTATAATCTGAAAATTCACATAGTAATTTTTTCCTATTTTTTACATATAATTACAATAAATTTGATAAAATGTTTTTAAACTTCGTTCTCATCGTCTCTTGCAGTACGCCTATTGTTCTCACTCCAGTTTCGGATGTTTCTCAACCAAGACATTTGTTTCCTCCCGATTCCTCTTCTGCCTTCAATTCGTCCTTCCACAATTAGTTGCAGCAGTTCATATTTTGGCATCCGTGAGCCAGCTATGTCCAAGATATTGTGTCTTTCTTACTTTAACCGTTTTTTAAAGTTCTCTTTCTTTTCCTAATCTTCTTAGCACTTCTTCATTCGTTACTCTATCCGTACTCTAAGGCTTCAATTTTGTTCATTGTGGAAATCTTCAAGGTCCACCTCTCAAACCATATAAAACAACATTTTACGTAACGAAGATGGATGTTGATTGTACTATTGCAGATCACGTTCTTGAATTTCGATCGATAGAAAGAAGATCAGGCCATCTCTATCCTACATCTTATTTCTTTATTAGAATTTCATTCTTCATTATACCAGCAACCTAGGTATTTGTACTGTATGACTGTAATTACAGCATCAGTATATGGCAGACGTTTATTACTGATGATCATGAATTTGGTTTTCTTAATGTTCATAGTTAGGTTCGCTTTTTTACTTTCTTTTACCAAACTTACAAATTGTAAGTCTGCTATACTATCCGCTATCAATTGTGTCGTCAGCGTATCTAATGTTATTGATGTAAACACCATTTACATTTATGCCTTTGTCTATAAAGTTTGTAGCTTCTTTAAAGATGAGTAGATATTGAACAGAAGAGGGGAGAGAATGCATCTTTGACGAACACCTCTGTTGATTGTCAGATTTTCGACGGTCACATCATCCAACTTTAGTTCACCTTTTTGATTCCAGTATAGGTTTTTGATAAGTCGTACGTCTGTGTTCTAGAGACCTTTATTTCTTATGATCGTGATCATGTTCGCGATCAAATGCTTTTTCATAATCGATAAAACAAATTAAGACCTTTTTGAAAATCTTTATAATTTTGGACCAGAACTTGAATGCTGAACAGAGCTTCTCGTGTCCCCATAGCCTCTCTGAATCCAAACTGTGTTCTTCCCTACATTTCTTCACAATTTTTGAATAAACGATTATCTATTTTAAGAAATATTTTCAACATGTGACTCATTAGACTGATACTGCAGTTTTGGCGTTATTACACTTGGGTAATTCATTTGGGTATATGCCTGTGTCATAGATACCATTTATGATCTTTTCGAGGATGTTAAGGTTTTCAGAGTCATACAGTTTGATGAATTCGGATGGTATTTCATCTAGTCCGACTACTTTCTTATTCTTCGCTGTTTTGATTGCATGTTGTTTTTGATTGCATGTGAATTTTTTCCTTAGTTATTGGAAGACTTATGCAGTTTTCTTGACTTTGGTTGTCCGTGTTGATGGTTTTTGATGAATCATCAAATAGCTTGTTAATGTAGTGCACCTAAACATCATTTTTGCTTGTATATGTCTGATGCCTCTTTTATCTTTTTATGTAAGTTAAAATCATCGGGCAAATTTTTGAGTCTTTTTATCTCAGAGCATTCTTGTTCAAGCCAGTGTTTTTTGCATGTCGAATTTTGGATCTTATGATTAATTGCAGACTGTTGTACTTTGCACCATCTTTGTTCTTTTAGACTCGTCTTTCATCCATTAATTCAAGGATTTCTTCAGTTATCCATTTAGTTTTAGGCTGATATCTTCTAGTAGAGAATTCCTTTGATTCACTTTTTAAAATTTCGGCTGTTTGACTCCACAATTCCAGATTGCTTATGTTCTTATAATCAAGCTCGTTCAACTTGTTGTTGATTTTCCTTGAAATATTTTGTTGTATATTTGGATTTTTGGTTGGTGTTTTCAGTAGGTTGTGATCTAAAGGTACGTCAGCTCGTGGATTTGTGCATGCACTGATTATTGCTGAAGCAAATCTTTTATTTTTTGGTATGTAATCGATTTGGTTAAGTATCATATGTTGTTAGTTGTCTTGTGGAGATTTCAATCTTTGTGTATAGTCTTCTGGGCCGGAGGCGGAACCAAGTATTGGTTATTTTGAAGTTCTTTCCCTGGCAGGATTCTATTGATCTCTTTTATCAGATCCAACTTTTGCGTTAAAGTATAATCGTGGTTAGTTCTTGCGATTTTGTGTGAGATTTGGGAATAAAATTCTTCGATTTCATCCTCACTCGATACCGAAGTTGGAGCATAATATGTATGATGTTCATAGAGAAGGGTTTTGCCTTTATTTTTAAGAGCATTGTTCTATTTGTTTGGTATAATATAGAGTTATACAGTTATAGAATCAGCTATGTAGTTTGATACAATTAGACAAGACAGTCTAGTTTGATACAATTAAACAAGATGTCGGTTGATCCATGACCAGAATTCGGGCTTTTATCGACAATCATTTATTTTGCAAAAGGCTAAGGTTTATCCCTCATAAGACTTTTATTTATTTATTTCACTAATTACACAATTTACAATATATACGTAAATTACAACGTTAGGAAGGAGTGAGTAACAGGCTCACGAGTAATCGGAGGCCAATGACAACCCAACACCTTAGGTATTGCAATACACAGAAATGGTATCGAACGATGCCGACAGAAACAAATGATTGGAGGCTTATTTCACTCAGAGCAGTGGGGTGTAATTTAAGGAAGTGCTTCAGGCTGAGTGGGGAATAATTGAAAATATCAGGACAGTCTGAAAGGAAGTGTTGGTTTAGGTAATTGTATTTTGAATGTTAATTGAGAGACGCGTGAGGGGGGAACGTTTCGCTGAGTTCGTATGGAGACGCATCAGACGGTAGGTTCTGGGTATGCGGGAAATTATTGTGGGACAGTTAAGATTTAAACGGGACAGTAGGTAGGGACAATCAATTCGATTGTTACGTAATTTAAATAAAAATAACATATCGCGCTCAGTACGCCTGGCATGTAATAGTGTAATAAATGTACCTCAGAGGACGGAAGCCTACGTGTGAGAAAATTAAAGAATTTTCGTTGGATTTTTTCGAGACGTTGCGTGTATACATTATATTGAGGGGACCAAACACAGGAAGCAAATTCCAGTATCGACCTGACCATGGTGTATTAGAGGGTAAGGTAGGCGTTTATCGAACGGAAACTCGCAGTAGCCCTAATCATAAATCCCAGTGATCTGTTGGCTTTTTTTATAATAACGTCGATATGTTCAGATAAACATAACTTCACATCAAACAAGATGCCCAGGTTTTTAATCGAGTTAACCCTATTAATTAGAGTACGACAGGTGTCCTTTTTTTATGCGAGAGGTGTCCATTTTCTGGTATAAGATATCACTGATCTTTTATTTATTAGTATGTAATCGATTTGGTTACATATGATATGTTGTTGGTTGTCTTGTGGAGATTTTCAGGTGTATAGTCTTCTGGTCGGGAGGCGGAACCAAGTATTGCTTATTTTGAAGTTCTTTTCCTGGCAGAATTCTAGTAATTTGTCTCCTCTTTCGTTTCTATCTCCTAGTCCATCTCCATCTCCTCTTTCTATCTCCTAGTCCAAACGCACCAACTATTCCATTTATTTTATCAAATCCAACTTTTGCGTTAAAGTCGCCTATAATCATGGTTAGTTCGTGCGATTTTGTGTGAGATTTGTGAATAAAATTCTTTGATTTCATCCTCACTCGATTCCGAAGTTGGAGCATAATCTGTATGATGTTCACAGAGAAGGGTTTTGCCTTTATTTTTAAGTGCACTGTTCTATCTGTTCGGTATAAAAGCATTTATAGAATCAGCTATGTAGTTTGATACAATTATACCAACACCTCTTCTATGTCTATGAGTATCATTTCCTGAGTTATATATAGTTTTGTTTTCTGATTGAAATTTACCTGCACTTGGCCAGTTTGGCCATGTTTCGCTTACTCCAAGAATATTAATGTTCAATCTCTTCATTTCTCTGATAGTGTTTGCGAGTTTACCTGTTTCGTGAAGGTTGCGGACATTCCATGTCCCGATTTGAATGTGTGTTTTCGTTTTACCTCCGGGTATTCTTAGCACCCTCGATGAGCCGGAGACTGAGGGCCGTGTATTAGTTGTAACTTCCATGTGACTTTTCGTGGGATATTGCTTCATTTCCTTCTGAAGGGTTTATAGTTTTTCATCTTTAAACAGCCACCCTTAACATAGGGAACAGACGCTGTTATCGGCTCCCAAATTTTGGTACCGTCGCCGGTGTTTTTTTGGTTCGCGGGTGGTATTTTATTTTCTACCTACCCGACATATCTGCCGAGCATTCCCCTATCCGCACCTGGGACGCTCCCGATGGGATCTGCTATCTCCGCACGGGATGTTTTGTTACTTCCGTTTAATGGTACCTTTATACGCGATTCATATCGGACTGTGGCTCGATGCTAGAAAATAATGTATTCTACTATTTATTATTGTATTTTTTTTAATTTTTT
Organism: Phosphuga atrata; assembly: GCA_944588485.1. Lineage (NCBI taxonomy): Eukaryota > Metazoa > Arthropoda > Insecta > Coleoptera > Silphidae > Phosphuga > Phosphuga atrata. The sequence goes on from OX155909.1 coordinate 3,241,189, forward strand.
CTATTTTATATTTTATTCTATGTTTGCTTATGGTTTAAAATTAATAAAAGAAAAAAATATCCATACACAATTATAAAACAAAATTGCAGCATGGATAAGGGCACTCGAGTTTTGTCGTGATAAAAGCAAAGTCGGTCGATTTACACGAGTGTATGGAGGGTCGATAAGGTACGTTAGTTTGAAATTACCTTATGCAGTTATGATAATCAGACATGCTGGCGATGTGTAGCGAGTATTAAATAGTTAATATCGCTGCACTGAGTTTTCGATTAATTACCCATAGCACATTTACCTTAATCAAAATGGTCCGATATTTAAATGACAAACTTTCGAATTTCATTCGAATATTATACTTATTAAATGTTACTTGCCAAACAAATTTTTTAGTTGTTAAATTATAATTTAAAAATAAGCTGAAAATAATTATAATAGTTTTAAATATTTTTGTTGTGTTTTGTAATTTATAGAGAAAGTATATCACGTTTTGTTCCATTTGTTTGGATAATGATTGTAACTTTTGCAATGTTCATAAACAGAAAATATACATGGACCGCGTTCATTCATGTTCCAAGTCCAAATTACATTTCCGGGCATAATAAACAATCAAAGTTTCCGGTGTTCGTCCTCACATAAATATTTTCTATTTATGAAACAAATAGCAAATTTAAGTTTTATTAAATTTTATTCAAATATTTATATTCCATTTCATTTTTTTTGCCATTCCGTTCCTTTTATATACCAATTTCCATTCCAATTATTATATATTTTAATCGCAGAGAAGAATCAAAATTAGAGAACAATATTGTTTACAGACCTTATAATAAACCTGTAATATTACCTGATCCGGTACCAATATATCGGATCCGGTGATGCGAATTTTAGGTAAAATAATCGCGCTATTGCATGACTTGGTACTTTAACACTTATGTCAATACCCAGTCGTTACAACGTTGTTCAATACGCGGGTACCTGGGTACCCGCATGGGTTTTTCATTCAATAAAATAATTTTAATACCCGGAGACTTTCACATTACAACTAGGGATTTGTACAATTTGCAGAATGTTATTTTGAATGTCTTCTAATGATTATTAAAATTTGTGAAATTGCATAAATTTAGTAATTGTGAAATTTATGTCGCCAAATTCAGTCGCCAAAATTTAAATCTGATATCCTTTTTAGAATTAGAATTTAATAATTTTAATTGTACGTCCGAGCCGGTTAAACGTACGTATACGTTTGACGTTTTACCGACCCGGCACGTTTAACCGACCCGGATGTTAGTTTCGAAATGTCGAGAGATCGGAAACCAACCGGTTCCAATCGGTTCTTCAGAAAACACAGCAACTTGTAATCGATTATAATTTAAATAATTTGTTGGCTTTTAAACCATAGCTAATACTGACTAAACTAAATCATTCAAATAAATTTATTCAATGTAATTTTTACGATATCGTCAAAAATGAACCATTAGGTAGTGGTTGTAATTGCAACAATATATGGAATTCATTTAGTGTTAATAATGTGGTGTGAACTGATAAACACATTTTTTTTTAATTTTGACATAGACCACTTTCATAATTATAGCCACATATAAGAACAATATACAGTATATTCTTGACAATCCGACACATATGGGACCGGACAACCGCCGGACTATCAGAAAACTCCGGATTTGAGCTTTAAAACAAAACAATAACAATTTTACATATTTTATGTAAAATTGTATTTCAGAAAAAATAAAATATGTATCTATATAGGTAAACGTGTACATAAAGAAAATAACAGATAGTAAGACAATTGTTGAGTGGAGTTAGCTTGGTCAGAATCGTCAATCAAGTTTTCAGAGTTAAAAGCAGGGTGTGTTGGCCAGACCTTTCTCCAAGAACACTGGATGGTGTTGTTTTTGACGTTAATTGTTGTGTGCGAGGTTTATATGCGGCGCGGACAGCGTTAAGAAAAGACACTTGTTTCCCCAGAGCGCCGGGTTACAGAACGTGACGGATTAACCAGCCTCCGGATTATAGTGTATATTATACTTTACAATTGATCGTTTTCAACGCAAAAATTTGTTTTTTTCCTATGAAGATATGTAGTAAATAAATTTTCATAAAATTGTGAATTTTTTTTTCAAGTCAAGGAAGCTGCATAAAGCGGCTATATAATGAAAGAGATTGAAGAATAGGTTTTTCTACAATACTACAAAAATGCCCTTTAGTTTTTATACGAATTGTGCCGAAAATTACTATTGACGGGTAATTAGCCGCGGAAATCGCGCATAAATCGAATCCCTTTTTTCTTAGGATTTATAATGAAATAATATTTAATTATAATATAATATTGAAACCTTACTGGCCATGAAATTCTGACAGTTGGCAAATTTTGAATTTTGCTCCTCCCGAAAAAAGGGACGAAAAGGAGATAGCCCCTTGCAAGAGTCCCTTGGCAGGATTACGGTGAAGACCTCAACAGCAGCTACAGTGGAGAGCATAATCCTCGGTACATTGTAGATGGCAGATGTGGCAGCCCAGTGCTGGGGATTAATTGAGTAAAAGGGTTATGGTGAAGATGGTCAACGGTTTTGAAGACGGAACACGACAACAATGTACAAACGGTGGATAAAGCGGATTAACTATCTTCATTTAGCAGCATCTATTCTTTAGAGAAGCGGCTGCGAAGTTCGTCTGGCTCCAGAGGAGCGGCCTATTATCAAGCTCCGGGGCTTACAACCTCGGTTCTATTACCGGGAAGGATTTGTCCAACCCACACTAGTTTGAACAACCAAGCATCATGGAATGTCGCCATAAAAAGGACACTACCCCAGGTAGTACCTCTTTGAGGAAATCTACCACTAGAGTTAAGAGTGCAATCAGGTTCAAAATCAAATTCTGGGGAGCCTGAACCTAGATGCTTTGAAGACACAACTACACATACTAAATTCAAGACAAAAAGAATTATTATTTTGGAACTTTGAAAGTCAATTTTCTATTGAAAGTTGGGAAACACAAACAGTTGATGATATAACCATATTGGCCACTCAATAAAGCAGATACCTAAATGAAGACATAATGGACATTGAAGGTTACAGAATTTATAAAGGCAAAAGGGCAGTCAAAATAGGTAGGAACATGCCTATACTTAGCACAGCTTTTGTTGTTCGTAAAAAGGTTTTCAATTCAATCTTGGAGTTCTTCAGCTCTTCTGAGAGGCATTCTATCCTAACTCTCAGCTGTGGTAACAAAGGATACACCTTGATCAATGCGCATGCACCAATCAATGAAGATAACAAACCTAATCCTGAGAAAATTGAACTTTATATAAAATACTATCTTAGTACACAACGATCTTCCTAGGTGACTTTAATGCCCAGCTGGGAATAGAACCGCAATTCAGATCAACAATTGGAAAGTATCCAGCTCACAAGATGACTAATAGAAATAGTATAAGACTCGTCAATCTGTGCCGATCCTTTAATCTTCAGATAATGTCAACATTTTATAAACACAAGCCAAGTAAACAGAAGACTTGGCGATCACCAGGTAATATGTGTGGAGAGAAACAGATTGATCATGTTGCGATATGTTCTTCTTCTTATGACGCCCTCTCCATTCGAAGGTTGGCGATCCACATAGCTAACATTGTTCTGGAAACAGCAGCTCGAAAGATTTAAATGGAAGTGCACCCAAACCATCTTCTGATGTCTTTCAACCAGGAGTTCTGACGTCTACCAACAGATCTTTTCCCTTGAATCTTTCCTTCAATTATTAGCCTATGTATGTAGTTTTTCTTCCTTTAATGAGGGCCATTAGTTCTTTCGGCTTCTTCATTCGTGTAAGCACTTCTTCATTCGTAATTCGTTGGACCCATGAGATGCGGAGCATACGGCGATATAAGTACATTTCAAACGCCCCAATTTTCTTTTCAGTTGCAGGGTCCAGGGTCCAGCATTCACATCCGTACAGCAACACACTTGAGACATAACGTCTAATCATGCCAACCCTGAGCTCCAAACTCAGATCAGGACTAGTAAAAAATCTTCTCATGTTTATGAATGTTTTCCTGGCTTGTTCGATTTTGGAACGGATCTCTCGTTTAGCATCGCACCACGCGTTGACTATGGTACCGATATCTAGGCGAGCGTATTGTTCAATACCCGGGTACCTGGGTACCCGCATGAGTTTTTCATTGAATAAAATAATTTTAATACCCAGGAGACTTTCACATTACAACTCGGGATTAACTATAGAGTATTCCACTACCCGAAAAACCCTATTTCTATAAATAAAACCGCTGGGTGGGCAAAGTATGGAATCAAAATATGGTAGATATTCGACGCCGAAAATTCATATCCATTGAAAGGTCAAATTTACACTGACAAAATATCAACTGGACGCGAAATAAATCAAGGCGAAAGAGTAGTAAAATATTTAGCTGCAAAATATAAAGAATCAGGAAGAAATATTACAATGGATATTTTTGTTACTACTTTACTGTACCATTAGCCAAGCATTTATTGTCATAGAACCTAACAATTGTAGGAACATTGAAAAAAAAAACATATCTGTAGATAGAAAGAATTGTAGATTGAATTCCTGTAGCTAGCATCTAAAGATCGTGAAGTATTCTCTTCTCTATTTGGGTTTCATGAAAATGTTAATCTATGCTCTTATGTTCCTAAAAAAAAGAAAGTTGTTATACTTTTATCTACTGATGCACTCAGATGCAGCAATTTGCAGCGAAGTCAAAAAAAATAAACCAGAAATTGTTCAGTATTATAATAAAACAAAAATTGGTGTGGATATAATGGATCAGATGTTGGGCCGTTACACAACCCACAGACGGACTAACCGATGGCCTCTTGCATTTTTTTTTAATATTTTGGATATCGCCAGTCTTGTCTATATCTATAGTCTATAATCTATAGTCTAAATCTATATCATTTATCATCTAAATAACAAAATGATAAAAAAAGGCAAACGAGCGTTGATTATTTTTACGAAAATTATGTATGCCAGCGATTCAAGAACGATCTCAAAATATGCAAATTATGAGAAATTTCTCCACTAGCATTGCCATAGAAAGCATCTACAGATAACCAAAAGATCCTAGATCCTACAAGCAGAGCAACAACATCAAGTGAGTCAGGCGGGTCTACTGAATAGACAGATTCCACTGGACGAAAATTTGTTGTAGGATATATGTTAGCAGGGTGTCAGGTTAGCAACTTTTTGCTGCGAGGGCCAGTTTGGTATTTAAATTCATTAGCGCGGGCCAAGCATTGTAAATATGTCAATTAAAAAACCTTATTACAAGTAAAGCAGCATTGAATTTTATTTTTTATAGTAAATTACAGATATAACAATACTAAACAAACATGTCTTAATTATATTATTATAAAATTATTTCATACAATTTTTAATGGGAATGGTGGAACTGGGTTTTTTCCTGGAGAGTTTCTTCAAAGTTGGGATTCAAATTGGAAACACCAATTATTAGCAATGATTGCAAATGATCATCCGATAAATTTGCCCTATATTTAGATTTCAGATACTTCATCCTGGAAAAAGTTTGTTCGCACATATAGGTAGTGCCATACATATAAATAAATTTACCAGCCAATTGCTTTAAATTTGGAAACTCTTTTGCGTCCAAAAATTTGTAAAAATCGATCGTTTCCTTCCTTGTATTTGTTCTTGGTTTGATCGCTAGCTTGAAGATCAATTATTTCCATTTGAAACTGACTTGAAACGTCGCCAACGTTACAGTCATATGGATTTTGAATTCATATGGACGTTGAACAGCCGAATTTCCCTTGAATTTATGTCAAGATCAGAAAAACGCTTTTGAAATTCTAGTTTTAAATCCGCGATTACTTTTACTGCAAATATGGTGGGAAATCTTTCGTCAGTTTCTGTACTAAATTTTTCACAGCACGTGAAATGGGAAAAATTATATTCATTCATATGACTTTCGAGCAATATCAGCTTGGCTCTGAATGCTTTGATTTGCTCGAATAAATCACAAATTAAGTCTACCTTACCTTGGAGCTTTAAACTCAAGTTATTTACGTCTATCACGACATCTGCAAAAATTTCCAACTTCCAGAGCCACTCTGCATCCTATAAAAGCGGTTCAGGGTGATTCTTTTCCGCAAGAAAAATTTAATTTTTTTTCTGAGCTTGAAGAACTGCAATAACACTTTTCCACAGCTAAGCCATCGAACTGCCGTATAATACGACAAGTCAACATACTCAGATTCAATTTCTTCGAGGAAAGATCGACATTGGCGATGATTGAGTGCACGTGATCGAATAAAGTTTACGACAGAAACAACTGGTTTCAAAACGCAGCTCATGTCGACATGTTTTACACATAGGGCTTGTTGGTGGATGATACAGTGCAGAAAAATTGGTACTGTTGCTCCTGCGCTTTCACAAGATTTTCTTATTAGCCCAACCACCCCAATATTTGCACCAGACATGTTTCTTCCTCCGTCAATTGTCACACCTTGGAGTCGATTCCAGTCCAAGTTATATTTGGTCAACGTCTGTTGTAGTTCCTTAAAAATATCTGCTCCAGTTGTAGTGCCATGCATGCTGTTAACCGATGCTAATTCTTGGGTGACATTAAGATCGTCGTCAACTCCACGAACAAATACTAAAAGTTGTAAGGTGTCACTAACGTCGGTCGATTCATCCATCGCGATAGAATAGTGAGTGAAACGCTGTGCTTTCCCATAAATCTGGTGGAGTATATTATTGCCAATATCGTCAATTCGACGAGCAAAAGTATTGCGGGAAAGACTTATCGTTTTGAAAAGTTTCACCTTTTCCGGACATAATACCCCAACAGCTTCCATCATACACTCTTTAACAATGTTTCCATCCATAAAAGGTTTCCCTTTTTTCGCCAACAAATAAGCAACTTTCATGCTAACTAAAGTCAATGATTCATTTTCCGAGTTTGCCTTCCTAAATAAATTTTGCTGAGAAGACAAACTACGACTCATTTTTTCAAATTTTTCAGTACGCTGCTTGTCCTTAAATTGTGAGTAAGCTGAAGCATGTTTTGTTTCATAATGTCGACGTAAATTGTATTCCTTCATTACAGCAACAGTGTCATTGCAAATTACACATATAGCTTTGCCATTCTTTCACTGCGATTGCACAAAGAAATATTTGAATCCCCATTCTTCTTTAAAAACGCGGCAATCGTCATCTACTTTTCTTCTTTTTGTTTCCATGTTCAACTTTAAAAAATAATATTAACATAATAATTAAGTTATAATATATTAAATATAAATCTAAACATACCAGTTTACAATATATCAACTGTAAAGAATGTAAATAAGCTCCGCGGCCGACGAATTTTTTGTTTGTCATGGACAATCTCGTAGCTTTGCAGGCACTGCAGTTGAGTGCAGTCTACTGCCCGCTATTCACGGTCACTTTAAACTGATCAGTTGAACTGACGTTTAGAATTGATCAGTTAAAACTGATCAGTTCAAAATGATTTCCCCACTCACTTGCACGTCCTGACGCCATGGCGGTTAAACTACGACCGTGCGCTCGGTAAATCCGTGGTTTGCCATCAGTTCAAAATTTTACGTTAGGATTTCACACTGACGGTCAGTTTTTGGATGTACGTCAGTTCAACTGATCAGTTTAACTGATCGTGAATGGGGAGCTTACCGCTCCGCGCCGCCTACGTGCAGTCAGAGTACAAAATCATTCATGTAGTCGAGCGGCCGAGTCGCATCGCCGACTACCGAAAAAACTTGAATACCAGACTGTACTTTTTCGAGCGTGATACCGTGCTCATTCTAACCGAATGCGCTCTTCATCTGCGCGAGATCTAATACCGACGCGCCACGCTACATTTATATTTTACGAAACTTTTCAAAATCCTTGGCGGGCCGGATAAAATCGCCTGCCGGGTCGGGTTTGGCCCGCGGGCCGTAGTTTGGACACCTCTGGTGTAAAGGATGTAACAAACCAGTTTACGATGAACATTCAAAACCAATTGTAAAATGTGACGTATGTTTGCAATAATAAATTTAATATAAATATATTTTATGTATAATTTATAATAAGTTCCATAATAAAATTAATTAAAAGTTAAATAAATCCGGCAAAATAAATACATGTAAAAAGGTTTTTTACCCGGGTATTGACATAAGTGTTAAATGCGTGGTGCGCAAGGTGCCACATGGTTTTTTTCAAAACCAAATTTGATTTTGTGATAAATAATGCATAATTAAAAGAGTTACCGTATTTGCGGGTGTATAACGCGAACCTTTTATCCAAAAAAATTTCCTCTCAAACATAGGTCCGCGTTATAGGCTCACAAAAAGTAGGTTAAATTTTAGGGTGCGCCTTATACACCGCCAAATACGGTATTTATAGTAAGTTGATCAAACTAAATAGTTAAAAACTCATTATAGTGATAATTTTGTTTGTCCGAAGATGAGGACTTATCTGTTTGAGATTGGGTGAGATTAAAAAAACACCCCCCCCCCCCCCCCCTAAAATCAGCCTGTACGGCAACCCAGACAAAATTGTACAACAAATTGATGAAAAAATACCGTCTCGTTTCACAGGATATCTGGTTCAATTCAGAATGCCTTGGGTCCAAAGTCGTACCCAACTATGTAAATATTAAAACCCGCTCCACGTCTTCGGCCGCAATAGCAGCCATAAAATCTGCCCAAAACAGTTGGATTAGATCCGAAATAAAAAATCTTCATCGGAGGAGAGATGTTATTCAACATTATCTCAAGATATTGCATTCAGAGTTGACATTTAAATTACATCCAGTAGAATTCGCTATCTTTGATGACTTTGTTCGTGATAATGTAAGTAGGGTCAACCACCTAAAATATTTCAATTTAAAAAAGAAACTATCCGTTCTCGTAAAGAACAAAAAGTCCGAACCTCAAAAAGTAATGTCCAAACCGAATCTAGTGTCTAAATTTATCAACTTCTCAAAAGTTATCTTCAGTCCTATTGAACAATCTTTTCTTTCCCAAAACCCCAACTACACCCCATTCATCAATAACAAATCCGATAAATCCACAATAATTGTAGAGTCAGAAATCGCGCTAAAAAAAGTGCAAGAACCTCTTATACCCCGAGCCAAAATAGCCGATCATATAAAATCGTACGCCCGTAATTCTACCACAGACTCCGCAGTGATCAAATCGATGAAAACAAAAATTGAGTCCAATTCTTTAGTCCTTACAAAAGCCGATAAATCCAATTCGATAGTCGTCCTGGAAAGAGAACAGTACATTAATAAAATGAACTCTTTCATTTCAACAGAAAAACTAACTCCCTTGAAAAAGGATCCTACACAAAAATTCCAATTTCAAATTAGAAGTCTCTTAAAATATTACTACTTTGTTCTCCGAATTTGAGAAATTTAAAATCATAAATCAGAATCCCACAGCTCCCAGACTCTATGGTTTCATTAAAACTCACAAACCCGATTCTCCCATTAGACCAGTTGTCTCCTATATTAACAGTGCAGCAAGAGTTTTGGCAATTAAACTGAATACTCTTTTCAAAAAATACACCAAATTTACCCCAAAATATTCTGTAAAAAATTCACTCGCCCTTTCGGAACTCCCCAAACCAATAACAACCCCAATAAACTCCAAACTCGTATCTTTTGACGTCAGTAGTATGTTTTCTAATATACCTACTAAAGAGTGTCTCGAAATCATACAAAATTTAATTGATAAAGCTAATTGTCATCATCTTATAAAATCTGAACTTTATGAAGCCCTGGAAACATGTGTTAATCAAAATTACTTCAAATTTAACTTAAACAAATTTAACACTTACTATCAGCAAACATCAGGTCTAGCAATGGGATCGCCATTAAGTCCCCTTTTGCCGATCTATTCATGTCAACTATCGAAGAAAAAATCTTCAAACTAGATTTCTTCAAAAAACATATTTCATTTTGGTATAGATATGTCGATGACGTAATAGCGTGTTTTAATGGTACAACACGTCAATTAGACCAATTTCTCAACCTAATAAACAACGTTCATCCCAAAATTAAATTCACCATCGAGGTAGAAACAGACAACAAAATAAACTTCTTAGACCTTACTCTGATTCACAAAAACAACAAAATAGAATTTGATATATACAGAAAACCCACCAATGTTAACTCTACAATCTCGTATTCATCATTTCACCCGATAACACACAAATTAGCGGCCTATCATTCAATGATACATCGAGCCTTTTCAATCCCCCTTTCCACAGAAAAGAGAATCAAAGAATTAAGTACCATCATTTCAATCGCTACAGAGAATGGTTTCCCAACAAAACTCATCCAAAACATTATCAATAATAAACGAACCCAATTCGCAATGGCCCAAATTTATCCGAAAACCTCAAATTCAGACAAAACTTTCATCTCCCTGACATATTTTGGCAAAACAAGCGAACACATCGCAAATGTCCTTCGAAAGCAAAATCTTCAAGTAGCATTTAAACCCTCCTCTAAGTTGTCCAACATATTGTTTAATGCCAAAGACAAAATCGATCCCATTAAAAAATCCGGCGTATACGAAATTCATTGTTCCGAATGCAATAGCGTGTACATAGGGCAGACAGGACGAAGTTTTTCAACACGGTTTTCAGAACATTCTCGCGCTTTTCGTGTGAAAAAAGAACACTAGTTCTTTTTCAAACCATTGTCTCGAATGCAATCATAAATTATAATCAAAAAATCATAAATTCCCAGAAATAGATAATCTAAAAATCTTGCATAATTGAAACAAAGGCCCGAAACTAAATCCTAGAGTCTTTAGAAATTTTCAAAAAAACCCGTAATCCCTCGATAAATCTCCTAAACGAGCAAACTGACCTAATCTTTTCCCAACTTTTTAATCTCACCCAATCTCAAACAGATAAGTCCTCATCTTCGGACAAACACACCCCCCTCCCCCCTGATCGGATCAACCGATTTTCGATCGATCCCGATCCGGCCGGATCAATGTAAATTCGGCCGGATTGAAAATCACACCGGATTGCAATCCCTAAGTCCAACAGAAGTTTAATTAAGTAACTAACGCATTACGTAGACCTTTTTTTATCTAACGGGTTTTTCAATTGGGATAATATTATTTGAAATTGTCGTATTTAATATGGTATAAACATAATTACATTATATACTTAATAAAGTCGGAACACAGCCTGAATATATAAATATATTCAACCTTTCCGGAGCTCTATAACACTAATGAGTCTTTTTAGGAATACCAAAAACAAATCTCTTGTGAAACTTGTCATTTATTGGCTTTCAGTCCACCTTCGTGGCACGTTGGACTTTGGTAGTCCTAAAAGACTCATTAGTTGTATAGAGCTCCGGAAAGGTTAAATATATTTATATATTCCGGCTGTATTCCGAAGTTTATATGATTATCTATAAATTAGTCTGGTTTTACCAATTCTAAATTTATAACTAGATTAATTTGTTTTTAGTATTAAAACGTCACTGCTTGCTGACATTGACATTCTCTTTGTGAATACTCGACGTGCACTTCGTGAACATTATGGTCCGCATTACTGTGCTTGCTATTCGCTTGAAATTTTAATCTTCACGATAGAGATGAGCATGGGATCCCATCGTCCCATCCAATCCCATCCCATCGTCCCATGGTATGGGATTATTAATTTAAATAAAAATAACATATCGCGCTCAGTACGCCTGGCATGTAATTGTGTAATACATGGTACCTCAGAGGACGGAAACCTACGTTATAGAAATTTAAGGAATTTTCGTTGGATTATTTCGAGACGTTGCGTGTATACATTATATTAAGGGGACCAAACACAGGATGCAAATTCCAGTATCGACCTGATCATGGTGTAGTAGAGGGTAAGCTAGACGTTTATCGAACGGAAACTCAGTAGCCCTGATCATAAATCCCAGTGATCTGTAGGCTTTTTTTATAATAACGTCGATATGTTCAGAGAAACATAACATCAAACAAGATGCCCAGGTCCTTAATCGAAGAAACCCTATTAATTAGAGTACCACAAAAGCCATAGCCGTATGCGAGGGGTGTCCTTTTTCTGGTATAAGATATCACTGAGCACTTTCCACTTGTTTAGTGGAAGTTTGTTATTTTAATGTTGATAATGATGTTTGCTCTAACCATTATGTGGTCGCTGCTAATTGTTGGTTTATTTAAGACTGATACATCCTGGATTATTTCCTTCCGGGCTGTGATTATAAAGTCTATTTCATATTTGTTTTCTAATCTGGGCTTACCTATGTCCACCTTCTTTAATGGGCTTTCTTGAAGAATGTATTCATTCCGTAGAGCCAGAAGTCTAATAACATACTACCTCTTTCATTTCTTTGGCCTACACCAAAGTATCCTAGGGGGTCTTGCTCACGTTTTACCTGGATCCTAGTTTGGCATTGAAGTCTCCCATAAGAACAGTATAGTTCGTTTTTGTTCTTCTCATCGCTTCCGAAACGTGTTCGTAGAATTCCCCCACTTCTTGGTCTGTGCTTCTAGATGTAGGTGCATAGGCCATGATGATTTTGATGTTATATCTCGAATTTAGTTGAAGTAGTAAATAGATTAGACTCTATTATAGATAATAGAGTAGACTCTGGAGCTTATACTCTCTATCTGTTTTATTTTTGCGACGTGCCGCCTGTGTATTATAAATCCTACTTCGCCGTTGGAGGTTACCTCTTCTCCTATATTATAACAGGTTGTTTAACTTGAGGATTAATTTGGATTCTCTTCTTCTTCTTACCTCTGCCAGTCCTATAATGTCCAAGTGTATGTGTTCCAACTCTTCTTGTAGTTCAAATATTGTGTCATCCGTTGCTAAAGTTCTTGTGTTGTATGTGATCAATTTCAGTTTTCGTTTTATATGGTAGCCTGGTCTAATCCAGGGATTTTTCGCACCCTCTGCTCTTAGCCTAATCTGACCGCTACCTTGGTCAAGGGTCTTTGAGCTGCCGGGCACTGAGGTCTTTGTGGTGTATTCATTCATAAGGGGATTTTAGCCGTACTGCTACCACGCTGGCCATTGCGGGTTTGTAGGGTTGAGAATTATATTTCCTTTATTGTCGATGGAATGGTTATACTGCCATGACTCTGTCAGGCAAACAGGAGATGAGGTATCTGGGTATAACATTAACCTATGGAATAGACACGCTGAAGCAGTGGTAGGAAAAGCCAAATGAGGAAAAGCGTTCTGATGGTGTGCAGAAATCTGACAGGGAAAACGTGGGGTTGTAACCCCACAATCCTGCGAAGGATGTACACTATGATAATGAAACCTGCGATCACTTACGGGGCAGTTGCATGGGGAAGTAGAACCAAGCTGGCCTCTATGAGGAAGCAGCGTGAAAAGATTCAAAGACTGTTGATTCAAGGCAAATGTGTTTGCATCACGGGGGCGATGGGGTCGTGGCCGACAGCAGGAATGGAACATCTGCTGGGAAGGAATAGGCAGCGGTAAAATAATCGGGAGCAGAGACCGGAACAGCCTCGCTGCCAAAATCCCCTGGCTGGAAGCACCAAAAAACAAAATGGTCAAAATACAAATCCTCAGCATACCACATAGAGCAAAATGCCATATACAAAAGTGGTATACAGATGGTTCGAAGACAAAGGAAGGAACTAGTGCAGGAGTGTTTGGACCTCGTACCAAATACTCCATGGGAACATTCCCAAGTATCTTCCAAGCAGAGGTACACGCAATCGAAAGATGTGCACAATTCAACCTCGACAGGAGTTATCGCAAAAAACGATTTGCTATCCTGTCAGAGAGCCAAGCAGCCATCAAAGCCATTAGCTCTTACACAATCAGATCCAAACTGGTATAGGACTGTGTAGGAAAGCTAAACAAGCTTAGCAGAGAAAATAAAGTAACGCTATATACCGGGTACTAGGACATACTTGTATAGACTGAAACGAAGAAGCCGATCACTTGGCAAACAAGGGATCCAGTAATCCCTTTATCGGTCCGGAACCCTTTTGCGGTATGAGTTTGAACACCATCCACAAAAGTTTAGATGAAGAAATAAGAGAACCATGGATGAAAACCTGGAAAGAACTTCCATGGGTGAGACAATTCAAAGTAATGCTGGGATCTGTTAACCAGGAAAGAACAAAAGCTTGCCTGAGACTAAACAGGAACAAGCTTGGAATTCTGGCAGGAGTCCTGACGGTACACTGCAGACTTAGAAAACACCTCAAGACTCTAGGCCTAGAGGAAGATGAATGTGTGCTTCGGCTGAGAAAACCCCCATACATCTGCTCATAGGCAGCGGAGCACTGCTCCTCAAGAGACAGATGTATCTTAGGGCCCACTGCTTGAACGCACAGGAATTGCAGTCCTTGAATCCCACCCAGATCCTGAAATTCCTATAGGAATGAGGACTAGAGGAGGCGCTCTAAATGGGTGGGTGTACCAACGTTTAGAGGAAGAGGGTGGGGTACAATAGATCTACGAAGGTCGCAGTACAAGTCGTCACCACCAATACTACAATCTACATGACTGTCGCCAGAGCCTCGTTAGTTATCTAGCAGCGGGTACCGCGTGCAGATGAGGTTGACATTTGGACCGGTCTTATTTGAATGTTTTGCCGTCCTTACCCATCTCTTAATAATATAAGATCAGATAAGAGTCGAGGCAGAGCGACATTATATAAAACAAAGCTTTGATAAAACCATTTTGTCAATGTTCTTGTTAATTTCTAATACACTATATATTGAAATCGTACTAGGTAATGAAAAACACTACAGAAATATAAATAGAAACAAATTTTCTTTCAAACACGACTATCACAGTATGAATATTGCATAACATGCCATGTGACATGTCATGTTAACATGTCATGTTTCAATTCAATGAAAAAAAAAATTCTGCTTTCTTATTTTGCGCTTTTTGATTAAAGTTTTATGGAATTAAATACAAACTAAATGGGAAAATAATGGTTTAGACGTAATGTAAAGACCATAAAGTTTCGGGGGTAAAAAAAATCAAGTAAATTTAAATCACTTGCATTTTCCTTATTGTTAATTGCTCATGATTTTACTTCTCGGGATTACTTTATGTGAGTTATTTGAAATCAATGGTATATGCAAATAAACCATGAACACTATTAATAGCAGTTTTTTATATTAAGTTTAATTTGAATTTAATAATTTAAAATAAACTTATTCTTATGAAGCTACATTTTCTAATTCTTCTTTATACATGTATTTTGATATTTCATATGTGATAATTGAATTCTTGCTGGTTAATTATAAAAAGCTATTTTAAATATTATTGAACATAATGCTTATCATGTTTGTAAATATTGTCATTTACTGGACAACTATTAATTTTATATATAGTAATTAACATTTATATTCAAACAACATTTTTCATAACGAAATAAAACTATGAAATAATACTTTCACTTTCTAACATTAAAAATCATTTAAAAATAGACTTAAAAATTGTACTTATCTGATTTATAAATGTAACAACCAATCTAAAAATATCGCCACGTTTCATTGGGCAGCAATTTTTAAATTGTTATTAAATTTCCCTACCATGTAGGCGAATAAAACGGAATCTTCTAGAATTTGCTTTGGTTTTACCAAACAAGTTCGTCCAAACATGTTTACAAATTATTTTTAATCCGCATTGTAAATACTGAGAAAAAATATGGTTCATGCAAAACCCACAAAAACATACATTTATGGTTTTTAAAGATCTAATAGTTCTTTACTCTTAAGTTAATAGCCTATACTGAAACTTTATATAGTGTCTCATCTACGCAGACCTCAAAATATTTAACGTAGGAACGCCACATTTTGAGTAACAATTTAGATTCTTGTTTAAAAATAAAGAAATGTTCGTTGTACCACATTGCCTTACTTTTCATCCGTAATTTTTTTTTATATTTAAATTAAAGTGTTTATGCTACCCCGAGAGAATTAATTGAACTGGTGTAAAATATGGATGGATTCCTTTTAGCCGTTTTCCATCTGTCGGGCAGGTTTGTTCTCTGGTAATTGTCTGGTGACGGGTCTTGCTTTATATTTTTAACACTTTTAAGGGTTGCCAGCATAAGGGATGCTGAATAAATAAATATTTTGTTACGAATGAGACCACTTTTTTTTCAACTGAGTAGTTGCATTAAATTTTCGATAATTAAAGCAAATGTTATCTGTTGATTTACAATTTTAATTTTGATATTGATAATGTTTGGTGATGAACACAGCGAAATGGAGAAGATTATAGAGATGCCCGAAGAAATGAAAAGAGAACTAAAAGACGAAATGAGGGAAATACGAAAAGAGAACAAAGAACTGAAAAATGAAATTAAACAACAGAGAGAGGAGTCTAGAATTAAAGAAAAGAAATGGGAGGAGGAGAAAGCTAAACTGAGCGAGAGAGTAGCGCAACTGGAAGGGAAAATGGAAAAGTTGGTTCTGTGTCCCAGCCTTGAAAATGGAGAATTGGAACGAGAAAGAAAAGGTGATGAAGCAGAAAGGAAAATTGTTTGGAAAGAAAAAAACAGAGAGGATATTTGTGGACAACAACCTCAGAACGTCAGAACAGCTACTAGCATACGCGGATTATATAGATATAATAACTAACTCGAAAAATAAGATGATTCAAGCATTCACGGTCATTGAAGCAGCAGGAATAAGAATGGGTCTTAAGAATATTAAACACAGATAAGACAAAATACATGTTTGCTTCTACGCGGGACGCACAAGTACAAAACGTAAGTATCGGGACACGTAACATCGAAATTCATATACCTGAGCCCTCAAATTGCGAACACTAACAACAACAACGAGATAAAAAGAAGATTATACCTTGAAAATAAAATATATTATGGACTAATGCGACAACATCTAAAATCCGAGACTATATCCAGTAGAACCAAATGCCAAATCTATAATAGACCTGTACTAATATACGCAGCCGACCTAATAAGACCTGTACTGATATACGCAGCCGAAACCTGGAACGCTAACCAAGGAAGAAGAAAGAATTTTGGGATACAACCATGCTCTGTACCACATTTTCGAACACCCGGATGTAGTTCGTAAAAATAGCTAGATTGAGATGGACATAACGATAATGAAGGATTCAGAGCCAGCAAAACTTATTACACGACAAAGACCAGTAGGGAAAAGACACGGTGCTGGCCAAAAACAAGATATCTGGACCAAGTGCAGGAGAATCTAATAGCAAAGAAGGTGACCGGATGGTAAACTAAGGCCCGGAATAGACCCATAATGGGTTGTGGAGCCAAATCTGATGACCTCACAAAACAAGAAAGAGAATTACCTAAGAAACTAACGGAGCGAAAGAAAAACGAGAGGCAGGAAAGAAAGTAAAAGTGAGGTATAGGAAATTAACGATAGATGTGGTACAATATAGATGGAACGAAGAAATAGGGAGACTTGAGGTTTTTCATTAAAGAAGGATAAGGAAGAACAGTGGGTAAAGCAAGGGTGGGGAGGAACAAATATGGTTGGGACGAGGGTACTATATTGTAGTATTGTAGTATTTTGTAGTAAAATGTAGTATTGAATGTAGCGGGACTAAGAAAAAAATAAGATGACTTCTGGGAGTACGTGAGACAATTTGAGATCGTACGACTAGTAGAGACATTGGTAGAAGAACGAAACTGGGAAGGAAAAGAAAAAGTATTACCCAAAAGAATTTAAATGCGAATAGCAAGGGGCAAGAACAGACAAGAGCGGCAGGGGAATAATATTACGAACGAAGAAGGGAATTAAAGAAAAGATGCAGAAAAAAAGAGGAGGGAGGAAGGAGGAAAAGAGGAGGAAGAGGAGGATATATGCAAAGAAAAGTACAGCAAAGAGATGAAAACAACAACAAGAAATGTAGAAGAAAACATAAAGGAGAACAAAGAAGATTGCTAGGGGGGTTTTCACGGGAGATATGAGAGAGAGGAGAGAGGAACTGTGAGGAAGAGAGAGGGGAGGGGAAAAGAAAAACCAAGGACAAGGTAGAAAACGCGGAAGGGAAAAGCTGATGAACTGGATAGAAGAAAATGGGTGGGAGGTACCAAACGAGATTATACAGGGAAAAAAGGAGTGGAAGAATACAGAAGGAAACTAGAAAAGGCCAATTTTGCAGAGCACGATGTGTAAAAGATGGCTGTGGAATTGAAAGAAAAATGGAAAAAGCGGTGATAAAAAAGAAATACGTGTAGGAAGGAGAGGAGTAAGAAAGAATGAATGGTGGGATAAAAAAAGCAGACAATTGAAAAAGGAAGCAACCGAGGCGCTAAAGGAGTGGAGAAGGACGAAAGCAGCTAAGAGTGGCTTTGTAGAATGAAGGGAAGATATCTCTGTATCTTCGTGCAAAGAAAATAAGAGGCAGAAGCGAGAAGAAGAAGTGGGTGAAATAAAAGCTATGAAATTAGAGAAAGAGGCGTGGAATTACATAAACAGGGAGAGAAAGATAAAATAAAAAGTGAGCGAAGAGTTAAAGATGAGAGAGTGGAAAGAATATTTCATGAGGCTCCTGGAAGGGAAAAAGGAAAAAGGGGAAGCAGAATCAGTAAACGGGCAGCTCCAGAGGATACAGAATTCACATTAGAAGAGGTAGAGAAGCAGGTGAAGAAGCTGAAAAAGAAAGAAAGCACCAGGTAGGGATGGAAACCAGAAATAAGTGTGGATGTTTGGTACGAAGAGAGTGATAGAGAGACTGGTTGAGGTAACGAATAGGGTGTGGAGAGGGGAGGGATTTCCGGCACACTGGAATGAGAGAGGGGGTAATATGCCCGAATTACAAAAAAGGAGAGAAAAACAAAGTAGAAAACTACCGGGGAATAAATTGCTCAACACCGGGTACAAGTTGTATGCAGCAATGAAGATTGAGATAGAGGAAAAGAGAATAATCCCAGGCAAGATGAAATCAGGATTCAGAGAGGAGACAGGAACTATGGATAATATATACATCCTGGATCATTTAGCGAAGAATTTAGCGAGAATGTTTGAATGTATGAGAGAATGCAGAGTAAACGGATGGTTGGTAGGGAGGGTGGAAGATATATATGCAAGAAGAATAAGCAAAGTGAGAGTGGGAGAGAAAGAGAGCGACTGGTTCTAGACGACAAAAGGAGTTAGACAAGGTTAGGTTTTTTACCCCTTAGCCCCTTATTATTTACGATATATGTGGCAGATACGGAGAGAATTAAGATGGCGCAAGCGGGAGGGTGTGTCATTGATTAGTACGGAGAAAGTATGGATTACCACATCATCTGCTTTATGTCCGTGGATGGTGTGGTTGTGGTGGCAAAGAGCGAAAGGGAGATGAAATAAAAGCCTAGGGAGGTATGTGAGAAAGAAAAACATAGAAGTGAATGTGAAAATTATGGTGTTTAGTAAGAGAAAGACGAAGAAAGAGGTGAAGGCATGGAAGTGGGAAAGGGAAACAATAGAGCGAGTAAGAGAGTTTAAGTACCTGGGCCTCAGATAAAGCGCATGTGAGAGAGTTAGCCAGAAAAGCAAATAAGGTAATGGGGGATTAAGATAAGTAGATGATAGATACGTAGATGGTATTAAGATAAGTAGATGGGGGATAAAGTGACCACATTTTCATTGAGACAAAGCGGGACAAGTGGAATGAAATGAGAATTATATTTTTTTTTGGAAAGCAGACCAATAATTAAAAAAAACATATTTTACTGTCTTGTCTATAAATATACAAAAAAATATTTATTATTAATTATTGGTAGCTATAAAAATATTTGTAAAAAACAATAATTTGAACATATATGATTTTTAATTAATTTATTTTTTTTATTTAAAAAAAAAATATTATTTTCTTTCACGGGCATATTTTGAATCCAAGTGAATACTTTGCAATAAATTCGGATCATTTATTAAAATGTCGTGAAATTTCTCACATGAATTGATCAAATTATTTTTTACACTTAATATAGATTTTAAAGTTTAATGTTCAACGTTTAACGTTTAATGCGTTTTTCAGTTGTCCATAATTTATTGATACTAGAAAAAACACTTTCTGTTGCTGCCTTTTTTCCTGGAATGGAGAGCGTCTATTCTACAATTTTCAAAATATTTTGATAATGTTTATTATCGTGTTTTAAATGAAGCAATAATAAAGCTCGGTCCATGTTTTGTCTGTTTCCACATTTGCAGACAAACAACATTTAATTTTTTCATGAGAAACGTATCTTTTTACCAATCCTTATCAAAGTCCACACATCAAAAAGATCATTTTCGCAAATATTATTTTTTGGAAAATGGTTACTAATATTTAACATAATCGCATAAAATCCTCACCTTTTTTCATGTCACCCAATGGAAATTTCAGGTCCAATTAAACGACCGGATTTTCTGAAAGAAGTCAGAAATTTTTATAACTGATAGGAATATCTTGAAGAATGAACAATTCAATTAGAGGACATTTAAAAAGGAGATTTTATGGGAATGTGTGGAAAAATCTTATATTATATATTACAGAACATTTAAAAAGAGAAATGCAGATATTTTCTTAAAAGCGGGATTTTTTAAAATCGGCGGGACGCGGGACTCTCTTCCAGAAAGCGCGACTCTCCCGTCAAAATCTGGACGTGCGGTCACTTTAGGATTGGGGGATCTCTCTCTTCAGCCCGTGTTTGTCCACCGCTGGGCGTAGGTCTCCTTCAGGTCGTTCCATGCGCAACTTCTTTTTGCGATTTGATGTGCCATTCTTTCGCTATTTTCTGGATGTTCTCGAGCCATCTTCTTTGCGGTCTTCCAGTTGGCGAAGACAATTCGAATTGTTTTCGTTCAGTGGCTCTTGTTCTTCAGTGAGTAACCCTATGAGTCCATTTGTCGGTGTTTTCCCTGGCTACGTGCCCTACCCAGCTCCACTTAAGTTCTGCGCTTCGTTCAATCAAGTCTTTGACTTTGGTTCGCAGACGTGATTGAACGAAGCGCAGAACTTAAGTGGAGCTGGGTAGGACACGGACTGTACTGGTTAGGGGGATAGGAGAGAGAAAATGGGGAAGCGACTTTAGGACGAAGATTATGATGTTTGAAAGTTTTATAGAGAGTATATTAATGTATAGAGCAGAAATCTGGGGCAGGAAAGAACAGGAAGAGGTTCAGAGAATGCAAGTTAAAAAAAAACCTAAGATGGGTGTTATGGGGTAGATAGAAAAACTCCGGGATACATAGTGAGAGAGGAATTAAAGCAACTAAGTTTGAAGATAGAATGAACGGAAGGGAAGACTGCAGGTTACTGACTGAAAGCTGGAAAGAAACAAAATGGATATTGAAATGTATGGAAGAGAGAAATATTACCGAAGAAATAGATACGTGAGTAAGGAAATAGGGAGGTTAAGAGAGGAATGCAAGTGGATAAATTGGGAGAAGAGCGAAAGAGGCGAGGACGTAGACATGCAGGAAAGAAGAGAAAGAATAGGGGAATGCAGATACAATATGAAGTATGAGAGCTGTATCTTGCAATAGATTCCGAAGTACCTAGGAACAGAAAATATGAAGGAAAGGAAGATAATTGTGATGTTCAGATGTGGAAACGAGGAGGGAGAAAATAGATGGATGGATGAAGAAAAAATAATGTGTAGAATGTGCTACGAGGAGAGAGATACAGTGGAGCATATGTGGAATGAATGTATAGAGATGAATGAAAAAGAAGGAAGGAAAAGAGAAGAAGTACTGTATGAATATGGAATATAGTGGATATATGGAAGTGGATATATGGAATACAGTGGATGAAAGAAGTATGGAAGAGGAGAGAAGGGAGAATAGCGTAAAAAGTATCAGGAGAATGTTTATTAAATGTATTATAGTATATTAAAGGACGAGTTCAATAAGCGCGATTTTACAGCACGCGTCCAAGTTTGGAAAACGACGAGCGCAGAGAGGAGTCCTATGTGCTACCATGTCCTACCCAGGAGGACAAGTGCTGAAAAACGCCTTACGAACGAGTTTTTTTATAGTATTTTTTCTATTTTGCACCCTTTTGTGCCGTTTCTAGATAAAAAAAAGCCGTTACATATTGAGGAAATTGTATCGCACTCCGCACAGTGCTGTTATGAGTCCATTACAGACGCAAAATAGAAAAAATGTTTTATTTTATTAAATGTTTTAAAGACAGGGATCCAGAAACCCCATATGTGAAATAAAGATTTTTTATATCTATTATGCTACGGATTACAACTAGTAATACAATTTAAACATATTTTACTCAAGAGATAAATATAACGCTGTTTGATATTTTTTAATAGAAATCTTTGCAACAAAAGCCTGATGACCTTATAATAAATATAATAATAGTATATTGAAGAACGAGTTGAATAAGCGCGGTTTTTCAGCATGCGTCCATGTTTAGTTACTTGTCCAGTAGAAGTTTTGGCACTTAGTTTAGGCACTTCCCTAAAGTAGAAGAAGAAAGTAGAAGAAAGTAGAAGTTTTTAGGCACTCCTCGCTCCGCTCGGCGTTTTCTAATGGACAAGTGCGAAAAACGCCTTTTGAATGAGTTTTTTATACTATTTTATCTGTTTTGTGCCCTTTATGCTGTAAATAAAAAAATCGCCGATACATATTGAGAAAATTGTATTCCACTCCGCAATCCATAAACGAACCCATACGACTGCTTTAATTACTGCATTATAGACTCAAAATAGATAAATTACTTTATTGGATTTATTAAACATAGATATTAATTAGACATAGACAAACTAAACTCAAATTGAGCTCAATTTGTCAGAATATTTCGAATTTCGAAAGAAAAACAAGTCAAACAGATTTGTATATTTTTTGTATTCAATTTATGTTTTCTTATGTGATAAAAAATACGAACAAAAAAAAAACATATGATTGGCGGGGTTTATCGACCTCACGGGTTTTTGGTTTATTTAGATAATAACGGTATCGTTAATTGTTTTATAATTGATAGATACAAGACTAGATATGGACTTTCTTAATAATGTGATTTGTAGGATCTTATCTTGGACAATCTTCTTGGACAAGATTATTTTTAAGACCATAATTAATGAAGCCGGAATAATTCAATGACCATTTTCTAAAAACACGAGAAATACTTATTGAAAATATTTATCCCTTCAAAAAGTACTATCTACTTAAGCAATTAGGGATCGTCCGTTAATCACGTGGGGCTCGAAAGGGGGGGAGGGGGTTTGTGAAGAATCACGAAATATCACATGGGGGGAGGGGGGGTGTAGTGAGATATCACATGTATTTATTTTTTAACCTAAAGCCTCACCAGGTATCACCAGGGGAGAGGTGGGGCTTAAAAAGTTGCTAAAAAAACATCACTTAATTAATGGACGACCCCTAACTCAAAAATAACGATTCTGACAAATCGATTTTCTCGCATTTCGTCGCTTCCGCGGTCTAGACTCCCCGTGTCGATGGTATTTCTTAACTGAAAGCTTCCTATGGAATATTATATACGTTTTCTGTTTTTCGTAACTTAGCGCCGCTGAATCGTTTGGTGAGGACTAGAAGTATCTGTGGTGAGCCTTTCAAAAGTTATGACTGCGTGAAATCAGTCGGCAATGCGAGATGGTGTATAGCGAAAAAATATATAAAACTTGTTTAGTTGTAACTACTATTGTAACTATAGCGAAATAAACTGGAAAACCGTTTTCAGCACTTCGATTTTTTTTCAACACGATTTGCGGGGATTCTAACTCCTCCGAAGTCGCCAGTCTGATCACCACAGGACTAGCGCCATTCGATTCAGCATGGTGTCTTTCAGTTTGTTTGGGAGTTTAATCCCGACTGCGTTTAAGATGACGTTAAGGCGACGCCATAAAAATGATTTAAAAACGCCATTTAAAAACGAATTCGCACAGAATCGCCAACTTAAACTATGCGATGACGATTTCACGCGATTCCCGCAGAGAATTGAACGTTTTATTGTTTAATGAAAGCGGAATCGCGTTGCGTCTTTTGCGGCCGTCGCGACTCCCGTGAAAACTCACTGCACTGCAAAAAACAAATAATGAAATTAAGGCGTCCATATTTTGGCAATCCTCTGCTGAATGTTCTGGATTTTACAGTGGATTGTAGAACGATCTTCTGCTTTTCCGCACCAACAATTGGACGTCGCGGAATCGCGTCGGGAAGCCGAGCTAATCTACTGTTAAACTGCACAGGCAGAGATTTTATCGTCGGTTTTTCACATTCCAATATAACCGTCACGTGGACCCCATCGAGACGCGCATTTTAGTACCGGCGTCGCATCGCTGCGACCACATAGTCATAGATCTAAACGTGTCAGGTCCCGTTCGCCGGAAGGTGCACTCTGACAGCTGCCGTTTCACCGTTTCGGGGCACACCGACTCGAAACTACACGCGTTCGATTCCCAACGAATGCCCGCGTCTTTTTTGCGATCGAAGCTCGTCCCCATTGAGCCGCCAACGTATGAAAACTTCAGCTTGTTTTTCACGGTTTTTTGACATGTCCCCCATCTCCTCGCAGGCGAATCCAAATTTTACGGTATGAGGCAATGCCGCTCGCCGTTACACGTATTTTGGTACACCTCACGGCTTCCTGTGCGGCCCCCTTCACACGGTGCGTTCGAAGTGTCGAAATAAAATCTGCAACCGTCTCTTTGGCCGCCAATTTGCGAGTTCGCGAATCACCGGCAAAAATATCACCATAAATGTGCAGGCTGCACTGTAAAAGTGGGGTAACTCTAAGAGTTTGCCGCCTTCTGGGTTGAACATCGATTTTTCAACGCAGTTTGGTAGATTGAACCATTATCTTTGTGGGAGTGTCGGGTTATGGTCGACCGAAGACGTCGAGATATTTCGACTCTTTTTTAAACACTATTCAGAAAAAACTATTCAGAAAACCGACACCTTCACTGTGTAGCCCAGTCTTTTTTCTACCTGGGATGCGAGTTTGGCCGTTTTGCGACTTAAAGTCTCGACTGGGCGATTTTTTAAGAAAATCTCTAAAAAACAAAATATTGGGACCTTATAGTGAAATTTTAAGAGAAATTTTGTGACCACACATGGCCTCTCTTAGCAGTTAAATGCAGGAGCCCCAACGTACTAGTATGTATTCATATATGTTGATTTGTTAGATTTGATCTGTAGCAAGTTTGTCACTATATGATTTGCAGTTTGGGCAATTTCTGGAGGTGTAGATTGGATTTCTTGCGTTATCCATAATCTAAATTAATTAAAACAGCTTTTAAAATACTATTGAATCTACAAAAAAATAATTGTTTCTAACCGATTATATTAAAAAATTGTAATTTTGACAAAATAATTCTGGCACATTAAAGTTACAACGTTCAGCGCTTCCGTGTCAAAAATTGCTAACTAGTAAAAATGCACAGTGACGGGAACACTATTTGGTCGTTGTCGATGTATTCTAGGTTAACCTAGATTTAATCTAGATTGGGTTATGGTTAGTTTAGAGTCAGATAAATCCAGACCGAGGCAGAGACTTCTTGTTTCAAAATAAGAAAGATTAATTCAATTTTAATATACGTCAGAAATTTTATTTTCACTACGTCTACGTATTTTGACTATGCCTATGTGTTTAGTTTTGGACGAGTTGTTGCCATAATAACAACAAACAGAAATCGTTTAATAATTAAACTCTATTTGATTTAAATTGGAATTTTACGCACGATTTGGCAACTTTTACACACGATTATAATAATGGCATTCTTCTCATACAATAATGTGTTCTTAGAATTGGGAAACCATACCACATTATAGATAATCATATAAACTTAATAAGTAATTATATATAATTCATAATTCTAAATAATAATTTTAAATATAATTCATATAAGTCGGAACAATAAAGCCTGAATATATTTATATATTCAGGCTTTATTAACATTACCGGAGCTCTATAACATTACTGTGTCTTTTTGGGACTACCAAAACAAATCTCATGTGAAATTTGTCAGTTATTTAATAGTTTCCTTTCCACCTTCGTGGCACTCAACAAAAACCATAAAAATAAAATTTGTTTTTAAGATCATCTTCTTCCGATAACTTAAGTGAGTAGCCATCTGCAGACGCGTTTCGAGATTTATCCCTCATCAGTGCAGCTTTGCTTTTATTAATAACAATTTATAAAGAATTGAAAAATTTGGTAGTCCTAAAAAGACTCACAAGGGGACCATCAATACTGTAAATCACGGATTTTGATGCGTTTAAAATATGTTGTAGGGGTATATGCCCTGAGTACCAGGCTATCTGCTTTTGATCAAACGGGCCTTGGTTTTCGAGAAAATCGATTTTGAAATTTTCCCGCCGTATACCCGCATTGTATACCCGTAACTTCATTTATTTTCCAACCAAGCGTGCGTAGCGCAGTTGTTAAGGTGTAGGGCTTCCGTGGTAGAGATACCAAGTTGAAGTCCTGCTCGAGCGATACTTTTGTTCAATTTTGTTTTACAGATTATCAACAAATAGTGTTAATTATAGAATATTATTAAGGAATATTGAATTTTCAATTTTTTTAAATATGCATTTCGTTCGTAGTTCGTGGTTGTTTTAAAAAAAAAACCCTCATCAAAGCATTGAAAACATTTACCCTAATGTAAATAAACAATCGGCCGTAATTTTCGAATATGCATTTATTATCGTGTTGTTAGCAAATACCATAAAATTGTCGGCTTCGCTGGGAGGGAAAGGGTCTGAAATCAGTAAAATAACATCGTATAGAACATAAACGGACTTAAAATAATTGGAAAAAGAAATTTTAACATTACCCGTGAAATACATGGAGCTGTAATATTTGAATAAACATAACAGAGATCGGGTGTAGGTAGCAACCGTGGTTGAGATATTTGAAACTTCAACCACGAACTACGAACGAAATGCATATTTAAAAAAATTGAAAATTCGATATTCCTTAATAATATTCTAATATTTACACTATTTGTTGATAATCTGTAAAACAAAATTGAACAAAAATGTCGGTCGGGCAGGACTTGAACTCGGTACCTCTATCGCTGAAGCCGTACACCTTAACCAATGCGCTACGCACGCTTGCTTGGCAAATAGATGAAGCTACGGGTATACAAAGTTGACGAGCAAATTTCAAAATCGATTTTCCCGAAAACCAAGGCCCGTTTGATGAAAAGCAGATAGCCTGGTACTCAGGGCATATACCCCTACAACATATTTGAAACGCATCAAAATCCGTGATTTACAGTATTGATGGTCCCCTTGTCAGTAATGTTATAGAGCTCCGGAAAGGTTGAATATATTTATATATTCAGGCTGGGTTCCGACTTTATTAAGTTTAAATAATGTGTTCATTTTGGTGTACGAGTAGATAAATATTTTTTTACATTTTTTTAATAGCAACCCGCCAGGCGATATAGTATATTAAAGAAAATAGTATAATAAAGAAATAGTATATTAAAGAGTTCAATAAGAGCGCTTTTTCAGCACGCGTCCATGTTTTTTTTCCAATGGACACGGGCGAAAAACGCCTTATGAACGACTTTTTTATACTATTCTATCTGTATTGCGCACGTTTATGCCATTTCTAAATTAAAAAAATCATAAACGAACCCATATGAGTGCTTTTTTGACTTCATTATAGACTCAAAATAAGTAAAGAAAATGATAGATATTCCTGCCGACCCAAGTTTAATACAACAGACCTAAATGTTATAAAATTTAATATCCTCACTAATTGCGCCGCACGTTACAGAGTTACGTAACCAACAATTATATTGCGCTAATAAAAAAAAGTTGCGAACTATTGTTTTGAAACTACAAAACTTCATCTTAATCTTCATCTTAATATATCTAAGGAAATTTAGTAAAGCTACCCGGAAACATTGGCTTAACAATAAATTAAATTTAAAGAAAATCATCTAAAGCAAAAAACATAGTATGGAAGTCATATGTGCAATATTAAGACTGAGTATAAAAATTCACGTTTTTTTATGTCTGTGTTAACAGGTTTGCAAATTATGAACGTTATATAGCGTTTACTAATTCTGTTTACTTATTTTCTTATGTTTTATATTAATTATGTTTACTAATTCTTCATTTTTTAAACGTAAGATTTAAATTGCACACATATTATTATCCATATATTTGTATTTCGCTTTATAAAAACGTCAACCGTTTCCCTTTCAGTTGACAAAAAAATAATAAGTTTTACCTTGGATATATCCCGCTTTCGTCCAAAAAATACAAAAAACTCTTTTCATATCTAAATTCAAATGGTTAGGTAACCTTTTAATTTGTTAAACATAATTAATTCAGTAAATGATATTGAAATGATATACATTTTTTATTATTAATCGTACAATTATATATATATATATATATATATATATATATATATATATATATATATATAGATATATATATATATATATATATATATATATATATATATATATATATATATAGAATAACATTAGTAAAAAAAATATGAAAAAACAACAGAACTCAAACGAATTATTTTACCCAAGTAACAAATTCTCAATAAGCATCAGTAGCTGCAGCGTTTGCAGTTTGCTTAGAAATTGCAAAAGCAAAAAAGCCCTTTTCGGATGGAGAATTAATTAAAAAATGTGTCATAAAAATGGTTGAAGCTCTTAATAATAACGAAATGGCAAAAAAAATTCTTAAAAAAAAAAGGTTCTCTTTCTCATCAACTGTTCAACTGTTAGCCGACGTGTAAACGAGATCAGTATACATGTCACTAACAAATTACAAAACCTAATCAATAATTGCTGCTATTTTTTCGTAGCAGGACGAAAGTACAGATATTTCCGACACAAGTCAAATGCTTATTTTTACAGAAACAACCGTAAATGAAAACTATGAAATATTTAAAAGAACTTAAAAATTACTATCATTACACGGAACAACAAAAGGTGAAGATATTTATAACGAATTAAAATGTGCAATAGTTCTGTATGGCGGATTTGACAAGTGCACCGCTATTGTAATTGACGGCGCCAGAGCTATGACCGGCAAAAATATTGGGCTCGCAGGACTCTTACAAAAAGAAGGAATAAATTGTTGAATGTTCCATTGTATAATGCAGGGGTCTCCAAACTACGGCCCGAGGGCCACATCCGGCCCGCGGACAGATTTTGTCCGGCCCGCGGAGAGCTAGCATACTTGAAAACTCCTTTTAGAGAACATATTTTTTATAGCAAATTAAATTTAGTTTACTGAAGTATTCTAATTTTATGTTGAATAATTATTAATATGACATCTACATTGATATGGTCATGGGCTAACTACTCATAACATTGTTGTAGGCTTATTGTTATTGTTTTTGTGATAAGTTGGATAAAGAAACACAGAATTGTAATGAGTAAAGACATGTATAATATGCAGAAAATTTAACTTCAGTATATAATAACTAACAAATTACTGAAATGAATCCAACTAACATTTTATACATTTTAAATAAAAACATAACTTATAACAAGCATAATGACATATGAAATACTAATGAGATTTATGTAATTGAGATTTTCCACTGACAATAGTTTGTAGTTGTGGACTAATTTTACTTGTACCAATTATTAAAAGAGATTTAAGATGCTCATCAGTTAGATCATGCTCATGCTTATCATGCTCATCAGCTCATCAGATCTAGATGCTCATCAGCTCATCAGATTTTTAGATCTGTAAACATTTTTTGTGTACTTCATTTTGGAGAAGGTCTTCTCACACAAATAAGTAGTACCAAAAACAGAAAACAGCCCACGAGCAAATTTATGCAAATTATCAAATTGTGTCAGTGGAAGACTCTTATAAAATTCCAACAAAGATTTGATATTTGTTCTTAATTATATCACTGCACTGTAGATCAATCATTTCCATTTGAAGTTCCGGGGCTACGGTTTCAATATCAGTATCAAAAGGATTCTGAAAAATCTTAATTTGATTCGCAATGGCATCAAAGTCCGAGAAACGAGTATCAAAATTTATTTTCAAAGCACTCAAAGTTTCGATTGCAAAATCGATAGGAAACTCAGTCTCAGTGGTGTGGCTGAATATTTCACATGTTTTAAAATGTGAAAAACATTTACT
Organism: Phosphuga atrata; assembly: GCA_944588485.1. Classification (NCBI taxonomy): domain Eukaryota; kingdom Metazoa; phylum Arthropoda; class Insecta; order Coleoptera; family Silphidae; genus Phosphuga; species Phosphuga atrata. The sequence continues at coordinate 3,271,278 of OX155909.1, forward strand.
TCGTAGTTGTAATTGAAACAGTATCAATTTCTTCCAGAATGATTTGATATTAGTGTATAAATCAGGAAGATGCTAGTTTTCTCCTTGCAATCTCAAATTCAGTTCGTTCACATGTTTTGTCAAATCAACATAGAATGCTAACTTCCACAGCCATGCGTTGTTTTGTAATTCAGTAAGAGGGCGATGCTTTTCATTCAAAAAAATTTCGATCACTGCTCGATGTTAAAAAAGCGCTGAAGGACTTTCCCACAACTAAGCCAACGTACGGCAGTATGATAAGGTAAGTCATTTTCTCCAATCTCTTCAATAAATTGTCGGAATTGTCGGTGATTCAGCCCAAAAGATCTGATAAAATTAACAGTTGATATGACTGGTTTCAGAACTTCAGACATATCCAAACATTTTCCGCACAAAGACTGTTGATGAATGATACAATGTAAGACTAATGGTTTTGAACCACCGTCATTTTCTACAGCCTTTGACACAAGAGCGACCACTCCTTTATCTTTCCCACTCATGTTTTTGCCTCCATCAGTTGTAATACATTTCAAGTTTTTCCATCGAAGGTTCTTTTGATTAATGGCCATTTCAACTCCTTTAAAAATATTTGTACCAGTAGTTGTGCCATGAATACTATACATATCAAGAAGTTCTTCATGCACTTCATAGCTTTTATCTACTCCTCGAATATAAATCAACACCTGAGCAGTATCTGACACATCCGTTGACTCATCCAAGGCCAAAGAAAACCACTCAACATGTCTATTTTTGTCGAACAGTTGAGAGGATATATTTTCAGCGATGTTTTCTACCCTTCGAGCCACAGTGTTTGCTGACATACTGACAGTTTTTAATAAATTTACCTTTTCAAGACACATTTCTTCGGCTACTGCAATTATGCATTCTTTGATCATTTCTCCATCGGTGAATGGTTTTCCACGTTTTGCAATTTCAAGAGCCACACGAAAGCTGGCACGAGTTGCAGCCTCTTGTTCAGTTTTGAGTTTTGTAAATGAAGATTGCTGCGATTTCAATCCGCGCTTCATAGCTTCGAATTTTTCTGTCCGCAAAACTTCCTGTATATTTTGAGTAATTTTGAAAATGTTTTGTTTCATAATGACGTTTAATATTATATTCCTTGAGAACGGCTATGCTTTCATTGCAAATCAAACGTAGCGCCTTGTTACTGCACTCAATTACGAAATACTGAATGTTCCACTGATCTTTGAATTTTCTGCATTCACTATCAATTTTTCGCTTATTTTCCATACTACTAAATCACACACAAAAGCAACAATTCAAATCAAAATACTGTTACAATGATGTCTTAAACTTAAACACGCACAAACACGTTTTAAGGAGGTACGCACTATTTTATTTCACAACAGTGTCATAGGAACTGACTTGTGGTTGCGCCACTAGCCTTCTTATATATTCCAATTACTGCCATCTAGAAGTGAGTGGAAGACACCAGAACTTTCTCGAACCAACGAGATTGTTCTGAACGTGCTATTAGCGCCATTTGTTAGCGATATAAGGTACTACCTATTTCCGCTTGTGTCCACCATGTCGTGTCACGTTACTCCTCATGGCTCGTACTCTACGACTAATCTAGAAATTACAGATAATGACAGGAAAATTAATAATATGCAGTGTTGCCGTTTTGCGGACTTTAGTCCGATTTGCAGCCTTTTTTAAACGTTGCGTACTTTTTCGGACTTTTTTTTTCATCAGTGGACTATTTCACTTTTTACCACCGGCAACAATGATAATATGGTTTTGGCCCTCGGAACTTACTGGAGTAATCAGTATGGCCCTAAGGCTGGAAAGTTTGGAGACCCCTGGTATAGTGCATCAGCAGGCATTATCTGGTCTTTCATTAAAACTAAAATATGTAATAGACATGGTTTGCAAAATAACAAATTTAAATCGTGCCTGAATCGTTCTCTTACACATCGAAAATTAAAAACTTTTTTGGAAGAACTGCAAGCTGAGTATGGTGATGCAATTTTTAAAAATTTAAAAAATATTTTTACAAATTAATATTCGCTGGATAAGTGCGGGAAAATGCCTCAAGAGACTTTTTACACTTCGAAAAGAAATTAATCTTTTTTTAACGGTTGAAAAACGTTTTTAACGGTAAAAGTTGGCATCGATGAAGATTTGACAGCAAATTCTTTGTTCAGTTGCTTTCCTAAAAGACATTATAAATTATTTAAATATTTTGAATAAATACTTGCAAGTAAAAGATCAAGATGTGTCTTGTCTTTATAAACATGTAGCAGGATTCAGAAATAAATTAAAATTGTGGAAGTTAAATTTGCAGGAAAGTAATTTATTTTATTTTGAATGTATGAAGAGATGTATGAAGAAATGAAGGACTGCAATATGGAATTGAATTTTAACATTTTTTACCTAAATTAAATATGCTTATTGAAGATTTTAACAGAAGATTCTCTCAATTTTATGATTCATAGATGTGTTTTAATTTATTCAGTGATCCATTCAATATCGATATTACCTCCGTTGAATCAAAATATCAAATGGAATTATGCGACGTTCAGGCTGATCCATTCATTAGATCTAGTGGAGCAACTGGAATGCAAGTGTTCAAACATTTGAATAAAGAAAAATATCAAACAAATGAGAGATTTTGGACCAATTCATTTCTATGTTCGGAAGTACATATATCTACGAGCGTGCATTCTCTGACATGAAATATACAAAATCAAAATTTATAAACAGCTAGAAAGACTCCACTTGAAAATACAATTAGAGTTGCCATAACAAATATTGATATGGACATAAAAGAAATTGTTGCTCAACAAGTACGGCCACAATGCTCCCGTTAAATAGCTTAGGCTTAATATTATTCGAATTTTATTGTGTTTTTATTATCTCTTGTATTATTTTGAAGAATAACATTGTTTTGTCCGATACTAAGAGATATTTCATTTTAACAATAAATATAACGCAATATTTATTATGCAAAAATATAAACTTTATTGTTGAAAAAATGTTATTATCTTTGACTTTATTTTTTTCTGGCTAAGAGAAGTTGGACAGCGCTGCCTATAGTTTTATTTATTATAGGTTATTAATAAATATATGGCTGTAGGATAATTAAGATCACAATTGTTTTAAGTATGGTTTTTATATTTAGTCTCTTCAAACCTCAACTTTTTTTGAAAAAGCGTTATTTAATAAATCTAGCTCCAATAATAATTCAAGTAAAGTTTTTTTTTTATTATTATGAAAATTTTCACTTCATTTTTTTAAGTGAATATAATAGACCTTTTCATAGTTGAATTTTTTTTGTTCTCATGCTTTAATTTTCGCCATGTACGTCAAAAAAGTGCCCGCATTTTTTTGTCGTAGAACCAGTGAAAATAACAAAATGTGCACGACACTTTTATATTGCCGCCTTTTAGACATTGCGGAAGCGCATGCGCTTAACTAACCGTAAAAAGTTCTATTTGAAGAACATTCTTTTAACACATTTACTGCAATAACTGCAAATAAAATTCAGATAACTTTTTTTGCTTACCCGACAGAACAATAAAAAAAGAAGCAAAATATGTTGAAAATAACACACAAACAAACAACTAAGGTAAACACCCAGTAGATGGACACTTTGTATTATGTCGTCATGTTTTTGAGTGCTGGCCCCAAAGTTTCCTACCAAATTTAATGGATGAAGCATTTATATGCTCGTTTAAAAATTATGATTATTTAAAGTTATGAATTATGAGTGATTAATGCATCAATTAAAGAAAAAATTTAAAAAAACAACTTGGAATTATTTGGCTAGTAGTTTGCCACTTGGAAATAATGAAAAATCAGTAATTGGCCATTTTTGCACCAGTAATTGGGCAGTAATCAATATTATTTTGATTTTCTGATAATAGTTTTTTACATGACTGCTCCAAATGATTTTGTCTCCAAAGTATTGATATTTTAAATTTTCTTCTTTTCGTCTTAACACACTGATGTGCTTCAATAATAGTTTAAGAAAACAACTTTTCTGTGGATATTTGTACAAAGCTCTTCTTGTTATCCGATATTGAACCGAAAATTGCTACCCGATATTTAGAATCCGTTAGAATTTTTGCACAATATTTACAGATAGGATCATTTCGTTCCATAACTTGACAATAGTCAATTAGCGATTATATTGACTTGACCATATTAACTTCGAAATATCTGGAAAACTACCTTACTTCATTGATTAGTTTAAGTGATATGGCATCATGTGCAGTTAGTTGAGCTAAATCTTCAAATTTTCTGGCCCCAAAGTTTCCTACCAAATTTAATGGATGAAGCATTTATATGCTCGTTTAAAAATTATGATTATTTAAAGTTATGAATTATGAGTGATTAATGCATCAATTAAAGAAAAAAATTAAAAAAACAACTTGGAATTATTTGGCTAGTAGTTTGCCACTTGGAAATAATGAAAAATCAGTAATTGGCCATTTTTGCACCAGTAATTGGGCACCGAGATCTAAGGTGATCTTTGCCAACAAATTCTTTTCAGGAGGTTTCATGAGGAAGAGGGTAAGAAATATTGGGGTTATAATAAGTCATGAACAGTGTTCCCTCTAATTTTTTTTAGTGCTGCGCGGTCCAAAGTCGAGTGTGAGCAAAAAAAATAAATTAAAAATATTTTTTTATCCTTTTATTTATTCAAACCATAATATCAAATAGCAAAGTAATAGTTTTGAATATTTCCAGTGAATTGTTTTTCTTCTGCCTTTCGTACTAACCCACTGTTTTTAAACTGTGTTAATTATTTGCCAATTTGATAAATATAATTTTATTCTCATTTGATCACATAGATGTTCATATTGCTGTCTGTTGCGATTTTCTGTTGCGATTTCTTTCAATGGAATTCATGAATGAAGATCCCCGTTTGCAATCTGCACTGGACAGATGGAGGGTGGTATCCATAATATTGTAAAGAATAGCAAGATTAGAAAATTATGGATGGGTTAGTAAGAAGTTAACGTATCGTCGAATGTTTTCAACAATCCAAGTTTACTCTTCTTCAATATTGTAAATTTCTTTCAGAATATTCATCTCATATTTTATCAATGTCAATATTTTGATATTTTGATTTTATCATAAATATAGAATATTTTTTGGAAAGATTCAATATATTCTGTTTTCCAAAATTTGAATTTTTTCCTGAATTTATAATAATCTCATTAGGTGTGCTTAGCATTATTTTTGATCGTCATCGGGAAATAGTCTTTCCAGATGCATACAGACACGTTGGACAAATTGCATTATACATATTTGTATTTGTAAGTATCAATATTATTTTGATTTTCTGATAATAGTTTTTTACATGACTGCTCCAAATGATTTTGTCTCCAAAGTATTGATATTTTTAATTTTCTTCTTTTCGTCTTAACACACTGATGTGCTTCAATAATAGTTTAAGAAAACAACTTTTCTGTGGATATTTGTACAAAGCTCTTCTTGTTATCCGATATTGAACCGAAAATTGCTACCCGATATTGAGAATCCGTTAGAATTTTTGCACAATATTTACAGATAGGATCATTTCGTTCCATAACTTGACAATAGTCAATTAGCGATTATATTGACTTGACCATATTAACTTCGAAATATCTGGAAAACTACCTTACTTCATTGATTAGTTTAAGTGATATGGCATCATGTGCAGTTAGTTGAGCTAAATCTTCAAATTTTCGCTTTTCATACTCGATCGGTGAAAGATTGTGTAAACAGTTTTGCAGCTACCCCATTTTTCTTTCTAAGCATGACATTATTTCCAGTAAACATTATTATATTTTTATTACACATGCGTTAAAAGTACTATCTTGGCGCACGTTTTTTAGTGCGAAAAATGCATTTTTTTTGTATTGCCACATAACTTGGGTCTCACGCAAATATTCAGTGTCGCTAAGTTACATTCAAAAACAATTAAATAAATAAAATAAACACAATCAAGACCTCAATATTAAAAAAATGACGTGAAAGTGACAGAAATTTTGTTTCATTACAAAATAATAATAAACATTAAAGAAAATGTTTTAAAATGTGTGTAAATTCTATGGTGATACCGGAGACTGATGAAAGTTCTTATGGCGAATCCACACCACCGTAGACAATTGAAAAAGCAAATTCTTCATTTTATATTCTATTTTTTTATGGGCCCTGGATCCCAAACTTGTAAGATACGTCCCCTCGCATGAGTAATAAAAAATATTATTTACAACACGGGCGGTATTGTCAACTGCCCTCTCAAGCGAACGTGCACAGTCACTTCGTTCGTGCGCCCAATTTCTCTCTCGTGACCAATGGACAACTTTCCGCCCTAGTTGCAAAATATACTAGTTGATGTATAAGTTCAACATAATTAAAATTTTTTTTTTGTTACAATCGACTTGCTGCCAAAATGTGCGACTTTCAAAATACCAAAAAATACAGTTTTGTAATTTATATCATTATCACGACATTTAAAATCCAAAATTGGTACTTTTTGTACTGAAATATCGGTGCTTTCGTTACACTTCATAGACTTATATAATATCATAGTATCTTATATAATAATCATAGACTTCATAGAAAAGGTCGTATTATAGTTGTCTGCCTTCCCAGTTAACAATTAATGTATGGAAGGTTGAATTTTCATTTCGTTAAAAACATTTTTTTTCCAGGATATTGCTTATACATTCGGTGAATTCAAAAGCATAATTTTGACTTCGCTAATTTTGTGGCAACTTAATTTTTCCATGTGCTTATGGATTTTAGGAACGGAAGTCATTAATACCTATTCGTTATTCAGTTAATACGTATAGCCAATATTTCATTTTCGATACCATTAACTTTTCAAAATCAGATTTTGACTGTTCTGGTTTTTCCGTTTTTCCCGAGACGTAGTACAGGTATTTACATTAACATTTTTACATTTTTAAAATTAACATTTTTTCAATATTTGTGGTTTATTAACAGCTTCTCTATGTTGTTTTTGAATAATATGTCTTTTTAAATCATGTAACCTATATACTTAATATATTAATTAATCTTTCTTCCGAAAATTCCCCAATTTCGAAGACAAAATCAACGTCTCGTAATTTAAGTGCGCGGAAACTTAATTTATCTGCGCAGATTTTAAAATGTCACAAAAACTACTGCGCATCCGCGCACCCACGCACCCGCGCAGCTTAAAGGGAACATTGGTCATGAAGTGCAAAAAGAGTGTTTTATGCAAATCAAAACGACAATTCGTTGTACAAATTTCATGTTTTGCTTGATTTTTTCGGCTCCTTTGTGCCAGCCACAACTAATTCCCATGGGTATTCCAATTCTTCAGGACGCTCCGACCATTTCCATAGTCTACCGGTTGCTTGCATGGTAGAAACGGTAGTTATTGTTGAGGATGCCTTCACGACCACTCCGGGACTGTATTTGGCGTCATACTTAACAATGAGGAATTGATTTTTCTTGGATGTGTCCAAGAATTATCACCAGTGTTCTCGACTTCCTCCTCTACATTCATTACACTTTCTCTAGAAGAAACATTTCCCATTGAGACAGAACTGGTTGAAGAGAAGCTGGGCACTTTTATTAATTTTCTTCATCTTTGGAGTTTTCTTTTCTTCTATTTTACGGCGCTTGATCGCTTCTATTTCCACTTTCTTTAGTTCCCTTTCCTTGGCTTTTTCCAACCTCATCTGCTCATTCTTTTGTTCAATTTTTTTTTAGCTATTCTTGGTACTGCTTTCCCGAAACAATTGCTGACAATTTTTCTTTTTACGGATTTTTGGTTTATCATTATCTGTGTTCTTGTAAAATAAATGCTTTTTGAATGGACTTGGAACATTAACCGAAGGTTAATCATTTGTTGAAGACGAGGCAGCATTATCGACAGCGTCAAGTTCACTTGGCAGCTTAGGCAGACGGCAGACTGACAGCAGCAGCCGGGAATGATGATTATGAAGGCTGCTTAGGAAAACTGTCGGCAATAATGCCTGCTGCTGACGCTTTACTGGTTTCACCTCCAGGATGCGACGTACCATCTTCTATCGGACACTGGTGAAATGAAGAGCCAGACGGTAGGCTATCATCTAAAGATGGCAGGAAGGCGTCTTCCTCCTCTCTCTCTCATTCATACTTTGAAGGGTTTCACTTTTAGTACTCCTCCATAAGTAGAAAAGTAAAGAATTTGACATATCTCCCAACCATGTGTCACTTGAAGATAGAAAAGCCTCCAGCGTTTCAGAATTTATGTTGTCATTTTAAAATTGCCACCTTTTCTTCAACTATTGCACCCGTTTAATGTAGTCATTTTTCTTGCCTTCTCCACCTGGATTAATAACTACCTGAGGATTAAATGGGGCCAAACCGCATTTTCGGAACCCATTTATCAACATAGAATCTGTTACAGTAGTGTTGATAACCTCGTGTAAAAGTTTGGCGAAGTCCTTTTTTAAGCGCGTAGTGTCCCTCATTTTCAATTTTCTCCAGCCGCCAACTATGCACTCTCTTCCTCCAGGCATGTTTTAAGGGCTTAAAAACTGCCACATCCAAGGGCTGGATTAAGTGGGTAGCATTTGGACGAAAAGCCACTAAGATGATCCCCTTTTCATCGCAAATCTCACTTCTTTGAAAGGATAAGTGGGATGCATGTCCGTCAACAATTTCCTAGCGGCTTTACGGATGGAGATGTGATGCATGTGATGTCTTCCACTGCTAGTGACATGGCTGACTCAGTATAGTTAGTAGTTAACAATTTTCTCTCGGCCCTAAATACAAGGTTTTAGACAAAAATGAATGACAAATAATATAGTCAGTAGGCAGACCGACCATTTACTAATTTAAAAAAAAAATATGAGCTAGTAGCTGGTCACCCCCACACTAGCACTTCAATCAAAATTTAATATTTTTAAATTCTAAATTATATCAGTAAGTTCTTGACAATATAGTTATTAAATGCGCCTTCCTTAAAAAGAGTATTCAAATACTATATATTTATACTTAATTTTTTGTGTGGAGTTTCTTAGGAGTTTTCTTAAGGAATTGACAGCAAATAACAAATGACAAAAACTCTCAAATTGAAAAAAAAAAAAATGTGATGTATTCATCAATACAGCGCATGATGCTGATGCTTGAAATAGATGCGTAGAAGACAAAACCAGTTTATGTACAAGAAATCATTTCACAATATCTCGCTGAATTCTTAAATGTCATCCTAATGACATCCTAAATGTCCAAGTACAGAGGCATGGCCAACTACTGGGGTGTTTACCTTATACCCACTTAATTTTTTAATAAAGTCTAAAACGTTATCTACCCAAATACAACGGCAATGTGGTTTAGATTGAAGCTGAAAAATACAACTAGGGGAGGTAGGGGAGAGATGGGCACGTATTCACATAATAGGTAATAAAAAAGAACTTTTTGGATATATCAAATATTTATTGCCTATGCCAATTGTACCATACACGGTAAATTATTGAATCATAATTAAATTATTGTACCATATCGATTTCTGAAACATGTCGAGAGGTTTGGACATGATGTTTAAAATACCCAATATCCACGATTTAAACCAAAAATAAAGAGTTAAATGATCTTAAACAGTATCTAAATCACAAACGTAATCAACAAATAGGAAATAAACTTAATAAAGACGGAACAAAGCTTGAATATATAAATATACTCAACCTTTCCGGAACTCTATAATACTAATGAGTCTTTTTAGGACTACCAAAAACATATCTCGTATGAAATTTGTCAGCTATTCTATAGCTTTCAGTCCACCTTCGTGGCACTCAACAAAAACCATAAAAATAACATTGATTTTTAAGATCATATCTTTCCGATACCTTGAGTGGATAGCCATCTGTGGACGCGTTTCGAGATTTATCTCTCATCAGCACAGCTTTGCTTCCATGAACAATATTTTGTAAATCACTCACTTAAAATCCCATGTGTTGATTAGGGTTAGATGTTTTTAATTTTGACATTTTGTGAGAGAGACATGAACTTAGCAGGTTATTGATATAAATGATAAATTTTGAATTGGTAAAACCATACAACATTATAGATAATCAGATAAACTTAATAAAGACGGAACAAAGCTTGAATATATAAAAAATATATTTTATATATTCAAGCTTTGTTCCGTCTTTATTAAGTTTATCTGATTATCTATAATGTTGTATGGTTTTACCAATTCCAAATAGGAAATATTTTAACATTTTACTTATCTAAGATTCGGCATGACCCATGACTGGTTTATCGAACGTATACTTAGAGCTTCCACGTTTGGTATTATTCCATGTTTTTGGTTGTGGCAATTTAGTTTTGATGTCATCTATATGGATGTAACTCGTGTAATTCGTGTTTTGCTCAGTTTCATGTACTCGATAGTAGCCATGGAGTGACTGATTTCCACAATTCGACCGACATAATGCACAAATCTTTTTTGTATCAAATTTAACCAGTACCAAATCGTTGACTCGAATGTTATGTTATCTATCTATCATAATCAAATCATCTTTATCAAACTCTTTTTCTGGCGGTATTGCCACAAATGAACCTTCAGAACTCTCAGCAAGGGAAATATTTTCTATGTCACTATCACTACTGCTCATTGGCCTTTTTTCACACTATTCGATCTCAGTTCTAGTGGAAGCTTAGGAATCTTTTTCTTTTCGATATTTTTAAGGCCCTTTTTTAACTGTCTGTCTTTTTTAGCCTTATTTTTTCTTGTTCTGCTAGTTCTATCAGTCTTTTTCGGGTGAATCTGTTAATACCCTTATTTTTCCTTTCTTGCTTGTCATACCGGTAAGTTTTCTAGGGCCAGAATTTGGATATGGTCTCACTGATTCAGGAGTTACGACTTCAGCGACTTCTACTATTTGGTCTCTAGAGAATTATTGGTAAGAAGCAATGACATCCGTGTCATTTGAATTAACAGGATCTGCTCCACTTTGATCATCTCTTCTAGGGAGTTATGATAGAACTTGACTTGAAGTTGGTTGATTTGTAGGGTCATTTTCTTTTGTCTATCTATCAGTATTAGGCAAATAGCGATCGGTGACAGAAGAACAAAGAAAATCTTCATCTGAGAATATGTTTGAATTAAAAGACCATATGCCAGATTTTTCAAATCCTTTTTGAATATTTTGTTGTTTGAAAGCTTGAGGTATAGCAAAAGCTGCTAGTTTAGGGATATCATAAATCGTTACAGTTTTGCCGGGATTGCTGACCATCCAATCTGTTAAGGCTTTATTATAGTAATTTTTCAGTGGCTCATGCACTGTTAAGTCAAGCGGTTGCAATTTATGTCTGCAGTGAGGTGGAAATGTCATTGAAATAATGCCAACTTCTTTGCAGAAATCTAGGACTTCCACAGAAATATAACTCTCGTGATTGTCAAGAAGCAGAAACACTGGAGTGTTAGGTGTCGGTTTGGCATGTTTTGCAAAATGGTGCATATATTTGAACTTGTCAAAACTGTCATCCAACCAAAAGGATGCGCTGATCCATTTGAGCCAATGGAATCATCATGAAGCATATAGGGTTTGAAGATTACTCTGGGAAATATGAAGTAAGGAGGAATTGAATTTCCAATGGCATTCATTCCGCAGAAGTTGCCTCTTTCTGCAGAAGTTGCTTTTCCGACTTGTATAGTGCCAATTACTCTTTGTGTACGCTGAACAGCTGTCAATCCTGTTTTGTCTATATTATAAATTGCTTCAGGACCTAACTGATCCCAATAAATATGAAGTAAGGAGGAATTGATTTTCCAATGGCATTCATTCCGCAGAAGTTGCCTCTTTCTGCAGAAGTTGCTTGTCCGACTTGTATAGTGGCAATTACTCTTTGTGTACGCTGAACAGCTGTCAATACTGTTTTGTCTATATTATAAATTGCTTCAGGACCTAACTGATCCCAATAAATATGAAGTAAGGAGGAATTAAATTTCCAATGGCATTCATTCCGCAGAAGTTGCCTCTTTCTGCAGAAGTTGCTTGTCCGACTTGTATAGTGCCAATTACTCTTTGTGTACGCTGAACAGCTATCAATACTGTTTCGTCTATATCAGGGGTCTCCAAACTTTCCAGCCTTAGGGCCATACTGATTACTCTAGTAAGTTCCGAGGGCCAAAACCATATTATCATTGTTGCCGGTGGTAAAAAGTGAAATAGTCCACTGATAAAAGATGAAAGTCCGAAAAAGTACGCAACGTTTAAAAAAGACTGCAAATCGGAATAAAGTTCGCAAAACGGCAACACTGCATATTATTAATTTTCCTGTCATTGTCTGTAATTTCTAGATTAGTCGTAGAGTACGAGCCATGAGGAGTAACGTGACACGACATCTGGTGGACACAAGCGGAAATAGGTAGTACCTTCTATCGCTAACAGATGGCGCTAATAGCACGTACAGAATAATCTCGTTGGTTCGAGAAAGTTCTGGTGTCTTCCACTCACTTCTAGATGGCAGTAATTGGAATATATAAGAAGGCTAGTGGCGCAACCACAAGTCAGTTCCTATGAGACTGTTGTGAAATAAAATAGTGCGTACCTCCTTAAAACGTGTTTGTGCGTGTTTAAGTTTAAGACATCTTTGTAACAGGATTTTGATTTGAATTGTTGCTTTTGTGTGTGATTTAGTAGTATGGAAAAGATATTGCGAAAAATTGATAGTGAATGCAGAAAATTCAAAGATCAGTGGAACATTCAGTATTTCGTAATTGAGTCCAGTAACAAGGCGCTATGTTTGATTTGCAATGAAAGCATAGCCGTTCTCAAGGAATATAACATTAAACGTCATTATGAAACAAAACATTTTCAAAATTACTCAAAATATACAGGAAGTTTGCGGACAGAAAAATTCGAAGCTATGAAGCGCGGATTGAAATCGCAGCAATCTTCATTTACAAAACTCAAAACTGAACAAGAGGCTGCAACTCGTGCCAGCTTTCGTGTGACTCTTGAAATTGCAAAACGTAGAAAACCATTCACCGATGGAGAAATGATCAAAGAATGCATAATTGCAGTAGCCGAATAAATGTGCCCTGAAAAGGTAAATTTATTAAAAACTGTCAGTATGTCAGCAAACACTGTGGCTCGAAGGGTAGAAAACATCGCTGAAAATATATCCTCTCAACTGTTCGACAAAAATGGACATGTTGAGTGGTTTTCGTTGGCCTTGGATGAGTCAACGGATGTGTCAGATACTGCTCAGGTGTTGATTTATATTCGAGGAGTACATAAAAGCTATGAAGTGCATGAAGAACTTCTTGATATGTATAGTATTCATGGCACAACTACTGGTACAGATATTTTTAAAGGAGTTGAAATGGCCATTAATCAAAAGAACCTTCGATGGAAAAACTTGAAATGTTTTACAACTGATGGAGGAAAAAACATGAGTGGGAAAGATAAAGGAGTGGTCGCTCTTGTGTCAAAGGCTGTAGAAAATGACGGTGGTTCAAAACCATTAGTCTTACATTGTATCATTCATCAACAGTCTTTGTGCGGAAAATGTTTGGATATGTCTGAAGTTCTGAAACCAGTCATATCAACTGTTAATTTTATCAGATCTTTTGGGCTGAATCACCGACAATTCCGACAATTTATTGAAGAGATTGGAGAAAATGACTTACCTTATTATACTGCCGTACGTTGGCTTAGTTGTGGGAAAGTCCTTCAGCGCTTTTTTGAACTTCGAGCAGTGATCGAAATTTTTTTGAATGGAAAGCATAACGCCCTCTTATTGAATTACAAAACAACGCATATCTGTGGAAGTTAGCATTCTATATTGATTTGACAAAACATGTGAACGAACTGAATTTGAGATTGCAAGGAGAAAACCAGCATCTTCCTGATTTATATACTAATATCAAATCATTCCGGAAGAAATTGATACTGTTTCAATCACAACTACGAAGTAAATGTTTTTCACATTTTAAAACATGTGAAATATTCAGCCACACCAATGAGACTGACTTTCCTATCGATTTTGCAATCGAAACTTTGAGTGCTTTGAAAATAAATTTTGATACTCGTTTCTCGGACTTTGATGCCATTGCGAATCAAATTAAGATTTTTCCGAATCCTTTTGATACTGACATTTAAACCCTAGCCCCGGAACTTCAAATGGAAATGATTGATCTACAGTGCAGTGATATAATTAAGAACAAATATCAAAACTCATCTTTGTTGGAATTTTATAAGAGTCTTCCACTGACATAATTTGATAATTTGCATAAATTTGCTCGTGGGCTGTTTTCTGTTTTTGGTACTACTTATTTGTGTGAGAAGACCTTCTCCAAAATGAAGTATACAAAAAATGTTTACAGATCTAAATTAACTGATGAGCATCTTAAATCTCTTTTAATAATTGGTACAAGTAAAATTAGCCCACAACTACAAACTATTGTCAGTGGAAAATCTCAATTACATAAATCTCATTAGTATTTCATATGTCATTATCCTTGTTATAAGTTATGTTTTTATTTAAAATATATAAAATGTTAGTTAGATTCATTTCAATAATTTGTTAGTTATTATATACTGAAGTTAAATTTTCTGCATATTTTACATGTCTTTACTCATTACAATTCTGTGTTTCTTTATCCAACTTATCACAAAAACAATAACAATAAGCCTACAACAATGTTATGAGTAGTTAGCCCATGACCATATCAATGTAGATGTCATATTAATAATTATTCAACATAAAATTAGAATACTTTAGTAAACTAAATTTAATTTGCTATAAAAAATATGTTCTCTAAAAGGAGTTTTCAAGTATCCTAGCTCCGCGGGCCGGACAAAATCTGTTCGCGGGCCGGATGTGGCCCTCGGGCCGTAGTTTGGAGACCCCTGGTCTATATTATAAATTGCTTCAGGACCTAACTGATCCCGCTCATAAATCGTTCTAAGATTTTCGAAAAAATCTTCCACATTTGTTTTGCTAAAACTTGTTACGCGTGATAAACTGGTAGCTTCTGGTGTCCATATTGATAATTGAGATTGTCTCCTCAGAAATCCCCGTATCCAGTCTTTTGATCCGATTTTGTTCTGGATCCAACCATTTTTATCTTACCACCTTTTTCCGCTTCTTACATGACACGTATTATTATGGCTTTTGGAATTTCGCGTCGCTTACCCTTCGTTTTATACACGAACGACATTTTTTTCCATTAAAATAATTTGAACATTTTAATTAAATCAAATTAGTTAAGCGCTTGCGCGTCCGCCTTTTTAAAAGGTGGGAATATGAAAGTTTCGGGCACATTTTGTTATTTATACTGGTTATACGTCAAAAAAGTGTCCCAAAACAATGCGGAAATTGATGGATGCGCATAACAAAATTTCAACTATGAAAATGTCTATTAAATACAGTGTTTCGACGTATACACTATATTATAGATGGGGGCAATGGGCATGCCCAAACCTCGCTCAAAATAACTGCCCATTGCTTCCTCTGCATACTTTTTCAACTTAACTCTGTTTTTTTTGTCAGATATTTTGAGCGTGACTTACGGGTTAATGAATACGTTTGTAAATATACAATAGAAAGAAAATAAAAAAATCACATACCTTTCGTTGGTTCTTCGTTTATGAACTGCGAAACCACAACAAAATATTTACATTGACGACCTAATCTTATAAAGCGTTTGACCGCGACAATTGAACGAAATGTCAAATAGTATATGGATAAATAGTGTTGCCAGTGAATAAAATAAACTACCAACCTGAAGATAAAATAAAAACTACAATTAAATTGGAATTACGAGGGGATATTACCCTATCTCCCCTACTCACATTCGTGGGGAAAAAGGAAATTACTTTCCGAACGACCCATATTTCAAACCATAGATTGGTTAAAATTGTTGTTGTATAAAATAAACATTAACTTTCAAATTTATTGTTATGTAAGAATGAGGCAATAGTTAAAAAGAAACTTTCTGTTAATTGATATTTAAAAGGCAATTCAATACGGCATAACCGTAGTAATTTGGGATATTTTTCTTTGTTATGATGCATAATAGAGACAAATTAGCATATGCTAATTTTCCGTCTTCTTTTATAATCACAAGTTGCGAATATTAAGTGCAATTTGTAAGAAATGTAAAAGTTTTTGTTCGAACAATTTTACATACATAATAATTTCTTTATTGTTTTGATCACCCTGAATATTAATCATCCTGAATATAACTGTATTAACAACAAGTTCATACAGTCACACTTGTAGCTACATACAAACTAGTTTGCTGTATTTAGGTCGAAATATTTCCTTCAACAACAACAATAATTTCTAGCAACATCAATAAATTTCCATATCAGACTTTTCCTTGGATGAAATAAGGCTACGACGCAGCAGTATCAAATAAAAATTACGTGACAAAATAAAATACGGTGACAGGTTAAAATAGGATTTTATTGGGGAGCAAAACTTATGCATTTGTGCTGATGCAAAAAATGTTATTACATATTTTATTATAGTTGCATAAGCCAAGTAACTTTTTAATGTCAATGATTTAAATATGTGCGAATAGACAAGGTTGAATATTCAAATGCAATGAAACGGTTAATAAATGTAAGCGCTTATATATAGTAAACCAGCATTAAAGTTATTAAAAAATAAAACGCATGGCTTGTTTCTAACACAATATAATTGCGCTGATTACAAGAAAACAGACAATAGTAGACGCACAACAATTTTCCCAGAATAAATCTAATTAATATCAGTTTACTCTTACAATCCATGCTTCGATAAGCCAAGGTCTTAATAAGGTCAAGGGTATATATTTTTTAGGCAAACATCTGGCTTTAATACGGCGCATGACCAACTAGCCACATGCCAACTGTCACTATGCACGTGCTCTACCTCCCCAACCCCCAATTTAAGAATTAAAAAAAAAAGGAAATATTTTCCTTTATTACATAAGGAAAATATTCTAGGATTTATTTAAAATTAATAACATCTCTTCTCTGAGAAATAAATTTGATTCATTTTTTAATCGTGAAATAAAGTCTGGTTTGTTTATTTGTTATTATTATTATTATTTTTAAATTAGTAATGGAAAGTTGATATATAAAATAAATCAGGATTTGTTTTTGTATGTGATTTTTATAA
This sequence comes from Phosphuga atrata, assembly GCA_944588485.1. NCBI lineage: Eukaryota > Metazoa > Arthropoda > Insecta > Coleoptera > Silphidae > Phosphuga > Phosphuga atrata. The sequence continues at coordinate 3,288,414 of OX155909.1, forward strand.
GTGGTATGTTTCGGGCAGATGTTTCGAGTGTATCTATCTGATTATCTGCACCTGCTGCTTAATATGTGGCCGTGCTTTAAACGAAATTAGTAGGTTGGTGCAGAAATAATAGCGGCTTTTATCAAATTCGGACAGGATTTTATCCGTTACCCTTATCTTTTGATAATGACAACAATAAAATTAGCAATGTTTCTTTAGATTTTATCTATGATTTTAATTCTTCAGTATTGTTGGATATAATCTTAAATTATTTATGGAATTAAATTAAAATTAATATTGTTGTGTAAAGCAACTCTGTTTTCAATCAAAAAATGGTGGAAACGACAACTCTTATGATCGTTCGAGTTTACTGAAGCGGAACTACTTCAATATAATAATTCGATTAGTTGTTCGACATTTAAGGTGATTACAAAAATGAATAAGTGGGTGCCGCAAGAACAAAACGATTATTTTAATTCGGTGATTGTATAACAATCAGAAACGTACAAAAAATATCCTCCATGAACGAAATATCCTCCATGTCCTCAACCTGCGAGAATAACATAGAGATCCTCTCCAGTTGAGCTTGGTTCATAATTGAGCTTTCGTTTTGAAGAAACTAGCAATTTCCACTCCAAACCGCTGAAGTTTGTGATAGGCGATTTAAACTGCCACAGCTCTGCATGGGGATATGCAGAAACAGTTGCGAATGGCGAAGCGCTGGAACACTGGGCGGAAAGATTGAACCTGATGCTGATACACGACCCCAAACAACCTGCATCCTTTAACAGTGGTAGATGGCGCAGAGGATATAACCCAGATAATATCTTTGTAAGCGACAGCATCAGCCACCAAGTGACAAAAACTACGGAAGAACCCCTACCTAGAACCCAACATCTACCTATCACATGCTCTCTAACTGCGGCAATAAAACCAGAATACGTTCCCTTCAAAAAAAGGACAATTGGAATGAATGGACCAAAGAACTAGACCAGGAAATCACGCGACTAGTGTGAAATCACTAATCACGATGACCAGTTTGTCATGCTGGTAAAGAGAATACCGAGGAAGCATATACCAAGCCTAATATACCAAGAGGCTTCAGAACAGAATATGTCGCAGGTCTTGCAATTGCCGAAATATGTATAAACAAGACCCCTTCTCTGAGGAAACCATCCAGGCAGCAGAAGATGTTCTGCAAGCGATATCAGCAACTAGAACGGAAAGATGGTGCAAGTCATAACAAGTCTGGATATGAATCAAAGTAGTAGACGTACATGGAAGTTGCAAATTCCAAAAATTTGGAGGAAGGCGAAAGTGGTTGTACTTCTGAAACTAGGGAAAAAGCCAACAGATCCCGGAAATTTTAGACCCGTCTCTTTGCTGTGTCACCTTTCCAAGGTTCTTGAAAGAATTTCTGACATTATCGCGGAGGTGACCATACCAGAACAGGCAGGTCGTGTTGCGGGCAAACCCTCAATGTCACTCAACATATCGAAGATGGGTTTGAGCGGAAGCAGATAACGGGAGTCGTTTTCGTAGATCTATTTGCTGCCTATGATACCATGAACCATCAGAGGCTGATATCAAAGTTCTATGACATCACCAAGGCCTTTCTCCTGACCAAGTTGGTAGAATGCTTCTAACAAAATCGTCGGTTTTTTGTAACACTACAGTTCAGGAATAGTCAGTAGAGGACTCAGAAAAACGTCCTAACCAAGGGCACTGTCCTGGCGCCAATCCTCTAAAATATCTACACCAATGATCTACCTACAAATGGAGAGACAAAGCATTTTATTTATGCCGATGATACGGCTATAGCAGCTCAAGGCAGAACTTTCAACGACATAGAGGATAAATTAACTCACGCCATGGAGGATCTAGCGGCCTACCATAAAAATAACCACCTCAAAGCTAATCCCACTAAGCCACAGGTGTGTGCGTCTTAGAAACAAGGAAGCACAGGAAGCTAAAGGTGACATGTCAGGGCCAATGTTAGAACATAACAATACACCGAAATACCTCGGCTTACAAATGGACCGAACTCTGAGTTTTCGAAAACACTGTCAAGAGATCAAAGGGAAAGTATGCGCAAGAAACAATATCATTCGAAAACTAACAAACACAAAATGGGGAGCACAACTTCATACACTCCGGACTTCGGCTCTTGCTTTATGCTCTTGTTGACATGGCACTGAACGAGACGGTGTGCATGGTGTCTGGCTGCCTGAAACCGACCCCGGTGGTGGAAATCTACCCAATAGTTGGTATTGCCCCACCCACAACCAGGAGGTGTGTTGCCGCGGGGGCTGAGCGATAAAAACAAGAAACCGATCAGAGGCATCCCTTATATGGGCATCAAATACAACCGCATAGACTTAAATCTCGGAAGAGTATTGCTCTGAGGTCGACAACACCCTTGGAGATTACGCCTGAAGCACACCAAACAAAGCTGTGGCAAGTGGCTGCCATCCGCACATGTATCGATGCAAATGAAGAGCTGGCTCCTGGACACCATCTACCACATGGAGGACGCTGAACAGGCTAAGAACGGAAGTCGCACGATGTAACAGCAACCTAAAAAATGGGACTACAAAGAGGATGAAAATTGCGAATGTGGCGTAACTCAAGACCACCAACATCTGGCTGTGTGCCCAAGCATGAGTGTGCCTTGCGCACAGATGAGAACCTGATACTCGCAAATGACAAAGCCACATATGTGGCTTATTTTTGGAAACTGAAAATTTGATTTGTTATGGTGATCCGGACACGGAAAGTAAGTAAGAAACGTACATGGCAGTGGCTAGACCGATAAGGTAATTAAAAAACAATAACAACAACAAATATTGTCAAGAAAATATGGGGAAGCTGGATTAGACAAGCGAAGAGAAAAATCTTCACGAAAGTTTTTTTTTTTAATATCATCACAATCAATTTCTTGCGAGAGAAGCTTTTCGTCTCAAAGTCTTTGTTTTGATTTGTAAATGTAATTTCATTAGAACTGATGTCGGCGTTTTTATAGTCGTAAAAACAGCAATTATTTTGGACGCGACCTAATGGTTTCCATTTAATATCATAACGTGGATGAAGCTAAAGCGAAAGCGTACGAGGCATATGAATACCTTTTAAACGCTTACTTTTGTAAATGTCAACGCGGTTAAATAATTAATTGAAACTACTTTCACTGCGTGGAATATTATGCTCTATAGTTTGTGATTTGTCAATGCATGGCTCAATGCGCTGGTAAAAAGCGCCAAAGCGAAGGTTAAGTTTTGTTAAGTATTTTTGGTTTCAATATTTAGTTTTCAAGTTATTTCTGTTTTTGAAGGAGGTCCATTTTATTGCGTATATTTAACTTAAGTGAGATTATTAAGTTCAATTTTATAGTTTGTATTTAATATTAAATTGTTATTTATTAATTACCTTCAATATTAGAATTATTCAATTCTAGACTAGATGGCAAATACATAGCAAACGTGCCGAACTTGGCACCCAAGATTTTCAATGGCAAAATGAATCAAAATTTATAAAAAGAAATCTTTGGAATCACTTCGCCCATTCAATTTTGGTAGGGGGGGAAATTGTATTAAATCTTATCAGGTAAAAAAATATGCTAAGTTATCTTATTTTGACGCACATTGATCGAATCCTACTTGCCATCCCTAGCCTAGATTTAACAAGTTTACTTTCGTTTATCGTTTTTATGTTTACTGGATTCAAACTCGTTTTAGAATATTTCGATTTTAACTCATATAATATTAAACACAATTGTTTGGAATTTATACGCCAAAATTAATATTTCTGGTTTAATAAAGTTTCTTATCTAATTATTAACATCATATATATATATATATATATATATATATATATATATATATATATATATATATATATAATATATATATATATATATATATATATATATATATAATATATATATATATATATATATAATATATATATATATATATATATATATATGTATATATATATATATATATGTATATATATGTATATATATATATATATATATATATATATATATATATATAAAGCAATCCCTTTTTAAAACGCAGTCCAGCAGCCTTTTCAGGTACCTTTCAAAAACCTTGCTATCTGTAGACATGTGTTGCTCTCAGTTTGAAAAGGCCAGCTGCTGTTCATTATTTACTTTGTTTTCGTCTCTCCTGATATTTTGATGCACCTGCGTCCTTGTTTGTTTACTACCCGTGATTAGGGTCTAACTTACGAAAATCTTCAGTCCAACATCTGCCTTCGTTCGGGTACCTTCAATTCGTTTTTGTCCGTCGTGTATTCTATGTGTCTGATTTATTAACAATAATGATCATTTGCATATCCGGATTTTTGGTGGGAAGGTATTTGTAAATTTTATTTTTACTTTTAGTCCATTTATTGTATATAAAAATTTTATTTACGGGATTTTAAGTGGCAAGCCACAACAAACAAGCATTAAGAAATAAGATTATTATAAGCGACTTTTGCCAGCGTTTATCTGCAATAAAAATATATAAAGATTAATATTAAATTTAAAGTTGTTTCTTCAATATTATGTTAAATTTTTACGTTTTGTATAATCATCCCCTATTTTTATATTTAGGGGAGCGTATGCCTGCCAACAACAAGATATCACATGTCAGTGTCATTTCTGAAAAAGACTGCATATGTTCATTTCTCTTCGGTCATATGTTATAACAATTTCTAAACATTTTGTACATTTTTATCATCTGCTTTCTTTTAATCATTACAGTTTTCCCCCAAAAATGGAACGACCCCAAATTTCACCTGCACTGGGGTCTATGCACCACATTCAAGAGCAAACATATATACAAGCACCTACATACGTACAGTCCCAAAACTATCCAAGTCCATCACCGAATCCTATGTACACACGCTCTTCCCCAAACAGCAGTTCTGGCTACGTTTCCGTTGCACAGCCTCTACATAAGAAAGGCTCTTTGAGAAATGGCGATATCCTAAAACGATCCCGTGGTCAAACTCCGTAAGTACACACAAAATCACATTAAAGAATGAAAAACACTTTTTCCGGTAATACTTAGCTTTTTACTAATCACTTAAAAATTAAAAACCTATTTAATATCACTATTAAAAAATAATAAAGAACCCATAGTTTTTAATTCATTTTTTTAACGCTTGTAGCTAGTTGCTATTAAAAATAATAAACGTTTGTCAAACTTTTTTTCTACCTCATTTCAAATAATTCCTTTCACTAGAATTCGAAAACGTCAGTTATATAGAAATCAGTAATATATTTAAAAAAAACCAGAGCTAGCAAGAGGTATTGTCAAACGTTTTGAGCTAGTTGTGTGTATATATATATATATATATATATATATATATATATATATATATATATATATATATATATATATATATATATATATATATATATATTGTATATGTATATATTGTGTAATTTGGTATATAGCTATAGTTGCCGAATGTCAAATCAAGTTTTTGTATATGCGAAAATAACAGGAAAATTAATTTATAAGACTAAAAAAAAGCTGTGGAAATTATTAAAAAATGAAATTAAAAATTATGGGTCAATTAGATTGCGGGTTAATGATTTTTTTATACCTCTGAATGAGCGTTAATTTTGTTTGTTTGTAGGTATGAATTATCTCAAGATATCTTAGATAAGCAAATTGAAGTATTAGAGCGAAAATACGGTGGAGTAAAAGCACGAAATGCTGCTCTCACCATACAAAGGGCTTTTAGAAGATACACTCTCATAAAGAAATTCGCTGCAATTACAGCAATGGCTAAAGCTGAGAAACGTATTAGTCGCAGGATTCCAAGCAATGGAGATGATGCAAGGAGCACCACAGGAGGAGAAGCCGACCAATGCGAAGGAGAATATATGAGAAATTTCGACAAGTAAGCAAAACTTTTCAAAATGTAAATAATGTTCCTTTCACCCTTTTTATTTGTGTAGTGGTCATGAATGTGGTACTATAAGAGCTCTTCCAATGCGATCAATGTCCCTCCGTGAAAGAAGAAATGTAGACAATATTTCCATCCCCCGTAGTCAGTCAGGTACTCCGACCGCTTGCTGGGAAAGCTATTCCCCACATTTACAACTTCCACATTTCTATTCACCATCTGATAGTAAACACGATTCGCACATTTTACAACAGTCCAGTAGTCCAAGCACTTGCAGCACACCGCAAGGTTTTAATAATGGTTACGTTCGTTCGCGTAGTTTGAGCAATAGAAAAGTTCCTCCCGAAGTACCAAAACGTACGTCCAGTATCTCCATTAGATCAGTTGACCCAAGACATCATAGATCTAATGGTCTAAGCAAAAGCACTGATAATGGCTCCTTGTCAAGTGTACAAAGCTCGGGAAGTGATAGTAGTTTGTCCGCTGATAGAATTCAATGTGGAGAGTATTTAGGATCTCCCGTATGGAAGCGTAAAGGAGTTGGACATCATCAAGAATATTCCGAACAAACACTTGAAACGAGTCTAGGCAATATTTCAAATTCCAGCACAGCTACGTATATTCTCGATCGCTCTGAACAACCGCAATCTACCAGTTACAAAATCTCTGAAACTGTTAGAAAACGGCAATACCGCGTGGGTTTAAATCTCTTCAATAAGAAACCCGATAGAGGCATTACTTATCTAATTAGAAGAGGATTCTTGGAAAACACTCCCACTGGAGTCGCAAGATTTCTCATTAGTCGAAAAGGATTAAGCAAACAAATGATTGGGGAATACCTGGGCAACTTGCAAAGTCCATTTTGCATGGCTGTATTAGAATGCTTTGCTCTTGAATTGGATTTATCTGGAATGCAAGTTGATGTCGCTTTACGCAAATTCCAGCAATACTTTAGAATGCCCGGAGAAGCTCAAAAAATCGAAAGACTAATGGAAGTATTTTCACAAAGATTTTGTCAATGCAATGTGGATATTGTAGCTCGCTTAAGGTCGCCTGATACGGTAACTACAATCTATTTTATTTTTTTAAATTATATATATATATATATATATATATATATATATATATATATATATATATATATATATATATATATGTGTGTGTGTGTGTGTGTGTGTGTGTGTTGTATTGTTTTCTCGGGGATTCCGCGTTGATGCTGAGGATTGGCTCTGAAAAGAACCGGATTCTCGACGTTTCGGCGAACTAACATTCGCCATTCTCAAGAGATATATGCGTCCGTGCGGGTCAACCGTTAAACGCATACTGAGAGCTCATTCGTGCGATGCGACTACTTATAGCTGTCTGGCTTCGGGTCATGCGCGTTGTGTGCGGTGCTTCGGTTCGGTTGTTTGTCTGTCTTGTTGGTCGTACATGAGTCTGGGGTGTCTGGGATTGCATTTTGAGGGTGGATATGATCGGTCGCCATGCTGGGGGCAGTCTCCAGGAATCGTCTCTCGTGTTTATGCAGTAGTCTCGTTATAACAACAAGACTACTGCATGAACACGAGAGACGATTCCTTGAGACTGCCCCCAGCATGGCGACCGATCATATCCACCCTCAAAATGCAATCCCAGACACCCCAGACACCCCAGACTCATGTACGACCAACAAGACAGACAAACAACCGAACCGAAGCACCGCACACAACGCGCATGACCCGAAGCCAGACAGCTATAAGTAGTCGCATCGCACGAATGAGCTCTCAGTATGCGTCTAACGGTTGACCCGCACGGACGCATATATCTCTTGAGAATGGCGAATGTTAGTTCGCCGAAACGTCGAGAATCCGGTTCTTTTCAGAGCCAACCCTCAGCATCAACACGGAATCCCCGAGAAAACAATACAACACAGGTATCTATCCGCGAAAACCTCAAATACAACATATATATATATATATATATATATATATATATATATATACATATATATATATATATATATATATATATATATACATATATATATATATATATACATATATATAATAAATATTAATCATATTCTTTTTATAGATATTCGTTCTTGCATTTGCAATTATAATGCTCAATACAGATTTGCATACTCCTAATATAAAACCGGAGACTAGGATGCGTGTGGAAGATTTTATTAAGAACTTGCGTGGGATTGATGATTGTGGTGATATTGATAGTGATATGTTAGTTGGTATTTATGATAGAGTCAAAGCAAACGAATTTAAACCCGGATCTGACCATGTGACACAAGTCTTAAAAGTCCAGGCAACAATCGTCGGCAAAAAACCAAATATGGCTCTACCACATCGAAGACTGGTCTGTTATTGCAGACTTTACGAAATTCCAGACGCAAACAAGAAGGAACGACCTGGTGTTCATCAGCGCGAAGTCTTCCTCTTCAATGATTTACTAGTTATTACCAAAATTTTAAGTAAGAAGAAATCGTCCGTTACTTATACATTTAGAAATAGTTATCCTCTATGTGGAATGGTTGTTACCCTATTTGAAAAGCAACGTAAGTAATAATTCGAAAAATTCATTAAAAGCATGTTATCCTATATTTGCTCGCATTTATCAAATTAATGGAGTAATAAAATACCAACATCTGCCCATCTCCTTCACATAAAGCAGAATGTTTCTCTATGACACTTGAAGTGTTTCCTTATCAATTATAAATAAACGGTGAATATACCACTTTGCTGCTCCATTTTCTTCCAATTCATTCCAAATTTTCATATATGTATCATATTATAGATTATTCTTTTGGTATTCGCTTATCTCAGCGTGTGGACGGCAAAGTCCTTGTAACATTCAATGCCAGGAATGACCATGATAGATGCAAATTTGCAGAGGATTTGAAAGAGTCAGTCAGCGAAATGGATGAAATGGAAAATTTACGAATTGAAGCTGAATTGGATCGTCAGAAGTCTAGTCGAGGCAACAGATCAGGTATAAATAATACAGTATAATCTTGATAATCCGACACATATGAGACCAGACAACCGCCGGATTATCGAAAAAATATCGGGATTATCGGGATTAAAACAATACAAAAATAATTTTACATAGTTTATATACAATTGTATTTCAGAAAGAATAAAATATGTTATATACAGTCGAACTTCCCTAAGTCTAATTACCATAGTTCACGAAAAAAAAATCGAGTTATAGAAAATTGGAGTTATAGAAATACATAACTACAAAATGAGTAAAATACACTTTACACAATATATTCAAAGTGAATATGTACATATGTATATATTTATAAACAAAATCATCTTTATCTTCATATTCGCATTTTGTAATCTTGTTTAAAATATCGTCATATGTTGGAGAGTGACTGTATTATCCACGTTATGCTGATTATATGTGTCATACGCAGACTTCAATTCTGACAAAAGAGTATCTTCTTCACTCCAGTTTGTTTCGCCTTGTTTTTAGAGCCCGCCTTTCTGAAACAATTTTTTATGGTTGCTTGCTGAACATCTATGTCCCACGCTTTTGTCAAGTTTGTAATATAAAGTAATATGTTCGGGTTTATTGTCTTCTAGGGCAACTATAGTTTTTCTTCTTCTAAAGTGCAATTTTATATTGTTAATAATTCCTTGGTCCATAGGTTGGAACTTTGACGTCATGTTCGATGGGAGAAAAACAACACGAATCGAATTAAGCTGCTTAGTAATTTTTGGGTGTGACGGACAGTTATTACAATATTTAACGTTTTTCGGCAATGAATTTCTTGTCTAAACTAGATAGCCATTCTTTATAAATTTCGCTTGACATCCAAACTTTTTTGGTGCTTCTGTATGTAACTGGTAAAAAACGCTTACCCTTATTATTACCCTATTACCCTAAGCATCGCAGATTTTTTGATTTTCCAATCCTAACGGTTTCAGTTTTTCCGTACCACACATTGGCTCCCACCATGGCGGTGATTCTTTCTATGTTAACGTTTTATTATCAAACATTTAAAAAATAAGCCCGTCTCGTCCACATTAAAAATGGCTTTTTGTTGATAAGATGCTAAAACTTCCGGCAAGATATTCTTGCACCACTCTTCACGGTCATCTTCATTAACGTCTGCACTTTCACTACACATAACCTTCTGAATAATATTATGCCTTCTGTTAAACTTATCTAGCCAACCTACACGACCAATGAAATCAGTGTGTCCCAGACTCTCAGCAAAATAAGGAGCCTTTTCTCAAATAAGTGGTCCAGTCAATCGCACATTTTTATCCCGCGCAATTTTAAACTATTCCAAAGTAGCTTTGTCAATGTCGTATAGGTACACTTTTTCAAACGTTTGCGACCATTAGTTGCACTATTTTCGGCCTCGTTCAGAATTTCTGCGCGGTTTCTTATAATTGAAGAAAGTGTACTTGGAGGAATCCCAAAGTCTTCAGCAATCACTTTTTACTTTTTAATACCTTTGTCAACTTCACTTATCAACCTCACTTTCTCAGATAACAACATCGTATTGAGTTTTCTTTTCTGGCTACTCATATTTACAATTGTAACGGCATGCTGGGGGGATTCTCAAGGAGTCGTCTCTCGTGTTCATGCAGTAGTCTCGTTTATCTATCTCTATGGCTTCTCTGTATACTCTTGACATTTCGTGACTAATCTGTGCAAGCGTCCTTGAATTTCAACAGTCCATTCAGTCACACACAAAGACAAAGATTCATCCGCTCTTGTCCAACACACCAACACCGGTCACTGGATGGACTTTAGAAATTCAAGGACTCTTGCACAGATTAGCCACGAAATGTCAAGAGAGTATACAGAGAAGCCATAGAGATAGATAAACGAGACTACTGCATGAACACGAGAGACGACTCCTTGAGACTCCCCCCAACATGGCGACCGATCATATCCACCCTTAAAATACAATCCCAGACACCCAAGACACATATACGACAATCAAACAACGGAACCGAAGCACCGCACACAACGCGCATGACCCGAAGCCAGACAGCTATAAATAGTCGCATCCCAGGTACGAGCTCTCAGTATGCGTCTAACGGTTAACCCGCACTTACGCATATATCTCTTGAAAATGGCGAATGTTATTTCGCCAAAACGTCGAGAATCCGGTTCTTTTCAGAACCAACCTTCAACATCAACGCGGAATCCCCGAGAAAACAAACCAACACATGTTTCTATCCGCGAAAACCTCATATATATATATATATATATATATATTGTTTTCTCGGGGATTCCGCGTTGATGTTGATGGTTGGTTCTGAAAAGAACCGGATTCTCGACGTTTCGGCGAACTAACATTCGCCATTCTCAAGAGATATATGCGTCCGTGCGGGTCAACGGTTAGACGCATACTGAGAGCTCGTTCGTGCGGTGCGACTACTTATAGCTGTCTGGCTTCGGGTCATGCGCGTTGTGTGCGGTGCTTCGGTTCGGTTGTTTGTTTGTCTTGTTGGTCGTACATGAGTCTGGGGTGTCTGGGGTTGCATTTTGAGGGTGGATATGATCGGTCGCCATGCTGGGGGCAGTCTCAAGGAATCGTCTCTCGTGTTCATGCAGTAGTCTCGTTTTTCTATCTCTATGGCTTCTCTGTATACTCGTGACATTTTGTGGCTAATCTGTGTAAGAGTCCTTGAATTTCTAAAGTCCATCCAGTGACCGGTGTTTGTGTGTTGGACAAGTGCCGATGAAACGTTGTCTCTGTGTCTGACTGAAACTACATGTTCTTGAATCCTAGCAGATATTTTTCTATTGGTACGTCCAATGTAGGTTCGTTCACATTTTCCGCAAGGTATTTCGTAAATTCCATGGGATTCTAACGGGATGGTGTCTTTAACGCTGCGTAGCCCAACAAGACAAACAAACAACCGAACCAAAGCACCGCACACAACGCGCATGACCCGAAGCCAGACAGCTATAAGTAGTCGCACCGCACGAACGAGCTCTCAGTATGCGTCTAACCGTTGACCCGCACGGACGCATATATCTCTTGAGAATGGCGAATGTTAGTTCGCCGAAACGTCGAGAATCCGGTTCTTTTCAGAACCAACCATCAACATCAAAGGTATCTATCCGCGAAAACCTCAAATATAACAATATATATATATATATATATATATATATATATATATATATATATATATATATATATATATATATATATATTTATATATATATATATATATATGAGGTTTTCGCGGATAGAAACATGTACCCGATCAACCAACCGCCATTTTTTTTGCATTGTTCATGCATTGTTTAAATGTTCAAATGTTCAAATTGTTTTGCATTGTTCAAATGTTGTTTATTGTAGTTTATTTAAAATGAGAGCTTGGAATTAATATTTTTTTAAATTCTTTTAGGGACTGAGAATAGAGATAGTGGAGTAGCTGATGTAGAAGTATGCTCATATCAATGTGCATGTGTTCAAACACCTGGAGCAGGTCCAAATGAAGGGCCTTCAGAGGAAATGGGTCACGAGACGCAAATAAAGCGTTCAGCTTTGAGCAATTCTTTATTAGATATCCACGAACAATGTAAGTATTTAATCTAATAGATGGTTTATGCACATTTTGAAAAGTGCGTGTAATGATGTTAGTGCAGTTACAGGAGATAAGGCGCAACGCCGCGGAAGTGTAGGTTCACTAGACAGTGGCATGTCCGTATCTTTCCAATCAACGTCTGCAAGCACTTGTTCAAGATCGGATAAGATGATAAATAAAGGAAAGCCTGTACATTACCAACCATCATTTCTAGGTGGATTGTTTAATAAGAAGCAACCTGGAGTTGTGGCAAAATCTACTGAGGTGTAATGACGCATTTATTTCTATAGAAGATATACCAAAATTGAGATTTGATTTGTTTCTTTACAAAATGTAGGTTAACGCGACATTGTCCATTGATTTTCACACTCCATGTTGCACAGAAAATAAATTAAGAATTAATACGGTGCTGGCGTAGATTACGTTTACCACTATTTACCAAATAAATGTTGTTTCAAATAAAACATATGAAATGTTTAAAAAATATTAACCAAATATTTTTCACCATTCATGATAGAGTGTTACCAAATATATTGAACATCTAAGGCTGTTTCTATGCAGTTATTCTAAGAAGTAAAATATTTTGTTTTTATTTAAAAATCGTACTAGATATTTTAATTTATTTTGTTAATTCTACGTAATTTTTTATAGTATTAATAAAATAATTGTTAGGCAATAGAAAATCTGTGTATAAATATTAATGTTGAAGTATTGCTCTCTAGGTATTTTTATCTCGTCAATTGCTGGAAGAAATGTATATTGATGGTATTTAAAACATTTTTTTGAATGATTTTTTAATGTTATGTAATATAATTGAACCACTTTTGTACATATTTGCTATATTTGATCAGAAGAATTCAAACAATAAATTACAATATTTAATTCGCAGGAGAGCAAAACATTTCTAGTCGGATGTAAATAAGCTTAAGCTGGAGTCGCGTCGTAATTGATATTAATAATTTAATCCTATGTACTAAGTGTTTTTTTAATAACTAATAAACAGTGAATCGTAAATAATTTCTCTAACAAACTATTTTCCTGTGACGTTTTTCTGGATATTTTTTGTATATTTATAGTTGCTTTCTTTTATTAATAATGGATGAGCTCTTGAGGTTTTTTTTTTAGCTCTTTTCCAACTGTTTACTATCTAGTGCATTTAGGTGCTATTAAATAGATCATCAAGTTGATAAATTATCCTCATAAAACCACGCCAGTGGAAATTCTTGCTATCTTCCACTTTATCAAATTGAAAATAAATTAAAATGTTTTCAAATATTTGTTACATTTAATAACATCTACATTTTGGTAAAGTGAAAGACTGAAACATTGCAGCACAAAACTTGTTTATCTTGTTTTTATCATCAATATATGTACTAATATTTGTATTTTGGGGATTCTTAACCTATATATGTGAATAAAAATTCTCTTATTAGTATGTAACTGCAGTGTTTTTAGTCTTTAGATACTAACTCAAACAATTATTCTCGAAAATTATTAGTTTAGGTTTTTATCTGCCCAAAAACTTTCATTTATTAATCGTATAAATAGTTTATTACATTCCCAGCCTCTTCAATTCATACAAAATACCATTGCTTATCACAAAACTAAAATAATGAGCTGCATACAATATAATCTTGATATTGCGGTTTGTTAATTCGACACGTTCAGTAATGCGGCGCTCTAATACGCTGGCCCTCGCCGGATAAACCTCGCGCACAGAAGAAATAAAGTCAAAGACAACACCATCATCCAGTGTTCTTGGAAAAAGGTCTGGCCAACACTCCCTGCTTTTAACTCTGAAAACTTGATTGACGATTCTGACCAAGTTAATTCCACTCTATAATTCTGTCTATCTGTTCTAAGTTTGTAAATATTTTTTTCTATCTTCACGTTTACCTATATAAATACATTTTGTATTCTTTCTGAAATAGAATTGTACATAAAATATATAAAATTATTATTTATATAATATCGCACCTCTAACAGAAAAGTGACACAAGTGCGAAATGGCGGATGAAAAATCGCCAATTTTTTTCAACTGAAAATTGGTTATGGGATCATCGGTTGGGACCAGCAGTGGCGGACCGTGGCTTTCTGGGGCCCTGGGCTAATACTACTTGGGGGCCCTAATTAATCAACTAATTGTCATTTTGTCAAAAAAATGTTTTCGATAATGATGTACTAGGTACACGGTATAGGAAAAAAAAGAAAACAATAAAATTTATTTAATATAATTTTTGTGTTGAAAATTCCTTTATTTGCTCATCACATTCTAAGTCCTTTGTTAAACCACAATTTATGGAAAGGACTGATAAATGATTTTGTCTATTGTTTGACATTGTTGTCCTATATTTGTTTTCTATATACGACATCCTGGAGAAAACACGCTCTGCTTCACAGCTAGTGATTGGCAATGATAAAAAAATCTTTAAGATGGTATAGCAATTTGGAAAAACTTCAATAAGTTTCTTTTCATAAATTAGCATAAAAATGTCACTGCAAGAGGAGTAAGACTCTGGCTTAGACTGTAATAGGTAACATTTTAACTGAATATACTCATGCACTAAATGTTTGTCTACGTCATCTGAATAATAATCGATAATATTACGGGCACTTTCCAGATCTATGTACTCCATGTTTTTGTCTTGCAAACCCATTAAAAATTTGAATCTGTTGCTATATGTCTGATAGACTTTTCTTCTTCTATTTAAGTTCATAATTAGCTTATCCAACCCAATGTTTAGCGTGTTTCTTTTAAATTTTTCTGCGCCGTATACAGAGACTATATCTGTAGATTTATCTGAAAATTTTGAAGTAATACGTCTCTTGTTTATGTCACTGTATTCTGTTCCCACACTTGTACTTAACTTTTTAGCTTTCTCTTCGCATTGCTTTAGTTTCTGATCTGATTGGTGCCGTATATTGCTGACAAACTCTTTTAATGACATAATTAACTTATTGCTTTCACAAATATCTAAACCAGGGCTCTGTAATTTTTTGATAACTAAATTAAATCTCTCTAAAATTTCTTCCCAAAAATTAATTAATATTGCAGTATCGAGTTTCGCCAGTTTATTAAATAATTTTCCTGCTTCTTTTCGAAAATCAACTTTTTCATCCTCATTTTCACTAAATTTGTTTAATATTTTCATAAAGTTATCATAATTATTTTTCAAAGCTTGGACAGCATCATAGTGACAAGACCATCTGGTCTGGCTTAAACTTTTTAACGTTAATTTAAATTTTGTTTCACGATTTAGCAGTTCCCACCTATTGGTCGAAGCAGAAAAGAAAACGAATATTTTTTGTACTATTCCAAAAAAGTTCATAATTTCGATTGAAACCTTAACAGATTCTTCATCAACTAAGTTAAGGGAATGCGCAGCACACGGCACATAATCTGCGAATTTATTTTTTTGTTTTAGTCGTGCTTGTACACCATTGTAGTGACCCGCCATATTAGCAGCGTTGTCATAAGACTGCCCTCTACAATTATTCTTTAATTGTCCATTTGTTTCTAAAAAGTCTTGTAAAATATTAAATAAATGTAAGCCAGTATGACTACTAATTTTAATGAACGACACAAATCTTTCATAAACTTTTCCTCGAAAACAGTATCGTAATACAATAGCAAGTTGATCATTGTGAGACAGATCTGGGGTTGAATCCATCACAATTGAATAGTATTTTGTGTCGTCGTTATTTATTTGAGTTTTAATTTTCTCAATTATCTGTTTGCCATTTACAATTATTTCCTCATATATTGTTTTTGATAAGTACGATATTATCGGTTTTGGTCGCAGGTTTTGAATGAATGGGTCGAATTATATGGAGAACTAAATACTTCCTCGTAACCTCTAAATGCTAAGCCCATTATACTCAGAAATTTTACCACTGCAATAACCCGTTTTAGGACGTTGTGATAATATTCTGTTTCTTTCCTTAGTTGATCCTGAAACTGCTTGTCTAAAACAGACTTATTTTCTTTTCGTGTCAACCACACTAACATTGAACTCTTATGTTTATTAGAATTTTCGTGATTTTCTAAACAAGTTCCTATGTGTTTCCAATGAGAAAATCCGTTTGTGTATTGAGAAGGGGTTTTGGAAAAAAGTTTGCAAGGCAAACAAAAAACACTACCAACACTGGTTGAATAACATAACCACGATATTTCCAGTAATTGGCCATTTTTCATTTTCTTAACGAAATACCTATTTGAAAATGATCTGTTTTGTTCCTTGTATATTTTTACTGAAGATGGATATATATTTTTCGAATCTTTATTTTGAAAGTCAGTCATTTCATGTGATAGGATGAATAGTCATGAATAAAGTCATTATTTAGCAAAACTGGCCACAAGCCATCGTCAACATATTTCTCAAACTCAAACTGAATATGTCCTAAATTTCTTTCCATCTCGGTATTAATGTGCTCTTGCTAAACAACAATATCGCAATCAGAGGGATCAGAGGGTTGCTGGTAGTCAAGATCTTGCACATTTTCATCACTGGATTTTTTTTCTTGATATTGCGACTTTCCGCCCCCTAAGTTCTCTTCCTTTTCGCTTAATAATGGATTTGTAGCTATTACATTCTCGTTTTTATGTTCTAATTTAAAAAAAGTTTCAATTTTTGCACATTTATTTTTTCCTCGATCTAACTGTAATTTTCGTTTTTCAGCTCCACTTTTATATTTTCTAGCAGACATGTTAAATAAGATTTTGATATTTTTCTGAAAATAAACAAAGAACTTGATATTTTTTTGAAAATAAACAGTGCAAGAGAGATAATGGATGTAATGTTGTGATCTCGCGATTTTGGTTTCAAAGAATTTAAGTTTCTTACGAGTCGGCAAAGAAAACTAAGTGGACACCCGATTAGTTTTTGTTTATTTAGGACCATTAGTCTGCTTTATCTAAATCATGCGGGCAGACGCTCGAACTTAGGGATTGTGCCGAGACGCCGAGAGGATTTTGTTTTATGAGTTTTGGAAATTTTCCATAAAGATTAGGGGAGGACTCACACCAAGACCGAGGTGATGAGGTAGAGGGGAAGTTAAAAGGGGGCAGTCAGAATTGAGCTAGCAAGAGAGTAATTTGAGTTTTGAAGACGAACCTCCGTATTTTCGTTGAAGTAAATTCCGGGTTTCGACCATAAGTTTCGTAGAATTAAGTGTATTGTTTATTATTTATTATTTTCAAGTTAGTTAGTAATTATTGTAATAAGTTAGCGATTAGTTGTACATATTGTAAGATATTAGCAGATAAGTAGTATTTAATTACATATAATGGACATATTTGCGTGTAATTAATTCATCCATTGTCCTGATCCTGGAGCAGCACCATACCAAATTACCAGTTCGCAACAGTAATATTGTCCCTCTCGTAACATTTTGATACTTTGTAATGTGTGCAGCAATTCGCAATTTTTCATTAAAAAATCGATTAGAGTTTATTTACTATTGAAAAATAATATACACACAAAAACATCACGACTGTTGATTTCAACGTAAGATTTTTCTTTGTCGTCCGTGATAAATTGGGCCCAGGATTGATTGGTAGCAATTTTTTATTTATACTTACTTACTAAAAGCAGGAAATCTTATGTAAGATAACTTTGCTGATTACTTTCAATTATAAGTAAAATAAGAGAAAGGTTCGGTCTTATAATAATTTTTAACTTTTTAGTAAACTAAACACTAAACACAGTACACTATAAACAATAAACACTAATTGTTAGTCCGTTTTCACTTTGGCGGCGAGAACAAAAGTGATTTGGCGCGCACACGGTTTAATGATCGTGGGGTTGCCAACTTTATGATAGGAATTTTTTAAATTTTAGATATTTTTTTAATTTATAATACTGTCCATTGTCTTCAATGGGCGTTGGGGGCCCCTTATATCCACGGGGCCCTGGGCTGCAGCCCAAAAAGCCCTTGTATAGATCCGGCCCTGGGGACCAGACAACCACCGGATTATCAAAAAATTGCGTATTATCATATATATATATATATATATATATATATATATATATATATATATATATATAATATATATATATATATATATATATATAAAAGTGCGAATTACTGATTGCTGAGAATATCTGTTTATCTGCCATCTTTCTGTTGAAAATCTGCTTAGATGAAAAAAGACACTTCCTTCCTTAAAGTTTAACCTTCCTTATACCTTCCTTAAACCTAAAATCGACTTCATAAAACTAAAAGCAACATCCTAGTTTATCTAAGCAGATTTTCAACAGAAAGATGGCAGATAAACAGATGTTCTCAGAAATCAGTAATTCGCACTTTTGTGTCACTTTTCTGTTGGATGTGCGATACATATATATATATATATATATATATATATATATATATATATATATATATATATATATATATCTCCCACACAGCACAGGCTATTTCAGGGATATCCTGATTATATCCCAAATTGCCTAAAGGGGATATCCTATGGATATTCTATGGATATCCCATTGGACATTTTAATTTCAGGATATCCCAGAGAGATCGCGGGATATCTTATGACATTTGTGTATTTCCTAGGGATATCTTAGGTAGAATATTTGAAATTAAATCAAAATTTCCGTATTGCAAAGGAGGTAAAGGGGCAATTTTGAATTGGTTCTTGGGAGCATAGTATTTACTTTTCAAACTTCCAGTTAATTTCGTTTATTTGTTTTATGTTTATTCTTTATGTTTCGTAGTTTATTCTCTCGCCGGTCCGAGTATAGTTTAAGTCAGGGGTCTCCAAACTACGGCCCGAGGGCCACATCCGGCCCGCGGACAGATTTTGTCCGGCCCGCGGAGAGCTAGCATACTTGAAAACTCCTTTAAGAGAACATATTTTTTATAGTAAATTAAATTTAGTTTACTGAAGTATTCTAATTTTATGTTGAATAATTATTAATATGACATCTACATTGATATGGTCATGGGCTAACTACTCATAACATTGTTGTAGGCTTATTGTTATTGTTTTTGTGATAAGTTGGATAAAGAAACATAGAATTGTAATGAGTAAAGACATGTATAATATGCAGAAAATTTAACTTCAGTATATAATAACTAACAAATTATTGAAATGAATCCAACTAACATTTTATACATTTTAAATAAAAACATAACTTATAACAAGCATAATGACATATGAAATACTAATGAGATTTATGTAATTGAGATTTTCCACTGACAATAGTTTGTAGTTGTGGACTAATTTTACTTGTACCAATTATTAAAAGAGATTTAAGATGCTCATCAGTTAATTTAGATCTGTAAACATTTTTTGTGAACTACATTTTGGAGAAGGGCTTCTCACACAAATAAGTAGTACCAAAAACAGAAAACAGCCCACGAGCAAGTTTATGCAAATTATCAAATTGTGTCAGTGGAACTCTTATAAAATTCCAACAAAGATGAGTTTTGATATTTGTTCTTAATTATATCACTGCACTGTAGATCAATCACTGATTTTCATTTGAAGTTCCGGGGCTAGGGTTTCAATGTCAGTATCAAAAGGATTCTGAAAAATCTTAATTTGATTCGCAATGGCATCAAAGTCCGAGAAACGAGTATCAAATTTTATTTTCAAAGCACTCAAAGTTTCGATTGCAAAATCGATAGGAAACTCAGTCTCAGTGGTGTAACTGAATACTTCACATGTTTTAAAATGTGAAAAACATTTACTTCGTAGTTGTGATTGAAACAGTATCAATTTCTTCCGGAATGATTTGATATTAGTGTATAAATCAGGAAGATGCTGGTTTTCTGCTTGCAATCTCAAATTCAGTTCGTTCACATGTTTTGTCAAATCAACATAGAATGCTAACTTCCACAGCCATGCGTTGTTTTGTAATTCAGTAAGAGGGCGATGCTTTTCATTCAAAAAAATTTCGATCACTGCTCGAAGTTCAAAAAAGCGCTGAAGGACTTTCCCACAACTAAGCCAACGTACGGCAGTATGATAAGGTAACTCATTTTCTCCAATCTCTTCAATAAATTGTCGGAATTGTCGGTGATTCAGCCCAAAAGATATGATAAAATTACCAGTTGATATGACTGGTTTCAGAACTTCAGACATATCCAAACATTTTCCGCACAAAGGCTGTTGATGAATGATACAATGTAAGACTAATGGTTTTGAACCACCGTCATTTTCTACAGCCTTTGACATAAGAGCGACCACTCCTTTATCTTTCCCACTCATGTTTTTGCCTCCACCAGTTGTAATACATTTCAAGTTTTTCCATCGAAGGTTCTTTTGATTAATGGCCATTTCAACTCCTTTAAAAATATCTGTACCAGTAGTTGTGCCATGAATACTATACATATCAAGAAGTTCTTCATGCACTTCATAGCTTTTATCTACTCTTCGAATATAAATCAACACCTGAGCAGTATCTGACACATCCGTTGACTCATCCAAGGCCAAAGAAAACCACTCAACATGTCCATTTTTGTCGAACAGTTGAGAGGATATATTTTCAGCGATGTTTTCTACCCTTCGAGCCACAGTGTTTGCTGACATACTGACAGTTTTTAATAAATTTACCTTTTCAGGGCACATTTTTTCGGCTACTGCAAATATGAATTCTTTGATCATTTGTCCATCGGTAAATGGTTTTCCACGTTTTGCTATTTCAAGAGCCACACGAAAGCTGACACGAGTTGCAGCCTCTTGTTCAGTTTTGAGTTTTGTAAATGAAGATTGCGATTTTAATCCGCGCTTTTTTTTTTTTTTTTTTTTTTTTTTTTAAAAAGTTTGGTTCGATGTGAATACCGGGTTTGCCGACCCTTCGAACACGTCGGCCTATTGGTAGCCTATTGTATTCTATCACATTCACACTTAGGCCCAGAAACCTGTTGTTATTGTAAATTGCGCTAATAGCCATTTTACACATTTGTCTTCTGGAACAAATGCGGCCGGCGCTGGGGATAGAACTCGGACCTCTATACCTGTCAGTTAGCGCTCTAACATGAGGCCACGAGCGTCACCACTACACCACTCGCGCCGGCCTTCATAGCTTCATAGCTTCATCCGCGCTTCATAGCTTCGAATTTTTCTGTCCGCAAACTTCCTGTATATTTTGAGTAATTTTGAAAATGTTTTGTTTCATAATGACGTTTAATGTTATATTGCTTGAGAACAGCTATGCTTTCATTGCAAATCAAACATAGCGCCTTGTTACTGGACTCAATTACGAAATACTGAATGTTCCACTGATCTTTGAATTTTTCGCTTCTTTTCCATACTACTAAATCACACACAAAAGCAACAATTCAAATCAAAATACTGTTACAAAGATGTCTTAAACTTAAACACGCACAAACACGTTTTAAGGAGGTACGCACTATTTTATTTCACAACAGTGTCATAGGAACTGACTTGTTGTGGTTGCGCCACTAGCCTTCTTATATATTCCAATTACTGCCATCTAGAGGTGAGTGGAAGACACCAGAACTTTCTCGAACCAACGAGATTATTCTGTACGTGCTATTAGCGCCATCTGTTAGCGATAGAAGGTACTACCTATTTCCGCTTGTGTCCACCAGATGTCGTGTCACGGAACTCCTCATGGCTCGTACTCTACGACTAATCTAGAAATTACAGATAATGACAGGAAAATTAATAATATGCAATGTTGCCGTTTTGCGGACTCTAGTCCGATTTGCAGCTTTTTTTAAACGTTGCGTACTTTTTCGGACTTTTTTTTTCATCAGTGGTATATTTCACTTTTTACCACCGGCAACAATGATAATATGGTTTTGGCCCTCGGAACTTACTGGAGTAATCAGTATGGCCCTAAGGCTGGAAAGTTTGGAGACCCCTGGTTTAAGTAATAGTGTAAAATTAGTAATAGTGTACTAGTGTAAAAACTCTCAGATTAATTGTCGGTGACAATTCAAATTTCCAGTGCTGGTAAGTTTTACTCTTTGTTATTACATATGTAAATATTAGTTATTATTATACAGACTATTTTTAAGTTTTCGAGGTTATAAATCGTTATTTATAAATATACATATAATATGGACCACTCCAAAGGACCTAGTTTTTATGTTGTCGAATTTGAGGACGGCATTCAATTAGTACCAGAGAATTGGATGGCAAATCAAAAAACAGAAAATTATTGGTCAACATTTACAAACAACAAAAAGTTTGACAAAACTGTTAAAGAAAAAGAAGCTGTGAAAACTTCATGACTCAACTCTTTCCAATTGTTAAAATACTTACAACAGCAAGTAAGTTATTTTTATTTTTATAAAACAATGTTTACTAACTTTTAATTTATTAGAAAAATCGCCTTGAATATTTTTAGTGATAAATTTTCATAGATCACAACTCATTTTACTTATTTGGCTGTTTTATATCTGGTACAGTTTTTTAACAAAAATATTCTCATTTCAGAAACTTATGAAAATGAAAAAAAAAAGTTAAAAGAAGCAGAAATATTTTCTGACATAAATAATAGTGATGTGGATGAGGCAGAATTAAAGAAAAACAGAAGAAAATGAGCACGTGTTATAAATTCGAGTGGTGATGATGAATCTGATTCCGAAAATAATGGACCGTGCATATTACCATCTTTTCCTACCACTGCTGCGAACAGTAAAAAATCATCATCTAATCCAAAAACTCAGCTTTTAAAAACAAATAATGAATGTGAATTGCTGCACCCTTCAACTTCAGCAACACACTGTGATAGACAAGTTGATGGTCCATCAACTTCTTTCTCTAATGATTCATCAGGTAATGATAAATTATTTAAATACAAGATCTCAGGATTTTTAATTTTCGACTATTCATACCATTTATTCTACATTCGCTGATATTATTTTATAAGCAAAAAAGTATATTCATTTTTAGTTTATTTTATACTGAGCATAAAAATAATTCATGCAACTACAATATTTGCTCAATTTGGGGGGGTGGTTGGTGGGGTCTGTGATGGTTTGCTTCTTCTGTGGGGCGGGGGTATCAGGGCAGGTCGTGGTCCAGTCGTGTGAGGCGTCGGGCGCAGCTGTCGAAGGTCTTCCACCAGGTCTTGTGTAGCTCTGTGTCCTTGATTTCTTCTTCTCTTCTGGGCCAAGTGCATCCGGCGTTGAACATGGCGATCTCTGTCTGGTCTCTCTATTCTCTGGTCATCGGGCAGCTGAATAATACATGGGCAACGGAGTCCACCTCACCACAGCCGCAGGCCGGCGACTCCCTCCTTCCAATGCGATGGAGGTAGGAGTTGAAGTTCCCGTGTCCCGTGATGAGTTGGACCGCTTGGTGTGAAAGGGCCAGGTCCATTTCCATCCACTCTTTGATCGATTGGATGAAATTTCTGGTCCAGCTTCCGTTTTGGGTGTTCTCCCAGTGTATCTGCCATTTCCTGAAAAAGAAGAGAGAGATTCTGTTCCTCACATCTCTGTGGGATACTTTATTAAACATAACAGGAAGCTGAGTTCCTGGCTCCTGAGGAGGATCTATACCCGAGGCCAGTCTAGCCAACGCATCTGCTCTCTCGTTGCCGATTGAGCCTTTATGAGATCGCACCCAGTGCCAGCGCAGTTCTATTTGCTGCGTTATCTCGCGCGCGATCTCCCACGTCTCCAAAAGCAGCTCCGTGGGAGCTGACAGGTGTTGTAGAGCTTCTAGAACGGATCTGCTGTCAGACAGGATGGAGGATCCGACGAAGTCGTTAATGTTGGTTCTAACATACACAAGCGCTCGGTTTACCGCGATTAATTCGGCCTGGAATATAGAGCAGTGATCTGCGAGCCGCAAGCCCTCGCAGTCTATTTCAGTTTCGTCTGAGTACACCGCGAAAGCTGCACCGACTCCCTGTTATATAGGTAATAGGTGCGTTTACAAATGTATAATTGCATATTAATTTAACACTTCTCATACATTTCAATTAAGTTGTAACTTTATATGAAATAGAGTGTATTCTTATAATCGTTTTCATTTTATATTTAATTGCAATTTTTTTAGATGTGGTCAGAATACACGAACCAGAGGTGACAGATCACACAATTTCCCTACATATTAAGAACTGGCTGAGACACGCTAAAGAAAGATTGAATCAGGAGAAATCGT
The DNA here is from genome assembly GCA_944588485.1 of Phosphuga atrata. NCBI lineage: Eukaryota > Metazoa > Arthropoda > Insecta > Coleoptera > Silphidae > Phosphuga > Phosphuga atrata. The sequence goes on from OX155909.1 coordinate 3,312,975, forward strand.
AAGAATTACTATATAATTTATTTTAGGGGCCAGTTTCAAATCTAGATTTTTTTTCAGGCACAGGCTATTAGCAGATATAGGGCATCAAAATGGAAATCAGGGAAATAAAGGAAGGGAAGATGAAGCAGCATGATTTTTTTACATAATATATTAATTAAAAATTAAGGATTTGTTTTATTTATTCAGCTTTTTTTGGGCGGTGTTGCCACGGGCGGAGAAGTCGCGGAATGTCCCATAAGGGATATCCTACAATATCCTCAGGTGATCTACAATATCCCATGCGGGTTATCCTATAGATATTGTGTGGGCGGACATTTTTGAATCCTGGGGATATCCCATAGAGGTCCCATAGACATCTTAGGATAATCCCAGGATATCTTTTTAAGTTCAATACGATATCCATAGGATATTCTCAGGATGACCTTGTGCTGTGTGGGATATATATATATATATATATATATATATATATATATATATATATATATATATATATGATAATCCGCAATTTTTTGATAATCTGGTGGTTGTCTGGTCCAATATGTGTCGAATTATCAAGATTATACTGTATATTCAATTAACTTAATTAATAATACAACTAAACATAGGCTCATTATGTTTACATCTATAAAATACCTTATCTACTCTCCATTCTGCACTCTGGATACACATTTAATTTTGCTTTTTCAGAATAAATTGTGTCGCTACTAATTAGTCTTAATGCTTCAGATTATGTCAGAGTTTGACTGAAATACAGAAATATGAAAAATATAAATGAGATTGTAAATATCTGCCCATCTAAGGAAAATTTTGTACATTTAATCCTTTATACCCTTTACGAGTTTAATTCGTTATTTTTTTACGAGATTAATAAAGTCGGAACACAGCCTGAATATATAAATATATCCAACCTTTCCGGAGCTCTATGATATTTTGGAGTCTTTTTAGGACTACCAAAACAAATCTCATGAGAAAATCAGTCATTTACTAGTTTTCAGTGCACCTTCGTGGCACTCATCAAAAGCCAAAAAAATAACATGGTTTTTTAAGATATTGTCTTTCCATTAACTTAAGTGATTAGCCATCTGCAGACGCGTTTCAAGATTTATCTCATCAGAGCAGCTTTGCTTGTTTGAATAATGACTTGTAAAACACCTACTTGAAGCCCATGTGGATGACGAGTCCTAAAAACAACTCAAAAATATTATAGAGCTCCGGACAGGTCGAATATATTTTGACAGTATAATCTTGATAATCCAGCGGTTGGTTAATCGGACACGTTGAGTACAACACGTGTCTTTTCTTTACGCAAAACCGCGCCGGATATAAACCTAGCGCACAAAGGAAATAAAGTCAAAAACAACACCATCCAGTGTTCTTGGAAAAAGGTCTGGCCAACACACCCTGCTTTTAACTCTGAGAACTTGATTGACGATTCTGACCAAGCTTACTGCACTCTATAATTGTCTTACTATCTGTTCTAAGTTTGTACAATTTTTTTGTATGTTCACATTTACCTATTTCTGAAATACAATTATACATAAACTATGGAAAATTGTTATTGTTTTCTTTTTATCCGGATAATCCGGATTTTTTGATAATCCGGCGGTTTTCTGATCCTATATGTGTCGGATTATCAAGATTATACTGTATATTCAGGCTGTGTTCAGACTTTATTAAGTTTATATGATTATCTATAAAGCAGTATGGTTTTACCAATAGTAAATTATCATTTAAATCAATAACCTGCTAAGTTCTTGTCTCAATTGTCAAATTAAAAATATCTAACCCCTAGCCATCCACGTGGGTTTCAAGTAAGTGTTTTACAAATTATTATTAATAAAAGCAAAGCTGCACTGATGAGAGATAAATCTCGAGACGTGTCCGCAGATGTCTATTCACTTAAGTTAATAGAAAGACATGATCTTAAAAAACAATTATATTTTTCTGGTTTTTGTTGAGTGTCACGAAGATATATTATAGAGCTCCGGAAAGGTTGAATATATTTATATATTCAGGCTGTGTTCTGGCGTTATTAAGTTTATTTGATTACCTATTATGTAGTATGGTTTTACAAATAGTAAATTATCATTTAAATCAATAACCTGCTAAGTTCACGTCTCTCTCACGAAATGTCAATTTAAAAATATCTAACCCGTAGTCATCCACGTGAGTTTCAAGTAAGTGTTTCGCAAATTATTATTCATAAAAGCAAAGCTGCACTGATGAGAGATAAATCTCGAAACGCGTCTGCAGATGGCTATTCACTTAAGTTAAAAGACAGACATGATCGTATAAAGCAATGTTATTTTTCTGGTTTTGGTTGAGTGTCACGAAACCATATCATAGAGCTCCGGTAAGGTTGAATATATTTAAATATTCAGGCTGTGTTCTGACTTTATTAAGTTTATATGATTATCAATAATGTAATATCGTTTTACCAATAGTAAATTATCATTTACATCAATAACCTGCTCATGTCTCTCACGAAATATCAATTTAAAAATATCTAACCCCTAGTCATTCACGTGGTTTAAAGAATTAGGTAAAAAACCGCGCCGCGGTTAAGATTGAGTTAGTGTGATTAGAGTCGCAGCGAGAGAAGCACGGCCTGTGTTAAGAGTTTTTGCACGTTTTGTCTCGGCCGGCATGCGACCACGCTAATTTTTCTTGAAGGGAACTTTTCGGGGTTTCTGCCCATTCTAGAAGAACTGCATTGCAAGGGTTCTCCACCGAATATCCTTATTTTCTTTATTCCTTCCCGTTTCCTCCTTTAAATTAGTTATCGACAGGAGGATCGTTTCAACAGAGCAGGAAAGGAAGACATTTTTAACTAGAAGGTAAGTGGCAAAATCACCCAGAATTGTTGTCACATATTTTTAAATTTGTGATTGCTAAATACAGTCCAATCATTTGGTCCAATCATGGTACAAACGAACCTGATTTTTGAGACGGATTTTTTATTCGAGCACGTGTGAGCGGCCGGTCGAGGTTGGATTTGCGACCTCATATCCGGTTTTTTGTTTGTTGAAGCCCTCACATACTGTTATTGCTTCATGGTTATTTCACATTTGTCTGCTGAAATAACTTTGTCAATTTGCGTTTTCCTTCTTTCTCGTTTTGCATTACGTTTTTGTAGTCATTTCGGTTCTTATTTGTGGGAAAAACACATTTGATTTTATTCTTATTTGTCGGTTTTCAAAATGGAGAGGGAAGAAAAACTATTAAAAATATTGTCTAAAAAGAAAAACCCTATTCGCGAGGGCACAACGCATTTACAATTTGTCCAACAAGGTAAGCGATGCTATTGCCTTACGTCACTTTAAAACGTTGTACGTCACGTTATCCAAAACCTTGTCGGAACACGACGAACTCGAAATGTTGATTAATGAATTGGAGTTGTAGATTGATGCGAGGTTCGAGCCCACTTTTGACATTTAACCGACTGTATTGAGCTGGATGCATCGGTTGCCCTCGTCCCCTCTGCAGCGTCCATATCAGCACCGCCAGTAGCGAGTTCAGATGCCCCTAGATTGAAAAGGTTGGAAATTCCAAAATTCGATGGCTCTGAGGATATTTGATGAAGATACTCGTTAAGGTACTCGTTTGTCCATCCCGGAAAAGATGCAGCACCTCGTAACCAGCTTGTCAAGGCCTGCGTTGAGCATTTGTCAAAATATTGCACCAACAGAATCAAATTATAGTCACACTTGCGAAACTTAGTAAATCGGTTTAATGATTCTCGAGCGTTAGGTGAAGCTTACTTGGAGAAAATAAGTAAGGCTTAAGTACCGTTTTGGTTGGATTTGCCCACCCGTATCCGCTTTGCAAAAACTCGGTCTGGCAGATCTTGTGGACATCTTTTTAAATCGGGCTTTGCAGGTTGTAGTTCCTGGTACAAAGTGGGCGTTTGAAGTCGCTTTTCGGGAGAGGGATATTCCGACGTATAAGGAATTTGTCCAGTTCTTAGAAAGACATATCCGGACGTTGCCGTCGTCCGACGTCTCTCCCAAGACCTAAAGGGGCCTTTTAAACATCAACAGACGACTAGGAATTTTCTTGTTGAGACTGAAGTGAAACCTGTTGTTCCAAGGATTTCGTACTGTTTTTGTTGTAAAGGTCTAAAGGTCGAAATTGCAGGTTTGTCCCACGTTTTCGAAATTAGCTCCTGTGCATAGATTTCAGATGGTCCAGTTGAATATGCTTTGTTTTTACTTCCTATCTGGTTAACATCGGGCATGGGCTTGAGAGTTCACATCTAATAGTTCTCATTGTCAGGCTCATCGCCATTCACTTATACCATTACAGTGAGGTAAAACCATCCGCGTCGTCGGCTTCCCAGAGAGCTTGGTATACATGGCAGGGTCAGGTTTCAGCAAGACAAATGACTTCCTCTGTGTTATTGCCTACTTTTGTTGCCGAAATTCCCGATAAGGCGAGAAAAAGGCATCGCGTGTGGTTTCTGTTGGATTGTGGAAGTAGGGCGAATTGTCTGTGCCGGGGAATTTGTGACAAATTAGGTCTTCTTGTGGAGAATGTGTGGAGATTGTGGAGATGTGTATGTCGTAGGTTTTGGACGAGCGAAAAGTTCAGTTGTTGGACAAACGTCGGCCGCTCTATTTTCGCGTTTTGACAGTCGGGCGGTTCTCCGTTTCAACGCTTTGGTCGTTGATAACATTGCGGGCGATATTCCTCCCCAAAACGTAGAACTCTCGCCTTTAAGTCACTTAAAGGATTTGCCTTTAGCCGACAGCGATTTTGGTAAAACGGGAAGGATGGATGGCATAATCGGTGCTGTTTTGTTTCATTTTGTTTTTTTATTGAGAGAGAGTTGTTTTATCTCCGGAAATGCTCTTCGCTTTTCGTACTCATTTCGGCTATGTGCTTATGGGATCTCTCCCGAATATTGGTCGAGCTGAAAGGCATTCCTTTGGTGCTACGAAGAAAAACTGCTGGTTTGGAGTTTGTAATTTACTCCCTGTACCCCGTGACAGGCTGAAGATCTCTGTCTAAAGTCCAGGACTCAAAGTCTCGACCTGCTGTCCCTATTCTGATTCGATAAATAAGTTGATGTTATTAGTTTTGAACGCATCGCACCGCTGTTATTAGTTTGAACGCAGCAGTCAAGGTAGATTGAGTAAATGTTTGGAGACGCAATACTTGTTTATTTATAGCATTTTAACACTCGTTTGTTGCTTGTTTTAGAATTTGGTGACTGCGTGTCTTTTATAGTCTGAGCTGTACTAGTGACTTTTGTGGTCAAATTATGTCCACTGCCGTCCCATAGCTTGTTTTTCGGAATTTTTTGTAAATTGTTGTACAGGGTGAGCAAAACTCGATGTCTCAGCTCTATTATAAGAAAACGAAAAACGATATAAACAATCTGAAAAGAGGTTCTTCAATGGGATTGAGTAAGGACCATTTTAAGCCAAATTTACATATTTTTCCATATTTGGAAACTGGAGTAATGACGTCATTTGTTTTCCCAGAACCATACCTATGTTTTTGCATATTTGAAAAAAGCTAATTTTTCTGTACAAATTTTGTAAAGAAGAAAATTTGCTATCTTTTCCCGTTAAAATATTATGAACAAATTTGTAAAAATAAAGTATTTTCCAAAATTCCCGCATTAACCCCCTATTATCCCTAATTCTATTAGAAATACATTAGATCCTCACAATTACCGGTAATCCCAACTAAAAAAAAAAAAAAACGCAATTGACCACAGATTATCATTATACGTTAGTATATATAATCTTAAGTTTTCATTTGTAAAATTAGTTATCTTCTTAAGGTGCCGTACAGAGACAAATATCTAAATTTCCCACCCGAAAATTTGGTAGTTACGACAGTTTTCCTCTCAGGTACAAATATAATCTTTAGTTTTTTTTTTGTAAAATTAGTTATCTTCTTAAGTTGCCGTACTCTCCGAGAGCTTAGGCAACCTCTCGCGCATATTATGTGTTTTGTAATGTTAAATTAATAAATAATACTAATTAATAGTTTCTAATTATTGACAGATGCGATTTTGCCATTTGTTTCCAAAGGCTACTTGTTTAAATCGTGATGATTGCGACTTTGTGATATTACTTTTTACTTCTTTAATTACTTTAAGCTTTATACAATATGCTTATATATATATATTTTTTCAAATATAAGCAAATTAAATTTTTTAATTTCAGTTTCCAAATCTGGAAAAATATGTAAATTTAGCTTAAAATGGTCCTTACTCAATCCCATTTAAGAACCTCTTTTCAGATTTTTTCTTTGGTTTTTCGTTTTCTTATAATAGAGCTGACAATGAGACATCGAGTTTTGCTCACCCTGTACATATTTGAACACCAAGAGGTGAAAGTTTTCTTTCAGTTGATAATTAATTTCGTTTATTTCTATTTGGAGTTGTTTTGTAAAGTTTGTTGGTTTTGTTTCCTTTTTCCTTTTGCATTTTGGCTATCAAAGGGAAAGAATATTTTCTTGTTTGATTGGGTCGACAACTGCTGACCTCGTATTGTTTTCAGGTTTAGTGCTGAAGATGGTCACTCAGGGGCGGCGGAATATTTTAGCCCTTTTTTATTGGTTTAGCAGGCTGTCAAAACAGGGCGTACGATTGTCAATAGCGCTTCGAATTAAAAATCGTGTTGCGTTTTACAAGGGGGTCCTATCAACTCGTCATCACCGATTTGGCCCAAATTTACAGTATATGTAGGACTATAAATGAAAGTGACCTAAGCGGGAGGGCCAGATGGCCAAGCGTTAAAAAAACGTAGACTGCGCATAAGTATCTGGCAGAGGTTCTAGAAGACCATGGTTTACCGTTCATGGTTATTCTTGGAAACGACGCAACGTTTATTCATTCTAAGACACGGCCCCACACTGCTAGGATAGTTACTGAGTATCTGGACGAGTGTGAAATCACTCGATTAGTTTGGTCAGCTCTCAGTCCAGATTTAAATCCAATTGAGCATATTTGGAATAAGATGGGAAAACGTTTACGGAGACATGTGCCGGCCCCCAGAAATTCTAGAGAGCTTCGCATAATACTGGTGCAAGAATGGGACAATCTTCCGCAGAATCTGATCCAAAATTTGATCCAGAGCACCCCTCGTCATTTGCAAGCTGTTGTCACTGCCAGATTAGGAAATACTCGTTACTGAGGTCCTTAAACTTTCAAACTTAAAACAAATGGAACACAACCTGAATATATAAATATATTCGGCCTTTCCGGAGCTCTATAACAATTATTGAGTCTTTTTAGAACTAACAAAACAAATCTCACATGAAATTTCATGAAATTTCATGTGAGATTTGTTTTGGTAGTCCTAAAAAGATTAAGCGTTTAAAAAATAACTCCCTTTTTACGCGGACCGGTAAGTTACCAACATAAACCCGCTATGTTAGCATAAATTTAAATATCCGGTCAGCGCAGCGGTAAGAGCTCGGGTTCATAGTACGAGGATCGCTGGTTCGATTCCTCGTGGGGACGCTGATTTTTTATTTACAATTTTTAAAATGACTTTCTTTTATTATTATTATTATTTATTATTGTTTAACCTTTTAATTGTAATTATTAATTTGTCAATTTAATTATTTTAGTAGGGAAAGATGTCACGTTCTAGATCCTCCTCCTCCTCAAACCTCCTCTGACCTTGACCCCTAACCTAACCTTGACCTTGGAACTTCCGGTTTCGACTTCCGGTTTCGACTTCCCGATTTCGACTTCCGGTTTCCGGTTTCGACTTCCGGCCGCCATTTTCGGAACTTCCAGATGCGCGGGAAAATTCAAATAATAGACGCGAGGCGGGGAAATTCAAAATTAGATCCTGTTGAGACAAATGAGGTGTGAAGTTGGTTGCATACATTAACGGGACTAAATACATGAGACTAGACAGACGAGGCTAGAGTCATGGGTCTAAATACATGAGACTAGATAGACGGGACTAAATACATGAGACTAGATACATGAAACTAGATACATGGAGTCAGACAGACGAAGCTAAATACATGAGACTAGACAGACGGGGCTAGATACATGAGACTAGATAGACGGGGCTAGATACATGAGGCTAGACTAGACGGACTAGACTAAACCATTTTAAACCATTTGATGAGAAAAATCAAATCTGGTGTCAGAACGGTTACAGGTGTTAAGACTGAAGCGCGCTTCATTCCTAACACCTGTAACCTAACCCAACTAATCTAATGCTAACCTACCCTAATGTTAACCCAACTAACCTACCCCAATGAGTACAAGATTTTATTAGCAAACACTTTCCGTCCACTTTCCGTTCACTTTTCGTCCACTTTCCGTCCACTCCGTCCACTTTTCAGCGTGGGGTCACATAGACCTCACACCCTGTTTAGCGTGGGGTCACATAGACCTCACACCCTGTTTAGCGTGGGGTCACATAGACCTCACACCCTGTTTAGCGTGGGGTCACATAGACCTCACACCCTGTTTAGCGTGATGAAAAGTGGATGCAAGTAGATGAAAAGTGGATGCCAGAAAATTGAACTCTTTGGTATTTATATAAATGAAAAACATTAATACGATCTGGTTCACAGACAAGTTTAAGAAATTTTTCTTACTCAAATTTGCTTACTCATAGGAAATTATTCGGATAAATATAAGGTCTGTATAGTCTTGTCCGTTCTTGGTCGACCTTGTTCGGTATTGTCCGATCTTGTCCGGCCTAAAACCAATAATGTCATTTGAATCAATCCGTAATATGTTTGAAATCAATTATGTATGCATACAGGATTGTCCGTTACCCACCCGCAACTCATTTTGAATTTTCTCCGCTTGTCTGTCTGTCTAATCTAGTCTGTCTAGTCTAGTCCTCTCTCCTCTATTCTTGCCTGGTGTTATGACTGACAAACATCCGGTTGCGTCTAATCAACAAGCCGTAAATCAAAATAAAACGTAGATAACATAATGAAAGGGAAAAGGTCAACTGTAATTATTTATTCGTTAATCAGCCAATCAGCATCGAGATAATTAGTTTAGCAATATCTGCCGCGGCGGATGACGTCATCTACTGCGGGGTAGGCGGTCGGGCGGTAACTCCCTTAGGGCGCATGCTAGAGCCGTTCTGACACCAGATTTTATTTTTCTCATCAAATGGTTTAAAATGGTTTAGTCTAGTCCGTCTAGTCTAGCCTCATGTATCTAGCCCCGTCTATCTAGTCTCATGTATCTAGCCCCGTCTGTCTAGTCTCATGTATTTAGCTTCGTCTGTCTGGCTCCATGTATCTAGTTTCATGTATTTAGTCCCGTCTATCTAGTCTCATGTATTTAGTCCCATGGCTCTAGCCTCGTCTGTCTAGTCTCATGTATTTAGTCCCGTTGATGTATGCAACCAACTTCACACCTCATTTGACTCAACAGGGTCTAATTTTGAATTTCCCCGCCTCGCGTCTATTTTTTTTAATTTTCCCGCGCATCTGGAAGTTCCGAAAATGGCGGCCGGAAGTCGGAACCGGAAACAGGAAGTCGAAACCGGAAACCGGAAGTCGAAACAGGAAGTCGAAACCGGAAGTCGAAACCGGAAGTTCCAAGGTCAAGGTTAGGTTAGGGGTCAAGGTCAGAGGGGGTTTGAGGAGGAGGAGGATTTCGACAGGAAGTCGAAACCGGAAACCGGAAGTCGAAACAGGAAGTCGAAACCGGAAGTCGAAACCGGAAGTCGAAACAGGAAGTTCCAAGGTCAAGGTCAAGGTTAGGTGGTCAAGGTCAGAGGAGGTTTGAGGAGGAGGAGGATCTAGAACGTGACATCTTTCCCTACTTATTTTATTAGTATTAATATTTATTAATTTGTTTCTTTATAACTTCAACGGTTAATTCTTAAAATTGCTTTCTTTTATTATTACTATTATTGTTATTATTCTTTATTTTATTTTTACGATACTTGCGCCACAAATGAACCGTAGTAATTCATAATGTAGTATTCTTACTTATAATTTTACAAAGGTATTTCCAGAGGTATTGTAATTAAAGCGTACACGAGGAATTGGTATATAAAATGAGATATTTTCATTATTGTACAGTTGAATCACATGTGCTGGGGTGATAATTATCGTAAAAACAAGGGAAACAGTAATTGTGACGGCACGGGGAATCGAACCAGCGATCCTCGTACTATGAACCCGAGCTCTTACCGCTGCGCTGACCGGCCATTGAAATTTATGCTAACATAGTGGGCTTATGAGTTGTCGGTAACTTAGCGGTCCGCGTAAAAAGTTTGATATTCTTTTAACGCTTGGCCATCTAGCCCTCCCGCTTGCGTCACTTTCGAGTGAAGTTCCTTTAGGGAGGTCTCGGTAGGAGTGATTCGGCAGAAAACGTTACGTTACGTTATACGCCTATCTCTCCGTGTATATTTCAATACCACGCTCTCTCTCTTTCTTTCTATTTCTCTCAGTGTATATTTCTGCAATGCGTGTTCTCTCTGTTTCTTTTGCAGAATGACAGACGAGAGGTCGGTTTAAAACCTAAAACTAAACAAGAAAAAAAATGTTCAAACGTATTTTTGTGTTTTGTTGTTTTAAATCATACGGAGGAGAGTTATATTGTTTTTATTATACTCATTATTTGAATTAGGTTGTGAGAAATGGAAACTCAAGAAACTATACAAAATACTGAAAAAGTAAGTTAATAAAATAAAATAAAACTATAATTTGAAGCAATTGCTAACAGTTTATGCATGATCTGTCGCCAGTTCGAGTAGTTCATCTAATTCGTGTAGCTCATGAAATCTCCAATTTTATGAGGAACTTCTTTAACAGAGATTTACACTATCTTACTTACCGATTCGATATTTCAAGAGATGCCTGTTGTCATTTGATAGTATAAAACTACGTGTCTTAATTATCAGACCTATTAATAAAGAGACCTATAAATAAAGAAACATATTTGAGATGGTTACTATGACTATTTCAAATAGAAAACACGACCAGTCTGCAGATCATGCAATAACTCGGTTTTAAACAATCTGACAGATTTTACTATATGACTAAAAATAATAAAATAGACCTTTGCAGTTAGTTTCCGAGCTGTATCTATTTTAGGAACTTAGCAATCGACAGTTGAATATCGCTAATTGAAAAGTTTGGAAAAATTGAAGACTTTTACAAAAGCTTCTGTAAATGTCATTTAAGTTTGAAGACTTAAAAGTCTTTAATAATATCTAAACTAGATAGTTTTAGCTAATACTTGCAGTTAGTTTCCAAGCTGTAACTATCTTAGTAACTTAGTAACTCAACTTCATACGTCATCTGACATTTATGACAGACTAAATAATAGACCTGTTTACGGTTAGTTACGCGCATGCGCTTCCGCCATGTTTGAGAGACGGGAATATGAAAGTTTCGGGCACATTTTGTTATTTTCACTGCTTATACGTCAAAAAGTGCCCGAAAAACATGACGGAAATTAACAGAGGCGCACAAAAAAATTTCAACTATGAAAAATTCTATTTTGATGTTTTGTTTTTCATAGCAACTGGTCTTGGGCCGCAATTTGGACACCCCTGATCTAAATCAAATACTGAACTACACATGTTATCTGTCATTTATGACAGACTAGATTATTTTCGTATACATTTTTTGCGACCGCAAGTTTTGATGTCATATAATAATCTCGTCTATCCACTAAATAATTGGTGGATTTTAGTCTAAATCTACAGACAAACTGCTTGCGTAGCGAAATTTGCAAACTTTTACTCACAATTTGATGTCTGAAATAAACGAAAAAAAAATTGGTGGTTTTGTTTTGAGCCGCATTGGAATTGGAAGTTCCAATGCGGCCCAAAACAAAACCGACAATTTTTTTCATTCATTTATCAAATTGACGCTTTTGTTTCGCGTCGCATTTCAACTTATCTTGCCCCAGTTTGACAATTTGTTTTTCATTTATTTACTAAATTTTGGACCGCATTGTTAAATTTACTAAATTTTGTCCGCATGAAGCTAAGTTTGAATTTGTTCATTAAATTAACCGTTCTATTTTAGGCCGCATTGCAACTTGTCTTGCGACCGCAGTTTGAACACTCCTGACCTAAATCAAATACTCAACCACATACGTCATCGGTCATATATGACAGATATTTTCGCAAATCCTTTAACATCCATGTGGACAATATGCTTTATGTTAAGTACTTAGTTCACTCGCCTTTCATAGTACCCGATAAAATAGATACAGTCTAAATATTCGACGACAAAAGCTTCATCTTCATCTTGGATAGCGTTAACTCCTTCTGCAACTCCTCAATTTTCCTCTGCCGAACTAATTCCTCTTGCGTTTTCAAATCGCATTGGAGAATTTGGGGACTTTGCGGGTCCATCTCAGTTTATTCTTGATCCTCGGGCAAGCTGGGAGAACCGACGTCGGTGTGTTGGGAAGTTGTGGGAGGAGTCGTCGCCTCCGGAAGCTATGAAGCAATCTCCGTTGCTCATATTGGTTTTGAGGCGTTCTATGAGTTGGGGTTTGGAACCGGAAACGGGGAGGTTTCTCCACTTTAACTCGGCTTTTACATCGCTGACCTTCATGTCTTCCGATCTTCCTATTAATCTTGTCCTGAGCGAGGTGTCTGAAAGAGCTAGGGATGGTACTGTGCTCGTGTTGCTGTTTTCTATGTTTTTTTTTGGCGGGGAGCATGATTTGGGGGTATTTGTGTTGGAGTTGGAGCTGGAATTGGAGGAGGAGGGTTTGTTGCGGGTGGGGGAGGTGGTCTTGGTCCTAGGTGCATTTGCCGGGGGAGGGGTTGTTGAGGAACTAGCGCGGAGGGGGCCTTTGTACTCGTGGAGTTTGATTGTTCTTGTTTTGGGGATTGCTTTCGATTTGGATTTCTTGCGCTTTTTGTCTTTGCCGGGGGCATGCGTCCTTACCGGTAATGGGATCGGGCGAGGGGTTAAGGTTACCGATGCGGGGGTTGGAGGTTGAGACGGAGCTGGACTGGCTATTGAGGACAAAGGAGCATCGAAGTTGAGGATAGGGAAAGCGACGCCGGACTGGACGCTTGGTTGAACAGAGGCGCCGCGACATATACATTATTGAGAGACAATAGTGAAATCACAAGCACAGCGTCAAAAAGAGTATCGACAGAGAAAAAAGAAAAAATATATTTTACAAACTACTGATTCAGAACATGCTGAAGGCGTTCAAATATGCAGAGATAAATTTAAATCAAAGATGAAACGTGTTGAACCTGAATCTTTACAATCATCGAAAGAAAATTCATTACCGACTGTATTAATCGAATGTAATGAAGAAACTGAAGAATTAATATTTAGTCACATTCTGAATAATCAAATTCAATCATCAGTTAATAATGAAGCTCAACAAGTAATTAAAAGAAAGTTCTCAATTATTCCAAGCCCCATACGAGGAACATGATGAATGTTCAAAATGATGAATGTCAAATGTCTTGTTGCATCGTGACACAAACATTGCTGGCGACGGTAATTGCCAATTTTCATCTCTTATAAGAATTTTACTTCTTCAAATATATGCATCATTTGAATTCAATTCAATTCAATTCAATTTATTTCAATATATAAGCTTACATAAAGGGGAAATAATTACATAAATATAACAATATTCTGAATGTATGCTAAAAGAAATGTGTCAAAATCCGAATTTAAAACTTGAAACTTCAATAGTTTTTTATTGCAACGTAGTACTCCTGCATCGAGTAGGGCTCAATATTAATTAGGATATGGTGAAGCATTTTCTTATAATCCCTGAATTTTGTTTGTTCTTTAATTGACCTTGGCAGGGCATTGAATAATTTAATATTTACATATGGAGGACATTTTTCAGACATGGTCAGTTTATGTTTGGGGGTTGTAGTTTAGATTTGCAAACCTTGTGGTCTTCTCGTTGTTAATTTTGTACTGACTGAATAGGTATTTATTTTTAAATATAAACAGTAGGGCTTCGTAAATATATGTACCTGTTGTAGTAAGTATGTTTGCGGCGCTAAACTTTCCTCTACATGATTCCCTGAACTTTAGGTTAAGTAGGACTCTTAGTGCTTCTTTGTGTATAGTGGTGATGTCCTTTATGTTTGTGCCGCCACCCCAGAACAGTATACCAAAACGAATATGGCTATGAAAGTTAGCATCGTATACCGTACGTAATATCTCTGGGTTTAGGTAGTGTTTAAGAATACGTAAAGCATATAATGCTTTATTAAGTTTATTTGAAACATATGATATATGGGAAGTCCAATCCAGAGTGTCGTCTATATGGATTCCTAGCAGTTTTACATTTTTCCTAAGTTCCGCTTGAACGTTTTGAACTAAGATATTCATGTTATATATTCGATTATCACGTTTTGTGTTAAATATAATTAGGTTTGTCTTTTTTTTATTTACCACTAATTTGTTCTCACTAAACCACGTTTCCAGCGTTGCTATTGATGTCTCGATGCTATTTGTGAGTTCGGTTGTATCCTTATTAGCTACAATTAAGCTCGTATCGTCTGCATAATTTATTATCAAGTTTGGTGTATTGTTTAAATTTAATTTTGGTAGGTCATTTATGTACAAAATAAACAGAAGCGGGCCCAAAATGCTACCTTGTGGGATACCTATATTTATGGTTCTCGGCGTCGATCTTAGTTTCTCTTGCGGGGTATAAATTTCTGAGATTTGTGTTCTGTTATTTAAATAGGATGTAAGCAAGTTTAAGGTTACTCCCCTAATTCCATATCTTTCAACTTTACTTAATAGGATGGCGTGGTCGACTGTGTCGTATGCTTTAGAGAGGTCCAGTAGAATCCCGCATGGTATATTATGATCTTCAAGTTGACTCATTATCTCTCTTATGAATTGGAAGCAAGCAGTCTCTATGGAACGACCTTTAATAAACCCATGCTGTCGTTGGCTAATGATGTGGAATTTGTTTAGGAAAAGTAATAACCTTTTACAAATTAGCTTCTCCATAATTTTCGAGAAAGCTGATTGTAGACTGATCGGCCTGTAGTTGTCTATATCGTCTATGTTTCCCTTCTTGAAAATTGGTATTATTTTCGAGACCTTTAGTGAACTTGGGAAAATTCCGTGTAAAAACGCATTGTTAATGATGACTTCAAGTGGTTTAGATAGTTCTACAGCGACATCTTTGAGGATTGCCATAGGAATTTCATCGAAGCCCGAGCTTTTTGTATTCTTTAGCTCTCTTATAACTTGTTGTAGTTCCAATTGTGTTATTGGTTCTAAATAAATAGAATGAGAGTTATTTTGCAGCTTGTTATCGTATGGGCAGCTCGTTAGGTCCTTTGTAAGGTTTATGGGATTGTCGGCATAAAAGTTGTTTATCATGTCGGGCGTGATGTTCGGCCCCAGCATACAGTTTGCTCCATCTCGCTTACCAGATTTGATTTGGGTAATATCTTGTACTACCTCCCATGTTGATTTTACGGTATTGTCACCCTCCTTAATTTTATTTTGGTAGTATTTCCTCTTTTCTAGCTTCAATAAACGCGTGTACTTTCGCCGCAGCCTGTTGTAACTGCTTTTTAGTACAGGGGTTGTTTGGGATAATATATGCAATAAGTCGATACGTTCTTTCATTGCATCAATTGTTGTATCATGGAAAAACTTTTTTTTCGTTTGCTTCTTGTTAATTATAGACATGGGAAAGCTTTCCTCAAAATTAAGCTTGACCGTGTTCAGAAAGGATTTCCACTGACCGTCTACGTCTGAGGTTTGTTTGGTAAAAACCTCATCCCATGTTTCGTTATTCAAATTTTCTTTAAAATTCTTTATGTTCTCTTCTTTGACGCTTCTGCAATGACGGAAGGAGGTTTGATTTTTTTCGGCTTTAAAAGTTGTTCGGATAGCTAGATGATCCGAGATGTGAAAGTTTAGCACTTCTGCGGTAAACACCGCATCCGTGTGCACTGCTATATTATCTAGGCAAGTATTGGAGCTAGGGTGGGTGATGTCCTTTATTGTCAGTGTTGTATTAAATGACTCTAAGAGCGATATAAATTTTCTACTGAGTTTTGATGGTTTCAACGTATCAATATTGAAGTCACCGGAAATAATGAATTGTTTTTTTTTCTTTAATAACTTTGTTTAGGAGGGTATACAATTTGTCCATAAAGATTTTCACATCAGTTAACGGCGCCCTATAAATGCCGATGATTATTGTGTCTTTTTTATTTAATTTAGATTCGATTGCAGCACATTCGAACACGGAGATTAGGGATAGGTTATTGATGTCAATCCTTCTCTTGAAATTTGGTGAAGATGTGTATATGGCCACTCCTCCGTGTTTCCCTTTCTCCCGGCAAAAGCTGGTGGATAGATGAAAATTGTTTATCTTGATGACATCGAGTTGGTCTGAACTTTTCCAGTGCTCAGTTAAAATGAGAAACTGGCAGTGCTCGTTCTTTTCTAGCATGTAATTAATTCTATCCACGGAATTTCCAATGGATTGGGTGTTTAGACAGATCAAACTTACTTCCGTTTTGTTACTGCGAGGGATAGTGTTTTGGTGTATCAGTTCGATTTTTTCCGATTTTCCAGCTGTAGAAAATATCGATTGATACACGTGTATCTGGGCCAAGTTTCGGGTTTTTGTAACTCCTCAAGGAATTCAAAAGGAGCGGATATTCTGAACGATGAGTATTCCTCTGGACGTCTAGAAGCTAATTTCTTACATGTTACAGATGATATATTTTTACCTTGTAGATAACCGACGACCTCAGTTTCACTTACATCAGGGGCAAGTTTATAAACATGCAAGTGTGCATACCTGTTAGCTGCCCTGATGTCTGATGTTTCTGAATTTCCGTGAATAACCTCCGGCTTCCTATTTTTCTTATTCCTTTTCCTTGTCCTTTGCGTTTCCCACATTTCTGTGTTTCTATTTATATTTGTTTCCGTATCGGAGTCTTTTTTACTATCGCTGTTTTTACCGTCCTCGTGAACTTTATAAGAGCTGGTTTCGCCTTGAGATTGTTCGGGTCTTCTACCTGGCTTATCGCTGTACTTTTCTCTATCCGTGACATTCGGTATTTGTGAAATTGGTGAAGATTCTTTGTTCGCGACGCCCGCGAGTTGTAACAACTGTTGCAACTTTGTATTTTCTTCAGAAAGTGACTTGATTTGTGAAGTAAGTTTTATCACATTTTCTTCAAAACTTGCGGTAAGTAATGACACTTCTTCTTTCACAATCCCCGCAATTAATTTTTTAAACTCCTCGCCTGCAAGGAACGATAAGACTTTATCGAACCCTGCGTCTTTAGAGACGTTAGATCTAAGGTCTCTTGCCATTTAACTACTTTATTATGACTTATTAACTTAGAAATTGGTGCGGAGTTAACTGTATTTATTCGCACGTCCACACGCTTTGAGTGCTCGTGTGGAACTGTCTCGTGTGATTTCTTCCACAGCAACTTTATAATTCACCTTACTTAAATGCATGTCAAAATCCAAGTAATGCAAGAGAAATACTTTGTAGTGAGTTTGAATATGGAGATTTACCTCCGTATTTGTAGTCGCTCCTTGAGAAACAAGGATTCCTTGTTCCTTATTTCGCGTTTCATAGAGCTTCCTTGACAGCTCAAGAAACCTTATTCGGCTCCTTATCTCAAGGAAGGTTTCGAGCTTCCTTGAGGACGCCTTGAGCACTGTGATTGGCTGTTGCGTTTCTATGACGCTTGCGCTTGTCGTCGATGTAGTTTTGACATGTTGGTTAACCTCAGAAACAGTATAATGAACAACGATTTTTTAAATAATTATGATAGTGAGTTTGATGATGGTTTTGAGGAAATTTCAATAAGAAATGGAAATAGATTTCGAAGGCGGCTCCTTCAGATTATTGCGAGAAGGTACATTCGGGACTTTCAGAATCCTATCGAAATGTACAACGATGTTCCTTTTCGAAGAAGATATCATTTCAGAAAAAGAGATATTGCCGAACTTATGTTGCCTTTGAAAAATGCCCAATTATGGAGATAATCGTGAAATAATCGTGAGCTGCCCGTGTCTCCGTTGATACAGTCCTAATAACATTGCATTTGTAATGGTAAACTGGGTTTAATGACAATTTTTTATTGAAAAATTGTCCTTAAATCCAGTTTCCCAACTTAAATGAGAGTTGTGGGCCTAATAATTTGTCTATATATAAATAAATGAAATAATTATATTTTGCTCAAAATATGTTTATATTTATATGATTCGGAATATTTTTTATTGTACAATTTATTGTAGAATCTTTAGTAGTCTAGCTTCTCTTCTGCTTCGGCAATTTTTTTTTTTAATTAAACTCTTGCTGCTCACAGTCATATCAGCCTCAGTACCTTTTCATCGGAAATATTATGAAAAGCAATTGCATAAAATTGATGTAGACCTGACCGTGACCTCATGTCATATGAAAAAGTTTAAAGAAAATGGTAAAAGAATGCTAATAAATTTTTCCTTTTTTTAATATTTACAATGTTCTTCAAATGCTACTGTGCTATCAAATGGACAATCAATTTCCACATTGACATTTACACTCGTTTCATCGATGAAATCCATGATCTACACGTACTACGGGCGCAGGGGCCCCACCAGTCATGAGACTTTCAAAATGCGATTACTTTATCAAAAATAATTTCAGAAAACGAAAGTTGACAGCAACAATGAAACATCAATGTCTCATGACTGGTGGGGGCCCTGCGCCTTTATTTCAAATATTTACATGTCACAATTATTAAGCCCACAACTCTCATTTAAGTTGGTAAACTGGGTTTAATGACAACTTTTCAATGAACAATTTTTCAATAAAAAAATGTCATTAAACCCAGTTTACCATTCAAAATGCAATGTTATTAGGAGCTGTATCAACGGAGACACGGGCAGCCCACGATTATTTAATCTCCTTAATTGGGTATTTACCAACGGCTACAGAAGTTCGACCACATCTCCTTTGCTGAACTAATATCTTCTTCGAAAAGGAACATCGTCCTACATTTCGATATGGATTCTGAAAGTCACGAATGTACCCTCTGGCGAGCCATCTTCGAAATCTATTTTTATTTCTTATTGGAATTTCCTCAAAACCATCATCAAACTAACTGTCATAATTATTTAAAAAATCGTCGTTCATTATGCTGCTTCTGAGGTTAACCAACCTGTCAAAACTACATCGATGACAAGCGCAAGCGTCATCGAAACGCAACAGCCAATCACAGTGCTGAAGGCTTCCTCAAGGAAGCTCGAAACCTTCGTTGAGATAAGGAGCCGAATACGGTTCCTTGAGCTGTCAAGGAAGGTCTCTGAAACGTGAAATAAGGAACAAGGAATCCTTGTTCCTCAAGGAGCGACTATGAATACGGGGGTTGTTTTGTGACTATGAAACAAGGACACCTCAGAGCTTGAATCTCTGAGGCGTCCTTGTTTCATAGTCACAAGCTTTCATCAAGGCGTGCATTTTCATTATTTTAATAATAATTCAAAAAGAGAAGTTGTTCGATTCTTAAGGGATTGTCCATTAATCATGTGAGGCTCGAAAGGGCTGAGGAGGGGGTTTTTGAAAAATCACGAAACATCACGAGGGGAAGGGACATGCATTTATTTCTTCATTTAACGCGCGATTTTTAAACCGAATAGCGGCGCGCGACTCGCTGCCAGTCCCAGTCAGTGTTGCCACCCGTACGATTTAAATCGCATTGGTACCTTTTTAGAGCCGATACGATGTACGATCCACAGAAATATATACTAACTGGAACGAGCGCTGGCTTCTAACCTTGTGCGGGTAGAGAGAGAGAGGTATCAAGGGGACCCCTCTCACTGTTGGCTTGACAAGGAAGGAGCTTGTCTAGCCAACAGTGAATTGGAGAGTGGGAGGATGTGGTTCAGTCAGAGCAAAAAGCTAGTTGTATCAAACCAAATCAAGTATTTATCCACACTATGTAATTACAAAATATTAAAACTAATAATATTTTGTCATGTGCTACTAGTAATATATATATATATATATATATATATATATATATATATATATATATATATATATATATATATATATATATATATATATATATATATATATATATATATATGTATATATATATATATATATATATATATATATATATAACAATTTTCTTTTTGTATTATATATTACATGTATAAAATAATATAGATATATTTATACTATACATTAGGTTTTTTACTAAGACTGTACTAGACGAAGACAGAGCGATACGAGGGCTCCGCTTGGGACCTCTCAGGGTACCCGCACAAGCTTAGAAGCCAGCGCTCGTTCAAGTTAGTATATATTTGAGTGGTACGATCATTTATACGAAAACGTACGTAAAATATACGATCTTTCTAAATCTTTCAATCTTGACAACAAAATCGAAAATCAATAATGTATGCGTTCATTTTGTCGATACAAAAAATCAATAACAACAAAATTGAACGGATCAGGTATCGATTTCAAGCCATTTGACGAAATGTTGCGCAAATTTAATTTAAGTATGTACAAAGGAATGACTCTAGTAGTGATTAATATTCAAATAATACTTGTCCAGAAGATACTCTCCGGGCCAGATTCTACAATGACCTATGGCAAATATAAACTTCCATTGGCTGTGTGATACCAATATTTAAACTTATTAAGTAAAATATTTAATACTACTAATAATACTTGATAATGTTTTTTGAAAAGTGTTTGTCTAGACTAGACAGACTGTTTTGTGATCAATTTATATTTAGTGTCTTTTTAGTTAAGATGACCTTAGTAAATAAGTATTTTTGTAATTCATTGTATTTATGCCAGAATGAGCTAGAAGCTCATATTTTTTCCTAATTAACAAAAGAAGATTTAATATTTTTTTTCTAAATAATAAAAAAAACTTGACGAATATGTGTCCAGATTCTGATTCTCCAGGTCTACAAAATCACTCCTTATTCGAATCTAAATACCAAATGTTGTACCCTAACTGTTAAATATTGATTTAAAGTTATAATAATATTTAAAAATTTAAAGTTAATATTTAATATTAATAAAAATTTAATATTTAAAGTTTTATTGAAAATTCAATGCGTACTATTTTTTTTTTAAAAGCTTAGCAAAATACGATTTTTCTGCATGGTACGATCCCCTAAAAACTAAAACTGTTAACACTGGCCCCAGTAGAAGTCTGTGATTTTGACGCCGAATACATGCGTAAATCGTTGCTGCGTATGTTTTGTCTCAAAACAATGTCTAAACTAGGAGACAGTGCTGGATTTACTAGTAGGCCGAGTAGGCTGGAGCCTAGGGCGGCAGATTTTAGGGGCGGCAAATTTAAGGCCAACATTTTTTTGTCGTACAGAAATTAAAAAGATTCATTTTTATATACCTTAACGTAAATTTTATTAGGTCCACACAAATAATTCAACGTCTAATATGTTTCACCACATATTGTTAAATTATTTTTTTCTACAATTTGCGTAGTAGTGGTTGGTCCGCAGTAGGATCGACGGGGCCGAGCTGTTAGGGGCATACACCGCGTAGTGGCATTGAGTCTGAGAGAGACAGATATAGAGCGCCGATACAAACGAAAAAGCCGCCGAAAAGAAAAGCAGCCTCTGTTGATTGCGTCGTGCAATTTCTAATATGTATTACTTTTTCTTCGGTTGTGTGCTATAGAGGGAAAAATGAAAAGTTCAGTAAAAAATTATTGTATGATTTTGTAACTGTTAGCTGAATTCGATCCTTTTTTAGCGAGTCATGTTGAATCTAAGAAAAAGATTTTTATAAATTCGACACAACTCAGGAAAAAGTTAATGACTGAAATTGGGAAAGAGAAAACGCTAAAGAGAGTAAATTTGACACGTTGGTCAGCTAGAGAGGAAGCATCTTGAAGTTTAAGTGTTTCTTGGCACGAAGTTCTTTTAAAACTTTGGAATCAATCAAGGATGATTGTACCGAAAAACCTGTAACGCGAAACAAAGCGACGGGAATACATTTAAATTTAGAAAAACTGGAAACGGCGGTAAACGTTGTTGTGTGGTGTGTTTTTTTTTTAAGAATAAACAAATTTATTTAAGAATATTCAAATGCAGGCTTTTACCGTAGATGTGATTACTGTTGCCGATCTTTACGAATCCCTTTGCAAGTTTTTCGTAGCTGAACGAGAGAATTTTAAGCATTTTGAAGAAAAGGCGATGGAATTAATCGTGTCGAAGCAGTAAACAAAATATATGGGAAAAAGACAACCGAAAAGGAAAAAAATATATGCTGAGACACGCGATGAAGAAATGAGAGTGACTACAAGTGATTTCATGGTTAATACATTTCTCGTCCTTATTAATAAACTCGTATAACAACAGTAGGCGGGAGTCCAATTCAGGTTCAATTCGAGCGGTTGAGCGGAGCGGACGTGTTTTGTGAAGCGAGTTTTACGGATTGAGTTTTTTTATTTGTGACGCGTAAAAACGGCGCGGGATAAGGAAAAAAAAAGAAAGAAAAAGAAAAAATGAAAAAAAAGTGAGAGTGAAAGCGACCGAGACGAAGATTATAAAAGGAAAAGAGAAAAGGGAAGAGAGTCAGAAGAAAGGTTGAAAACCCCTTTCAAAAAAGTAAGAAACTGGAAAGATCACCGGCTAAAAAGGAAATATGTGAGGAAATGAAGATGCTGAAAAAAATTATGGAAGATATAGGGGAGATAAAGGAAGAGAATCGGAAGATGAGCCGGGAAATGGAATATTTGAAAAATATGATGCGTGAAAAGGAAGAAAAATGGGAAAGAGAAAAGACAGAACTAAATGAAAAAATTAAAAGACTGGAGGAGAAAATGGAAGAGAAGGAAAAAATATTGAGAAAAAAGAATATTGTTGTGACTGGAAGGGGAATGTGAGAACGAGAAGAATCTGGAAGAATGGATAAAGGCAGAATTAGAGGTAGAAGTGACGGTGAAAGAGATGTATAAAGTAAGTGGAGGGAAAATGTTAGTGGCGGAACTTGGGACCTGGGGTGAAAAGCGGAAAGTTATGGAAAATAAGAGGAAACTAAGAGAAAAAAGGGAAAAGAGAGTATACATAGAAGACGATCTGACAAAGAAGGAAAGAGACATACAGAAGGAATTAAGAGCGCTAGCCAAAGAAGAGCGACAAAAAGGACGGTGGGTGAAAGTCGGTTATAAAATGATATGGATAGGCGGAAAAGGCTTTAAGTGGGATGATGAAAAGGGGGAGTTAAACACAACAAATTTTTGAATAAGAGCACAAGGAAAAGACGACAGGACAGAAAACGGAAAACGAACATGGACAGGAATAAGGAAGAAACGGAGCAATTAAGAATAGTATACTGGAACACAGCGGGGATAAAAAACAAAGACAATCAGTTTTGGGAATATTTGGGAAAATTTGATGTAGTGGGATTGGTAGAAACGTGGGTGACAGAGAAGGGGTGGGAAAAATTGGAAAAAATAATGCCGAAAGAGTTTAAGTGGAAGTGTCAATTTGCAGAGAGGGTAAGCAGGAAAGGGAGAGCTAAAGGGGGGATAATAATGGGAGTGAAAAAGGGTTTGGAAGAAGAAAACAGAACCGAAGCAAAAGAAGAAAGAGGCATTATGGAAAGAACGGTGAAAATTAGACAGAAAAAATGGTGAATTATAACAATATACAGCAGAAGTATGAAAGAAACGAAGAGAATGATAGAAGAGCGAGTAAAACAGCAAGACGAGGGAACTCTGGTGATTGGGGGGGACTTTAACGCAAGAATTGGAGAAAAGGGAATACGGCTAGAAGAAGAACAAACAACAATAGAAAGAAGACCAACAAAAGACGCAACAGAAAATGCCGAAGGGAGACTACTGATTAGTCTAGTAGAAGAAAGAGGGTGGGACATACTTAATGGAAACAGTATAGGAGATGAGAAAGGAGAGTACACATATATCGGACCAAGAGGGGAGACAGTTATTGACTATGTTATAGTGAATGAAGAAGCATGGGATGAAATAGAACAATTCAAGGTGGAAGAAAGAGTCGAGTCGGATCATATGCCATTGGAAGTGAAGACAAAAGGAAGAGAGAAAAATAGAAGAAGTGAGAAGGATGTTAGAAGAAAAATTGTGAAGAATATCTGGACGGAAGAAGCAATAGAAAATTATAGAACAAGACTTAGGGAGGCTAGATACGAAGAGGAAGGGATAAACGAAAAAGTGAAAGAACTGGGTGATCACGTAAAAAATGCAACAGAAAAAAAAGTGATAGAGACAAGAGTGAAGGTGGGGTCTTGGAAAAACGAGTGGTGGGATAAAGAATGCAGGGAAGGGAAGCAATCAGTAAGAAAGAAATTTAGAAATTGGAAAAGAGGAAAAGCACGTAATGAGGATTACAAGAGAGCACGCAAGAGGTACAAATTAGTATGCAAGGAGAAGAAGCAAAAGAAATGGATGGAAGAAGAACTAAAGATGAAAGGCATAAAGACGGAAGAAGAGGTATGGAAATATATAAATAGGGAAAGAATGAAAAAAGTAGAAAGAGTGAGTAATAGAATTACTATGGAGGAATGGAGAAAGTACTTCAGTCAGCTGCTGGGTGGTGATGAAATCAGACAGGAAAAGAAAAAGAGTCAACACAGGGTGGGAGAAATAGAAGAGATAACAAGAGAAGAATTAGAACAACAACTGAGTAAACTGAAAAAGAAAAAGGCACCGGGGAGGGACGGTATACAAAATGAATCGTGGATATATGGAACTGAAAGGGAAGCTGACAGGCTGTTGGAGATAATGAATGGAGTGTGGAAGGGAGAGGGCTTCCCACAGGAGTGGAAAGAGGGGATAATATGCCCCATATATAAGAAAGGAGAAAGGGAAACAGCAAGCAATTACAGGGGGATCACCATGCTCAATACGGCATATAAGATATATGCAATGATTGTAGAAGAGAGATTGACGAAGGAATTGAAGGAGCGAGGTGTGATACCAGACGGACAGGCGGGATTTAGGAAAGGGAGAGGGACCATGGATAATGTATACATCTTGAATCACATAGTAGGGAATGAGATAAAAAAGAGGGGCGGCAAGATGTATGCATTATTTGTGGACCTAAAGGCGGCCTTTGATAATGTGTCAAGAGAGGCACTGTGGGAATGCCTGAGAAAGAGAAGGATAAAGGAGCATCTGATATCAAAATTAGAAGAGATTTATGAAGAAACAATAAGTAGAGTGAGAGTTGGTGAAAGGGTGAGCGAAGGTTTTACGCATAAGGGAGTGAGACAAGGCTGCCCACTAAGCCCCAGCCTGTTTGCAGCATTTATTGGAGACATAGAGGAGATGTTCAGCAAGGCGCAGACGGGTGGGGTTGTGGTGGGCAAAGAAAAAGTGTGGTCCCTAGCCTACGCGGATGATTTGGTGGTGCTAGCGAGAGACGAGAAAGGGATGAAAGAAATGATAAGAAACATGGAGAAATATATGAGGAGGAAAAATCTGACAGTGAATGTGGAGAAGTCCAAGATGATGGTGTTTAGAAAAGGGGGTGGCAGGAGAAGAGTGAGTTAGTAAAGAAAGCCAATAAAATACTAGGAGTGGTATGGGGAATAGGAGAGAGAAAATTTGGACACGACTATAGAAGGAAAGTGATGATGTTTGATAGCCTGGTGAAAAGTGTGATGATGTATAGAGCGGAAATATGGGGATGGAGAGAGCAAGAAGGACTGGAAAGGGTGCAAGAAAAATATTTGAAATGGGTGCTAGGACTAGGTAGAGAGACCCCGGGGTATATAGTGATGGAGGAAACAAAGAGAGATGAAATAAGAATAGAAGCAGGAAAGAGAGCAATAAGTTTTGAGGAGAGAGTGATAGAGAGAGGAGAGTGCAGAATTCTGCAAGAGTGCCTCAAAGAAAAAAGAAAAGAAATAGGAAAGGGGGTGTGGAAAGAGAGGGAAGCATATCTAGAAAGAAACGGGTATGCAGGAGCAGATATAGAAAGAATGAGAGAGAGAGGTAGAGTAATGACAGAGGAATTGGTCCAGAGAGATAGAGATGTGCAAAGGCAAGAAAGGAGAGCAAGAATTAGGGAGTCTAGGTACAATGGGAAATATGAAAAAATAATAACGGAAGAACTGCCAAAGTACCTAGGAAGAGAAAGTAGAAAAGAGAGAGTGACAATAGCAAGATTCAGATGTGGAAATGAAGAGAGAGATAATAAATTTTGGATGGAGGATAGGAATAGAGTATGCAGGATGTGTGGAGAAAACAAGGAGACAATAGAACACTTGCTGAACGAATGTTCAGAAATGAGAGAAAGGGACTAGTGTAGAGAAGAGATTTTAAACGAGGATGGAAGAGGGATAGATTGGATGAAGAAAGTTGAGGAGAGAAGAAGAGCAATATGTGGGGAGGGAAGCCGGTAATCGGGGTTTAGGGATAGGAATTTAGTGACTTTCTTTTTTTGTTTCTTTTGTTTTTAGTTTGAGCAGCATATGTTTCTTTTTTTTTAATGTGTATTTTTTCTTTTTCTCTTTTTATTATTATTCTTATTTATATTATGTTCGATGTTAGTTTTAGTAAATTTTGGATTCAATTTATAAACCCGTAAGGGCAATAAATATACATAATACAACAACAGTAGGCGTACATTTCTCGTCCTTATTAATAAACTCGTATTACAACAGGTTCAAAGAGAAGTTTTAACTTTTGACCAAAATGGGTGAATTTTCATCATCAACCCTTACGGTAAAAGTCCTTTTCTTGGAAGAAATGTATTATAATGATTTAGAGACTAACAACTTATTAGTTCAAGAATGAATACATTTTCAATGCCACCTTTCTTCTGAGAGGATTTTGGTAAAAAAATACACGTGATGTTGGGTAGGAGGAGGGTGGGGGGTGGTGGTAACCTAAAACCTCATCACGTTTCACCACGGGGGTTGAGGGGGTTAAAAAGTTGCTTTTTTATTTAAGCAATCAGTAAACTGTTACAACCGAAAAAACACGTAAGACATAAAACTAAAAGTTTCTAAAACAACTTTAAATTACGGAGTGATCCCAATTGTATGCTCTATTTAACAAAAAAAATAGTTTTTTAAAATTAAAATTTCTGGGCCGAAAGGGTTAAAGTAATTCGGGCAAAATGATATGGAAAATACAATAAATATAAAATAGTTAACACTGTCAATAATTACTTGTATAATAAAAACGTGTTACGCTACTGCTACGCTTACTACTACTAAATTGTGCATTTCAGAAGTACCAATCCATTGATTTAACTAGTTATAAAAATGTTGGTAACACAATATGGAACCCATGGTGTCATGTTTATTTGCATAAAAGTAGTGTAATGTAGTTTTTTAATAGTAATTTTTACATGATTTTCTAACTTTTGTTTATAGTATAGAAAATAAATATTTGTCATGAATAAATGTGCATTTAAAATCATTTACACAAATACAAAGAATACACCTAGAAATGTATAACAAACAATAATAATGAGGGTCTCTGTAAACGTTTTTAAATTAAGGATAATTGTGTTGATATTTACCAGTTGCTCCTTTTGTTTTGGAAAATATCCATCAAATATTACAACTAAAAGTAAAGTACAAATTGTTGAAAGCATACAGGATTACTTCTTAAAAAGTATTGCCTACAAGTTTAGTCAAGACTTTAACACTACAAGCAATGAAGAAATGGGTATATCATTCATACAAGTAAGTGATTTAACATTGTTTCATATTAAAAAGTAACTTATTTTATTTGTAGCAAATGTATGATAAATTTAAATATACGACAACACTTCAAGATGTTGACAAAACACTAACGAAAATTTCTACTGAACTAGAAAATAAACTAAATGAGACATTATCCATTTTAAACAAAACTAGGGAACTTATTGAGAATTATTATATTTTGGATGGTTCTGCAGACATAAGTTCAGCTGTAAATCCATGCAACGACAAAGATTTGGAACTTGATAAATATGAAATCACAAATAGCTTTATAAATCCCACTAATTCATATTTCGAACAACCATTTAATATTCAACAAGGTAAATACTATTACGTCAAAAATAAACTGGTTAATGTTGAAACAGTAACTTTAATAATCTTCAATGAGATTGTTGAAATTGTTTATTTGTTAATAAATGTTTATATCTGTGATGCGAGATCTATTCTTAGATTTTGTAACGGCCATTCTTGAGAAAAACTGTTTACATCTCTAAGTACTTCCAAATAATGCAATAATTTTCTTTGCATTATTAATTAACTGAGGAAATTATTCTGGATTTAAAGATTTGTAAAAGTCATCCTTTGCTACTTCCATAAATTTCAATTTCAGATCATATTTTTCCATATTTTTTTAAGTTCCAGTAACTTCATTTGATATTTTTGCGGAACAAGGATAATATCAGTAATAGAAAACGGCAATACGGAAATATAAAAAAATATCTGCTTGGAAACAAAATCTTGCAATCTCCTTTCAAATTCATTGTACAAATTTTGTAAAATGGTGATGAATTGCTCTTTATCATGTGTTTCTAGGAATAAATTGCCAAACGTTGGAAAGTTGGTGAAATTATTAAATTGGTTCAGCCATAATAGTAATTTGTTTTTAAAAGCTCGCACTGATCCATATAATTCAGTCACAATTTGGTTTTGCTTTTGCAATTTTATATTAAATTCATTTAAATGTGTGGTAATCACTGTTCCCTCCAATTTTTGTTAGTGCTGGGTGGTCCAAGTCGAGTGTTAGCAAAAAAAATTAATTAAAAATAAATTACGCAATTTTTTTATACTTTTATTTATTCTAACCATAATATCAAATAGCAAAGTACTAGTTTTGAATATTTACAATGAATTTTTTTTTGTGTTCTGTCTTTCGTACAACCCACTCTTTTTAAACTCAGTTTCAATTATTTGCCCATTTGATAAATGTAATTTTATTCTCATTAGATCACCTAGGTGTTCATATTGGTGTCTGTTGCGATCTTTTCTTTGACCGTCCCCTCGTATGAGTAATAAAAAATACTACATATTTACAACACGGGCGGTATTGTCAATTGCTCTCTCGAGCGAATGTGTGACCAATTGACAACTTACCGTCCTAGTTGCAAAATATGCAATTTGATGTTTAAGTTAAGTTCAACATAATTTTTTAAATTTTTTGTTGCAATTGACTTGCTGTGACAATATTCGACTTAACAAAATACCAACAAATACAGTTTTGTAATTTATATCATTATCACGATATTTAAAATCCGAAATTAGTACTTTTTGTACTGAAATATCGGTGCTTTTGTCTACAATTAGTGTATGGGAGGTTGAATTTTAATTTCGTTAAAAAACAATTTTGCCAGATATTGTTTATACCTTCGGTGAATTCAAAAGCATAATTTTGACTTCGCCAATTTTGTGGCAACTTAATTTTTCCACATGCGTATGGTTTTTTGGAACGGAATTGATTGATACGTATTCGTTATTCGTTAATATTACATTTTCGACTGATACATTAACTTTCTCAAAATCAGATTTTGACCGTTCTTGTTTTTTCCTTTTTTTCCGTGACGTCCTTTACATTAACATTTTTCAAATTTACATTTTTTCAATATTTGTGGTTTATTGATAGCTTCTCTATGTTGTTTTTGAATATTATGTCTTTTTAAATAATCTAACAATTTCGCCAATTTCGAAGACAAAATCAACGTCTCGTAATTTAAGTGCGCGGAAACTAAATTTATCTGCGCAGATTTTACAATGTCACAAAAACTACTGCGCATCCGCGCACGCGCGCAGCTTACAGGGAACATTGGTGGTAATGTCAACTAACAAATTGTAGAAATTGTAAGAATCCTAATTTTCACAGCCATTCGTCGTCACTTAATTCGTGTACCAGTTTTTCCTTGACTTCATAAATATTTTAATTTCTTTTAATTCAAAAAACTTTTTCAACACTGCTGCTTTGGAAAGCCAGCGAACTTCACAGTAATACATTAAATCGGAATATTCAGATTCGATATCTTCAAGTTATCTTAAATTCAAGTTATTTTAAAGTTATCAAGTTCCTTAAATTCGCGATGACTAAGTGCTAATTTTTTTGACTTGATAGAATTAATATACTTCACTACAACTTTAACTACGTCTTCCATTTTGATTATTTTTGCACATAGACTTTCTTGGTGGATAATGTAAGGAAAAATTAATTTTTCCTTAAATAAGTTTGCAATCATATCTTTTCGCATAAGACCTAGTGCACCACTATTTTTCCTGACTATAGCTGGCGCACTATCAGTACATATGCCAATTAAGTTTTTGTAATTTAAGTTATACACGTCCATAACTTCCTTAACCGTTTTGAAAACGTCCTCACCTGTAGTTGTTGTTTCCAACTGAGTAAGTGACAGTAACTCTTCTGTTATCTAAAATTTTTTATTTATGTCTCTAGTAAAAATGGATAACGGTGCAGAATTCGTCAGATCAGTACTTTCATCAAAAGCCAAGGAATAATAATGAAAATTTGAGATTTTCTGTTGGAGAGATTCATTTATATTGGTTGAAATTTCATCAATTCGTCTGGTTACTGTTCGACGCGACAAACTTACATTTTCAAATTTCTTTATATTTTCCGGACACATTGCTTCTACTGCAGTTAATATTTATATATCTTATAAATTCTCCTTCAGAAAAGGGTTTTGAGTTATTTGCGATTTTTACTGCAATTAAGTAACTTGCTTTCACAGCATCTTCTGAATCTATATTGGACTTTATAAATAGCAACTGTTTTTTACTAAATATTTTCTTCAAAATATTCTAATTGACAACTATTTATAACAGTCACACAGACAATGCCTACTCAAATTTGAAAAGTTTTAATAACATCCACTTTGGGATGATTTAATTAGTAAAGCTGTCCCAAAGTGGATGTTATTAAAACTTTTCAAATTTTCTTCAAATTTTCAATTTTCTTTCCTCGCCATGAAATTTATCATAGCTACTACTATGCTTTGTATTGTAGTGTTTCTTAATATTATATTCCTTATTAACAGTTATTACATCCAAACAAATTAAACAAAGTGGTTTACCATTTCTCTCATTGTCAGTCATGAAATAATCGAAGTTCCATTTTCGTTTCCATTAAAAACACGTCTTTCTTGATCTACCTTTCTTTGCTTGCTACACGAAGCCATCCTATTCAACGTGTAATACGTATGACTGTTACTGGCAACAGTAAGAAACTGAGGCAGAAGAAGATAAACACAAGCACAAATAACTATCAAAACTGCACGCACCTACGATGCAAGCGTGCCCTTTACGAAATTTAGCAATTTTGCAAATCCTCAAAAGTCGTTGAAATACCGCAAATGCTGAAAATCAGACATTTTAACTTTTTCGAATATTTTTAAGTAATAATAATAAAATTTTTAATTAAAAGTTCTATTGAGTTCTGCGATCTGGTGGCCAATTCTTATGTATTTAAAACAGATTTTCGCGGGCCGCATTAAGCACTTTGTCGGGCCGTAGGTTGCCCATCCCAGATATATATATATATATATATATATATATATATATATATATATATATATATATATATATATATATATATATATACATATATATATATATATATATATATATATATATATATATATATATATATCTGGGATGGGCAACCTACGGCCCGACAAAGTGCTTAATGCGGCCCGCGAAAATCTGTTTTAAATACATAATACATAATACATTTTAAATATATATATATATATATATATATATATATATATATATATATATATATATAATCTTGGCCTCATGTACTGTTAAGTGTTGAGGTTTTATACATTTCATTTAATTCCTAATTTCCTTGTTACTGTCCTCTGCCAGTACTTCCGCTTCTCTTGTGCTTTTAGTAATTCCTCGCAATTCCTTTTCCCACTCTTTAGGTCCTGTAGGTCTAGGTGTTCCTGTTCGTCTATTGCCACTTTTCTTTGCTTCCCATACTTTCCTGACTTGCTAGTTTCTGTCTAGCCTTTTTAGATGTCTCCACTATTTCAGTTGTGCCTTTTGTATGTTCTTCCACGCCCTTTCTACTTTTAGGTCCTCTCATATTCTTTCGTTTTTTATCTTGTTGGGTAGTGTGACATTTGCTGTTCTTCTCAGATATTTCATTTCAGCTGCTTGTATTTTTTCTGTTGTTACTCATGATTCACATCCATAGAGTAAGATAGACATGTAGATTCTTTTATATATTAAATATAAAACTATTTCCCCATGTTCCTGTTCGTCTATTGCCACTTTTCTTTGCTTCCCATACTTTCCTGACTTGCTAGTTACTGTCTAGCCTTTTTAGATGTCTCCACCATTTCAGTTGTGCCTTTTGTATGTTCTTCCACGCCCTTTCTACTTTTAGGTCCTCTCATATTCTTTCGTTTTTTATCTTGTTGGGTAGTGTGACATTTGCTGTTCTTCTCAGATATTTCATTTCAGCTGCTTGTATTTTTTCTGTTGTTACTCATGATTCACATCCATAGAGTAAGATAGGCATGTAGATTCTTTTATATATTAAATATAAAACTATTTCCCCATGTTCCTGTTCGTCTATTGCCACTTTTCTTTGCTTCCCATACTTTCCTGACTTGCTAGTTTCTGTCTAGCATTTTTAGATGTCTCCACCATTTCAGTTGTGCCTTTTGTATGTTCTTCCACGCCCTTTCTACTTTTAGGTCCTCTCATATTCTTTCGTTTTGTATCTTGTTGGGTAGTGTGACATTTGCTGTTCTTCTCAGATATTTCATTTCAGCTGCTTGTATTTTTCCTGTTGTTACCCATGATTCACATCCATAGACTAAGATAGGCATGTAGATTCTTTTATATATTAAATATAAAACTATTTCTCATGCTGTGATAGAGTTTGGTCGTGTTTGCTATTCTGCTATTAATTTATGTTTCATAGCTCCCTGCTTGGTTAATTGTTTTTCCTAAATATTTGATGTTATCTACTTGTTCCATCATTTTTACTTTTAATTCTGTGTTGACTTGCTTTGGTACGTTAGAGATAACCATGGTTTTAGTCTTTTTAGCACTTATTTTCATCCCTTTTTCTTCTAATGCTTTTGCCCATGTTTCTACATTCTGTTGTAATGTCTCTTCACTGTTTGCAATTACTACGATGTACAGTGGTCTGAATCTGAAAAAAGTTGGCCAAAAATCGAAAAAATAATAGTCACCAAATGGGTTTATTTCTAAGAATCCTGTAAAGAATACTTTGGTGTATGTTATTCTAAAAGAAAAGTAGGATATCTTTTTTCCCTGAGACGCTACGCTCCTTCAAAGTTACCCTTGTCGGCATAGCGCGAGCACGTGTAGCGGCTCCAAAATATAATTGTTAATTCAAGTGCGTGTAAATTTTTACTAGTGTCCTTTTTAATTTCTGTTTGTTGGAGTGTGTTAAGGAAAGTATGGAAAATTTTTACATATATAACGTTTTCATTAATTTCACACTCGTGTGTGTTAGAAATCATGTTAAAGATGAGTGAACGTAAATTAGCAAAAAAGTTATCACCGCAGCGGGGCTTAAGAAATTGTAATATGGAACATATAGATTACGATGTTATATAATAGAATCTAGAAGAAAATCTTGCCTATGTCTGCCTTTGTACATGTGAGATTAGAAATACGAAGCGCTGGCCGGCTTGGCGACGCACCGAGCAAATTGTTTGTTAGTTTAAATAACACTCGGCGAAAATAAATTTTATTGTGAATAAATTTCTTAATATTTCATCGCTTTATGTCTGCATTTAAAAATTGCGTATTGATAAATTAATCTGTTCACGTCGGGAACTGTTCGAGATCATTCGGAACGATTTGAACTTACAAGGGAAACTACCGACGATTTTCTTCAAACTTTGGACACTTTTAGTAGTCCATTAGGATTACATAATGTGCAAGTAGTAAGGCGTACTATTTTGGCATTTTCGAAATTGCAATTTTCTCTCTTCGAAATTTTCCGCGTCGAATATATACATTTACGTTGCGTTAACGTGTATAAGATGGCGTTGGTCGAGTGGTTAAGTCCAAGCTTCGTAATTGCTTGATCGGTGGATCTATTCCTACACACTTCCTTTTTTTCAACACTGGTCCTTTTTCTTATAAATAACAATTCAAAGGTAATATAATGAATAAATACGTGTATTTGCATGCATTTTAATTGAATTTCCAATGTTATTTGGCTGTTTACTGAATTTTATCAATAAAAAAATGGTACTTTGACCTGCACCAACGGGCTCAGGGGAGGGCATCAAGCTTGGCAAGCAGAAGTCAATCAACGTTAATAAAGGTTTGACAATTAATAACTCAATTTAATAATAAGAAGTAATAGAGTAAATTAATCTTTGGATGTGCTTACGACATTAAAAGTTGTAGCGTGATATTCAGCCATATTCAATGTCACAATGCGATAGTCATATTCAAGTTATACAATCACAAAAAATATAAACTACAACGACATCTACTACATCGAATGAATGCATTTTCCCTGCATGCACAAGGAATTGTCAGAGTTTGTATGGAAAAACAAACCGCGTTGACATTCTCAAAAATGTCTCTTCACACAATTTGGATGCAAACCACGCGTACGCAACATTTTCATAAATATCGGTGCTGATAATTTGAGATGTACTATAGAATATATTTTGATAGCATCTTCACGAGAAGCAATTTCTCGCTCGTTTTCGATTAAATATGAACAATTTTGAAGGCGCTTGATAAAGTTTTTAACTTGCCTAAAGAAATAAAAGTTACACTGCTGGCAAATTGGAGTACATTTCAGGGGTATGACTTTAACCAGCAAACAGCCAAATAACATTGGAAATTCAATCAAAATGCATGCAAATACACGTACTTATTTATTATATTACCTTTGAATTGTTATTTATAAGAAAAAATATGACCAGTGTTGAAAAAAAGGAAACGATGTATAGGACTAGATACACCGATTCAGCAATTACGAAGCTTGGACAACGTCATCTTATACACGATGACGCAACTCAAATCTTTATATTCGACGCGGAAAATTTCGAAGAGAGAAAATTGCAATTTTCTCGAAAATGCCGAAATAGAACGTCTTACTATTTGCACATTATGTCGTCCTAATGGACTACTAAAAGTGTACATAGTTTGAAGAAAATCCGTAATCCAGACGTCGGAAGTTCCCCTTGTTAGACTTGGAAACTTAATGTAAGCGTTTGGAGGAACATTTTATCGTAATGCCAGAAATAAGGATATAAAAAAATATCGTGAAGAATTTTCTAGAAAAAAATTCACGCATAAATACAATGGAAGATGTGTTTGCTTGTTTCCTTGTATTTTCTGATCCATTTATTTCGAGCTTGAGAAAAATGAAACCAAAAATAGGTAAAATTTGTCATCAGAGGCCCTAAAGTTTTTGCTTTTTCCTGAAGATGATGAGTCTGAAAGTTTCCTAGAAATTTCTAATAAGCATGATATTGATTTCGAACATGATAATTATCCCGACAGTGATAGCGAGTGATTAGTACAATTTTTTCTATTTTTTTCATTTAAGATTATTTTTCCATAATAACTGCTACATAAACTGTTTATTATTTCGCAATTGTAATATTTCAATTGTTATTACCAATATTGAATACCCTTACATTCCTATTTATATGAAATTCGGAACAATTTTTTAAGAAGTGATCGGTCATATTGGATCTGCCATATTGAATTTTAAAATTGCATTATTAAATTCGTAATAAGTCACCTCGAAAAACCGCATTTACCAATTTATATGAAATTTCGAATCAATTCTAATCCAAATTTAATGAAGTGCTCGGCCATATTGGATCCGCCATTTTGAATTTTTTAATTAAACGATGAAGTTCATAATCAGTGAACTCAAAAACAATTACATACCAATTTATATGAAATGTTGATATATTTTTAATGAAGTAGTCGGCCGTATTGGATCCACCCTTTTGAATTTTAAAATTATACCATGAAATTCGTTATCAGTGACCTCGAAAACTCTTATGTACCAATTTATATGAAAAATAAAACGAAATTGTAATGAAATGATCGACCTTATTGGATCCGCCATTTTGAATTTGAATATTATATTATACAATTCGTATTTAGTGAACTCGAAAACCCTTATATACCAATTTATTTGAAATTTGGATTAATTTTAATGAAGTGGTCGGCCATATTGGATCCACCATTTTTAATTTTAATATTAGACTATGAAATTCGTATTCAGTGCCCTCGAAAAACCTTATATACCAATTTATACGAAATTTTGATCAAATTATAATGAAGTGGTCGGCCATATTGGATCCGCCATTTTGAATTTTAAAATTATACTATGAAATTCGTAATCAGCGGCCTGGAAAGCCCCTATATACCAAATCACGTTTAAATCTAAAACTTCTTTCTATTTTTGGGAACTTTTTTGAAATCCAGACCACTGTGCGATGTCGTCCGCAAATACATGTTTGATTACTTTATACTCGTTACTATTTACGTTTGATACTGATGTTTATTGATTGCATTCTGTTGTATCCTGCACTTATTTTTCTGGTTTTATTACTGCATTCTTTTATTGTTTCGTTCAGATATAAGATGAATAATAGTGGATCAGTGTGGTAATGAATTTACCTGATTCTTCGTTTAATACTCGCAATACTTGAACTATTTTTGTACAATGATTTTATTGCCTCAATCAGGTTATCGTCTACTTCGTATTTTCATGTTTTCCATATGTGATGTCAGGGAACTTTGTCAAAAGCTTTTTCAAGATCTATAAAACATAGGTAAATTGCTTTGTCATACTTTCTTTGTCATAGGTTCTTTTCTCTTAAGTTTCTTATTGTGAATATGTGATCTTGCAGACTATAGCCCGGCCGAAAACCGCTTTGGGCTTCATTTAGTTCTCTTTGCGTGGTCATTCTTAGTCTTTCTTGTAAAAAAATTTCATATACTTTGGACGCACTGCATAGGAGAGATATCCCTCTGTAATTTCCACATTCCCTTCTGTCTCCTTTCTTATATATGGATATTATTACTGGTTCTTACAGTCATCCGGGACTTCTTGCGTTTTCCAGGCCATTTCTATTATGTTGTTCAGTGCCTTTTTCTTCCATATATTTTAGCATTTCGGCTTGAATGTTGTCCAGGCCTGGCACTTTTCCATTATTGGGTGTTCTTCTCCCTTCCTGTACTTCATGTAGTTGTAACCCTTATTTATGCTTGATGTTGCATGTCTTGTTTCTATTTCTATTTCAATTATTTCTTCATTTGTTGACTCCAACATTTCATTAAAGTATTCGCCCCATCTTTTTATTGTTTTTATGTTTCTTCTAATATTTGGCCTTATTTATCTTTTATCTGTTTAACTTTTTTCACTTTAACTCGTCTTATGTTCTTGAGTACTTTGTAGAAGAGTTTTTGGTTATTCTTGCTATTATACTCAATTTTTTCTCCAAATTTTTTCGATTCTTTCTCCATTCCTTATTTTTAGCTTGTTTGCCTTTTTCTTTTACATCTTTCTTAATGCTTTGTATCTAGAGTATGTTTCTGCTGTTTTTCGGCTAAGGTATTCTTCCCAAGCTTTCTTTCTTGACAATCTGTTTTATTGATTCTCCTGTTATTGTAATTCCGCAGGTTTTACCTCTAGAGTATTTTAGTATCTCTTTGAATATTTTCCATTTTTCTTCTAGAATTCCATTTAGTGTTTCGTCTTGTCTTTTATTTATCTCTTCTTCTATTATTTTGGAATATTGTTTCGTAACGTCTATATTTTCTAATTTGTATATTCTGATGGTTTTTGTTACCTTCTTTCTCTTCTTCTTGTTTCGAATAGGCCTACTTTGGACATGCTTGTTCAACTGTTGGGCTTTGATCTTAGCCAGTATTGTCGCATCTTCTGCTTGTGTAACACCTTTCTCTCTTCTGTCCAGGGGGTACCTTTTCTTCGGGGTTTTTCCTGAAATCCACGGACTTCCCTCAGGGTGCGTCCCATAGTCTGTCTGTTTTGGAGATCTGTTATTCCCAGTTCTTTAATATCCTTCTAGGTTTCCGTCAACCAAGTGCTACGAATCTTCTTGTTTTGTCAGAAGGTGAACAGACGGTTGTTTAGTCGGTTTGGAGGCAATCTTGCAACGTGGGGATAGAAAGCTACCCTTCTTTTTCTTGCAAAGTCAGAGAACCTCTCAATATGTTCGTAGAGCTCAGAGTTATGTCGCTTACGGAATTGCCCATCTTCCTTTACCAGGCCTAGGATCTTCCTGAGGATTCTCCCCTCTCTGATTTCCAATTTCTCTACCAGACCTCTTCGATTCAAGCAAAGACACTCCATGGCATACATGGCTTCTGGTCGTAAGACTGATGTGTAGTACTTAAGTTTCAGGTTGTGTGACAGGCATTTCTTGTTGTAGGTCTTCTTAGTCAGTCGATAGGCTAGTTCTAACTTGTTGACTCTCATGAATAATGATGCACTTTCTGATAAGTTGGGTTCAATCCATCCGCCGAGATACTTAAATTTCTCAGTCCTCTTGATGTTTCCCTGCTCTAGCAACATCTCTCTGTTTGCTTCTTTGATGTTGGTGAAGAATTCTGTTTTCTTCAGCGACACTTGAAGACCCACTTTGGCAGCCAGTTTTCTGAGGAAATTTACTGCATTGTTGCCATCTCATGATAATCAGCAATCAGTGCCATATTATATGCAAAGGCCAGGCAATCTAGAACAAGTCCATTGTTCTTACGTCACAGGTAGATACCACTCTGAACACCCAGGTTGATCAGTTCCTTGCGCAATTCTCTCAAAACCTTTTCAAGGAAACAGTTGAAGAGAAGTGGGGGAAGTCCATCTCCTTGTCTCACTCCAGTTTTTATTTTGAAGCTTTCTGGCATCTCGCCTGTAAATTTAACCTTCGGATGGGTGTTGGTCAAGGTTTCTAGGATGAGTCTGCAGGTTTTGTTGTCTAGCCCTAGTTCCTGTAGTACTTTGTAAAGCGTTCCTCTATCAATGGAATCGTAGGCCTTCCTAAAATCAACAAAGGTGACGACCACCTGGCAGTTTCTCATCTTGGAGTATGCAAGTACAGTTTTAAGATTAAGGATCTCTCTAACACAGGATCAGGTCTTCCTGAAGCCTTCCTATTATTCTCCCAGTTGACTATCCAGCTGATTTTCTGCCCTTTTTTGTTACGCCTCGGAGATAATCTTGTATGTTACCGGGACGAGAGAAATTCCACGGTAGTTTTTTAGATCTGTAAAATCTCCCATTTTGTGAAGCGAGTGGTAATTTAATTGTTTCTAAGTGTTTCAATCGGGTGGTAATTTCTCTGTTTCCCAGATGTCTTGGATGATCTCGGTTTGCTTGCCCATGGCATTGCTTCCAGCACCTTTCGACAGTTCAGCAACGATAGAGTCCTCTCCAGCGGCCTCTCCATCTTCTTCCAATGAAGGGGGCAGCGAGTCCGGGTTTGGTGTGATTTGTTTATAGTCAAAGTCTTCGATGGGTGGATGAGTACTTCGATGAGTACTGAGGTAAAAGGTTGCAGTTGTCCTTGTTGTTAAAAGCCAGTTTGCCTTGTGAGTCTCTGAAATGGAGGCTTGGCGGGGCGTATTTTCTGAGTGTCTGCTTGAAGCAAAGCTCTGTTCGATTTGGGTTAGTTGGTTTTGTGGGAAGGTTCATTTGGTTCCTCGAATTATCTTGGCTGTAACCTTTCTTTGTTCCAAAAATCAACCCAAAAGTCCTACATAGATCCACCAATCGTTTTCCGTTGCGGTTGGTTCCCTTATGTGCCGGATAATTGCCCACTATGTTTCTGTATTTTTTCTCTCTTCCCAATTGAGCATTGAAGTCACCAAGCAGTATGACGGTGTGCCTCTTTGGAAGTTTCGAGACAATATATTCTAAGTCTTCCCAGAATTTATCAGTTCTGTCTGGATTGTATCTGTTGTCCTGGTTGATTGGGGCATGCATATTGACTATACTGTAGCCCTTGTTTGCACATTTGAGAGAGAGCATGGATACACGACAGCTCGGGGAGGTAAAGTCGGTGGCTGAATCCAGTATCCTGTGATTATAAATCCTGTACCTAAGTAAGCTCACCCACTTTTCCTTTGAGGATTCTGTAGCCTTGGGACTCGAAGGCATGTTCGTCTGTATTTTTGTTACTTTATTTATTCTACCTTTTGTCTGAAGTCTCTCTTCTTCTTTTTGAGTTTTTGCGCTCACTAAATAGTGGTCTGTGCCTAGTTCTGCTCCTATATTTACCCTTACATCCTTTATATCTTTATTTTGCTCTTTTTGTGTCAGAATATAGTGTATTATAGATTTTTCGTTTCTTCTTTGTTCTTCCCTTGTCTACTTATGGCAGTCTTTATGTTGGAAGAATGTGTTTTGTACTAGCCGGTTTTGTATACAGAAATCTATTTAGTCTTTTGCCATTGTTATTTTTGGCGCTTTCTCCAAATTTTCCTATTGTTCCTTCTGTTCCTTCTACATTTTTGCCGACTCTGGCATTAAAATATCCCATAGTGATGCCTCTCATTATCATATAATGCTTGTAGTTGTTCCCAGAATTCTTATCTTTCTCACAAAACCAAAGGCAAAAGAGTATATACAGGCAAAAGGTTTCTCAGTTGTTATGTCGTTCTCCCCTGGTCCATAGATTATTATGATTTTCATAGTTTCTTGGTTTGTGATCCTTATCCCAACTATCATAATTCGTTCGTTCATACATTTTGGGCTCAGTACGCATCCTACTCCTCCTGCTGGTCTGTTATTCATGGTTACTCTGCTATATATTATTTCATGGTCTTTGATTCTCATTTTTCCTTTTTTCTTGGTTTCTGTCATTGCTAGTATTTCTAGCATTATTTTTGTTATTATACATATTTTTGTTTTTATAAACTCATAGAGGAGTTCGTTAAGTTCGTTTTCCTTTCCAGTGATGCTTCTAATGTTCCAAGTTCCGATCTTTATGTATTTTTCATTTCCTTTGCCGTTTTGTTTAATTCCGGTTTCGGTTTTTTATTGTTATTGCCTTTTGCCTGTATATACTCTTTTGCCTTTGGTTTTGTGCCTTTTTCGTGCCTCTTCTGTTGTGTTCCCTTCCGGCATAGTTTTCTTAGCTTTTTTGATGGGTGGGTCAAAGTCTTCCTTATCTTCGTTCCATCTATATTCCTCTTTACCTATCATGAGCTTCCTGTATCCTCTTTGATGTCTCTCCTATTTGTTTTTTCTATCTCTTACCATCCCAACTTCTATCGTGTTTCTATCGTTGATGTAGACCTGTTTTTCTTTTCCATTCATCAATTTATTCTTATGTTTCATTATTTGGTACTTATCGTTCGTGTTTTCTAGTTCTAGTAGGCACGTTTTCTCCCCTTCCATGCTTCCTTCAGTTTCACTTGTATTCCAAGATTTTTATCTATGAAGTTTTCCATTCCCTGTTTTAAATTCTCCTTTTCTACTGTATCTACAGTAGAGATGAAACGGATAGCAGTTTAGCCGGATATCGGATATTCGGCCAACCTTGTAGCCGGATATTCGGCCGCTGAAAATCCGGCGGAACGTTGCCTTAAAACAAAAGCGTATGCCATATCATCGCATGTTGCTTATTTCGATACACTCATCAATTTGACAGCTGTGGAGTTTAATGGAGCAATGTATCAATTTATTAAAGCCGTTCAAAGAAATAACCAAAATAACAAGTTCTGGTCTATTCAGCGTGCTGGAAGTAATACCACACGTTGCTGCTTTAAAAAAATACTTAGATAAAGATAAAACTGAGCAAAGAACTCCTGTTTTATCACATATGCGGGCCTCGTTAAAACTCGTTTTAACTCCATAAGTCAAGACTTAAAGTACTTGATTGTAACTCACATAGACCAGAGATTCAAAACAAACTACTTGGGGGTGCTTTAAGATGAAAGAGCGCGTCAGGAGATTCTATTGGAATATTTAAAAATGTCAGCTGTATCTCGTCAAAGCTCATGACACGTTTTGGGATTACTTTGATGAGGTACCAAATGAAAACAATACTAGCCAGGTTCAATGTGAAGAAAGAAACGATATAGCATGTGAGCTTCATTTTTTATATTAAGTCAGTGCGAATTGATAGCAATTGTGACCCGAAGGCTGGCCGCATAACGCACGGTTTCCGGATTCGGTTTCCTGTTCCGGATTGCTGATTCGGATTTCTGCGAGTAGCGCAGACGTTCGATTTTTGTATTAGGAATGTACACTGCCAGTAGGTAGAGAAAGCACGTTTAAGATGGACGACAATGAATTAATTTCTAAATTTCTAAGTAAGAAAAAAAGGAAACGTCGATATTGGGTTCACCGTACACCCACTAAACACCAAAAAATAAAAGCGAGTCAATTATATCTGAAAAGAGCAAAATTTCGAGCACACCCAGAAGAGTTCTTCAAATTTTATAGGATGTCAATGAAATCCTTTGATGAACTTCACAATGGCATAAAAGAGAAAATTAAAAAACAAAATACGTGCATGAGGTTATGTTTGGATACGGAAAAAAAGTTCCGTGCGTTCGGGATGACGTCATTCGTTTTTTTTTTTCGTTCTGAATGACCCGAACGCGCGGTTTGTTTCCGAAACGAATCTTTCAGTACCTTGCAGTGTGTACAGCGAAAGATTTTTTTCTGAAGCTGGCCTTATTTACGAAGACAAGCGAAACCGCTGCTACTTCTTAATGCAGAGAAATTAGTATATATTTATTCACCATAATTTGCCCTTAATGCAGTATGAGTACTAATTCATTTTCTAAGTTGTAGAATTATGTTGTGATTGACAGATTGTATTTCTTAAGTAATAGTAACTAAGTAAAGCAATTACCTAAAAATATATTTTTTAAATCCAGTATTCGGCTGGATAGGCCCTAGTTATCCGGTATTCGGCGGGATAGTATTTAGGCCGCCGAATACCGGATATCCGTTTTATCTCTACTCCACAGTCAGGCCCTGCATTACTATATTATTTCTTTTTCTTTCTCTTTCCATATTTTCCATTCTCTTATTAATCATGCGCATGTCCATTTCATCATTCTCTTTCTTTACTTGTTCATTTTCCTCCTTCAGTTTTTCACTTTTTTATATGTCAATAATAGTTAAAACAAAAGTATGTAGTATAGTAAAGCATTTATTCAAGTGTCTGAATATGGAACTAATCAAAATAAAATAGCCGTGCTCCGCAGTCTTTGAGCAAATGTATGGGTAAACACAGAATCTGCATCTTTCATCTTCCTTTAGACCTAGGGTCTTGCGGTGTTTTAGTGTGTGAGGTGTGTCAGTAGTGTCCCGTCAGGACTCCTGTCAGAATTGTAAACATGTTCCTGTTTAGTTTCAGGCAAGCTTTTGTTTTTTTCTGGTTAACAGATCCCAACATTACTTTGGATTGTCTCAATCCTGAAAGTTCTTTCCAGATTTTCATCCATTGTTCTCTTATTTCTTCATCTAAACTTTTGTGGATGGTGTTCACACTCATTCCGCAAAAGGGTTCCGGACCTATAAAGGGATTACGGCATCCCTTGTTTATCATCTATACCAGTGTGTCCTTGTACCCAGTATAGCGTTACTTTATTTTCTCTGCCAAGCTTGTTTAGCTTTCCCACACAGTCCTATACAAGTTTGGATCTGATCGTGTATGAGCTAATGTCCTCGATGGCTGCATGACTGTCTGACAGGATAGCTATTCGTTTTTTGCGATAATTCCTGTCGACGTTAAATTGTGCACATCTTTCGAATGCGTGTACCTCTGCTAGGAAGATACTTGGGAATGTTCCCATCGATTCGAAGTAT
This sequence comes from Phosphuga atrata, assembly GCA_944588485.1. Classification (NCBI taxonomy): domain Eukaryota; kingdom Metazoa; phylum Arthropoda; class Insecta; order Coleoptera; family Silphidae; genus Phosphuga; species Phosphuga atrata. The sequence goes on from OX155909.1 coordinate 3,356,732, forward strand.
TTGGTGCGAGGTCCAAACACTCCTACACCAGTATCTTCCTTTGTCTTCGAACCATCTGTATACCATTTGATAGCATTTTGCTCTATGTGGTATGCTTAGGATTCGTCGCTCCAATCAGCTTTACTACTACACATTGCTTTGTAGTTTTTCTCGAAATGGTATTTGCATACCATTTTGTCTTTTGATGCTTCCAACCAGGGGATCTTGGCAGCGAGGCTGTTCCTGTCTCTGCTCCCGATTATTTTACCTATGCCTATTCCTTTGTTGCTGAACCTTACAATCGCCGATCCGGCGGCCCTCTCCACGACAAGGTGCAACGGAGTCCAGTGCACTTCCATTGCTGCTGTAGGGCACGACCCCATCGCCCCCGCAATACAGACACACGGCAGTCTTTGAATCTCCTCAAGCTGCTTTCTCATATAGGCCGGCGTTGTTCTACTTCCCCACGCAACTGCCCCGTAAGTGATTGCAAGTCTCACTATCGTGGTGTACATCCATCGCAGGAATGTGGGGTTACAACCCCACGTTTTCCCTGCCAGATTTCTGCACACCATTAGTGCGCGTTTGGCTTTTCCTACTGATGCTTCAGAGTGTCTATTCCATAGGAGTTTGCTATCTAGTGTTATAACCTGATACCTTATCTCCTGTTTGTATTATACTGCCGTCCCATCTAACAGTATGGGCTATAGGTAGTTTAGATTTATCTTTCTAGAGAATGGTATCACCGTGGTTTTACTCGGGTTGAGACTGTTTGACACCATCTCTAGTTACGTTGAGGCATCTCTGTACGATTTCACAGAACGTTCCCTCAAACTCTCCTCTGGCTATGATGACTATGTCATCGTCTTAACCTTGACATTTGATTTCTAGATCGTTCAGCCTAGCCGGTAATTCATGAACTACCAGGCTCCACATCAGTGGTGATAGCATACCTCCCTGTTGGCACCCTCGAGTTGTGAAGTTTTTGATGGTGTCTCTTCCCACTTGTGCCTCCGCCGTTCTGGTTCTCAGTATTTCTCCCATCCACTTTGAGATTGTGCTGTCGATATTCCTTCTTTCGAGATCCGCTTTGGCAGCCTCATGAGAGGTGTTGTCAAAGGCTCCTTCTATATCCAAGAAGGCACAAATCGCTACTTTCTTTGTAACTAGTGCTGCTTATATTTCATTTGTCAGCTGATATAGGGCGGTTTCTGTGGATTTCCCTGCTCTGTATGCATGCTGACATTTGTGTGGTGGTGCACCTACCAGCACTATTGTTCTAAGGTAATTGTCAATTAGCTTTTCCATTTTCTTTAACATGAAAGATGTTAGACTAATGGGTCTAAATGACTTTGGTGGAGTGCTGCCTTTCTTCCCCACCTTCAGTATGAATATCACCTTAACCCATAGATCCGGTATGTATCTGAGCCCTAAAGTACTTCTAAGGATTTTTGGAAGGTACGGCATTAGTTCTCTCCATCCTTTTTGTAGGAAGGCGGGAATTAGTAGTCCACACCTGGGGCCATAAATGGCTGGAAAGTGCGGATAGCCCATGTGATTCGCTTTTCCGTTCAGATGGACGCGGCCCTCTTCCAGTCAGCCCGACTTGGTCTCCGTGGTTGCATCATTGCTCAGGTCTCTTTGTATTTTCTCAGTATTTTCTTTGTATTTTCTTCTTGTATGTGCTCAGGTCTCTTTGTATTTTCTACCTCCCGGAAAACGGATTTCTAGTAGGAGGAGTGCTCTCTGCTCTTCGTCCTCCATTTAGCTCCCATCCGGTCTCTTGAGAGTGGCTGTCATATCCACTCTATCCTTCGCTAGTGCTTTATGAAATCTAGCTGCCACTGGAGTGGATTCTATGTTTTCACAGAAGTCCTAAAGTTTTTTCTTTTTACCCTTCTGATCTCTTTTTTGTAGGTGGTGAGCACCTCGGAGTATTCTAGCCAATTTTCAAATTAGGTTTGTTGAAAAGCCTATGTACTTTTGCTCTTAATTTAGACTTAAGTTTTTGTTCCACCATTTTTCATCCTTATGCTCCTTCGCGGTTTTATTGGGCAGCTGGAATCAAATGCCATGGTGATTGCTACATTTATTTCTCCTACAGCTTGCTCCAGTATGGTGTAGTGTTTGATACTACCCTGCACCGTCACTTGCTCTAGGTTCTCTTTTAGTTTGGAACTAAACATAAGCCGCATAGTTTGGGTTTCGAATGAGGGTGTTTTCCTCACTCGCTCCTTCTAGTTCAAACTCTGATCCTATGGTCTGACATTGAGGGTTCACTTGAAACTCTCCACCTTTTAACGAGTTTACCTACGTTAGTGCTACCTAGCGTTATATCGAGTACATCACTCATGACTTTAGTGACAAATGTTCGTGTATTCCCAACATTATACACATTTAGATTTTCTGAATAGAATGGTTGCGACAGTTACTACGTGGTAATTCATACTTACATTGAATTGAAAAATTCACTATGTTTTTACCACACTTATACTATGTAAAAATGTTATACAACTTGTTATTCACAGTAATATAAATTTCTACACATATCACGACTTCACATATCACGACAAATTGATGATGTTGAATATATAATCCTATAATTTTGGTGCGGAGGGGGGTTGTTTGTCTGTAGTTGAGGGCTTATCTGCCGGAGATTGGGTAAGATTAAAAAGTTGGGAAAAAATTAGGTCAGTTTTCTCGTTTAGGGGATTAACGGAGGGATTACGGGTGGTTTTGAAGATTTCTAATGACTCTAGGAGATTAAGCTTGGGGCCTTTGTTGCAGTTATGCAAGATTTTAAGATTATCTATTTCGGGGATATGCTGATGCGATCACTAACTCGCGGTGGAGGCCCTCGTTCTTGATGAGAACCTGGATTGGAACTAGAACCCGTGTGAGGAACTCTGAAAGGCATAAATAATTTATGCCCTTCCTTACCATAATGCAACTTCTGGGGGAGAACTCTTGGTTACCCTACACCAACTTACATTCCCTGTTGCTGAGTCCTCTGATCTTATCTCCATACGCCCAGGGTTCTTGCAGCAGCGCTAGCCCTAACTGTTGTTTAGTGAACATCCTAGCCATCACAGCCGAGGCTGCTTTGGCATGGTGAATGTTCACTTGGGCTATTTTTGTGCGTTTGCTGGTCATTTTTGTTTTGTGACAGGAGGCGGTGAGTCCTCTTCTGTCTGGGCAAGAATGACGTCTTCCTCTACCTCAGTAAACATGGCAAGACTACTCATGTCTACGAGTGTGAGGTCTAGGTTTACTCGGTAATCCGAGCTGACTTCTTCCTTCTCGGCCATTCTTCAACAGAGGGGGCGCTGTTGCTGTCCCTTCAACCAAGGAAGTAGCCGCTATTGCTGGCTATTGCTTAAGTTCCGAGGGAGAAACCGCTGTAGCTGCCTTACTACCTCTGCATCTTCTTTGGCATCGTGGAGCTCAGGCTCCATCTGCTCCACTAGTTCTGTGGCGGTGAGATACCGTACACTAGGGTTTATTATCGTGTTTCTTCGGATATGAATCCCACGAATGGCTAGGGCATTAAAGGTCCGCCATGTCAGAAACCCGCTTGACATGGCAAGGCTCGATACTCTCTGAGGTCGCCAGGTATCAGAGAGGCACCGTTTGAAGTGGCCGGTTACCCTTGACCACCAACCGGTCCTTTCGACAGGGGTCGCATAACACCTTTGCAATAAGTCTTTGTAAGTTCTTTGTTGTTCGCTCTCCATTGACGCCTCTGGCCGGAGTTGGACTCCAGTCAGTATCGTCCAATGGTTCATTGCGAAACTAACTAACTAAAGGTGACTTCCACGTGACGGAGAAATTTATATAACTGTGAATAATATGTTATATAATATTTTTACATATAAGTGTGGTTAAAACATAGTGAATTTTTCAATTCAGTGATATTAGACCCATTGATATTATGTAGCGTTACAACTGCTTCATTTTTGTTAATGAAAATGTCTTCAAAATATCCAGCAATGACAATCAAAGTTGTAAAATTAACAAGATTAGTGATCAATATTTAATGGTTTTTAATAATGTTTTCTACTACCTACCTCCTGATAATCCGTTTTTTTATAATCCGGCGGTTATCTGGTCCCATTATTCCAATCGTCGGATTATCAAGATTATACTGTATTCTTATAAATGATCCAAGAAATGTTCCCAATCCAAGCGATAGCCCCTTAATCACTAAAATAAGCAGATAGGCTGACATTAGAGCATAGAGAAGCAGGCTAGAAATGATCCTACGACTGATTGAGAGTGTTTAAAAAACAATATTAGGGTAATAAGAAAATATAATTTAATATTTCATTTTAGTTTTGAAGAATAATCAAGCTCGCAGTAAGAAACTTAAAGGAATAATTAAACAGCAATATTTCTTATCAATATCAGACGTTATAAATGATTATAATGTTGAAATGAATAATTGTAACAAACAAAACCATTCGTTACTTTGGTCTTCCTACATGTCTCGCATCAGTGCAATCCCTAAAAACGTGATGCTGTTATTAGATCATGGAGGATCGTTAAGCAACCAACAATTTCGGATAGTTAAAGCTATTGGTTAGCAATTACTATTATTAAAATAATAATTGTGATCATAATTTGTGGTATTTTTTAGCGAAACAGATTATAGCAATATTAAATGAAGATGATAATATAGGTATTCTTGCCTTGTCGGATGATTTCAGTATTCCTTACTTAACGGAACAATGTGTAATGCCCAATCAAATTACACCTATTGAAGAATCGTATACCATATCTCCAGCTACTAAGCACAATAAGGAATTACTTAATCGTTTTATAGACTCGCTCTCTAGAGGAAATGGTAAGAAAATTTTTAATTTATATGTTTTTTTTTTCATTGTTCTGTTTCAGGTGCTACAAATCATTCATTGGGTTTTCAACAAGCATTGCAGATTATCAAATCCAGTAATGTGTCCTATACAACTGACAACATCTCGATAATGTTGTTATACGTCAGTAGAGGCCTTCTCTCTTCATTAACTGAAGCCAAAACAGTATTAGAAACAATTTTAAATAATTTAGACGATATATTTTTATCACGCAAAATAATTATCAATACCTGCGCCGTAATCGACGGTAAATATTTCCTAGAATTATTTAATACTTTGACTACGAAAATTATGTTCTAGAATCAAAGCCGATTATGTACGAAACCCACTTTCTGAGGGACATCGCTGAGCAAAATTATTCTAAGTACAATATTGATTACGATTATGATGTTACTAAAGGGATTATGCTAGCTGTAAATTCTACACAAACTGTTGGATTAGCTGTAGCTAGATTCTATAATACTATATACGATAATGCTGCTGATAATGCTAATACTTATGATATGGATTCTCGCCTATCTTTACCTATTTGGGACTCTTTTTCAAAAGGTAAGAAGAATTAAGTTTAATAATATTATGATTAATAAATTAGATTAACAATTACTTCGAAATAACACTTTGCCATGGTGTCTGTTAGAGAGACTTTACTATATTACAATAGACTATTACGATAGACAATAATATAATAGACAATACTATGCTCGGACCGGCGAGAGAATGCAGCTGTACTGCGCCAAGGCATGAGGGTCAAGGGACGCGCCGAGGTACGCGCAGATTAGTTTTGGTTAAGAAATATGCATCAGTTTTTCAAATACGGACAACTAAACACCTCGCTCTCGAAATAAAGTGTGGTTATCCGCAGAACAATGCTAAACTCGTCGAGACGAGAATAGTCAGACTAGGCTGGCGAACCATACTAAACTGACAGGTCAAACTAAACAGACAAGTCCTACATATAGAGGATCTTTCTTATTATAGTCGTTTGTGGGAGCGTGTGCGTTGTTGAGAGTATACGTGTTCGACGAGAGTATATGTGCGTTGATGTTCGCCGATTTCAGTGATAGAGTGGAGATGCGTTCCGATGTAGACGTAAAGTCAATGAGTGAGTCTACAATTGATTTGTGGATGGCAAACGCTGTACCAAATTGCCTGGGACCCGTCCTAATTTTTATAGAGGGTTTCCCTTTGTATATTCGATAATCGTCCGTGTCAAAGTGGTATTCATCAAGGAAACGAGTTTCTAGAATTGCAAGGACTTTGATATTAAATTTGTCCATTGTGTTTACAAGCGGTTTAATTTTACCAACTTTTAGAAGAGTGTTCGAGTTGAGCGTGCCAATAAAGTACTTCGCTTCGCGCGTAGAAGATTCGAGAAGCTCCGATCCTTCTCAACATGACGCTCCTGGTCCCCCGGAATCCGACGACCAGGAGTAATCAGTCTATTGACTGATGCCCGGGGTAGTGGAATTGTACCTTCTGGGAACAGTTAGAAGAGGTCACCTACCAAATTCCACCGCATCACGTCAAGATTCTGTTAGGCGATTTTAACGCCCAGTTGGGTATAGAGAAACAATTTAGGAAAACAACAGGTATTCACACAGCACATAAAACAAATAAAAATGGTGAAAGACTAATAACTTTTTGTGAAAATTGCCAACTTAAAATCATGTCAACACAATTTAGAAAAACCAGACATAAGCTTTGCACTTGGCGGGCACCCAACATCAATATGGGTGAATTTCAAATCGATCATGTTGCCATCTCTCATACAAACCAAAAAGGTCCTTAATGTAAAAACGAGGAAAGGTTTCTTCGATTCTGATCACTACTTGTTACAAATTAAAATTAAAATCCAACCCAACAGGAGAAGACCACGACAACCACGCATTTTTAAGCCTGACCCTGAATATTTAAAAATAAACAACGACAGTATTTTGCAAGAAATCAACGAAACAAACACGTCAAACTGGACAGAATTATCGGATGTTCTCAGGAACGCTATGAGAATAGGCCAACCCCCACGTAAGCGTAAGCACAGATGGTGGAACAGTGTATGCGACCTCCATGATTGCATCCATCCAGGAACAGTATAAGCAATAGAAGACAGAGTTAACGCTTGGAAAAGAATTCATAGCAATAAAACGCCAGACAAATGGCAGGAGTTCCTGTGCATTCGGAAACAAACAAGAAATAGAATAAGAATTTACAAAGAAATACTAGGAGTTTTTACAGGATTTTTAAAGAGAACCTGACAGGATATCGACCATCCAGCCTGTGCTTTCGTCGATCTGATGGTTCAATGGAGACAAACACCAATGCGAATTGTCAAACTTTAGCTGAGTACTTCAACAATCTTCTCAACTGTGACCCCCCCATCCAGCAAGTTTATTTTTGAACAATCTGAATCCAATCCAGATTCCGTGCCGCCTTCCTTCCAGGAGATAACTGACATTATTCATTCATTGAAAAACAACAAAGCCCCTGGGGAAGATGGAATCATTGCCGAGTTATGGAAACTGGCTGACGACAACCTCATTCGCAGAATACACAATATAATATGTGATATTTGGGTGACCGAACAAATCCCCCCAGAATGGAAATGTGCACTTATACACCCGCTTCATAGAAAAAGGTGATAAGATGGATCCGAACAACTATAGAGGCCTTTCTCTCCTCCTAGTTACGTACAAAATTCTTTTGAAAGCTCTCTTGAATACACTTGAACCTCAAGTAGACCCAAAGTTAGGAGAATATCAGGCAGGTTTCCGTAAGGGGCGCTCATGCACGGAACAAATTTGGAATCTGAAGACAATCTTGCAAATACGATCTTAGAAACACCGTTGTTACATTTGTTGATTTCAAAAAAGCCTACGACTCCGTCGACAGACCAACTCTCTTCAGCATTCTGGAAGAGTTCAAAGTTGATGGGAAAACCAGGGAATTAATTCAACAAATTCTCATTGTTACTACATCTAAGCTAAGTTTTGTGGAGAAATATCTGAACCTTTTGAAATACAAACAGGTGTTCGACAGGGAGATGGACTTTCACCCATCCTTTTTAATATGGTCCAGGAAAAAATAATCAGAACTTGGGAAAAAGAGATTGAGGGACATTGGTAAGAGAAGAGATTATAGAGCTAATATCAAATGTTTGGCGTATGCTGATTATCTTGCCATATTATCGAATACAGACAAGCAGCAAAGCATACACTTGAAAAATTACACGAAATTTCACAAAAGGCTGGTCTCCTGATATCTTATGAAAAACACAGTGTATAGAACGATCCCCGTCCGACAATCTACCCATCAAGGCACGATATGGTTCTGTATCCAGAGTTTCCCAGTTTAAATACTTAGGAGAAATCATCCAACCGTCCGGCCTAAATATAATAGCAAATCAAGAACGAGTAAAACAAATACAGAGAGCCTACCGACTTACTTGGAATTATTATAACATAAAATCAATATCTGTTGTGCAAATGCAAAAACTTCAACACTACAAAACAGTCGTTGTTCGCGCCAATTTTAATAAATCTATATTTTAATTCAAACATTTGAATCGATTTCGGCACCGATTAACAGAAGGGGAAAGGTGTATCGACCTGGCCGAAATCGCGCGATTTACTTATCAATTTCGTCGCAACATATGCTGCAGGGTTATTGTTAGCGGTAGGCTATAACTGCATCTCCTTGTCATGTGTAACCTATTTACCAAATGCCTCGTCTACGTTTGTTTCAGATCCGTTTAGGTCAGAGGTCAAGTATTGTTAAGTCTTATGTTCCAAGGTCTCGTGTTGCAGGGTTATTGTTAGCGGTAGGCTATAACTGCACCCCCCCTTGTCACGTGTAGCGCTTGAGCTTTCCTCTGACTCCGCGGTCCCAAGTCTGATGCAATAAAAATATGTTGTGTCGTGATATTTCGCCATAACTCACCGTCTTACAATCGGTGAATAGTTAAGTAGGGGTCTCGATCTCGTCTTGCGATATTGTAGGGTTCGAGCTTACTGACCTATTTATTTGCTTTGTTTCAGATGTAGAGGGATAGTGCCGTTTTAAAGGATTTAGCTATAGCATTCTATTATTGTTCGTATGTTCGCTTTGGTCCTTTGACAAACACTTTGTTGTTGTGTTTGTTTTCTTTGGTCCTTGTCGTGATCACCTTGTCCATGGGCAAACAGTTTGTTCTTGTGTTTGTTTTCTTTGGCCTTTGTCGTGATCATCTTGTCCAGGGACAAACAGTTTGTTGTTGTATTTGTTTGTTCTTTGATCTTTCTTGCGATCACTTTGTCCAAGGTAAAACACTTGTTGTGTTTGTTCTCTTTGGTCCTTATAGCGATCATTTTATACAAGGTCAAACACTTGTCGTTGTGTTTGCCTTTTTTAGTCCTTGTCGTGATCATCTTGTCCAAGGACAAACACTTTGGTATTCTGTTTGTTTTCTTTGGTCCTAGTTGGGATCATCTTGTCCAAAGACAAACACTTTGGTGTTGTGTTTGTTTTCTTTGTTCTTTGTTGCGATCATCTTGTCCAAGGCCAAACAGTTTGTTGTTGTGTTTGTTTCCTTTGGTCTTTGTCGTGATCATCTTGTCCAAGGCCAAACAGTTTGTTGTTGTGTTTGTTTTCTTTGGTGCTTGTCGTGATCATCCCGTTCAGGGACAAACACTTTGGTATTCTGTTTGTTTTCTTTGGTCCTTGTCGTGATTATCTTGTCCAGGGCCAAACAGCTTGTTATTCTGTTTGTTCGCTTTGGTCCTTGTCGTGATCATCTTGTCCAAGGACAAACACTTTGTCGTTGTGTTTGCTTTCTTTGATCCTTGTAGCGATTCTCTTGTCCAAGGACAAACGCTTTGATTTTGTGTTTGTTTGCTTTGGTCTTTGTCCTGACCATTTGTACTCGTGACGTAAGCTCACTCGGGGCGTAATTCATTGGTCTAGTGAGCGCAAAGTCTCATAAGATTTCCTTATCTCGGCGAGTGAGGTTGATTGTCTTTGTTTCGTTCACCTCCCTGCCCGCGATCATTATTCTGAATCCGAAAAATAAAAGATGTTGTCAGTGTAAACGCATCTCCGCTGTTATTGTTGTCAACGCAGCGGTCAAGATCAATAGTGTAAGTGATTGGCTGATATTGATATTTATTGCACTTTAATATCCTTGGTGCTGTTTCAGAATTTAGCGAATGTATGCCGGACATAGCTGAGCTGTCCTAGTGACTCTTCTATTAAAATTGTCTACTACAGTCCCATTCGTTGGTTTTGTTGGTTTTTGAACACCCAGAGGGAGAAAATTGTCTCAGTGGTCTCTTTTATTTTTACTTTGTCTAAAAGTTGGGACCATGTCGTTTGCTTCTATTTTGTAGAAGTGGATTTCATGTCGCTTATTTTTATTTAATAGAAGTCGGCTTCATTTGTCGTTTTTATCTAATTGGTAGGAGTTTGTTCATTCTAATCTTTTTATGGATTTGATTTTGGCCCATCCTGGCCTATTATTGCTCAGTTTTGTGCCGAAGTGGGTTACTTCAGGGGCGGCGGGATGTTCGCGCCAATTTTAATAAATCTATATTTTAATTTTTGGTGACGGCGTAGTGTGTGGAGAAAAGGAAAATAACAAACCCGGAGACGATGTAACTTTTTATTGCGCGTCACGTGACGCGTGCCGGTTTTGATGCGAGTTGTGGAAGTTGTCTCTGATGTTCTGCTGGAAGTTGTGTTCACTGACGTTCTGCTGGAAGTTGTCTGGATGTTGTTTCGAAGTTGTCTCTCGAAACTGTCCCTTTGTCACTCCCGTCCCGTCCTTTTATCCCTCGGTCAAACGCATCTTCTCTCTGGTAACTTTGGTGGGAGAGGTTTTTCGTTGTCCCGATTGGTTGTTCGTTCTTCCCTCCTATTGGTGCTGACGCCAAGTAAGAGGGAGGAAAAATCGGTATTGTTTGACCGGGTGGTTGGCATTGTTTGATCAGCTGGTTGGTATTGTTTGATCGGCTCCAGCCCGCTCATAAAACGGTCTGGGCCATAAAACGATTAAGAAAAACCCGACCCTATCGGCTTTGTTTGATCAGCTCCAGCCCGCTTATAAAACGGTCTGGGCCATAAAACGGTTTAGGAAAAACCCGAACCTGTGCAACTCATCTTGTCAATAATGAGTCCCTACAAATTCAAACATTTGAATCGATTTCGGCACCGATTAACAGAAGGGGAAAGGTGTATGGACCTGGGCCGAAATCGCGCGATTTACTTATCAATTTCGTCGCAAATTTATCTATTTGCGAGTAGTATGACTTGAGAGTTTGTCGAGCTCACAACAATTAGAGTACGCTTTGAAGGTGCGAAGCGTGTAGAACGAGATAGAATCGTGAAGCCAAGTTCGGCCTGCCCGTGTACGCGTTATTCAGTTTCAAGTCAAATTAACCAGGGGTGTGATCACGAGCACAAGGGGCTGAAGCGGCATACAACGTCTGGAAGACAATAATTTTAAGGGAATCCCTCCACCCAGTATCCTCATTTCCTCCCTTAAAATAGGCGCCGGAAGGACGTTCACACGTGGCAGAGACGCGAGCAGCCATAACAGGTAAGTGAAAAGACCAGCCCTGTATTTTGGTTGAAAATTTTGATTTTCGTGAGACACGGTCCAAACAGTCGTTCTTCCTGAAGCATTTTATGCCGCAGAAGCAACACTAATTCATGGTCACTCAAAAATCAAAGAAATCAGAGAAAGAAGAACGTAAAATTATCCGAAAAATTTTTGGGCCTGTGAATAAGGAGGGAATATGGATTAAGATACCATCATCAGAAATGTATAAAACTGTAGAACCTATCACTGACACTTCAGAAAGAGACGAGCTAAATTTTTTGGTCACATATAAAGAATGGACCAGCACAGAATTACGAAACAAATTTTCAACATTACTTTCAACAGTAAAAATAGGTACAAATGGATACAGAAAACTGAAGAAGACCTCAAGCAGCTAAACATCACGATACACGGCATGAATGATCGGGTTAAATTTAGAAACACCATAATGCACAATAAATTTGATAAAGAACTGCTCCCAAAGATGCAAGTAAAAAAGTGGACGGACGAACGGAAGAAAGAACATGCGCGAACAGTGCACGAATGAAGAGGATTTGGGAAGAACGTCGCCGCATGACTGAGTTGTCATGAAATTTGTTCAAGTTTACTCGTTCTCTTTAAAGGCAATGTGCGATAGTAGTAGTAGAATTTTTGTTTACAAAAATATGAGGTTGTGGTAATATCTTCCTCTTCTTTAAGTGCCCTGTCCTCTTCGAACGCAATAATTAGCGCTATCTGTGCTATGTCGATCGCTTTTCTAAAGAGACTTGTTGTAGTCTCACCATACCATTGTCGCAAATTCTTTAGCCACGATATTCTTCGACGCCCGGGTTCTCTTCTGCCTTCGATCCTTCCTTCCATTATTAATTTGCGAAGTCTGTATTTTTCGTTTCTGTGAATGTGTCCAAAGTATTCCAGCTTTAGTCCTTTAAGTGTACACATGACTTCGAGATTTTTTGACATCCTTGTAAGGATATCAATACTGGGCACTCTGTTCATACACGATATTCTCAACATCCGTCTATACGTCCACATTTAGAAAGCTTCCAGCTTTTTACACATAGCTTCTGTTAGTGAGTCCACGCCTCAATTTCATAAAAGAGAATACTGAAGAGGCAACAACGTAGTACTCGAGTGCGAACGGAGAGTGACAGACTTCGGCAACACAACACGGACTTCATTTTTAAAAATGGTGCTGTGTCATGTTCAATTCGGGCACGGACCTCCTGCATATTATCCCAGTTTTCGTTGACCTGTCATCCGAGATATTTGTATGATTGAACGCGTTTGATTTGTTGGTTCTGTGCCTGTAGAATACCTCCTCCAACCTGATTCTTATTAATGACTATCCATTTGTTTTTTTTTGTGTTTAAATTTAATCCAACTTCTATCTATATATATAAGATATCTAGAGATATATACATAAGGTCTATTCTAGAGATATATACATAAGGTCAAGTAAAATCTGAAGACCCTCCAACGAGTTCGCGAGTATAACGGTGTCGTCAGCGTACCTAAGGTTATTTATGTTTACGCCATTAATGGAAATTCCTTTAGGGCAGTTTTCCAGTTCATCTTCGTATTTATTTGAGTGAATGTTAAAAAGTGATTGTCAAAGGATGCAACCCTGTCGGACACCCCATTTTTCAATAAAAATTCCCATTTAGGTGTGGGCAAATCTTTTGGCTGTAGGGCCACATTGCGGATGAAAATTTGACCGCAGGCCGCATTAAAAATACTTATATTTTAATAGTTATTTTAATGTGCAGTATCTATGAAATTGTAGCATATAGAATAGAAGGAGGTAATAGAGGAAGTAAAAGCTACTTTCATGAAATAAAGCAATTGGAGATGAGAATATCACGATGGAAATGACACGAGAATCAGGAGATAATCTAATAAAGAAAATTAAATCTACTAAACATATGCCTAAAGACGAGGAAAATTCCAAAAGAATGAAAAAACGTTAACGTGGTCCTAATCTACAAAAAGGTGATAACATCAAGATAGAATATTACAGGCTAATCAGTCTCACTAAACCCTCTATTCCACCTTGGCTTTTAGTATCCGCCACCCATATTATCGCATATTCTGCATTCATTCAGGGTGGGCAGCCCGGACGGTTAATGAAAACCGCCCTAGTTGTTGTCTCCCCGAACAGGAGGCTAATCAGTCTAATGTCACTTATATACAAATTACTGACAAAATAATCACTAAGAGAGAGAGAGAAAGTTCGACGAATACCAACAAGGAATGCAACAAAGAAGCAACCGCAACTTACATTCTCCACGAAAAAACTAAACCGGTCCAACTTGAAAGAGGAGTGCGACAAGGTGATTCCTTCTTCTTCTTCTTTATCTCATAAGCAGGCCTGTCTGTTCATCCATCACTATGGTCGGTCAAGGTGGGGCCTATGCCTATTTGTCTCCTTGGGCTTCTTTTCACTCTTGGCGAATTATCCCGTGCTATTCGGACCAGCCTGGTGTTGTGCATCCGGTCTGATTCCATTCCACATCCGGTCTGTTGGTCCGATTACAGTCTTGTAGATGCGTGATTTCGTGTGAGTGTTTAGGTATTTGTTTTTAAAAATGACCCCGTTCAGGCATCCAGCAATTCTTGATACTTTCATGGCTTGCAGCCTAACGCCTGCTTCTATATCCCGAAAAGCCGATATCTCGACTCCCAGGTAGTTGAATTTCATCACTTGTTGAATGATTTGGCCATCTACCTCTAATTTACATCGTATTGGGACCTTTGATGTTGACATGCATTTCGTTGTATGTGTTGATATGGCCATGTTTAGTTATGTGTGGCAGTTTTTGGAGGTTGTCCTCACTGTCGGCGTTGATCGTTGCATCGTCTGCGTAGCATATAATTGAAATGTCTTTAGTGCCCATTGGGTAATCCTTACCTTGACTGTTTTTTTTATGATTTGGTCAAATATTATATTAAACAGTTTGGGGATCAAGGAGTCGCCTTATACCCTGTTCTACTGGTATTGCCGCCGTGGTTTGGTTATTAACCCTTGCTCGTACTGAGTTCAATGAATATATGTCCTCTATTAGTTTTATCGGGTCGTAGGCAGTGTTCCCTCTAATTTTTGTGACCTGTGTGCTCACTTTTTTAAGTGTGTGCAGTTTTTACCAAAATATAAAAATTTTGTGCGGCAATTAAAAAGGTGTATATATTAAAAAAATACAATACTAATAAATTATAATTACTATTCAGCTAAATTTTGTACCTACCTACCTCATACACTTGTGTTCGGACCGTGGCTCACGAAATTCCAAAATTTTCAAGTAAAACACAGGCTGGTCAAATCACTTACCTGTGAGGGCTCCGTCTCGCGTCTCCTCCACGTGGGATCGTCCTTCCGGCGCCTCTTTTAAGGGAGGAAATGGGGATAGTGGGTATAGGGATTCCCTTAAAATCGTTGTCTTCAGGGCGTTCGGTTCTGCTTCAGCCCTTTGGGCTCGTGATCACCCCCTGGTTAGTTTGGCTTGAAAACTAAAGAACGCGTGCATGTGCCGGTCGAAGTGGCCTTCACGTTTTGCTCTCGCTCTCCACGCTTTGCACCTTCCGAGCGTACTTAGTCGACTGACTTATCAATTCGCGAAAATGATTAATTAACTGGCGCTATTTCGGCACAGATCGATACACCTTTTCCCCTTCTATTGATCGGTGCCGAGATCAATTCAAATATTAAATTAAAAAAGCTGGATGCGCTAAAATTGGCGCGAACAACTTGTACTACATACATTTATTTCAACGAAAGAAAAAACTACTCTAAAATCAAGTAAAATCATTAGTTCGTAAAGACAGAATTTAGCTGATTACGGTAGCTTCCCCTTTTCATTCAAATGAAAAATAAGAAAATTTAATAATTTCGTTGTCTGGTCTAAATTTTTCAATTAACACATTTGACAAAACAAATAAACCAGAACAAAAATTCACAATTACTTATTATTGATAAATTTTAGAATCAATGATTACATTTTTTGTTAATGGCATTGTAAGAAGAGTAAAATTATATTTTAAACACAATTTTTCAATTTCCGCTACACCATAATTAAATTATGGTCTTCCATCCATCAAATGATGGAAACCTTTCTTCCAAATGTTCATATAATATATTAAAAAAGTTTAACATATCATCTGTTTTTATTGATATACAGTATAATCTTGATAATCCGACACAAATGGGACCAGACAACCTCCGGATTATCAGAAAATTCCGGATTATCAGAATGTACAATTGTATTTCAAAATGAATAAAATATGTACCTATATAGGTACATGTGTAGAAGAATCAAAGCTTTAGCAAGTAAGTTGTGAACTTTTGAAAAAACTTTTAACCAAAGTAACCCATACTTTGGATTGATGCTGATTGATGCTGATTGTAACTGTTAAGTGAATTACGTTTTAAAAAGCCCGCGGGTGCTTAGCTTTTCCTACAACCAATAAGGAAAGTATGTGTGTGCCTGTGGAATTTACACAGGACATGAATGTCAGTCTGTCTCTTGACATTTTTCTTCCTGGGGCGCTTTTTTGGAACAGTGCATAAAGGTCTTATGCGGAAGCTTCCTTCAGAATAAAACACTTTCATCTGCATTGTAAACCAAACCTGTTCTGGTAAGAGACCTAATTCCTGGATTTTTAATTCCAATTTTCTCTGAAAATGATCAACGGCCGAAACATCACTTGATAATGTTTATCCTGTGACAGTTAAGAAACGTATCTCAAACCTTTTTTTAAGATTGTCAAGCGAGCCATCGCTAGCTCGAAAATCTTATTTCTTGGTTATTTTTTCGTAAAATTGTATTGCTTTTTCACGGAGGATATCTCCCGATAATGGCGTATGCTGGACATGCTCTTGCATAAACCAAGTAAAACCAAGTCTTTCTTTCCTTCAAGTCCTCCTCAGCAATCCTGACGAGTTGGAGAATTTTCTCGCGGTTGACTTTGATGCCGTAGATCGTGGATCTTCCAAGGCCATAAGTGCGTGCGAGGTTTGTCCTTTGTCAAGATTATAGATGTTTTTGATAAAAACTTTTCCGTTTGGTTGACATTGAACACTAAATAACTACTTACACTAAAAACACGACAAACGATAAACGACAAACCAATAACAAAACAAAATGTAATTGAGCGGCGCCGCGGCGAACAGAATCAGTAGATAGAGAAAGAGTGGCGGAAGGGAAGATCACGAGCGAGCATGTTTACTTATATGTATCCGGTGCGGCGTGGCGACAAGAAAAAACACGTGATTTTCCAAACCGCCGGATTACTGAACGTGACCGACTAACTAACCGCCGAATTACTGAACGTGTCCGACTAACTAACCGCCGAATTACCAAGATTATACTGTATTTAAATCATTAACCTTTTTTAAAAGCTTATTTTATTGTTCCATGTCAATATTCCAAGATATTTTTCCTTGATTTTATTAATTTTTGCATGATCAAATTGAAAAGCACCTATAGGTTTTAATTCACAGCGTTAAAAAATTTGACGTAAAGCACTTCTAAAGAGTTAGTATTATAGACAAAAGCTATAAATTTATTTTAAATTCAATCTTGTTTAACTTTTTTAAACAAATTTTTAAAATTGGATCATTTGTATCTTGATTAAAATATTCATTTATTGAATCATAATTTGTAATAATTGTATTTATTGTAAAATGTCGTGATATAGAGTTAGATTATGAATCTTCAATAGTCTCTTTAAATTTACTTGTTTTCGTCGCGGATCTCAAGAATAATGTATAAACAGTTCGTGGATTTTACTTCTTTCCATGCATTCGAAATACATACATTTTCTTGGTATGCTGTACCAAATGTGGTACATTCTGCATTAATTTAGCTGCTACACCATTTCATTTTCCAAGCATTACGGATGCGCCATCAGATGTAAACATTGCTAACTTTTGTAAATCAATTTGGTTATTTTTATAAAATGTGTAGTAGGAAGAATTACATGTCTTTAGTTGGATTATCCTTCGGAAAACAGTTTTATATTGATTAGATTTTCTAAACCTAAAATATTTCATCAACCATTACAGTATGAAAATGTGCCAATTTAGTTCAATTATTATTTAAGTTTATAGAACAGCATTCTCCACTTCCAAAAATCAAAATGCATGGTTTTTACTACTCCAACTTTCTGAAATATGGACGTATTTTGCTATGTGGTTATTTATTTCTCGAACCGAAAATAAAGATGTTAAAGATGTTAATCGATTATCAATTAAATTTTTTTTTATATGGATTTCATATGCGGGTGCAATTTTATTTTCGACACGAAAAAAAAAATGTACGCGCGAATATTTTTCATGTGCGCTCTGTTTAAAATTTATGTGCGCGCGCACACGCGCACAGCTTAGAGGGAACACTGGTCGTAGGGTATTTGCCTTTTATGCAGTATATCTATGACATCCCCGAGCTGGACTCGGTTGTATTCTATCGACTTTTCAAATATCTGTCTTATTGCGAATACGGTATCGTTCCAGGACCTTCCAGATCTAAAGCCTTGCTGTTCTTCGGCTAATTGTGTCGATGTATTGATCTTATCTGTTATGATCTTTGTCAGCAGTTTCAAGGTGCTGCTTAAAAGGTTGATGGGCTCTGTAGTTGGCCGGGTCGGTTTTATGTCCCTTATTAAACAGTAATATCGATGTGCTTATTCTCCACTCGTCTGGAATTTTGCTTTCGCTTAGTATTTTACTGAATAGCATTGTTATTTTGTGTTCTAGGGTGTCGCCTCCATACTTTAGGAGTTCATGATTTATTCCGTTCGGGCCCGGACCCGGTTTTTGACTTTTTTTAGGTCTGCCGTGACGTCAGATCTTGTGATGATGGTTCCGACTTCCACTCTTATCAGCGGTGCGTCGACGTTCTGTGGTTTGTGTTTCCTCGTTTCTTTGTACAGTGAGGTACAGTGAGGTATTTGTGCCATGATTCTGCTGGTGTCGGGTTTTTATTTGTTAGTTCATTTATTTCTCTGTGTGAGCTCCTTATTAATCTCCAGAATTGTTTTTGCAATACATAAAAATCTCCCTCCATTGATTTTGTGAAGCGCTGCCAATATTCTTCCTTGGTTTTCTTTTGCCAAGCTCTTCGTTTCATTTCTTTCTTATGTTCTTAAAGTTTTGGAATGCTTCTTCTGTTTGTTTGTTCTTATATTCAAGGAATGGTGGTTTCTTCTCCTTGCATTTAGTTTGACTTCTTTGTCTCTGCTCTTTGTCTTTGATCTGGTGGTTTTCGTCACCAGGGTCTTTGACAGCTTCCTCGATGTTTTGTTTTAGTGTTGTCCAGTTTTGATTCAAATCTTGATTGTTCCACACTGGAACTGGAAACCACACTGCTCTTATTTTTTCACAGAGTCTCTTCTGGTAAAGTTGTTGTGTTGACTCGTCGCATATGCTATATTCTATACATATTTTTTATTCATTACTTAGCTTCATTAGGTGTTTCGTAAGTTATGTCTTGATACTTATCTTGGCCATGAGCAAGTTGCGGTCGGTATTGACGTTTGCCGAGTTCAATGTTTTCACATCAATCACCTGTGAATCACCGGTGAATCTTCCGATTCGTTATTATATAATCTATCGTGGAGTTACTGACAAGGCTGCATCCTATCCCCGCTATTATTCAACATATACAGTGAAGCTATATTTGAAGAAGCTTTGTTAGGAGAACCAATAGGTATAAACATAAACGGAGAGGTAATAAATAACATCAGATATGCCGACGATCGGTATTATTGGCAGGTAGCGAAGCAGAACTACAACACATACTCGAAAGAGTAAACCACCAATGTGAAGCTTATGGACTTCAAATGAATCTTTCAAAAACTAAGTGTATGGTAGTTTCTAAGGCACATAACCAACAAGTGCAACTAAATATCAACAATACCATAATTGAAAGAGTAGATTCCTACAAATATCTTGGAACCGTGCTAGACAAAACAAGCGACCAGGCAGGTGAGATACGAAGAAGGGTGGAGATAGCAAGATCAGCGTTTATGAAAATGAAAAAGTTTATTTGTAACAGAGACACTAATATAGAATTACGAATTAGAATACTACGCTGTTATGTGTTCTCTACCCTGCTATACGGAGTTGAAGCCTGGACCCTAAAGAAACCTGAACTAAAACGGTTGGAAGCGTTCGAGATGTGGTGTTATCGTAGAATGTTTAGAATATCCTGGAAAGATAAAGTCACCAACAAACAGGTACTTGAAAAGGTAAAAAAGGAATGCGAAGTCGTGCTGACCATTAAGAAAAGGAAACTAGAGTATCTAGGCCATGTCATGAGAGGCCCCAAATATAGTCTTCTAAGACTTATTATGCAGGGAAAAATTAAAGGAACCAGGAGTATTGGTAGGCGTAGAGCAGTGGCGGATCCAGGGGGGGGGGGGCTAAGGGGCTCAAGCCCCCCCCAAAAGCATCTGAGTTCTTCGGTGGCAAATCAAAGTGAACTCATCGGAAAATATTCATAGTTTTTCTTTTTTCTTCTTTTTTTTCATAGTTCTTCTTCTTTTTGGTGCAACAGCTTAACTGGAACCTAGGTCTCCTCCCCTCCCTTTTCGTATACTTGTGTTTGGTGTCTAGGTCTTAGACACAAGTGGGCCCTTACGTTTTTTAACGTGGGCGGCGAGCCAGATTTGAGGGAGGTATTCTCGGCAAATTGCTCTGATGACTTTACCAGAGTCATCCATAAGAGGACGGTGGATTATTATAATACGCGGTTTGATCCCGGGTCAAACCGCTAGCGCCTTACATGCACTCTGCCGCGCATAATCTAAACCTTGCTGTCCTGAAGGCAAGCAGCTTGCCTAGTGTTTCCTTTTTACAGCATTAGATTAGATCTTAGGTTGCATTAGATCTTAACCTTTGTTATGAGATGTTAGAAAGTGTAGTAAGAACGAGACGAGTCGCTTTTCGAGAGCAGAGCGCTCTTCGATTCTCGATCTGTTCCACCTTCTCCAAGTGCTATCGTAAGTCCTGTGAAGTTAGCAACCGAATTTGCAAAAATATAATATTACATCAGAGTTCCCGGCAGATATGAAATAGTTTTAGAGTACTTTGTGCAAAATTTCAATATTTCTGCAGAATTTCCCGAAAAAAATGGAAAATACCAAAATTGAGCTAGCAACCACTTTTGAGAAAAACTGTGCGTTTTTTACATATTCCTGTTCCTCGACCATAGTTCTGGAGTACTTGATCAATATTGCAAAAAGTTCTGCAAAAATTGACGTTTTTGCAAGAAAAATCGACGCGACGAAGTGAAGAGGAAAAAATCGCGCAATAGTTCTGTTTGCAGTTCCTGGTAGAACTCTTAGAGTTCTATCGAAAATCTTTATTACATTTTTCTCCAAAGTTAAAAATTCGAAAGATATGGGAAAATTAGACTTCACCGATGCGACGAAGCAAGGAGAAAATAATCCCGCAATAGTTCTGTTTGCAGTTCCTGGTGGAACTCTTAGAGTTCTATCGAAAATCCTTATAACATTTTTCTCTAAAGTTAAAAATTCGAGAAATATGGGAAAATTATATTTCACCGATGCGAAGTTAAAAATTGGAAAGATATACGAAAAATACAAGTTCACGATTGAATTTCGAATTCACCATTGAAGTGAAAAATTTTCCGCTATCTCTCGAATTTTTAACTTTGGAGAAAAATGATAAAAGGATTTTCTAAAGAAGAGTTCTACCAGGAACTGCAAACAGAACTATTGCGCGATTATTTTCTCCTTGCTTCGTCGCATCGGTCTATTTTTTCGCGTATCTTTAGAATTTTTAACTTTGACGAAAAATGTTATAAGGACTTTCGATAGAACTCTAAGAGTTCTACCGGGAACTGCAAACAGAACTGTTGTGCGATTTTTTTCTCTTCATTTCGTTACATCGGGGAAGTCGAAATTCTCGCATTTCTTTCTAATTTTTAATTTTACAGAAAAATCTTGTAAGGACTTTCCATAGAACTCTAAGAGTTCTACCGGGATCTGCAAACAGAACTGTTGCGCGATTTTTTTTTTCATCTTCACTTCGTCGCATTGGTGAAGTCTAATTTTTCGCAAATCTTCCTAATTTTTAACTTTACAGAAAAAAATTATAAGGATTTTCGATTGAACTCTAAGAGTTCTATCGCGAACTGCAAACAGAACTGTTCCGCGATTTTTTTAAATTTTCATTCAAAATAACGGGTACCTTTTACCCGGGAAAAACTAAGGTTTTTATCAAAAAATTAATTAAAGGGATCTTTGATAGAACTCTTAGGGTGCTATTCAGATCCGCGAATAGAACTGTTTTTGCAAGTTTCAAAATTCAATTTTTTTTGCAAAATGTCAATTTTTGTAGAACTTTTTGCAAAATTGATTTAACCTAACCTAACCTAGCTCAATTTTGGTATTTTTCATTTTTTTTCGCGAAATTCTGCAGAACTATTGAAATTTTGCACAAAGTACTCTAGAACTATTTCATATCTGCCGGGAACTCCGATGTAATATTATATTTTTGCAAATTCGGTTGCTAACTTCACAGGACTCTATCGTAAACACAGAAAATCTGACCACGATGTAGCAGCTGCACGCGTTTACAGTGACGATTTACTTCATCCTCTCTCGTTATCGGGAGAAATATCTGTTTGGAAGGAGCTGAACAAACAGCAGCTGAAGCGCATCAAGACACAAATGAGTTTTTTCCAAATATAAAAATTTTGCTACAAATTCTCGCTACATTACCAGTAACCACTTGTAGTATGGAGCGCAGCTTCTCTTCGCTTAAACTAATAAAATCGTACCTTCGTACGACAATGGCCCAAGACAGGTTAACCGGTTTGGCGTCCATGTATATTCACCGAGATATCTCTGCTAATCTACAACCTAACGAAGTCATTGAGGAATTTGCGAAAAGTTATCCGAGGAGACTTATTATGCGTTAAGCAAAATGAAATGTGTGTTTTTAGTGTTTTCTTTGCTAGTCTTTACTTTACCTACTCTCAGCGGGGTCAAGCCCCCCCCAAATGACAATCCTGGATCCGCCCCTGGCGTAGAGTATCCTGGCTGAAGAACCTGCGCGAGTGGTTCAGCTGTAGCAGCACGGAACTGTTCAGAGCAGCGGTGAACAGGATAAGAATAGTCATGATGGTGTCCAACCTCCGGTAGGAGAAGGACTGCAAGAAGATCGTGGAGTGCTGTACCCTGGTGTTTGTAAACGTTATATTTTTTATACGTTATATTTTTGTTGGGCTTTGTGTTGAAAGAACGTGTTATTGATGCGGAGTTCCTGTTGAGTGGACAGTTCTATTAGTAGCTGCCCATTAGAATTTAAAGCGTCTTCGTTAAATCACTGTTTCACTCCCTGTATTGTTTCCAACACTTGAGTTAAAATCCCCCAAGAGTATCAGCCTCTCGTGGTTTGGTATTTTGTCTGTTACTCGCTGTAATTGATTAAAGATTTCCTGTCTTTCTTGCATAGGCTTGCATGACTCAGGAGCATACACTAACACAATGTGTACTTTTGTATCATTGGTGCTCATTGATACTTGTAGTATTTGGGAGTTTATGTACTGGCATTCTGTTATTGCATCCTCGTATTTTGACTTGAGTAGTTATCCTCTTTCTTTTGCTCACTCCTCTTTTCCTACCCCGCCTAGCACTAAAACAAAGTTGTTAAATGTTTTCTGGCCATTACCTTTGATTTTTGTTTCCTGGATTGCACATGTGTCAATTCTATGATGTTCTAGCTCGAGCAGCAATTCTTGATCTTTATTATGGAACTACTTGATATTCCATGTCCCTATGCATAATGTATCTCGCTTTTTCCAAGGTGATTCCTTATCTCCGAAACTTTTCACATCAGCATTGGAAAAGATTTTTAAGAAAACTGACTGGAACGACAAAGTTATCAACATCGATGAAACTGGACTAACCAATCTAATATATGCTGACGATATTATTATCTTGGCACATAGTAGAGAATATTTATTAGATCAACAATAATTGCAGACCAACAAAGAGAATCTAAAAAAATATGAAAATGAACCTTTCAAAAACCCAGATAATAGGTATAGGAACAGATAAACCAATAATAGTGGGAGGAAATGAAGTCAAAAAGTTGGAAGAATACATGTACCTAGGGCAGAAACTCCAGGCGGTGGTGGCCTAGTAGTCAAGGTGTCAGACTTTGGAGCCTCAAATCCTGGACATGGTAAAAATAAGCCACCATTCTCCTATATATGGCTCTGGCAAAGTCACCACAGTAAAATTCTGCCTCGAAACCTCTCCTAATAGTGGCACGCCAACCACGTTAAAAACTGTAAGGGCTCCCTACACTTGTGTAAGATCAAGACAACAAGCATAAGTGTAGGCAGTGGGAGGAGGCCCAGATCCAAATGGGACTGAAGTGCCACGAAGAGAGAGAGAGAGAGAGGACAGAAACTTACTATCAACCAAACCAAACAGAAGGAAGAAATAAGAAGGAGAATAAAGCTAGGATGGGTGGCTTTCGCCAAACTATCATTCATCCTGCGAAATAAGAAAATAGCTCTACACCTAAAACAAGAGTTTTTGAACAGTACATTTTACCTGTGATGACATATGGCACTAAAAACTGTACAAAGAGCAATGTAGAGGTCAATGATGGAGATTACAAAAAGGAACAGATAGTGAAACTACAGAATACGAGCAATAACTAAAGTCACCAATATTGGAGTGGTTATGTTGCAAGAAGTGATAGGATGGGATGGAACAGGCGAATCATAGTATGAGATGGTATGATGACCTATAGGAACAGCCAGACTAGCATGGATCCAACTAGCACAGAATAGGGAAAGATAGAAACAATTGAGAAATACCTATGTCCAAGCAGGGACTTAATGGCTAAAAAAGGTAGAAGCTAGTGGCAGTGGGCATGGATATGTCTTCTTGATTTTTAGTAGTTATGTTTATGTTGGAATATGAATTAAGATCATTCATTGCGGGTACTATGTATAGATAAATTTGTAATTGCTTTCTTAGTGAAGTAATATTTTGGCACGACACGATCTCGAAACCAACCTAATTTTTTTTTTGTAAACTTGTTTATATTATACCTAGATATTTTTTTTTAATTAAAGTAAATTAAAAAATACTACATGGGCCGCATAAAATGTCGCCAGGGGCCGCTATTTGCCCAGGTCTGGTCTAAATAGACCTAGCTTCGTTTTAAAAGCCAGTAAGTTAGTGTTTCAAGCAAAGCTAGTTTATTTGGATGGAGTTCTATTTTTTTGAGTTAGCAATGTCCGTCACCACCGAATTTACTATCCTGCTTTTATGTACTAGTTTCGTGTGGACGGTTAAGCTAGTACATGATTAGCAAGTGAACAATGGCGAAGCGTATTTCATTTTCCGAGACTATATTTTGACTTTACGCTTCTCTACAGAAATGCCGAAACAGAGTAAAACGAAACCACTTCGGTTCCGTCTGGTTAGCATCAACGCGGAATCCCCGAGAAAACAATACAACACAGGTATCTATCCGCGAAAACCTCAAATACAACATATATATATATATATATATATATATATATACATATATATATATATATATATATATATATATATATATATATATATATATATATATATATATATATATAATTTTTTTTTAATAGAAAGGAGGAACTTCTTTTCCCGGAAAAGGTTTTCCTGGAACCGCGTGAGCATTACTCCGGAAAAAGAGAACTGATATTCTAATCAACCTATATCCGTTTCTTCTTTTTTCCGTTCATGAGCGATATTACTCGCAAGGGTATCTACAATATTCCACGTATCCTCGTTAATAAGCATTAACTCCACACAATTATGGCTAGTTAGTGTCACTCCCGCTGCGTAATGTGCTGCGTCTATTAGCAGTCTCCATTTATCGCAGGATTATATCCATTCCATCCAGAATATCTCCATTTATCAAGAAAACGTGGTTTGCATCTTCAAACACCATTCATTTTCGGCACAAGTCACTATCGTTGAGGTGGAAGCGATTCCGATAACTATTTTCCGGAAGAAATTTATCCCTCCGTGCTTGTCCCTCCTATCCACTTTGTTAGATCTGGTATCAGTAACCATGCCCTTTTTCGGTTTCCGTTGCCCATTTTCGTTGTCATTCGGTATCTCCTAGTCGGCGTTACTTTCTATTCCTTTGACAATTTGATACAGAAAGCATATATTTTTAATTTGGAGATCAATGGCTGGAATTTCGGTCAGTACCAATGCAGCTTCCGTAGATACAGTTCGAAAACTGCAGCATACCCTAAGCGGCACTCTACGTTGTACCCCTGCCAAGAGTTTAGTACCATTACAGACTTTTCAGTTTTGATGCTGCATGCGATTTTGATTCTATTTCTTCATTTTCTAGCTACAATGTGGCTCTGCCTCCGTAAAGTATTAGGGCTTCCGTTTTCTCTGCTGCCAGATTCAGGCCTTTCTTGCGGATCTCCGACGACAGCTTAGCCAAGACCAAGTTAGTGTTACTGACTAGCTCCAGCTGTGTTTTTTTTTGCAAACAACGGCGAATCAGCGAATCCAATAATGGTTGTCGCGGTAGGTACTTCTATTGTAAGCGCAGAATTATAGAAAATGTTCCATAGGATAGGTCCCAGAATACAGCCTTGTGGTACTACACATTTCCATTTGCATGTATCATGCCCCGTCCAACAAGTATAGATCTTTCCGAGAGATAGTCAGATATTATTCGGCGAAGGTACATTGATACTCCCATGTCTTTGAGCGCCAGCATGATTCCTTCCCACGGTGCTGAGTTGAAAGCATTGCGGATATCTAGCGTAGCCATTACGCAGAGTTCTCGGTTATTTGGTGCTACTTGATGCTATTCACGAACTTCAGCACCTCTTGCATTGCATCAGTGGTAGACTAGCTTTTCCTGAATCCGTTTTGGTGGTTATATAGTTTCTAATAACTCTTTAAAATAGTTTGCCAAATACGTCCAGTAGACAGATTGGCCTAAATTTTGTGGTCATGTTTCTGGATAAGAACCAATTTCGCGATCTTCCCTTGACGTGAAAAGATTCCCTTTTGTAGGAGTTTGTTATAAACTTGCAGAAGGGTGTCGAGTTCCAATAGGGCTGCAGCCTTTACTACCTCTGGCGGTATTCTATCTGGACCAGCAGCCTTTTTGTTCATTATTTGAGATACTGCTGTTGTGAGCTCTTCAGCATCAATTGGAGGCAGTGGGCAATCTGGTAGTATAGCTTCCCTTATTGGTGTCGTTTCGGTGCGTGGAAAAAGTTCCTTCGCAACTTCCAATTGTCTTGCATCATCTAGCTTGACTCGCCTTTTTGTGCGATTTATATTCGCCCTTGAGTCTCTTTTCCTGTGATAGTGGAAGGCTTTGGTGTCGATTGCTTCTTACAAGTATTCTCTTGTACCGCAAGCAAGTTTTGCGTAGATTCGCTATTTCCTCGTTCCATCAGTATGCTGTTTATCTTCTAAATGGCTTTTTTTGCTAGAAACGAGTTGTAACAGGCTATTGTACATTCTTGTACTAGATTTTCTGCCGTTAGTTGTTCAAGCTAGTTTTTCCTTATTTACATTCCATTCCTGAAATTTTACGTAACGATTTCCATACATTTACTATCTATTTCCAACCCACCTTCTATATCTATTAATATTCACTTCTCTGCATTTCTTTCCTTTTTGTTAGCGTATTTTTGTTAGTGTAGATATACTTGTGATCACGCAGACTTTCTTCTTCTAGGACTTGCCATTCACTGATCTTTTTAGCTGTGTTTTCAGATGTTAGTGTGAGGTCAATTATTGAATGGCTGGTGCCTCTCCTAAAATTCGGTTCATTACCTTGGTTATGGACCAGTATAAGATTATTACATGCAATCCAGTCCAGAAGAATAGTTCATCTCTTGTCGCCAGCTTCATTGCCCCATATAGTAGATTTAGCATTAAAGTCTAGGTGGGGACCTTACTATACATTTGGTTCCCACTTGATTTATACCACCCTGGAGTCTATCTAGAAAGTCTTCAAATTCGCTTATTACACAGTTAGGTGAGATGTAGCATGAATAGTAAGCTATGCTACACACCTTAACCCAGATAAATCTCTCATTATCCATTCCGAAGCCGCCGATATCGACTATTTGGCTTGTTATTTTGATAGCGACATCTCTAGAGTTGTCTGTCAAACCATCCTGACTTGCCTACTGTTTTAGTATTCGGTTCGGAGATAGTATATCGACATCGTGTGTCGCTGCGTAGTTACATGCCAAATCCATCAGCGGTATCAGCAGCGGTATTTCTTGCTTTGCTAAGCTGCAGAATTTTTATGATCAATGCAGGTCTGCTCTACGATCATTGCCGTCGTGTACTCTCCTTTTACTCCTTTTCTCGTTAACATATTTCGCATACATTGGGTATAGCATACTATCCGCTCTATGTTCCTGTGTGTTACATTCGAAACACCTAGGCGAGTTTTTGCAGTCTTTCGCTGTGTGATCGCTTTGTCCACATTTAAAGCATGCTTTGGGGCTATCTTCCTTGTTAGGACATGTCGCTGCAAAGTGGCCAAGCCTAAGGCATCTGTTTGGCGAAAATTTTTCTTCTATTCGGCACCTGCTCCAGCCAACATGGATTCGGGTTTGCTTAATCATATCTTCCCCATAGCAGTTTCTGGAATAGTAATAAAAGTGAGCTTAAGGCCCCTCTTGTTCATGCTTCCCTTCATTCTTGTCTCTATGGTAGCGTTTTCACCAGTTATTATTTTAACAGCTTCTTCTAGTTTATCTTGTTCTATATCTGGATCTAGGTCTATAATTACCATGGTTCCTGTCTTTTCTATTACCTGAGCTTTGACAGATTCTCCACTTACTCGCCACTTAAGATTGATTGTATGTTGTCATCTTCCTTGCAGGTAAATTGTATTTGTATCTTCCTATTATCGGGAGATTTATGTACCCTGTGCACTTGAACGCCGATCTTTCCGACATCAATGTCTTTTCTTAAGCTCTTAAGCATTCCCACATAGCTTATATTGGGCTCCTTCGGTGTAATCGCCATGGACTTCTAGTCCTAGTCCGTTGGATATATGTATATTAGGGTGGTCCTTAACAATTTTATCGTCCTAGAAATGCCCTCCCATGGTCCGAAAGTGTTCTAATTGATGAACAAATATGAAGGATAACGTGACCCGATGGTTCCCTTATCAAAAACCCACTTCTAGAGCCCAAAAACCGTTTTTCAGCTTAAAAATGAAGAATCAGTCAAAAATTATTGAGGGTCGGTAAAAATCATCAGTTTTACCATCAGGAGCACATAAATATTGACCATAAATGCTCTCCATTATCAGGTGTACTGAGAAACTAAGCCATAAAATCGTGTCAGGCGATTCCAGCCTTCCCTATGCACCTCGAACAAAAGTATTCGAAATAAGAAATTTTTCTCATGAAATTTCATCACTTAATGATTACAAAAACATGAGTCGTGAAGATTTTACTAACCTTGGAGTCAGATAGGCATCAAGTATTGACGATCCGTCTAGAATGAATTTAGAAATTATATTTAGAATAAATCTAATTATATATTTATTTAGAATGAATCTAGAAAAGAGCTGTATTCGAAAAAAAAAATCCAGGTACCACAGGAACCCTTTATACAAAAGACTCAAAGATAATTGGAGCCAATTGAGGAGAACTAGCTATATATATATATATATATATATATATATATATATATATATATATATATATATATATATATATATATATATATATATATATATATATATATATATATATATATATATATATATATATATATATATATATATATATATTCCGGTTCACCGGTCCAACTTCTTGCGAAACGTTTAGCAAAATGTTTACAACCATACGCAGAAGATTGTGATTCCTATGTCCGCAATGCTGAACACTTCATAGACATACTGAAAAATCACTCCAGCCCGGCCACCTCCTTGTGAGCTTTGACATTGTATCTTTATTCACAAAAGTACCGGTCCCTGAGGCCTTAAACATCATAAGATCGAAATTAAAACCAGAAAAGTATGTATCAGATCTGGCAGAACATTGTTTAAAGAATACATACTTTAGGTACGATGGCCAAATATACAAACAAGTCCTAGGAGCACCAATGGGTTCACCTCTATCCCCAGTAATAGCCAACATATTTCTTACAGATTTTGAGGAAAAGGCAATCTCATCAGCCACACTTAAACCTACACTCTGGTTAAGATATGTTGACGACACATTTGTAATCTGGCCCCACTGCAGACCAGAGCTGGACAAATTCCTTACCCATCTTAACACCCAACACGACCAAATTAAATTCACAATGGAGATAGAAAAGCATCAACAACTGCCTTTCTTGGATGTTTTGGTACAGAAGAAACCTGACGGCACATTGAGCCACACTGTGTACCGGAAACCAACCCACACAGACAGATATCTGAACGCTTCTTCGCACCATCATCCCAAACAACTAGCATCTGTAGTCAACACTCTTACCACCCGATCCAAAAGACTAGCTGACCAGCTTAACTTACCGAAAGAATTGAGGAACTTACGAGAAGCTCTTTCTTCAAATGGATATCCAAACAGCTTAATATCCAGAGCTTTCCGTCGTACAGAGAACAGTAGCCACAGAACTGAAGAGCGCCAGAAACCCGTTAGCACAGCATACCTACCATATGTTCATGGATCAACTGACAAAATCGCCAGAATACTTAAAAGACACAACAT
The DNA here is from genome assembly GCA_944588485.1 of Phosphuga atrata. Classification (NCBI taxonomy): domain Eukaryota; kingdom Metazoa; phylum Arthropoda; class Insecta; order Coleoptera; family Silphidae; genus Phosphuga; species Phosphuga atrata. The sequence goes on from OX155909.1 coordinate 3,386,911, forward strand.
CGACACCATTTTCAAACCTAACCAGAAAATATCCTCCATGCTACGCAGCGTTAAAGACACCATCCCGTTAGAATCCCATGGAATTTACGAAATACCTTGCGGAACATGTGAACAAACCTACATTGGACGTACCAATAGAAAAATATCTGCTAGGATTCAAGAACATGTAGTTTCAACCAGACACAGAGACAAAGTTTCATCGGCACTTGTCCAACACACAAACACTGGTCACTGGATGGACTTTAGAAATTCAAGGACTGTTGCACAGATTAGCCACGAAATGTCACGAGTATACAGAGAAGCCATAGAGATAGAAAAACGAGACTACTGCATGAACACGAGAGACGATTCCTTGAGACTGCCCCCAGCATGGCGACCGATCATATCCACCCTCAAAATGCAATCCCAGACACCCCAGACTCATGTACGACCAACAAGACAAACAAACAACCGAACCGAAGCACCGCACACAACGCGCATGACCCGAAGCCAGACAGCTATAAGTAGTCGCATCGCACGAACGAGCTCTCAGTATGCGTCTAACGGTTGACCCGCACGGACGCATACATCTCTTGAGAATGGCGAATGTTAGTTCGCCGAAACGCCGAGAATCCGGTTCTTTTCAGAGCATGAATATATATATATATATATATATATATATATATATATATATATATATTATATATATATATATATATATATATATATATATATATACAAATTGAATAATATTATTTGCAATGGATTACGATAGTGATGTCTACGCAAATTTCAAGCGATGCAGAGATTCCCGAATTTGATAGCGAAAGTGACGAGGAAGAATTGATTCGACTAAGAAGAAACAAAGCCTTGGCAATACCTTCTAGCGACGAAGAAAGTGATGGTGAAGTATTGGACTGGTCGGAAAGTGATAATGTGCCAATTATCGACGATTTCTTAGGACAAAGTGGGGTTTTCGTGATGCCAAATAATTCAGAAAATGTAATTGATGTGGTTCAGTTATTTATTGGAGACGATTTATTTGAATATATGGCGACAGAAACAAACCGCTACCATGCACAGAATGAACATTTATTTAGCGATCGTGCTAAGTCCGTAAAGTGGAAAAATGTATCTGTGATAGAACTAAAAAAAATGCTCGGATTGCTTCTACTAATGGGAAGAGTTCGTAAGGATACGAGGGATGAATACTGGTCGACAGATGAAACAATTGAAACTCCAATTTTTCCTCAAATAATGAGCAGGGATCGATTTAGGCAAATATGGTATTCATGGCATTTTTCCAATAACGATGACAAAGATGATAGAGATCGCCTTAAAAAAATCCGCCCCATTATTTCATACATATTACCCAAATTTCAAGAAGTTTATAAACCACAGAGAGAATTGTCCTTAGATGAAAGCATCATGCCATGAGGTCGTCTAGCATTCAAAGTCTACAATGCTTCAAAAATAACGAAATATGGTATTCTCATAAGAATGGTTTGTGAAGCGAAAACCGGCTACATATGTAATTTCCGAATATACTGTGGTGAAGGAAATCGACTGCAACACACAATTTTGAATCTTCTTCAGCCATATGTAAACTTATGGCATCACATATAAGGGTATAAGGGTCCGCCAATTAGCGCGCTCGATCTTTAACAGCTGATGGCGACCATGTTGTTTGTGGTAGAGTTGTCAAACCTAGTTGTTATTATTCAGTGTATCTTCACAAATTACCATGAACCAATTCAGCCGCGAGCAACATGTGCAAATCATTAAAATGTATTACGAAAATCATTCATCGGTTCGGGCAACGTTCCGCGCGCTCCGCCAATTTTACGGTGCAATTGGTCGTCCTGCTGAGTCGACTATCCGTCGTTTGATAAACAAATTCGAGGCAACCGGTTCGGTGAACAATAAGCCAACACCGACGCGTCGTCGAAACTTCCGATCTGCCGCGAATGTCGCCGCTGTGCGCGATAGTGTGCGTGAAAATCCGCGACAGTCAATTTCACGTCGCGCACAGGAACTCAGCCTTTCGGAAACATCACTTCGCCGAATCTTGCATCTGGATTTGGGCATGCATCCGTACAAGATCCAGCTGACACAAGAGCTCAAAATAAACGACCATAGACAGCGCCGTATCTTCGCTGATTGGGCTTTAGAGCAGTTGGAAGTCGACCCCGAGTTTGGTCGCAAAATCATCTTCAGCGATGAGGCACATTTTTGGATAAATGGGAATGTCAACAAGCAGAATTGCCGTTATTGGGCCGAGAACAAACCACAGGAGGTCCATCAGGTCGCAATGCACCCAGCAAAGGTAACTGTTTGGTGTGGATTTTGGGCCGGAGGCATCATCACCACAGTATATTCGGAAATTACATATGTAGCCGGTTTTCGCTTCACAAACCATTCTTATGAGAATACCATATTTCGTTATTTTTGAAGCAAATACGGCCCATTTCTTCGAGAACGACGATGGTGTGGCCATCACGGTAAACGGCGAACGATACAGATCCATGATAACGAACTTTTTCTGGCATGAAATCGACAATATGGATGTCGAGGATATGTGGTTTCAGCAGGACGGCGCTACGAGCCACACAGCGCGTGCCACAATGGATCTTCTGCACGAGCGCTTCGGAGGAATGGTTATCTCGCGCGGAGGCGACATCAACTGGCCACCGAGATCGTGCGATTTAACCCCACTAGACTATTTCTTGTGGGGTTTTCTTAAATCACAGGTCTACGCAAACCAACCACAAAACACTGATGACCTCAAAGTCAACATACGCCACGCCATCGATGAAATACAGCCCGATTTGTGCGCCAGAGTCATTGGAAATTGGACTTCTCGTATGCGCGCCACCAAGCAAAGCCGAGGTGGCCATTTGAACGATATTATTTTCCATACATAATGCCTTCGAATACTCTTTCAAACAAAAAATAAATTTCATTTATACCTCTCACACAACTTGCTTTATTTTATTTTAAAGATCGAGCGCGCTTATTGGCGGACCCTGTATTTACTATTAACAATAAGTGAACCAATGAAAAATCTATATTTTTCCTCCTTTCGCACTTACCCCTAGAACTCGCGAAAAATAATAACCGATAAAGCTGAGGTATCAGTCGTGGTACCATTGCGGTCAACCCAGCCCTAGAACCCGCTCTTTAAATCACGACTTACCGAACAGCGTTTAGTTTTTAAAACCTCATAAAAATTTATTATTGTCTCCTTTCAAGCAATAAACACATCCACTGGCACACAAACTTTAATAACCAATGAAAGTTTGTGTTGTGAAACTTCCTAAATAAAGGAATAAATGAAGCATCTACAGAAATTATCATCAAGGCTATAACAACATCAACACTCAAACAATACCAAGCTGCCTAAAAGCTATGGCGGAAATTTTCTACATCAAAAAATATTCCAATATTTAACGCAATTACAGTAAATATACTATAATACGTTTTCTAACGAAAAGACGTTTAGTTAGCTCCGTTCGAAAACGGAGCAAGCTATGGAACTTTGAACTGCAACAGATCAGCTATATCACTCATCTCTACTCAAGATCTCGGTAAGAATAAACTGCTGTCCCGATTCTTCAGAGGAATGTTTGAGGCACGACTACAAGGTTTAAATATACAAGTACAGGGGACACCAGTTTCGAAGAACTTGGCCTGATTAAATCAGCTAAAAGGAGCTAAAAGCAGCTAAAGGGTACAGCAGAAACGTACCAACGATGCTTACTTTATCTACAGCACAGCAAACGATCGCACTAATTAATATATAAAACATATCCATGGACAAATAGAAAATAACAATAAAAATAACAGACCTGATCAAAATTTCCAAGCCAGGAAGAAATAAGCCAGAGATTATAGTACCTTTTTTATAAAAAAAAACCTGGGCTATGTGTCGCTACAGCTGTAATTCACTACTTGAATAAGACAAAAGACCTAAGCAAAACCACAAATTACTCATATCAAGCATCAAGCAATACAAAACCGTAACTTCTCAAACGATTGGTCACTGGAAAGAATCCTTGCTGTCTTAAGCTGGCATTGATACAAATCACTTCACAGCACATAGTACAAAATATGCTGCAGTATCAGTGGCTGGTTTTGGAAGTGGATATAGACACAACCAGACGTACTGCTGGTTGGCTTCGACGGTCACAGACCTTCGCAAAACTTTACAATCGCCCGATCCAAGATAATAACGATACGTTCGCAAAATCTGTATTATCTAACGCACGGTAACCCTTTTCTTTATGGTTTCCAGTCATGTAACATGATAATACATCATAAATCAACGAGTTTTCCTATACGCTAAAAGTCTACAAATTATCATCGAGAACGAGACGTGTAGTATAATTCTACGATCATACGAGCCCGCCGAAGGCGGGCAAAGTTCGATCGTGATTATACGAAACGTCTCGTTCGCAGATGATCAATCTCCCTCCCTACATGTACCCGTTAATAAACATACCCTAGATCATCTTGCAGGGAAAACTCAACTACAAAAATCGCTAAAAATATGACTGTACAGGGCCGGGCCGGCTAGTCCGCACTAGCCTAGGCGCCAAATTTCAAACTCTAAAAAGTGTGAAATGTAAGCAATGACGAGCATACTACTACAAATTATCATCTTCGAACGAGACGTTTCGTATAATCACGATCGAACTTCGCCTGCCTTCGGCGGGCTCGTATGATCGTACAATTATGTCTACTAAAGTCCCTTTTGTTGGTCGCTCGGAATTTCTCTTGTTGGTTTTAAATTGATGTCTTTTTTGAACACCCAGAGGGTGAAAATTGTTTCAGTGGTCTCATTTATTTTCATTTTGTCTAAAAGTTGGGACCATGTCGTTTGCTTCTATTTTGTAGAAGTTGATTTCATGTCGCTTATTTTTATTTTATAGAAGTTGGCTTCATTTATCGTTTTTATCTAATTAGTAGGAGTTTGTTCATTCTACTTTTTATTTATATGGACTTTTCTATTATATGGACAATTATTACAATATTGTGGACACTTGTGAAATTCTTCTACAATATAGATTTCGGAGTTGTGGCACTATTCGCATAAACAAAGGCCTTCCTCTCTGTTTAAAAAACGCGAAATTGAATAGGGGGGAATCTATGTTTCGTCGGAGACAAAACATTTTGTTACAATGTTGGCAATCAAAAAGGCATGTGCGTATGATTTCGACTATACATTGAGCTGATATTGTAGAAAGCCATAATATTGATTGGGCGACAAAAGAAAAAATCTGGAAACCAACATGCGTAGTGGATTACAATAAATTTATGAAAGGTGTAGAACGCGCCGATCAATATTTATCATATTATCCGAGAGAACGTCGTACGAAGAAATGGACAAAGAGAGCTGTGATGTTTATTGTCAACTGTGCACTATTTAATGCTTTTAGAGTGTATACAACATTAAATCCTCATTGTAATAAAAACTACAAAATATTTTTACATAATGTGGCAAAAGAGTGGATAAGCGAACCGACTACGGAAAATGTGAATGAAGAGCATCCTGTTCCTGGTACATCAGCTACACCAAGAAGGGATGACCCTCCAGGAAGGTTGTCAAAGGATACCAGAAAGCATAAATTAGTTAAACTAATTACAGGCGGAATAAAACTTAAACCCCAGAGACAGTGCCGCGTTTGTGCCGCGCATAAGAAGAAAAGTTTGACATGTCATATGTGCCAATTTTGCGAAGTGCCTCTTCACAAGGGAGATTGTTTTTTTAAATTCCACACTTTAGAAAAATATTAGTGACTGGTTTTATTACATAAGTTTAAAAACGACAAATTATTTTATTTGTTTATTCATTTTTTGCCCTTCCGTCAACAGTCAACAACTTTACGTACACCTGCGCATCCACCATTACGAATCCATCCGGAGCATCCACCATCTGGATCAGCGATCCTGACTCAACCTCCTAAATTTTGTCTTCAAAATTTTGAAAATATAGCCAGTTTTACCTTCACAAACTTTGATTTTCAAAAATTTGTATTGTAGCTTACAAAGAACCTAAATCATCCCCTATTTTGCCCCCTTCAGGGATGATATTGCAAAAAAACGATGATATACGTATTTTTTTTTTAATTTCTTACCAAAAGCCTAAATATTAATTTTCATCATCATACATCCCCTATTTCATCCCTTTCAGTTTTTTTTTAGAAAAAAGTATCTCAGGGTGCAATCAGAAGTCTTTTCTCAGGGTGCAATCGTTCAAATACCCAACTTTTAATAAAAAAAGGCCTCGAAAATTACACCCGCTACGCAGCACAGTTTCATATCTTAGGATACCCGCTCAAAATGTGTTAGGTTTTAGTCTCCTCTCTCCATCCTTCATATTTGGGCCTAGGATTTTTCGGAGCACTTTCCTTTCTCTCCTCCAGATGTCCTCGAGGCCACCCTCCCAATCATGTCTAGTGTTTTTGCTGCATACAGACATTCAGATCTGACAACAGTATCCACTTGTCGGAATTTAGCCCCAAAGGATATACCCTTTTTGTTGTATGTATTTTTCGTAAGTTGATAAGCCATTTCCATTATTTTCGCCCGCTCTTTGATGGCACCCTTATCCGACCCATTGTCTTGTAATTTTTCTCCCAAGTACTTAAAACACTTAACTCGCTTTATCTTGGCTTCTCTCAACTCCAAGTGGAGAGGATCTTTCGTCTTTGAGAGGATCTTTCGAGGACGTCTTTGATGTTGGTCATGAACACAGTCTTCTCAAAAGAAATTTGAAGTCCAATCTTCTTGGCTATCATCTGGAGTTCTTCAGTTCTCTTTATCGCTGTTTCAACACCGGTAGTGAGTATCACAACGTCGTCGGCGAATGCCAAATAATCCGTTTTTATCCGCATCTTTATCCCAAATTTATATTACTATTTTTTTAAGTCGCACAAAGAAAAGAAAATTTGACATTACATTAATTTGATATTTCGAACAATAATTTTCTTGAAACTAATTTACTTTTTTTAAACATTTTTTCTTTACAGTGTACCAACACCAATGTAATGTTTAACTGTGTATAACTTTTTGTTGTATGTAACTTTTTGTTTTTTACTTTAAGTTTCTCTCTATGAATAGAGCGGGTAATAACAAATCGTTATTAGTTAGAATTCGGGTACTACGATCAACAAAAACTAACTCTATTTTTTCTCATTAATTTTTTTCGATTTATTAATTAAATCTTTTTCAAGACCTAAAAATTTTTACAAAAGGTACAAAATAGCAAAGTAAAAGATTTTTTTATTACTTACAAAGAAGGCAATGAACAAATTATAAGGACATATAACATCATATAACGTTGACAAAAAGTTGCAGATTACATTACAACTAGTACTCTCTCTTTACACTAGTTGTAATGTAATCTGCAACTTTTTGTCAACGTTATATGATGTTGGATGATATATGGCCTACATTATATTTTACGTTGAAATTTTTGCTAGTTTTTCAATTTTAAATTAACTTTTCTAGATTTAATTGTTTCTGCAACTATACCATGTGGAGCTGCTGGAGAACTAGGAGTGTTGGGAATCGATTTGCTCTTTGCAAATTTAGTTGAAGATATTACTTATTATAGTAATTATTTGGACTACACATACGCTTTCATTATAAATAAAAATGGTAAACAACTTTAGGGTTATTAAATTAAATGTTGATTTACATTGAATGTAGATCAAAATTTAAAATGCATATAATTATTTGAATTTGTAGGTACTACGATAATGCATCCGTCCTATCCCCGTCCGATGGCAGTACGTGGACAGCCGAATTACGTAGATATAACAAATTTGGAAAAAGGCAAAGATGTTAAAAGGTTGTTGCTTTCACAAACCAAGGGCCAACACAGCGTGAAACACTCGAACGAAACTGTAAGTACCAATTATATTGCATACAGACTCAAGAATAGGCGTGTAGAGATGGGAATAATTCCTACAGCCCCATTCTTGCGAAGGGGACCTAATTTTTCGTATTGCATTACAATGCAATAATAAATGTTACAACGTATATTTTCATCTTCCTACAATGAATGATTGAATGAATGAAGATTCAGTTGTTGATAATCTGATGATAATCTGTTCAAGTCATACTCGTGGCTGCGTCCCAGTTGTCCTTTTACTTTGACATTGCCTCGTCCTATGTTTCTCATTGACGTGCAGACTCCTTATTTAATCGGGCACTTCAGTAAAATCAAATTGCTTAGTTAAATGATTTTAGATGCACCAAATTGCTCGTTGACAAGTCGCTCTTCTTCGCAAAGCAAATATTGGCAAATATACCTTACAGTTTGTCGTATTATTTATTTATCGTGTGGCACAATAACACATGTACACAACAAAAACAAAACATTTTCATAGGCTAGTGTCCAGTTGGCAGATGTATTCGATCGCTTCGTTGGTCACCATCAGGAAATCGTTAAAGTCGCCTCCCTAGGCCCTATTCTAACATTCGGTGATGATGTGGCGAATAGTTTGTCTGGCCGCTCCGCAATCACATCTTGCGGATGGTATTTTATTCCACCTGTGACGACCATGTTTTGCGGGGGTGTTCGTAAGCAGGTGGCTTTTGGCTTATGCATAGTAGTTTCTGGCATTGGACTGGACAGGCTTCTCTCCATTCATGTTCCCAGAGATCTGTAGTGTTGAAATCGGATGCTCGCAGTTCCCTGGCAGTTTTCATAGTAGGTCTTCTGGATTGCAGTCTTCTTCTGTCTAGATCGGCTAGGTCACGATCTAGTGGCAGCTGGGAGTTGTCTTGAATTCTCGAACGAGGGCAGATTTGCGTCGGAGGTCTGGCGGCGATATGTGGTTCAGGGCAGGCAGCCATAGGGTTGGAGTAGATTTTAGTGTGCTGCTAATGGTCCTCATTGCTACATTTAGCTGTACGTCAACTTTGCGTGTGTGCGCTGTTGAGCCAGATCTGGGCGCCATATTCTAAAACTGAGTAGACTAGTCCTATTGCCGAGATGCGTAAGGTGTCGGCAGAGGATCCCCATGAAGTTCCACAGAGCTAGTGAAGGTTGTTATTTCTTGTTCGCAGTTTAGCAACAGTGTTTTCTAGGTGCTTTCTGTAGGATAGCGTTCTGTCCAAGGTAATTCACAGGTGGAAGAAAGACGTTTATGTCTTTGGGGGGTTGGGTTTTAATCGCCACTTGCGAAAGTAAGCTCCCAGTGTCCTATGTTGTTAATGTCAGCACCTGGTCTGTACAGCTTCTCTGTGGTCGGAAACCAGCATGTTCAATGGGGACTCGTTCAAGCATTGTGCTCCCTATTCTATTAAAAATGACCCTTTCGAGGAGTTTCTATATGCGCTAATTGTAAGTAAAGCGATGTGCCGGTAGCTTTTCCGTTATTCATTAGGTTTTCCTGGTTTCAGTATGGCAATTTTTGATCTTTTCATTGCATGTGGGATTTTTCCCTTTTATGTTCGTGAAGAACATGGCCAGCCATTTCTTGGTATACCTTTCCAGTTGAGAAGAAACTCTGGGTTGATTCTATCCGGTCCTGGGGCTTTCCCGGCACTTACGTTTTCCAGAGCTTTCGCTATCTCATCAGTGGTAACTGCGCCGGAAAATTCAGTCGGTACCTCGCCTCTAGTTTTTAATTCCGTAAGTTCTCGTTTGATTTGGATTGCATGGGCTTTGTTAATGATCTAGCACAGGACGTGTGCTGATATCTTGTTTTCTGGTAGGTGCTTGGCATTGTTTATCTTTTTGTGTCCGTTTTTCACACACCAAGTTTCCTCAGAAGTGAGCAGGCTTTACTGTATCTTACCATTTCGCGCGCCGAGCTGCATCCAAGTTGTGCAGAAATCTCCCTATTTCCGTTTTCCTGGAAGATCCGATATTCTCTCTTCCACTCATCGTTCCATCCCGGCACATACTCTTTACGGTATCCTCTAGGGATAGTCTTTTTCGCTGATCCGATAGCAGCTTTTATGAACCTCTTATAGTTTTCGGCTCTCGGATGAATCCAACCCAGGCACTTGTCAAGGCCAGCCGAGAAATCCCTCCAGAGTGTCCTACTGAAATTCCATCTTGAACGAGGGAGAGACCGAATGAGTGTGATTTGCATTCCGACTTCGATCGTGGCTGGTCGGTGTTGGCTATGTGGGAAATCTGCTAGTATTTTACGAGTGGTTTGTATTTGTACGTTTTTGTCGTCTGTGCTCACAAAGTGACCTCTGCTTTGTGAGCACAGGGTTATACTCTTGGTTCCATGCCGCTGACTTGAAGGATCCCCGTTCTTTAGCATCAAAGCCAAGGTGTGTGTTAGTATTTCTCCATTGGTGTCGTTCTTCTTGTACTTCCATTGTGTGTGGTGACTATTGAAATCCCCATATGTATACTGCGGAGTGTGAAAGGAGTGGGAGCACTTCTGGTGGCCAGGCACTGTTTGGGGGCTTATATATGTTGCTAATGGTTATTTCCCCTACTTTGATAACTACTTCTTGGATATCGTCTGAGTCCTCTGCTGTGCAAAAGTGTGCGTTTTCGATATTAGAACGGCGGACGTAGGTGGCGACTCCGTATGCGTGGTGGTACGTGGCTCCTATCAGGTCGTATCCTGCTATTTTACCTCTTTTGATGAGCTGCTCTGCGTTTCCTGTGTGGGTTTCTTGAATGGCTAGAACGTCGATGTCGTTATGTGTTAGAATTTTTTCTAGCTCTTTGCACAGCTTAATCCTTACTCTTTAGATGCTTGTTCAGGCCGCAGTAACACTTATTCGCTTTTAATATCATTCTCTTCACTTCCTCTGTCGTATTGTTATCACTGGTGCTGAGAGAGCCTAAGTACATAAATTCGTCTACATACTCAAAGTTGTTATCGCCTACGGTGGGTGGCTGTCTTTATTATCTACCTGTCACTATTTTATAGACACTGCACATTTGCGGGTGATCTCTGAAAATATTTCGTTTTACAAACAGCATCTGTTGTCCACTATGACAGAACTTAACAATATTGTTCTGTTTGGCGAGTATATACGCAACGGTCGTGGTATACAAATAACTATTAAAATAGAAAAATGTTTACTGCGGCCCGCGGTCAAATTTTCTTACGTATTGTGGCTCTACAGCCAAAAGATTTGCCCACCCCTGACATAGACTATATATTAAGACCTTTTGACTATTTCTTATATATCAATTGAATTGAAGGTTCTCGTTTGCATTATCTCTTATTTGCGTGCAAGTTATTTTGATGCAAATTCGGGACTGAGTCATTATGCTCTTTCATTATCACTTTAATTGTACAAATCACTTGTCATTCGAATACTGCTACTTTTCACTGCTATCATCTAACAAATTTGATTTCTTCTTCTCAGATATAAGTTTTATTAGATTGTTTGTAATTCGAATCAGACATGGGTGTTATTTAGTTTTATTCAATTATTCAGTCCAACTGAGTTCGCAGGCCTCCCTTAAAGTTTTCCACTCATTTCATTCCTTCGCTGCCTGGATTTAATTAACTGGAATGCGCTTTATGCCAACGGTTCATCCAGTGTCCAGTGAGTCCCGTTTTCCTCTACTTCTGTATGTAATTTTAGTAACATTTTATTAGGGTACTTCTCCCATAATTTTACCTTTTCAAATTACATATAGATATACAAAAAAAAAAAAAAAACAAGATTTGGTATTTTATTTTTGCTTTTGGATATATAAACTAGTTTATCTACGACCACTATTGCAAATGCCCATTATTGTACAGATCGTGGACTATGTAAATACATCATAACACACACGTATGTAACAGTCCGCGATTAGTGATAAGTTATGATTGATAACACACACGTGCGTTTGGTTTACGATTCGTTGATTGGTTGAGAGCTGCTACTACGTGCTCATACGTTCAGCGCCCCCCGTGCCACAATTCAGACTAACGGAAATTGACATTGCGTACATTGGGTTGCCTATATCTATGACCTCTTATTCCAGTTTAACCCAAAAAAGTACTGAATAATAAGGTATGTATCCATTAAGAATGTATTTCTTTTCATTTCTTTCATTTTTTTAAGTTAAATAATGTCGAGTAACAGTTATATATGAAAATACAGCTGTTTGTTTATTATAATGTTAAATAATGATAATTAAATAAACATAACCCAATAAGAAATAAATTTGTTACATCAAACATATTTTTCTTATTAAACAGAAACAAATTAGTGTGGCCGTAGTTAAAGTATAGTACATAACTTGAGTTGTAAGGCAATTACGTACTCGCGAAATTACGCACTCCCCTTTACGTAATATGCTTCTTACAACTCTCGTTACGTAATATACTATAAAACTGTAAGGGCGATAAGCCACATTAACCCTTATAAAACTTACAAGCATTCAAAGCCATCAAACTCTAGCTTAATTTCCTGACCATCCTTCATCTACCAATCAACTTATCTGTTAGAAAACATGTTGGGTCGTATTTTTTTTTTTTGAGTAGGTGTAACAACCGCGCCCCCAAAAAAATAAATTACCTAGCCTCGAAAAAGAAAATATTCATTGATAAACGCGAAACACATATTAAACTGATAAAAATATGTATTTTAATCATAATTTGTAAATTTAGTTTAGTTGGCATATTTTGAATTTTGCTCCTCTCGAAAAAAGGGCGAAGAGGAGATAATAACAATGTCAACCACAGCAAAACATCAGCTGCCGTACGGACTTACTATCCTTACAACGAGAGCGAATCAGCGATTATCAGCGACTCACTCGCCTTGGGCTCAAGCCAACTAGCTAAAGTCAACCACGAACTTGGCATGATGGAAACACAAACTACAATACAACAACTATCGCAGGCGCTAGCTATGACAAGCGAAGGTAAACCTGTCATTCCGATTCTGGGGGACTAGGACATCATACAGCGAATAGTCTGAGTTTCCCAAAACTCCTCAAACCCAAGAGCAAGCACTTCATTTGTACTTTCAACGTACAGACGCTGACCAAAACAGGAAAACTAGAGACGCTAACGGACACCTGCGATAAATTCAGTATGCTCATACTTGCAGTACAAGAAACACGATTTCGTGATTGTGATCACTTTGACTCTGGTGGATATCGTATCTGCAAGGGAAAGCCTGCAGCCAAGCTTAGGAATAGTAATTTATATATATTGGGAATCGCATTTCTAGTACATCACCTTCGGAACGGATCTCCCTACTCACAATTTAATACGCCAACAAGGCCTACACACTGATTAACGCACATGCTCCTGTTAACAATGACCCTCACAAGAAAAAGTGGAGAAGCTCTGGTCACCTCCTCGGATCCTCCTCGGAGATTTCAATGCACAAATCGGTAGCGAAAGGGGGCACAGACACATCACTGGGAATTTCTAGGCACACAAAAAGACGAATGCCAATGGACATCGCCTAATCAAGATATTTGGAATACCAAATCGATCACGTAGCGATAACCAGGGCCCTTGAAAATCCTCCCCAGAAATCATGAACGTGAGGGTACGCAAGGGTTACGTGGAGTCCGATCATTATCTTTCACAAATTAAAACTTGCTTCTTACCTAACAGAAGGAAGTGTCGAAAATCTAAATTCCCGCGTATAGATCAAGAAATCCAACAATCAGTAAGGAAACACGGTCAACCGCCACGAAAAAGAAAACACAGATGGTGGACATTGGAATGCGACAGGGCCCTTGAGGGGCGACAGGGCCTCCCGTATGCTTGTGTGGAAGACTTGGCATAGCCACAAGACACAAGAGAATTGTCACAACTTCTTAAAAATGCAGAGAGACATCCAAATGACGTCCCGATCAGACGCATTAAACGGACATACACAAAAGCGAACTGTGAAATCCTGAAACAGTACTTCGATAAGCTACACAACTGTGAAACCCCTGAGGAAAGACTCCAATGCCACATAGCCGCCCCAAACCAGAACTACGAGACATCATTTTACACGTAAAAACAACAAAGCACCAGGGGAAGACGGCTTAATCGCTGAAATGCTCAAGATCGGAGATGAACTAATGATTAACAGACTGCAAGCCATCATTGCAAATACATGGAAGAGCGGCTCATACCAGCGGACTGGAAAAATGAGGCATGAACAAATGCCTCAGTGAACAATTACTGAGGCATTTCCCTTCTATATTATTCGCATACAAAGTTCTCTCACGTACCCTCCTCACCAAACTGGAAGTGGAAGAACAGACAGAACATCTGATCGGTGAATATCCTGCAGGTTTCCGACCGCACCGATCATGCGAGGAACAAATCTGGAACCTGAAGATGAAACTGCAACATTGCCAGCCGAACCGCATAGTTGTCAATTTCGTAGAATTCAAGAAAGCCTATGACTCGATTTACCGCATAACTCTGTTTAACCCTTTAACTACCGGTATCTCGCACTGTTTACCGCACCGCCAGGAGCAAAAAATCAGGCCGGAACAACCATATTTCAGTGTATATCAAAATATATATTTATCTAAAGTCTTATAATAAGAATTATAATACATAAATAATAAAAATTTACTAAATTTTTAGAAAAAGTAAAAATTTACACTGAATATTGTAGTTGGTATAGTTTGTGAAAAGACCACTTCTTTGACTAAATATTATTTATTGATTACACAAATAAGAAATATCAAACACAACAAAAATAAAGTAGATTCCAAAAAAACAGAATTATAAAAATTATAAATTACACCTAAAGTAAAAATTATAATATAAACAGTAGTAGTAATAAAAAATAATACATAAGTAATGTAATTATAACACATCTAAAATGTAGCAGATTACGCAAAAATATAAAGAAAAACTACTGTTCAAATCTAAAATGATTTTCTAGTATGAAAAATTCTAAAACAATTTCCCAAACATAGTCCAACTTTGCGCTCTGGACACCAAGTTGTCACATATTGTCTTTTTTGTTCATTTTGTGTAGTATTACTACACACATGGCAAATCCGTTGACCTTTTCTTCTTGCACCTGTCGCCGGTATGTAATCAGGAAAATGTCGCTTCATAAAGTTAACTGCTGCAGGTCGATCTATAGCTAGGGAACTTTTTCTTCCAGGTCTTACCCTACTCAAAATACCGTGCTTTTCCAAAATTTGTTGGACTATTTTTCTAATGAAATCTTTTAATTTCAATCGATTATTTCCAGTCTTCACAAGATACATGTTATAACTGTTCAAAATAGTCAAGTCCATCATGTGAAAAAATGCGTTTTTGTACCATTTGATACTTTTACGGATACATTCCACGGTAGATAATTGCATATCTGCCTTATCTACTATCCTCATATTTAGTGTGTAATCTAAAACACAGTTTGGCTTTTGAATAGGTTCATTAGCGACACTAAATTTACCACTATCTTCTAGACGTCCATCATAAAAAGTAGTTATCATGTATACATCTCTTTTATCTTTCCATTTTATGGCTAATACTGAGTCGCAGTTTTTGAATTCAACTTCGCCTCTTTGCAATCTTCTCGTCAACTTGGGAAAATGTTTTCTGTTTTTCTTTACTGTACCGCATAAACCAGTGTCATGTTCGTCCAAATATATTGCTAATTTTGGACTTGTATACCAATTATCCGTATAAAGTAAGTGTCCTCTATTTTCATAAGCTTCTAATAGTTTCTTTATAATTGCTCCAGATACACCCAAAGGATCATTTCTTCTTTCTGGTAATGTACCGGTGTAAAATAATGCATTTAGGATCATTCCGGTCTCGCAATCACAGAGAACAAACAATTTTATTCCAAACTTATGCCTTTTGGAGGGTATGTATTGTTTGAATCTTAATCTCCCTTTGAACAAAATAAGAGATTCATAAAAAAACAATTTTTGGAAGGGAATAACAAAAGAAAACTTTTCAGTTAAATTGTTTAGAACATTTCTAATTTTCCACAAGTGGTTATTTTCAGATGGATAATTATTGTCTGCAAAATGAACATATCGCAGTAATTGGAGAAATCTATTTCTGGTCATATATTTCGAAAAAGCTCTGTAGCAATCATCGGATCTTTTGACCAGTAGTCTCCTATGGCATGTTTTTCACATGTGGCATCAATAATGCAAGTGCAAAAAATGTATACATTTCATCGACTGTAGTATCGACCCATCTTTTAGTTTTGGATTGTGGTTGTATGTTGAAATTTTCTGCAGAAAACTGAAAGCATTTATTTGTTTCACTTACAACTTCAGACATAAACTCTTGGTCAAAGCATCTTGTGAAAAAAGCATACTCTTCAAAGTTTTCTCTATTGAAAATGCGTTAGTAATTCCAGAATTTCTTGCATCAAAATGATATATTTTGGGCCGAAATAAATCACAATTTCTCCATACTAAATCTCCCGCAACAACTTCATCATCACTTTCATCAACAATTTCTTCACTTGCATCACTGTTATCAATATCACTATTGTCACTTTCAAAAATATGTTCTTCTTCATCACTGTCAATATCTATTGGATGTAGTTCTGCAACTCTTCTGCAACTCTTTTTGAGGCACGCGACGTTGAGGGCTGTGGGTCCATGATGACGTTGAAAGTATTAAAATGTAATAGTTGACGAACCCTCAAAATAATAAATGTAACTCAATACAATAATTAAAACTAAAAAAAAAATAGGTAAATTGTTTTTTTGTAAACCGCTGTGAAACGTATGTGTCAAAACACTGCGAGAGACTAATCATAAAATATACGAAAACTTTTCTAGATATTCGGCTATGAGTGAATCTTCTGTTTGAAAATATAAAAAGGGCCCTAAATAAATATCAAAACATAAACACAATATTGGGACTCATAACCATTACTTAGTAAGATGTAAGCAATCCACGTCTTCTTTTATCCACGTCTCCACGTTCGATTTCGAAGCAGTTTCGAAGTTTTTATGTACGCATATTTTACATACATATAATTATATCAAACAGCCACGAAGATATTTTAGATGATAAGAATGCGTAAATTTCTGCTGAAAGATATTCCTAACTGTACAAAATAATTTCTTATATTTATTGATCGATAAATTGTAACAAAGAGTATTATGACATAAATATTTTGTCATTCAAAATGTTAGATTATTCTTCTAGACCTATAAAAAGTAAAGTATATTGTTAATTTTGTTTAATAATAATAATTACGACGAATATTGTAATATATCGCTCAAAAGCGACTGCGGTGTTTAAATAGCGCGAAATAGCGTGGATCGCTCATTGACGACTCCGGCATTTGAAAGATTTTGAGTCAGATCGCTTATTGACGACCGCGGTAGTTAAAGGGTTAATACACTTCGTGAATACGGTGTGGATAGTAAAACAACCATGTTAATCGAACATACTTTGTCAGGCACAACATCTAAAGTAAAATTCATGGGTACAATCTCCGAGTCTTTTCAAATCAGTACTGGAGTAAGACAGGGTGATGGATTGTCCCCACTCATCTTCAACCTGGTACTAGATAAGATAATCAAAATATGAGAGAAAGAAGTACCTGGAGTAAATATGGGAACAAAGGACAAACGAATCAATATAAAGTGCCTCGCTTTTGCTGACGACCTTGCAATAAGCACCCGGACTACTGAAGAAGCCAAACACGCCATCGAGAAACTTCATGAAATCGCCATCAGGACCGGCCTTTAAATCTCTTACGAGAAAACGCAATACATACTACTATGTACGCAATACAAGTGCTCAAATATCTCACATCTTGCAACCAAATATGGCAACGTCATACAAGTTAATCACTTCAAGTACCTAGGTGAAATATTTTGAAACACTGGTAAGGAAAGAATGGCTAACAAAACACGTGCAGAAAAGTTAGTCAAAGCCTATACAATCACCTGGAATATGTGCAATAAGAAATCACTTTCTACCAAAGCAAAACTACGTCACTACCATACAGTCATTCTTCCAGAAGCTCTCTAGGCAATTGAGACTTCATCATTAATCATCTATATCAATGACATTGAGAAAGTAGAATGGCAGATACTGAGAAAAATATTTGGGCCAAAGGTACAAGATGGTAGAGATGAGCATGGGACGAGTTTCTCGTCCCAGATCCCATCCCGTGGGACGTATCCCAGTCACTGCCACATCCCATCACATTTTCGTCCCATTGACGCATCCCATAAACGTAAAATTTTCATCCCATCCATCCCATCTAGAGGATTCGATCCCGGTCGATTTTTCTAGTCCCGGGATTTCGGGATTATCAACAGTTAATACCGGGATTGTATTGGTAATAGAAAGTGGTAGCAAAAAGAAAGTAAAACATATCAAAATCAACCTTTTATTTTAAATCTTTACTTAAATCTTCAAAAACAAAACAAAATTATAATTTCTTCTAATAAAATTAACAAACTAGGCCCGTATAAAATAGTTTAATAAATTATTGCTTAGTTTGTTTATTTTATTTTACAATAGACTTAAAAAAAATCAACTTCTTAAAATTTGCCAAAAGAGATCAATGTTCATAGGACTCAAATTTTAAATCAAATAGACCAGAAACTATAATTTACTTTTATTTAAGCCACGAAAATAAAATCTAAGAAATAACAAGGCATCCAACGTCTCATCCGAAAGCATACTTCTTAATTTGTTGCACAAATATGAAGCAGCGGAAAACGCGTGTTCAGGCTCGATGGAAGTTGGAGGAATCGTCAATAAATTTTTATAAGCCTTCTCCAAATTATAACCTCGTGTGGAACTAGCCTCATAAAGATTCATTTCTTGTTTAATGATCTTAGAAAGATCAGTTTCTTTATATGCTTCAGGATTTATAGTTTTCATACTGTTTTCTATTTCGTTCTGAAGCTTTTCTTTTAATGTTAAATCAGTTTTACTAGTTGTCTGCGTGGGTTCAATGTTCAAGTCATTTTCTTCATTATCACTATTTTCAATTTTCCCAGTTAACAAAATAATCTGTTTTTTTATAGTCATCTTGCTTGGACTTGAAAATAACTCCTTTACATCACAATCAGTCTCCAACTCAGTCTTCTCAGTATGAGGATTTTGTAGATAGTTTAATACTCCACTTAACTCACTTCGTCGACGATCTTTCAAGCGGTTCAATAAATGTGTCTTCAATTTAGAAGCCAAAATTGAGTCATTGTCACGCAATTCTTGAAAAAGAAACTTGAGTGTCGCATCCGCCGTGCACAAATTGGCATCAGAACGACAAAGTGCTTCTACAGATAATTTAACTGGCGCCAATACCTTGATTATCTCACTAATGAGTTGAAAATCTGACTCTTCAAATGGTACAGGATTATTAAGATCAATAAGTGCCTTTTTTACGCTAGTTTTTAAAAGATCAAATCGCTCCAGCATTGTAAAGAGACTGTTCCAACGCGTTTTACAGTCGAGTAGTAAATTAAGCTCTCTTCCATGTTCTTTTTAACATATTTTTGAAGTATTGTATCATTTTTCAAGTATGCTCTTTTGAAAATAAGAACCACTTTACGAACTTTCTTTACTAATTCATTAATATTTCGATCATCATAAGTCAAATCCCGACCATTTCCAGTTTCAATGACTAATCCTGAGTGTAGTTCTTCATTATCATCATCCGAGTCATCAATATCATCCCTGGTAGTCTCATTTACAGGTGTCTTTTTATACAATAAATCACAAACGGCTAAATGAATACCATGTGCAAAACAAACTTGGTGTTCTGCATTAACATTCAGCATTACATTTGGACCATCAGTTACTATTGCCACAATATCTGTATCTAATGAGATATGAAACTCCAAAAGCCGCTTTTTTAAAGTATGAACACAAGTTTCGGCGTTCAGCGATTTATCAATTCGAATAAGTCCCAAATTCCATTTTTTGTTTACTGAATGAATATTTAAATTCATATATCTCTTATTAGAGGTAGTCCATTCGTCAAAACTTAGACTAAATCGTTGTCCTTCTTTTTTCAATGTAGATAGTTCAGCTGTTATTTGTTTTTTTTTATCTTTACACTATAGTCTAGTACTCTGTTGGGGATTGTTGAAGCAGATTTAGGTAAGTCTGAGTACCCTTTTGCTAACAGTAACGATCTTAAATCGTTTGATGTCACAAATACGCTAAAAGGAAAACCATCTAGCGCAGTCATACGGGCCAAAACATCGTCAAGAGTATCAGATTTCACAAAATAGTCGGCGTCTGACGTCATTTTTCTTTTCGAAGGTGGTCCTTCATTATTTTGGCTCGTTGAGGAAGATTTATTAGAAAAACTACTTTTACGGAATGTTTTGAAAATAGATGAGTATGTAGGCCTTTGGTTGATCCTCCTAAGGTTTTTAAAATAGCTAAACAACGCTTACATTGTGCTGAGCTACCCGTTTTGTCGACTAAAAAATGACTCCACACTGACGTAACGTCTTCATCTTTTTTATGTTTGACATAAAAACTTTCCTTGGAGAGTGACATTGTTTACTTCTTAAAACTAAACATAAAAGAAAAGAACATTTAAATCTATGTACAACATAAACATAACCTCTTAGATCAACAGAAAAAACATCGCTGTTTTTCATCTATATTTACTCAAACACATTAATACATTGTTGTTTTTTTAATAAATTAATTGTTTATCACCAATTAACAATATAAATATCAATACTTACACGATCTGAAGCGTAATTTTTACACTATTTTACACACATACTTAATCCGACACCGATCGTTAGCAGAAACAAACGCAATCAGCTGTGTAAACAAGATGGCCGGC